>CM053584.1:186575286-186605575 GCA_028627135.1 Pseudochirops cupreus | reverse complement strand
AATTATTACCTATTTCCTATAAGATAACAATTCTGTTAAACTTCTTCAGGATAGAGATTTCTTATTTTTGTATTTGGATAGTACTTAGGACATAATAAATACTTATAATGCTTTTTGTTCACTTATTCATTTCTCTCATATCTCTCATTCCTTTTGAAGGATGAAATTCATCTTAAGGTATCAAGAAATTATTAGCCACTCTATTTTTGGTAGAAAGAAAACTCTGGGAGATGTTTAGATAATTGAAATTCCCTCCATTACTATGAGATAATGACTCTGTGCCAGGCTTGGGATTCATTTGCTGAACTTCTCATCTTTCTGTCCAAATGCTCTATAGTAAATGCTGATTACAATATCTTGATTGATCTTCACCCAAATCCTCTGGCACAAACCACTATGGCTCACCTCTCTGGTTCCTTTCTTTCCTCACATGAGTATGTTTTTCTTAAAACTCTATATTAATATGTCCCCCTCCCCTGCCCCTTTCCCTAATCTGATCCTTCTGAATAAGGACATAATCTAGTTAGGAGATTCATCCCACCAAATCTCAGTGATTTGGCCTATGAGGTAAAATTTCCCTCCTTACGTTAGATAGGCTCTCTAGTTCATCTTACTGCACATACTTTATGTATTTGTTTGGGGACATCTGAAGCCGTAGGTTTTGTTGCTTCCACCTTTCTTGGATGTCTCCTATGAACTTTCTGAGTGTCCCAGAGGCTCTTCTTTCCATATTCTAACTGCTCTCTAGCATAACTACCTTAGTGTAAATACATATATAGTTTTCTCTTTTTCCAGTAATTATCTCTCCCTCCTCATCTCTACCTCCTGACTTCCTTCAAGTCTTAACCAAACTCCTGCCTTCTGCAAGAAGCATCCCTCATCCCATCCTCCTCAATTTTAGCCCCTTCCCTCTGAGACAATCTCCAATTTATCCTGTGCATAACTTGTTCATACCTATTTGCAAATTGTCTCTCCTCCATTAAATTTCGAACTTCCTTAAGGCAGGAAATAACTTTCGTCTTTCTTTGCATCTCCAGTTCTTAGCACAGGGCCTAGCTTAAGTGGGTGCTTAATAAATGCTTATTGACTTGACTTTTTGACTAAAGCCCTTTGGATTGGATTTGCAAAACTACAAGCAAATATAGTCTTGCCCTGTCTTGGTACATGTCCCCCTCCCTGACCAAAATCCTGTCTTTCCTATATTTTAAGCCATGATCCAAAAATCCAAATCCCATTCTCTGACACTATCTTCTTAATGAGTTATTCACTTCCTAAATTTGCTTTTCTCGCCTAAATGTTTTATGGTACTTTTGGTGGGAAACAGCAGCAGCTAGGTGGTATGGTGGATAAAGTGCTAGGCCTGGAGCCAGAAAGACCTGAGTTCAAATCTAGCCTTAGACACTTACTAGCTATGTGACCCTGGGAAAGTCATTTTACTCTCTTTGCCTCAGTTTTTTCATCTGGAAAATCAACTGGAAAAGGGAATGGCAAACTACTCCAATATCTTTGCCCCAAATGGGTACCTGGCCACCTCTTTGGCTTTGTTTTTCTTTCCTTAAAGAAAGCTTGAGAGGTCCTAGGTTCCTCAGTCAGTGCTGGCTGAGCGTAAGAGAGGCTTCCTTCAGCTGCTACGATACCTCTTGGAGAAGATGAGCCCAAGCCCTAACCTGGCTTAGCAGAAGACTTTTCGCTTTGAGGAAACTATTCAGAGCTGAGGTGAAAGTGAAATGTCTATTTAATATTCTCACTAGGTGCCTCATGGTTTAGTATCTTACACGTCAAGCAGAGTCTAAAATGAGATAATCAAACAACACATACTTTTGTTAAGTGCCTGCTCTGTACCTAACACTGTGTTAGGGTTGGGGATACAAGCACAAACAATGAAACAATCCCTATTCTTTTTGTTTGTTCATTTGTCTTTAAACTTACTTTAAACTACATATAAAATAAGAAAAGAAAAAATATTGCCATGTGTATAGGAGAACAAAAGAGAGGACTCAATATAAAGCAATAAATTTCCATTTTAAGAAAACCTATATACTAAATACTACACATGGTTTTCAAAGCTATCTAGCTTTTCTTTTTTTCCTTGCATGTTTTCTTTTGTTCTCTGCTGTGTACTTTTTACTTTATTTTTACCCCTCCCTGCCCCCCTAAGAAGGCTACAATTAAGCACAGATATATAGATGTATGTATGTATGTATGTATATATATATATATACACACACACATAGATAGATATCTATAAACATATGCATATATACACATCTACACTGATACACATATATGTAAAACTATATTTTGCTTAATTCCACTTGTCATCTGTTTTTCTGAAGATAGATAACCTCTTCCTCCATAAGTCCAAGTCTTGTTTTTCTAAATCAACCAGATCATCATTTCCTATACCACAGCAATTCCAACCCAATCACATTCTATCTGAGATATTGTCTATGAAAGGTTCCCCCCCAATTTTCTGCATTTCTTCTATTCTTGGCTGCATAGGTTTTATTTATGCAATAAAACTTTAATTTAAAATAATAAAAATCATCCATTTTACACTTCAACAATGCTCTCTCACCTTGTAATATGGTTTAAAGTCTGATACTACTGAATCTGCTTCCTTTACATCTTTTTACCCTGGTTTCTTTGAAGTTCCTGACCTTTTGTTCTTCCAAATGAAGTTTGTTATTATTTTTTCTAACTCACTAAGATAATTTTTTCATAATTTAATTAGGATGACATTACATAAATAGACTAGTCAGGAAGAATTATAATTTTTAAAAATTATATTGACTTTACCTATCCATGAACAATAAATATTACTTCAATTATTTATATCTAATTTTATTTGTATAAAAAGTGTTTCGTGTTTATATTTGCATAGTTCCTATGTCTGTTCTGGCAGGTATATTCTCATGCATTTTATACTGTCTAGTTATTTTAAATGTTATTTAAACAATTTTGCTTTTTAGAATCACATCATACTCAACTCTACCTCAATCTTTCTTTTAAATTACCCATTTATTGATAATAATCCTAGGCCTATGGTTTACATTTCCATTAAATGGTCTAAAAGAATATTAGATAATATGGCTGACAGTATAATTTCCCTGCTTTTCTCTTTTGATTAAATTTATTTTAACTTTGACTTTGAGATCATAATTACCACCCTTACTTTTTTCTACTTCTACTCCTGACCTTTGTTTTATGTTTGTATGTATCTCTCATTTTTATTGTATTTCCTGAAAGCAACATATTGTTAAATTCAAATTTTTAATCTGCAATCAGTTTCAATTTTATGGGCAAATTCGTCCCATTCACATTCTAAGCTATAATTGTTTGTTGTATATTTTCCTCCTTCCTATTTTTACTCACTGTCCTTCTCACCCCATTCCTAACCCTCCTCCCTCCTCTGCTTTTCTTCTACCCACTACCTCACCCTTCCTTACGCTCTCCCTCCACCCTCCTCCCTTGCCCTCTTGTTTCTTTCTGAATTCAGAAGACTTTTATACCCTTCTAAATTTATATGCTGTTCTCTCTTCAGCTCGTATCTGATGTGAGTGGGGTTCCAGTACTACCAGTCCTCCTGCCCTATCTGATTCCTCTGCATCAGTTCTTCCTCTCTTGGCTCATTTGTATGAAACAATTACTCCTTTTACCTTTTCCTACACAATTTTGCTTTTTAGAATCACATCATTCTCAACTCTACCCCAATCTTTCTTTTAAATTACCGTTTATTGATGATAATCTTAGGCCTATGGTTTACATTTCCATGTATAAAAAGTAAACAATTTGTCCTTATTGAGTTCCTTGTAATTGGTCTTTGATGCTTACCTTATATTTCTCCTGGATTTTGTATGTCATATTTTCTATTAAGTTATGGTCTTTTTGCACCAAAATCCTCAAAGTCTGTCAATTCATTGAATGCCCATTTTTTTCATTTGGGTTTATACTTAACTTTTCTGGGTATGATATTTTTGGCCACAATCCCAGTACCTTTGTTCTTCAATATATAATGTTCCAGGATCTGAAGTCTTTTAGTGTAGCCACTGCTAGGTCTTGTGTAATCCTAATTGTGGCTCTACCATATTTTAATTGGTTTTTTCCCTTGTTGTTTGTAATATTTTCTCCTTAACCTGAGGGTTACAGAATTTGGCTGTGATATTCCTGTAGGTTTTCATCCTAGGATCACTTTCAGGTGGTGACAGGTAGATTTTTTTCTATTTCTCCTTCCCCCTTTTTGTTCTCAAACTTCAAGGCAATTTTCTTTAATTATTTTTTGTATTATTGTATCAAGATTCTTTTTTTGATCATAGCTTTCAGATAATCTGATTATTCTTATGTTTTCTCTTCTTGATCTGTTCTCCAGCTCAGTTGTTTTTCTTATGTTTCACACTCTCTTCTATTTTTTTCATTCTTTTTATTTTGTTTTTATTATTTCTTAGTTTCTTATGTGTCACTGGCTTCCATTTGTCCAATTCTAGCTTTCAATTCTAGCTGTTTTCTTCCTTAATATGCTGGATCTTGGGGTGGCATAGTGAATAGAGCACTGGCCCTGGAGACAGAAGGACCCGAGTTCAGATCTGGCCTCAGACACTTAACACAAAACTAGGCGTGTGACCTTGGGCAAGTCACTTAACCCCAATTGCCCTGCCCTCCCCCCTCCAAGAAGCAAAAAAAACCCAAAAAGATTCTGGATCTCCTTTTCCATTCGGTTGAATTTCTTTTCATACTCTTCTTTGTTTTCTTAGACTGTTATTTTTCAAATTTTTCCTCAATCTTTCTTCTTTGATTTTTGAGGTCTTTTTAGAGTTCTAAGAATTCTTTTTGAGCACGTGACTATTTGACGCTACTCATTGGGGTAGGAGAGGCTTCCTTCTGAAGGAATCTAGTCTTCTCTATTCCCATAATAACTGTCTGTGGTTGGGTTCTTTCTTCTTCCCTTGCTCATTTTTTTAGCACCTTGTTATTATAATCACCTCTAACACTGGGCCATGGGGAGGGTGCCTCTGGCCTCGGGTCCTGCTTACTGTTATTTTTTGAGCTTTGTCCTGGACCCCACCTCAGCACTCTTTTCCCCCTCTGAGCCACAACCAGGGCCCCCAGGCACACAATGCTAGAAATGCTCTTAATCCCTGAGGACCTGTCAGTGGCTATGACCTTTAGTTCACTCCTCTGGCCTGGAACCAAAACCAAGAACTCACTTGTCCTGTAAGTGCCTACAGCCAGCAGCATCCCCACCCCATTGTTTCTGCACTCACTGGTCACGTGCTGGTTCCTCCTCTCTGGGGACTATGTCTCAGCAGCACAGCCGAGCCTGGTATCCCTTGGCAGCAGAGGTTCCCTCCATCTTCCCCTGCTCGGATGTCTGACCCTCCCCCTCACTGTCTGTGAGGTGACAGTTCCTACTGTCTGAGTCTAAGGCTACCTCCCAACCCAGCTGCCCCCAGAGCTTGCCATTTCATCGGAGACAGCCTGGAGGCATTTGCACTTCACTCAGAGGGAACCTGCATCCTGGGGCATTTCTTACAATCTTCTCCACCTGTCCCAGGGAGATCACTATTCTGCCCTAACTCTTGTTTATTTGTGCCACTCTACATTCACCCTGATACTTGTGTGCGGAGGAGATCTGGAGAGATCTACTCTGCCATCTTCCCAGAATCCTCTTCCAATCCCTATTCTCAAAGAGCTTACATTCAAATGGGGGAGACAAAAAGTTGCTATTGTTGTTCAGTCCTGTCAGAATCTTCATGACTCAATGGACTCAATGGACTAGCACTGCCAGTGTTGTCCATGAATTTTTTTCTGGCAAAGATACTGGAGTGGTTTGCCATTTCCTTCTCCAGTGAATTAGTGACTTGCCCAAGGTCACACAGCTAGTAAGTGTGCGAGGTCACATTCAAACTCAAATCTTCCTGACTCCAGGCCCAGAACTCTATCCTCTGTCCCACCTAACTTCCAGAAAAGTATGTAGATCAAAAATACATGTTATGAATATAAAGCAAATAAATGAAAATATATACAAAGTTGTTCAATACCAGGTAGTTTTGGAAGCAGTGCACTAGCACTTGGGGGGAATCAGGTAAGGGTTACTGAAAATCATGCTTAAGCTCCTTCTTAGAGAAAGAGAGAGAGAGTGGAGCGCCAGCACTGGAATCAGGAAGACCCAAGATCAAACACTGCCTCCCATGCTTGCTAGCGGTGTGACTCTGGGCAAGTCACTTAACTATTGCCTCAGTTTACTCTCTTGGTGTGAAGATCAAATGAGATAACATATGAAAAATGCTTTGCAAAACTTAAAGCACAATGGTTTGCTAGTAGTTATTATTATTAGGCAGAGGTAAGGAAGGAATAGGTTCTAGACATGTGGAATGGCATGTGTGAGGAACAGAGAGAAGACCAACGTGAGGGAAAGGGGGTAACAACTTCCAGTGAGGCTGTAAAGAAAGGGGCCAGGTTATATAGAATTTTTAAAGTTAAACAGCAGAGTTTCTATTTTATCCTAGATGCAATTGAAATTTATTTGAATTGGATAATTCATGGATAGATCTGCATTTAAAGAAAATTCATTTGGCAGCAGGAATCAAGAGAAAGTAGAGCATTCAGATGGAAAGGGCTTATCAACAGTGTCAAATGTAGCAGAGAAATCAAGAAAGATGAGGACTGAGAAAAGACCATCAAATATGTCAAGTAAGAGATAGTGGTCAATTTTGGTGATACTGTTTCAGTTGAGTGATGAGGTTGGAAGCCAGATTGCCAAGGGTTGAGGAAAGAAAGGAGAGGATGTGAAGGCAGTGAGAGTAAATAGCTTCAAGGAATTTGCCTGAGAAAGAGAGGAGAGATAAAGGACCATAGCTTGAAAGGATAGTAGCACCTAGGAAAAGTATTTCTTTATTGCTTCAAAAAAAAAAAAAAGGATAAAAGTATTTGGCCATATTTTAAGGGGGTAGGAAAGGAACCAGTAGAGATGGAAGAGTCTAAATCAAGTAGGGATGATTGAGGATGCAATCTGCTGTAGAAGAAGGGAAACCATGAGAACAAGTGCCTGTGTAGAGAGGTTGGCCATGGCAAGAAAGGACACCTCTTTGTTAGGGACTAGGGTAAAGGAAAAGCTTTGAAGATGATGTCAAGAGGTTTGAAGATTAAGACAATGGGAATCTTTATGAATGTGTGTACTTATAAATCTTTTGTGTTTTAAGCATTTCTTTTTTTTTCTTTTTGGAGAGGGGAAGGCAGGGCAATTGAGGTTAACTGACTTGCCCAAGGTCACACAGCTAGTAAGTGTTAAGTGTCTGAGGCTGGATTTGAACTCAGCTCCTCCTGATTCCAGGGCCAGTGGTTTATTCACTGTGCCACCAAGCCACCCCTTAAGCATTTAAGTGGAAAAAATAAATAGCTGTCCTACATCTGATATACATTGTACACTGAATACTTTCTGCTTCTTTTTGAGAATCCTGATCCTACTAGATATGAACCAATCCTAAGCTTTAAATGATTTTTCCCTATGATTCTAGCATAGGGTCATAAAGAGCCAGAGAAGGCAAGAAAAAGTATCTGACCTATTTCTTTAGAGATTAAACTCTCCTAGGACTGAATATAGCCTTCACACAATACCAGAGCTGGCACCCTTTAGTGAGAGACAGCAGACTCAACCTCCCTAAGTCCAGCACCAGTCTGTTCATATATTCATGTGACATTCTTCTACTCCCCAACATTCTGACATTCTTCCCTGCCTCTTCAGATCCCTTTTCTTCTTGGTTTTCATCAAGAAAACCTTTAAGGAACCTTCATTTAAGGAACACTTCACTGTTCCTGATAATTTGAAGAGTAGAGAGTTATTCCTTAAGCCCATTTACCTCCTTCTCTTTCAGGAAGAAGTCTAGCATGTACTTTGAACAATGGCATAAACAGCAACGAACAAGAGCGTCCCAGAGGAGGGTTTAGTCAAAATTATCAAAGAAGATGAGTGCTAAGAAAAGGCCACTGGATTTATCAAATGCAAAAATATGCTATAGAATCTCTAATAAAAGTCAAACATTCAAAATCTAGAGGGAATTAACTGAAATCTATAATCTATAAGAGCTATTCGCTAATAGACAAGCAGTTAAAAGGATATAAACAGTTTTTAAAAGAATATCAACTACCGATAATCACAGGAGAAAGTCTTCAAAATCACTAATAATTAGAGAAATGCAAATTTAAACAATTCTGAGCTATCACTTCATCCATAAAATCAACAAAGATAGGAAAAAATGGAAAAAGTCAATGTCGGAGAGACTGTGAAAAGACATGCATACTAATTCACTGATGCATTCACTCTAGAAAACAATTTGGAATTACATGAAAAATGCTACTAAATTGTTCACTCCATGTGATTCAGCAATGCTATTATTGAATTTATGCCCCCAAAGAGGTCAGTAAGAGAAAAGTCTTTTATGTGTCAAAAACCGTTTCTACCAGCCCTTTTTGTAATTTGGAGGGGAGAGGGCTGGGGGAAGAGTGAAAGGGGAATCATATCTCCAAAGATAGGAGAGTAGTTGAAAAAATTGTGGTATATTAATGTAATGGAAAGTTACTGTGCCATAAGGAATGATGAATATAGACTTCAGAGAAACATGGGAAAACTTGAATGAACTGATATAAATGGAGAAAATAGCACCAAAAGAATACTGTTATCCAACTACAACAATTCAAATGAAAACAAAGCTAAGAGGGAGACAGAGACAAGAGACAGAGACAAAAATTCAAACCCAGGTCTCCCTGATCAAAAACCCAATAGTCCCTTTAATGTGCCAGGTCCACCTCCATAAGGCAACGAAATTCAGAATAAAGCTGAAGCACACATCCTTTCTGCTAGCAAACTGCAAGCTGCAAAAGTCACAATAACATCTTGCCAGTGCAATCACTGTATATATTAAATTATTTTGCTTAACTATTTTGTATAGAAAGCTGCTACTGGGGCAGGAAAAATCATTTGTTGAAAAGTGCCCTCTGGAAAAAAACATGTTATCGTCTAAAACGTCTTGCTACCTGTGGTCTGTTCCTGAGGCAAAGCCCCCCAGAGAACTCCAAGGAGCTGATCTAGCAATTTGTGCTTGTGAATTCCTGTGGTTGTGTATGCTCAGGTTCTGTCTCTGCCTTTCCATGTGTTTTTACAGGTGTTACCTGGGGGCATTTATCTCTGCAAGTAAACTCAGGGACTTGTGTATTTATCACCTGGGTATGTGTGTCTGAGTGGTGTCCTTGTTCCTAGTGGAAAAACAAAGGGTGTGTGCCCATTTGTATTTCTGTGTTACAGAATGTACACAATGTACACAATGTACAGTCCTACCCCAGTCTGCAAGTCTGTGTGTGCATATGTGTATACATACATACATATATATACATGTGTGTGTGCGGGGGTGGATATGTTGGGAGGGGAAGGAAGGGGTGGAGATGCCATTATGGCTGTACATCTATCCCCAGGTGTTTCTCTTTTGCTTTCTTATTGGGGTGGTGTCTTTGGTGTATTACCCCACCTTTCCTTTGCCTTCCTTTATCACCTCTTGCCTTTATTCGTGTCAGTCTAGGGCCCCTCAAACAGCCCAGCCCCTATCCTGGACCCCTCCTTTCCACGAAGGCCCTGTTGCTGGGCTCCAGGTTGCCGTAGTGACAGTTGCCAAGTCCCTGAGGCTGATAGCCAGCGACTGGGGCTGGGGAAGCAGACTTCATCAGAGTGGGAGGCTTCCTATTGTATAAAGAAGGGGATGTTGCCATAGTAATACCCCCCCCATCAGGGTCCATCCCCTCAGAATCCCTCTCTCCAAGCAGCTAAAGTGGGGAGGGGGGTGCAGCGCGCAGGATTGGCAAAGGGCTGCCTTAAAGGAAGGATAGGATGCTTTGGTCCAGAGTTGATTCAAGAAGTAAACTTAGATATCTGACCCACCCCACCCTCTCCAGTCACCAACTGTCCCCTCACAGCCCCAGTGTCTCTCAGGCACTAGGGCATATAGTACCATGTTCCTGACCTCATCCCTTTCTTGATCTAGAGGTTGGAAAGGGGGAGTTGCCAGGATGAGGTGCAATAGTCCCACTGGACAGAGGAGAGGGAAATATCCAGGCAGATGGGAATTAGGGAGGGAACTTGGAACCACGGGAGAGATGGAGAGAGTAGAGGTCATGACCCCTGCCAGTCTGCTTTAGTGATGCCCCTGATGGCTACTATTATACAGGAGAATAGAGCCAGAATTTCCGGGAATAGATTCCTGGTCTCCTTAGAGGAATGAGGGCTGGGAGTCGGGGAATAGAAAAGCCAAAAGCTGAAGAGCCAGACCCCTAGGCTCTTGAGCAACATGCACAATTGGCTAGTTCTTCTAGAGGGCATCCAGTCCCAGCCCTTGTCTTTAGAAAGCGCTTTATCTTGCAGCATAAGCTCACTCTCTCTCTCTCTCTCTCTCTCTCTCTCACACACACACACACACACACACACACACACACACACACACACACACACACACACACACACACACGAGACCAAGTGGGCCTGAACCTCCCCAAAATGTGAGACACCTACATAGATCTGGGAGGTCATTCAAGAGGGACACATTTTTATCTTTCTCTATTTCTCTTGAGTCCATATCCCTTTTTTTTGGTTTGGAGTATGCCTTTCATTCTACATTTTCCAATACGACTTTAAAATCTTTCACACACATGGCAACGTGTAGGTCCTCTAAATCATTTTAAGATGTTTTAAATAGTGGCTCCCATAGCAACCTCCCAGACCTTTTCCCTACCTTTAGACAGGGAAAAGCAGGTTCTACTTTTATATCACATTATTCTAACGCAGCATTGTCAAGCTCCTCAGGCATACCACAATTCACTTTTTAAAATCCTCCCTTTTTCATTTCCCTTCGAATTCTTCATCCCAGATCAAGTTTAGAAGCCACTCAGACCACCAACTTCTCTATCAGCCCCATTCCATTCATCCTCCAGCCTTCTCTTCTGCTTTTGTATTTTTTTATTCTTTTTTTTACTTTTGTTGTTCAAATTTCCCTTTTACAGTAAAACTATTGAGGTGACAGCCATACCTTGCTGCCTCCTCCATGGCAATGTCAACTTCCTGTTCCCTGGGGGAAGGGACTAAAAAAAAAAACCAGGAAGGAACTGGGAGCTGCAGAACCAGAGAGGTGACTTGGTCTCCAATGGCCACGGCAGTCATCTTGGCTGGTGACTAGGGGAGCCATCATTATTAGCAAGAGTCACCATCTTGTTAGCCAAGGTCTACCCTGGAAGTGAGCTGAGAAGAAACTGAGGCAGCACCCAATTGAGATAGTTGTACTGGAGAGCAGGATGAGGACTAGGATGGTAACTATGATAGTATCTGCAGTTGCTAAGGGCTTCTGTGGGCTGAACCAGTTGGGAGGCCACCATTTCTGTTACTAAGGAAGAAACTGTGTTGGTTGGGGAGGGACTGGGTAGAAAAATGGAGGGTATCATGAGCAAAAGCAGCCATGTTGGCGTGGGGCAGGGGAGGGCATATTTTGCTTGTTAGGGCAGTCCTGTTGGTTGGTAATTTGAAAGAGGAATGAGGGCAAGCTGAAACTCATCTGTGGTAACAGTAGACAGGCATCATTTTAGTTGCCATGAACAAAGTAGGTAGATGAAATTCAGGTGAAGGAGATTCTGGGATGGTGGTACCAACACCACCTTCACTGCCAACCCTCACTAAAATCCCATTCCCAGTCACTTCCCCACCTGTCTTCCCCACCCCCTTCTCCTATTAGTCAACTCCAGCTTCCACCAGAACCAGGAGGCTCTATCCTGCCTCCCTCCAAAGAGGAAACACTGTCTACCTCCCACCCACCCAGCCTGTGTCACTTCCAGTTCCAGCCACACTTCCTGAATCGGAAGTGTCCCTTCTCATCCTGGTTGAAGGCACTTCCTAGTCCAAGTGCATTGCTTCCTGACAATTCAGAGAACATTTCTGTTCAGGCCTTGTCAATGCCCATCAAGGCAGGTCCCTTTCTTGTCTGTTCCAGCAGAGGCCCATTCAATGTAGTACCAGGCTTTGTTGCTTCCTTTCCAGGACAGTTCCTTTTCTTGCCCTGGCAAGAGTCATTTCCCACCCAGCCCTGGCCACTTCTTAGGCAAAATGGATCACTCACTCCAAAGGCAGTCACCATTTTGCCCAGTTGTCCTAAATGGCTGAAGGGAGCAGAGGATTTGAGGGAGTGGGCATTGGAGGAGGAGGGAGAATCTGCTATCCACCCCTAGGCTGGGCTGGAGACTGGGTCCTTCTCCTTAAGGCCCCAAATCTTTGGAGAGCTATAGGAAAGCTCTCAGTTTGAGAAGTTAAAGGATAGAGAAGGAACAAGATCAAAGACTCTGCCCCACCCCCAGGAGATTGGAGAAAAAGAATGAGGGGTTGAAAGGACAGAAAGAATGGGATATGTAAAAGAGAAAGGGATGGAAGAGGAGGATAGCAAAGACAAGCACGAAGAGGAAGAGAGAGAGAATGACAGGAAAATAAACTATGCAACAGAGAGGAGACAAAGACATCCAATGCCAGAGATGTGAGATTCTGCCCCCAACAAGAGGGTGAGGCAAGCACCGACAGTAATGATGCCAAGGCAGAGAAGGATTCTGTCTTTACCTCAGTCTTCACTGTGGCCAGGCAGAAGGCAGGACCACAAGCTGGAAGGTAGGCAATGGTTTAAGGAGCAAGGAGGAGAGGGCAGATGGGAGCAGAAACTTGATGGGAGGGTCTTTTAAGGGGTCCTGGAAACTTAGGGAGATGATCAGAAGAATGAAGGGGCAGCAGATCGGGGTTCAAAGAGAAAGTACTGGGGAAGAAGGAATTCCCTCAAACCATGATTGAGACTGCAGGGCATCCCTAGTGTGTCTCTGGGAAACCCAAGTTTTGTAAGTAGTGTGGGGACCATCACACCTTGTAGTAGATGTTTGGAGGGCTCTGAGGTGGCCCATCTTGCACAATGTACACAGGGTGTCCATAGTCACCACTCACCTTCTCATAGTGAGGACAGAAAGGGGGATCTGTAGCCCCACTGCCCCTTAGAGGGATCCCCAACTCTCCAGGCTCGGTATCTCGGTGACCTACTCCTCCTGCTCCCCCACCCCCAAGTCCCACAGATCCTCCCCTCCCCAGAGAGCCTGGCCCAGGATGTCGGCTCTCAGAAGGCTTGGCCCGTCTTCTTCGCCAACACATGGCACCCCCTGCCCCTGCCACACCCAGGAGGAGCAGAGCCAGTCCCCCAGCTGCCCCAGCCACTGCTGGTATGCTAGGGGGAGGAAGAGGGCCTTCTGTACCCCGGGAAGTTGCATTACTGGAGGGATCACCTGAGAGAAAGGAAGAACAGGAGGCACTGAAGAAGGAAGGAAGATACCTGGCCACACAAGCACTTCCCTGCCACTCTTTAATCCCCTCTGGGACCAAGGCATCTTAATTTTTCAATCTTATGCTTCCCTCCCCGTTTACTTCCACTCAGAACCCAGGTGTCCAACCCCTCCGTTCTTTGCTACAGGCCCTCCCCCCTTGTCTGACGGTGCTAATTAAAGCCATGACTTGGCTAATTAGCTCTAATTAAGCCTCTTCCTCATTTAGCTTCTTTCCCCCTCCTATCTTCAGTCCCTCCCCTTCCCTCCTTTAACTGTTCTCCTTCTCTGCAGAGAGAGGGCAAAGGAGAGCAAGAATAGTGTAGACTTTTGGGGAGAAATTGTAGGTGCTTGGACATCTGGAGTCATACCTGACATATTCTCTTTGCTGGGATCCAGGCGGTGTGCTGCGCCTCGGTCCTTCTCTATTGGCATTTGAGAGACAGGTTTTCGAGGACCTATCCCTCCCCGTGGACCTGGAGAGGAAGCCAAAGAGGAGTCAGAGCATCCAAACTCCTATTCCATTTAGCAATCCTCTGCTGACTTTCTGACCCCTTGGGAATTCCAAATGTCTTAGCATCTTCCTTAATTCCCCAGCTTACCCCAGCCAGCCTCTACTCACTCTGTCCGACACGGAGAAGTACCCTCATCCCCCTGGTCAGGCAGACCCCACCCTGCAGACTCTCCAGGCCCTCTCGGGTTCCATCTGATGTAGCTATAAGAGAAAACAAGTAAAAGGTTGTTACCCAAGAGCCTGAATCCTGAATTAGCCAATTAAGTCCGTCCTATATTAACCTCTTCCACTTGGCAGTGGGCAGTAAATAAAGATACATTTGCATCCTGCCTCAGGACCTACCTGCATCTAAATGCATGCCTTACCAGCCCATTCCCCTCCTATAACTCTCCCTTCCCCACTTTTCCCTCTTCCTCCAGTTAGCTCCTCCCTGACATGTCCCCAGCCCCAGTACCAATGATGTAGTAGTCATGGTGTGAACGGAATTCATGTCCCCATAGGTTGGGGCTGTATTCCTGGAACTTGATGGTGAATCGAAGATCAACATCAGGCCGGTCACAGGTCAAGAGCAGGTTAGGGGATGGGGGTGCCTCACAGCGCTGGCCCTGGGCTCCTCCAACTAGGTACAGCTTGTAGAATTCATAGTCTGGGGATGAGTGTGGGCCAGGGGGCCGGGCCCGAGGGCATAGCAGATCCAGTCTATCCCCAATCTGGGGGTAGAGCACATAACCTCCCTCTGCCTGGAACCTGAACAGAAAAAAAGAGGGTCCAAGAGCTCTAACTCCCCTCAAGAATCCAGCCATCTAGACTCCCCAGGTGTCAGTTCCTGCTTCCTGACTGCCAAGACAAAAATATATATGCTAATAGAGTTAATATATTGGCCCCTGTAGGGAACAGGGACTAAAGAGAAAAGCTAGGGAGAGAGGAATGGGACAGACACTTGGACTCATTCCCCTCAATATGTCCAGATGTATTTTACTCAGCGCTCTCCCCCCGCCAAACTACACACACTCTGCCATCCAACCTCCATCACCTGGCCTGTTGTCGTGGCAACAGGATGCCAGTTGCCAAGGAGCTGGCCTCTCTGGAGTCATGGGGCCCACCCCTCACTGGTGACTTAATCATTGTAGTCCATGGCAACTAATCGTGAGGTCACAGCATCCACCCCAACCCCTAATGCCATAAGGCAATCACAGTGACATCATTGCCTTACAAGGTGACCTCACTCATTCTCAAGGTAACTCCAGCAGCATCAGGACATAAAGAGAGATGGGGATGGAAGTGAGGATTTCTTCCCATCAATGCCAGCCCAGTGATATCATAGTGGTTGCCATGGCAATGTGATCAGAGGAAATAAAGCACTGAAGATGGGACCAGTTTAGGGCTAGAGACCTGGGGCCTCTAATGAGAACCAGAGCTGGGGACTTGAATACATAAGTTCATTCCCTAGCTTCTGTCCCCTCTCATGCCAAACTTTCATTTCCTTGAAAAAAAATAACTCTAAAGCTTTAGCTGCCACCTCCCTGCTGGGGAAAATAATACTGGCCCTAGAATGAGATTCATGACTCACTTCAATCCTACCCTCATATACCCAGGCATATGATCCCCCAGTCCCTACTCCCATCACAAACTAAACCATCTCCTTTCCATATTCTCTCACATCAATAGTAACAAGATATTAAATACTGATCCTTCCAGGGTCATGGAGATTCTGTCTTCTTCTGCCTTCTCTTGACTGGCCAACTCCCTCTCCAATCCAGGAGTTCACAACATGTTTAGCAATTCCCAAGGAAGGAGACCCACAGGACTCTCTAACTCTCCTTGTCAGCAAGCCCTGTCAGTCTGATCTACATACTTCCTGCTATATATTATAGCTGGTGTGTAGGTTAGGAACAGAGGGTAACTACTTGCTGTAGTCCATGAAGTTAACTGTGTTGCTTATCCTCTTCCATATACTGGAAGGAGGAATAGGAGCAGAGCTAAAGGAGTTCTTATCTCCCTATGTTGAGGTCCTAGCCCCCCCCCCCCTCCATGTAGTTCCTCCAGTGATTGATGGAATAGAGCTGAGCTGGGAAGCACTGAAATTATACCCAAAGGAGTCTAATGAGGATGGGGTACTGTAGTAAGTCCATGGGGAAGGAGTACAGTGAAGAAGGCTCTGACTTGGCAGCTGGGAAAAGAGATGGTTTTCAAAACAATTCTTGGCTAGGGGAGGGACAGTCTTGAACTGAGGTCTGTCCTGTTTTGCTTGAGGTCCCCTCTGACCCTTAGGCCCTTCTCTTGATAAAACAAGGAGAGGCAGTAGGATGTCCGAGCTGATGATCCAAGAGGGCCGTGGCTAAGCCTGCCCAAAGAGGGGAGGAGGAGGACCTTGGGGTGGGGGAAGGCTTCCCATCATTAAGAGATCCACAAGGCAGGGAGGCCAGAGCCACATGAAGAAAGGTAATATAGAATAACCGATAGACTGACCCACTAGACTGAGCTCCTTTACACTCTGTTTTATCCAACCATGCTGCCTACAGAGGGAAGGCACCCTCCCTAAGATCCTGAGGCTCCACACATTACTCTGATTAGATCTAACTAATGAATGGACCAGATATTCTTTAGCCCACTCCAGCCCTCTTAAACAAGTCAGTCACAAATCCAGACACCCCACTTGTTCCTACCTAAGCCCAGTGCATCTCCCCTCCCCCTTGAACTTTATATACCTCTCCTCTATGGGGTCTTCTAAACTTTGGACATCCTACTCCTTCTATTCTCCTCTACCTATACCTCAGATCTTGGATCACCTACACCTACATGTCTTGTTTGGGGAGCAAACCTCTGGTTTCTCAGCTTTCAAATGGCATCCTTCTAATTGCATTCGGGACCACAGAACTCTGTCCTCTTATCTAGCCCAAGATATCTCACACAGATGTCCAGCTCTCCCAAAGTCCATAATCTTCTCAATGACTACTTCTCTGCTGTGATAGTGGTGGCAGTGGTTACCTAGCCCTCCCAAATCCCCCCCACCCAGCTCACCTCTTATTCGCCGAGTTCCAGTAGACAGGTTCCAGGCTAAGCCCCGACACCAGCCCCAAGAGGCCCAGCAGCAGCCCCCCGACTCTCACGCCCCCCAGCCCAGGATGGAGGGCCCCCATTACCCTCCCCTGCCAAGGACTGGGGGGGTGGAGGCACCAACTTCCCCCAAAGCCACACACAACCTGAGCCACTCCACAGGGGTCTCACAACCCCCCTCCTTCCAGTCTCTGACCTATACTGCTCAAGCCTCCCTGTTTCTCTTTGATTGCTCGCCCCACCTCCAATTTTTCTCCTGACTTGCCTACCCTACTCTTCTCCAACCCCCTTCCTTACAATGCTCAACCCCACGAGATTCCAGGGTGCCCCCCCAATCTGCCTGCAGATTCTACACACACATGCACACACACACACACACACACACACACACGCACACACGCACACACACCACTGCCCACACTTCAGCACCCTGGGATTTTTGAGGGGGCCTAGTGAGGGGCTGGGGGAGGCTGAGGGAGTGGGGGGCCAGGCAGGGAAGGCATGGGGGTGCCGGAGGGAGGGAGAGCCAAAGCTGGGAATGGAGCTGGAGCCCTAGCCTAGCTGGGGACTGAGGGCAGCAGGCTAGGGGAGGAGACTAGAGTCCAGAGCTCAGGAGGGGGGAGTTAAAGGAGAGGCGGGGAGAGGGAGGGATGAAGGGAAAAACTGGATCTGGAGTTAGAGGAGGCAGGATCCCATACCCCACTCCCTACCACAACACCCACACCTCCTACCAGTGCTGCCTTCAACCCCGCCCAACTCTTTCTTGCTCTCTTTGTTTCTTTAAGTCGACTTTCTTTTTCCTTCTCTCTGTCTGTCTCCTCACTCTCAGCCACCTGGACCTTGCAGCTTCCTTCTGGTTTTAAAAGAACCTGCTTCTTAGGTGGAGCCCAGCCCTCCCTACCCTAAGAACTAAGCTCCTTCAGTCCTGCAGCATTCTCCCCACTTCCCCCAAACCCAACAATCACAAGCTTCACTAGTGTGTAGTCAGTCCAGTTTTTTTGTTATCATTTATGAGTGAAATGTGAGAGAAGAGAGAGAACAGAATCTGAAACCCAGAAAAGAAAAGACCTTTCCCTAGCTGGGGAGGGAAATGTGAAGGGAAAATGGCAAAAGAAAATTAATTCGGTGCAGGGAAAACCATGGCAGTTTACTGCCTTTGAGTTTAGAGGCTTCCATGGGAGGAAAGCCCACTGTCATGGGGGGTCATGAAGACTGAACCAGAAGATCTGGGTTCTAATCCTGTTGTAGAACACTTCACCCTGCAGGGTGCAGTAGCCTATACAATAGTCACTTCCTAGCTGTGGGACCTTAGTCAAGTGATCTGACTTAAGTTTCTTTTCTTCACCCATAAAATAGGATTATACTAGCCCTACCTACCTCCTAGGGTTATTGTAAGGAGAAACAAATGATTTTACAATCATAATAGAAGTCTCAGTTATCATTTTCTGTGCGGCTGGAGGGTGAAGACTAGGACAGTAGAAGAGGGAGGGTGGAGGGAAAACCTTTCCTTTATATGTATAAAAACTGAGAAAGCCTAAGACATTTCCTCTAAGAGATTGCACATATAAGGGCCTTGTACTAGAGGGGAAGGGGAGAGGAAGGATGGGACCCAAATGATTTCAAGAGCCCAATCAGCTACAGTAAAACCTGGAAGTCCGCTGCAGATGAGCTCAGGAGAGGAAACAAGTATACAGGAAGGTGAAGGACAGCCAGGATAGGGTCCTCCTCCTTCCCCCATTTTAGCACCAATGCACATAGTTTACCCTTGTCTTTCTATCCAGTTTGGGTTAATATCTCCCATTAGACTAGTAAATCCTACTGGGAAAGAAATATGCCTTCCTATGTCCCTCCCAAAGGGTCTGAAATGCTCGAGTCCTCAATTTAAGAGTTTATGGAGAAGGGAAACAAGTTGGAGAGGGAAAGGAGAGACTCCAGCATAGAAAAGTAAATGCAAATCCTGGAACTGACTGCTTGGGCTGAAAAGCAAGGAGATAGAACCCAATTATTGGATTAATGAATTAGGCACTTGTACAAGCTCTGTATATCGTGTGAATATTAATCCTACCTCCATTATTTGTCTACCACTTTTAGTTTTCCACAACCTCTCTTTCCATAACTGTAGGACTCTGGTAGGTAGGGACCCCAAGAGGGAGGAAGGGGAACAATTTGCTCTCCCTCCCACCCCTCTAAAAAAGACTGGGAGTGAAGTCCAACTTAGTGCTTCAAAGAGTGATTAATGGTCTTCAGTGTACATGAGCTTCATCAATAATCTCACACCCGAAACATACACATGCCTCCCTCCCCCCGAATTAAGACAATCACATACAAAATCACAGAGACCTGCCACATCAATTCAGTCACACTCGAACAGACCCCAGTGGGGCTACATAGCACAGCTCCACATCATACACACAATGCTAGGGAGCAAAACCTGAAGACACACCCCCTTCAGTTTACAGGTTGCCTGGCAACTATGGGAACAATGACTGGAAACCCCACCCACACTTAACAGTGACCTCACACTGAACTCTGCTGTGGATTGGCTCCCATCCCTCATCCCTCCCAGGTCCAGGCACAAAGTGACAGATCACACCAGATTCGGGAGGAAAACTAGGCACCCTCCTCCCAAAAAGAACACAGCACTCAGTCTACTATCTCAAAAAGCCTTTTATACAGCCCCACATTCTCCCTCCCCAGGACCATCTTCTTTCCCCATTTCTTTGCAGTCAGAGGTTTCTATATCTGAAGCACCCCCACACCACCACAGCTGGAGGCGAAAGTCAGGATGGGCATGGCTCAGCGAGAGCAGGGGAACCCCATTCACCTGCCCCTCTTCATCCTCACTGTTTGTCGGCTCAGGGAAAACACGTTGGCCAGAGGCTGTGGCCAGCAGAGGAATGCTTGGGTGTAGACTGTTAGGGAAGGAGGGGAAGAGGGAGGGGAGAAAGGGATGTTAGAGTCCCAGCCTGACATTCTTCTGTACCATTCTAGTTGCTTCTCTTCCAAAGTATCTCCCTCCAACAAATCTGTACCCCCAAACCTTCCTCCCTACTTTCCATCCAGTCACCCATGGCTCACAACCTATGAACATCCTCTTCCATTCACCTCTTATCCCCTATATCAAATCTGTTGTCAAGTCTTGTTGATTTTACCATTGTCATATCTTTCATGTAAGCTCTCCTTCTCTTGACACTGCCACCACCTTGGTTCAGTCCCTCATCACACCAGGACTATTTTAATAGTCTGCTGGTTGGTCTGCCTGCCTGAAGTTTCTCCCAATTTGACTATCAAATGCAACTTCCTAAAGCACAGTTGTTACACTGATATAACCATAATCACCCTTTCCCATTCCCTGTCACCTTTAGGATCACTCAAAGCCAGAGGATTTTACAACCTGGATCTCTCCTACCTTTCCAATCTACTCACATCTTACTCCCCCAATGCAATTCGATGACACCGGGCTCCTTGCTACAGTCTATCTCTTGACTCTGGGCATTCCCACTAGCTGTCCCTTATGCCTGGGAATGATCTCCCTCTTCAACTCTGCCTCCTAGCTTCAAGTCCCAGCTAAAAACCCACTTTCCATGTAAAGTCCTTCTTAATCCTCACTGATGCTAGTGTCTTGTCTTTGTTGATTTGTTTCCAATCTATCCTATGGATAATTTGTTTGTACGTGACTGTTTTCATGTTCTATCTCCCCTTAGACTATGAAAGCACTCTGCACAGAGCCTGACATATAAGTGCCTAACTGACTGGCTCCAAATTCCCCAGGACATCTAGGCCTCCTACCTAACGCCATTGGTGCAGTCCTTCTGCGGTAGAAAACTCATCAGTGGTTCCTGCTGGTTTAGCCCAGCCCTACTGGTGTCCCATACTGACACAACTCCATCAGTGCTGCCACTTGCTAGGAATTGTCCTGTCCTGAAGAAAAGGGCAGAATCACATTGGACTTCATAAGTCCTCATTACCCAGCTGACTGGCTTCCTCCCAGGTGCCACCCACCCAAGGGGATCCATACTGGTTTCCCTTAGGATGGGGAAAAGGGCTCTTTAGCTGCTTGGAAAACATAGAGGACTATGGCTACTCACGGGTCCAGGTCAAAGTAGATCCTCTGATTAGTAGAGACTTCTCGGTTCAAGGACAAAAGTAAATGGCCTGGCTGCCGGAGATCCCAACACAGGAGCTCAGCATCCTAAGGGTGAAGCCAAGCCATTCAGTAAATTCAAACCCCCACACCTACTCCCCTCACAGCCCAGGTCTCCAACCCCATCCATCCCTTAGCAATTAATATTACTTTCCCTCCCAGTGAAATGGCATCTGACTCAGATCTGTGCAACTCCCCACCGACCCTACCCCCAAGCATCTAACTCCCACCTTTCGGGCCCCTGAGAAGAGACGGTTGCCATCAGGATGGAAGCAAAGATGGGTGATGCCTCCACGATGCCCCGCAAACAGAGCAAGAGCAGAGCCGTCATCCTGGGAATACAGACCAAGGGAGCAGCCATAGGAGCCACAGGCATAGAGAGGCTGGGTGGGGCTGAATGCGATGCATGAAATAATCCCACTCTGGCCTTGTTTTTTGGCTAGTGTGGGAAAGAGTGAAGGGAGGGTAAGATGAAGACAAAGGCCACCCCTTCAAATTCCTCTAACTCCCTTCTAAGGTTACTCAAGAACTGGACTTTTCTCCCCCATCCCCAATTTCTCTTCAGGGAAGCCAAGCATCCATCAATCACTAAGTAATTATAAGTGTTGGCTATGTTCCCAGGCATTATGCTAATCAGGCAGTGGGGATACAAATTAAAAATCAAAACGGTCCCTGCCTTCAAGGTGGTTGTATTCTAACAAGGGATCCAATGTGTGTGTCTATGTATGTGTGTACACATATATCCATGCGTATTACATAGGTGTGTATATAAGACACATAACAAGCAGGCTACAAGGGCAGCCTTAGAGGAGAAAGCACTAGCAGCTGGAAGGGAGGGGAAGGACAGCCTCCAGAAGGCAGCACTAGGGCTGGGTCTTGAAGGAAGCCAGGGATTCCAGAAAGCAGAAGGGAGAAAATCGTTCCAGGGACGGAGGACAACCAGTACCTTTAAAGGCAAAGAGATGGGAGATAGAGCATCATGGGTGAGGAACAGCATCTAGGCCAACCTGGCTAGATCATAGAGCAAATGTAGAGAAATAATATGGGAGAAGACCGGGAAGGGGCCAGGCTGTGAAGAGCTTTAAATGTCAGACAGAAGAGTTTACATCTGAACCTAGAGGGTTGAGAAAAGGCCATTACATCTGGCAACTAAAATTACCAGTAACTTTGGAGAGAGTACTCTCAATCAAGTGATGATAACAAGGGTTTATTTAATATCTGCAAAAGCACCCTATGTTCTCTAGCTTGACACTACAGCCCTATGAGGAAAGTACTATTAGCCTCACTTTGTAGGTGTGAAAACTGAGGCCAAGGTTAAGTGACTTGGCCAGCATCACACTGCCACTAAGTGTCATACAGATGTTCCTGGTTCCAGACTCAGCACTGTATTCACTGCTGCCTAATGTGATGCCTGATGAGACCAGGCTGGACACGGTTTAGAACAGGGGTGGGGAACCTACAGCCTCAAGGCCACATGTAACCCTCTAGGTCCTCAAGTGCTGCCCTTTGAATCGAAATTTCACACAACAAATCCCCTTAATAAAAGGACCTAGAGGGCCACAATTCCCACCCCTGGTTTAGAAAAGAAGCAGTGCCACCAAGTACAGACAGCTTTTTCAAGGAGTTTAGCTAAGAAGGGGAGGAGAGATATATGATACTTATCAGTGATGGTATCTAGGGATACCCTCTAAGGGGGAGTTTTGTTTGAGGATGTAGGAGAAGGTGTATTTATAAGGAGGACCCAGATGAGATTAGATGACAAATTTATAGTGGACCCAGTCAATATGGGTCTGTCCACTCTGCTTTTCCCAGTTCCTCCTCCCACCCTCTTGAAAGACCCAGGTGCATAATCCTCAATTCCCTCCTTCCTTTAAACCTGTAGCCTTCCCTACCCAAGATGAGAATATATACCCAGCTGAGAATTCCCATGGGAAAAGGAACTTGAGTTTCGGGAGGAAGTTTCCTGAGAAAACTCCATTAAAATCTTCTCTGGGTGGGGGGCTTGGGGACATTGTTGAGAACTGACAGCTAAGCTGTCTTGATCCTCACCAAAGGTGGGTCTTGTTTCAAATTGTCTCCCAGGTCGGGACGTGGAGAAGATCCGTACAGTTCTATTGAAACCACAGAAGAGCTTCAAGCCATCCGGAGAGAAGCAGAGAGAATGGGCAGCAGTCAATTCATCCTGAAGTGGAGAAGGGAGAAAGAAGAAAGTCACTGGAAACTGAAATGCTAGACAGCCAGATCTCCAAGGGCAGAGAAAGAGCGGGAAGCTTGGGGCCTGGAATGGAGAAGAAGCGGTGTTCATACCAGATGGTTGTAGGCTCGAAAGGAAGCCCGAAGCTGCCCGGTGAAGGCATCCCAAATGTGAATAGGGTTCTCACGGCTGCTACTGGCCACACTGTTAGGAAAACAGGGACGCCGAGGAAAAGTTACTAAAGAAAGTACATGGAGAAAACAAAATAGGCCTCTCAGTTCCCCTCTGAAAGACAGATAGGACCTTCCTCTTCTCTGTGGCTTCCTGACTGCACTCTACCTTCTCTCCACTCCCCTAAGATATTCTCTTGAAATATCAAGAGACACTGGAGACACTGAGTCTATCCCCATCAGATTAAAGACGATCAAATGTCAAGACTTACAAGCAGGTATCTGGTTGGCCTGAGTTCATCAGAGAATACCAACAGTAATCATAGACAGTGTCACCTTCCACCATGCGCAGAACTGGGACCTGGACAAGAAAAAATGGGAACATCTGTGTCCTGAAGACTGGACCCTTCCATCTTGTAGGATTTCTCTATGGGACACCAGACCACTCCCTTCAGCCAAGATGTGTGAAAGAGTCACAGAACCAACTGGGGAGGAAGAAACGTTTCTTACTGGGTATGAGGGGGAGGAAGGAATTAAATATACTAATCCAGTAAAGTTGGGGGCAGGGGGAGAATTTTAAAAAATCTGTTTTTCCCAGTCATGCCTGGTTTAAAAACCACGTCATCATCATCTTTGATTCTATTTTTGGATCATATCCAATCCTTCCTACTGCCACAGCTACCCCTATAACCCAGGCCCCAGAAACCTCAATTATACTAAGTTAGTTTCCTAAATAGCCTCCCTTCTACATAATGCATTGGAGTAATCTTCCCCAAACTCTATTCATAACCATTAAGCACCTACTACATGCAAAGCTCCACGCTACAAGGGCACCAAGATGAAAAACAATATAGTTCCTGTCCCTTAGGAGTTTATTTTCTCCTAACAGAAAAGGAATTCCTTAAATATGATGGAGGGGAGACTATGATAAAGGCAAAGAAGAGAGCAAGACAAAGAGTTGTAAGAAATGTGAGAAGGGTAATCACTTTTAGTTGATGGATTAAGGGAGAGAAAATTAAGAAATTGACAACTAAGCTAGCCCTTTCCCACCTTCTCCCTTTTGGTGCAGATATAGAGGGTTGGCTCTAGGTATAAGGGACGGTATGCCTAGAGAAGAAAGCAAGGAGAGGAAGTTGATCGTGTGGCAAGAGTGGACTTGAGATGAGACCAGACCAAACCAATGTTAGGACAGTAGCTTCTTTTTTCCCGTTTTTCAAGAGTACAGTGCTTAGGAAATTTCTACTCAGTTTAAATTTCCATCTCTTTTTTAAAAAACCTTCCATAATACCATCATTTAGGAGGAGGCTATAGGAAGGGAGAGAGGAATGACTCGTTTGATTTATCTGCATTTTTAAGTTACTTGATATAGTTATGTAATGGTAATATAATTTGGATTTGAAGATCCCTTTGTGTTAGCAAAGGGAGCAGCTACTTAGCACTTAGTAACTGATGAAGCCTCTGTTGGGGAAACGAAGGTATGAACTCCTGTCTCCTGTTGCTGCCATAACAGGAAGGGGTTGGCTGAAACAGGAAGCTAATGCTGTGTGTATATGAGGAAAAGCCCCAGAGAGGGAAAGTAAGAATTTCTTGGGACAAAGATGTGGTGGCAGAAGCTGTTCTGCTGGAGAGAGAGCTTCTCTCAGCAGCATCTAGAGGCTGGGCTGCTACTGCTGGACTGAGAACTGAGAACTGAGAAGAGTCAGAATTTCTCAGAGCACCATGGAGACAGAAGCAGTTGCTGGGAGGAGGCTGAAGAGGAAAGGTCCCTTCCCCTCCCCTGGGCCTCCCTGGCTGAAGAGAACGGTTTTGATTCTGAACACCTAGATAGAGTGATTCTGATTTTGGGAGCCAGCTGAGACTTCTTTTGGGTCCAAGGGCCAGCTGGAGCTGCCAAGGGACTGGGAAAGCATGACTGTGATGCTAAGACTTTGTCTGTTTGTGGCTTTATTGGGCCTTGACTTCCCAGGAGCGGAGACTGTGAGGGATTTGAGATGGACTGGACACTGTGAACTTCAATATGGAATGGGAACTGCCTGGAGAACTGGACAAGGACCTGGGAGCTGTCTGCCTTTGAACCCAGGTGACAGTTTGGTGAATCCAGGTAGGATCTGGGATCATGGAAGGGGATCCAAGAAATCCAAGAAACTACCCTGACTTAAGCTGAAAGAAGACTTTGCTTGGATGCTGTGTACTGAGTGAGAAATTGTAAATTTACTAGTGACCTAGGGGTGGAGAGTCTGTGTATTTTCTGATGACTGAGCAGTGAATAATGAAGGATGACTGATTGACTAAATGACTGTACTTAGTAATTGATGACTGAATAAATAATTGATTTGTAACCTAGTATGCCCCATGAGTGGAGAACTTTGACTATTGTACTCTGTGACTGAATTAAGGATTTTGTGAATGCTTGAGTAAATGACTGTTCTTTGTTCAAAACTTTGTGACCACTGTAGTGGAAACTATATGACCATTTTCTATGATAAGCTGTTGTGAATACTGTATTTTGATTTTCTGGGATAAGTTGTAACATTGTGAATATTGTACTTTGATTTACTGTGAATGTTTTGCTTTGATCTGTTATAGAATAGATTGTTCACTATACAGTGTAATCAGAACCTTAAAAGCTGTTCACAGTAGCATTCTTCTCAAAAGCTGCTAGTGCTTGGCTTTACAAGCTAATAAATTACATGACCATTACTAGTGATTTTTGTATAGGCTTCTAAGTTCACAGTTCAAGATTGAGAGATGGAAAATCATCACATGGGAGAAGAGACTTCTCTAGTTTTACTCTAGAGTAGAAGAAAAGCCAACTGAAGAAAGTTTCTGTAATTTTGGTTATTTAATGAAAATATACCAGAGCACACCACTAGACTGCCTCTGAAGATTAGGGGTCAACATCAGAGAGGAGTGGGGGTTAGTGTGGTTGTTCTCACGTGCACTTGAAAGGAACTGCAATTACAACCGCACACCCCAAAAGACTGTCAGCAACTGGGTGAAGGATTGACGTGGAAAAAGAATGGATGCAAGAGTAGTAAGAGGGCTAATACAATAGTCCAAGCCAGAGCTGATCAAGTCCTGAACCAGAATGAAAGTGTAAACGAAGAAAGAGATAAAGAATATTAGGAAAATAAAATCAATAATATTTGGTAATTAATTAATTGAACATGAAAGGGGATTTGTTCCCCTCACTCCTAATTCAACTGATAGAGTTCACAGATGTGGAGACATGAAGTGGGAATAAGGTGTTAACATTCAACTCCTCTGTGAAGTACAAACACATCTCTAAATCAGAAGGGGTAACTCCACTGAGCTGGAAACTGGCCATATCCCTAAGGTCTTTAAATAGCTAAGCCCTGGAGACAACCAACAGCTTAAGTGTTTACCAGTCAAGGCCAGGAACCAGTAATCAAGGAACAATCTAGATATTTACCTTTTTTTTTGGAAGAAGGCTGAGCAATTGGGGTTAAGTGACTTACCCAAGGTCACACAGCTAGTGTTATGTGTCTGAGGCCAGATTTGAACTAAGGTCCTCCTGACTCCAGGGCCAGTGCTCTATTCACTGCGCCACCTAGCTGCCCCTAGATATTCACTTCTTAGGAGAAGAGACTTTTTCTCTCCCTTACTCCAACAGGCCAAAGTAATAGAACCATTTGACAAGAGGGACATCCAACAGATGGAAAATCAGTTCAAGAGAGTTTGGTGCAGAGTTGAGGTGATAACAGACATACTCCAGACCCTGATTCAGAAAAGTGGTTATTCAACATCCAGAACTAACTTTATGAATAAAGTTTTATGAATAAAGTATGACTTACCCAGGTCTCAAAGCAAAAAGAAAAACCAGATATGAACTCAAGAGAGTACTAACCCTGTCTAGAATCAAGTTCCAGCTCCAGAGAGGGACAGACCCTAGGAACCTAGATAAAGCATCCCAGCCAGAAGAGACACTATGCTTAGGAGGGAGCTTAATGATTCTGAGATTTTGAACCTTGGGGACCAGGAAGACAGTGGTAATACTAATGGAAATAAATCCTGGCTTCTTTCAAAGTTCTGCTCAAAAGCCACCTCCTTCAAAGGAAGACTACTTTGACAGCCAGTGCCTGAAAAAGTTAGTTTATATACACACATGTACATATGTGTATAATTGTATGTGTGCATGTATATGTGTACATATAAATTTTCTATGTATGAGTTACTTCCCGCAAGAAAACAGAAAGGTCCTTGGGAAGGACAGAAACAGCTTTATTTTTCTTGTTCTATTATCAATATCTGGGACTCTGCCTAACATATCATATGAGTCAAATGAATACAGAGAAAAAATATCTTCCCTTGCTCTCAAGAAGCTTATACTCTACTAGAAGGAAAGGACATGGGACATAGGGAAAATAATACAAAATAACATGAGAAAGATTTTAACTGTGGGATCTTTCAGGAAAGGCTTAAAGAACTTGATCAGACCTTGAGAGAAGTTAAGGAAAATGTGGGAGTGCTTTTCAGTCCCAGAAGAAATGTCAGAGTCTGGCTGGAATGTGTATAGGTTGTAGATAAATTATGGCCAAATAGTGGAAAGTTCTAAATTTGCATTTTATCCAAGAAGCAGCAGAGTCCAACGAATGTTTCCGTGCAAAGATGTAATGTGAGTCAGATTTGTATAAAGAATCTACTATTTGCAACCAGGAGGAAAAGACATAAAGGAATAGAATACCTTCTGTAGTGGTGATTGAAGGAAAGTTGCAGGTACCTACACTCACCATTTCTGTATTCTTGACTTCTTCCTCCTCATTATACAGCTCTGGGGGTAGGTTATAAATCCTCAAGGTGTTGTCAGCACTGTTGGTCAAGAGGCAGGAGCCATCTGGGGCCCTGAAGGCAGAGGAGATTTAGGCTGGATGCCTGGTAGCTGAGTGAGTGGGGAGATAGGAACTCCTGAGTCCCTGAAGGAAATGGCAGGCACTGGGTCCTGGGAGAGAACTGAGCAATAGAGACCCAGTTCAACTCAATTCAAAGAACACTAATTAACCCTCTTAGCCCAAATCTAACACCTCCCTGCCAATATAATTTTGTACTTTCTCATCCAATATCTTCCCTCCCCATCTAAATCACTTAGAATCTGCCTTCTCTTCCCTACTAGCTCTCCCTCCCCCAATTATCCTTACCATTTACAGCCTTTTAAGAAGTTCTCAGGTTGAAAACTGAACTCTGACCAGGAGCCATTGAAAAGGCGAGGGGGCTGGGAGAAATTGTAGCTCCAGGAACTGGAAGGGAGATGAAAACTAGCTTGGCTCTCTGAACGAAATGAGGACTAGGGAGAAGGGCAGGACTGAGGTCCCAATACTTAGTAACTTAAGTAAGTGGGGGTGGGAGGGGAAAACAAACCCTTCAAATGCCTTCCCCAAAAGAAGCAGCTTCCTCTTAGCCCTCCAAGTCACTTACTAGTATCCCTCACATTGTGGGACTGGCTCCTTCAAGACTTCCTCCACCGGCTCCCTAGATGCAAGTTCGGGAGCTGCCCCATCAACTTCAGGAGAGCTTTCAGTTTGGGCGGGCTTCTGCCCTCCTTCTCCAGTAACCACCTCCTCCACTAGGGCTTCTCCGTCCTGTTCCAGAGCAGCAGGGGTCCCACGGCCCTGCTCTTCCCCCAGCTCCACAGAAGGGCTCGGGGGCTCCGCTGGCTCGGGGACAGCCTGGGGGGGCTCATCACTGCAGCAGGGTGTGAGTGTTGGCTCCATGGTTATGGTTATTTGGTCCGGGAAACCTACGCAAAAACATGAGCGAGGTGGGCCGCGGGGATGGGGGGCGGCCTCAGGAGTTCCTTGGGGGCTAAGGGGAAGGGGGGGGGGCTTAAATGTTACACACACACACACACGAAGCGGGAGAAGAGATGCAGGGCGCTCAGGAGGGAATTCACTTGACTTGCCTAAGACGACAAAAGTTGTGGCGGCAGGAGCCGACTTTCTGGTGCGCAACACGAAGCTCAACACGACAGCCTTCCTCCCCAAGGGCTGGCCAGCTCACCGGCGCTTCCAAAAGCAAGCCGCCGCCAGCCGGGACTGGGGGGGGCTTGTGCGAGATGCGCGTCTCTTTCTTGCGAGATTTCCTCCGGCCTTCTGATTGGTCCTTGGTTGAGTGGGATACGGGACAAAAATAAGACAGACCTGGACTACAATCCCCATCAGCCTTTCAGGCTTTCCCCTGTCCCCTCCCCCTACATTGCACCCTGCTGCTTGCTGGGAGTGGTAGTTCCTAACTGCATTAGAAAAGGCCTTCTCCCTCCCGCAGCCTCCTCTCCCCCAGACGAAAATGGCCTCTTCTCGCGTCTCACCTCCAGAGGACGCCCTGACTACACACTTAGGTCGCCGGCACTGAAGTAGGTTGGGAGGGCGGAAACTGAAGAGGAAAATGGCCAGTTTCCAGTTTCTGTAAGAGTTGAGGAGGCAGTCAATTCCAGACACGACAGATGTGGTGTGTATAAATGCAGGAGGGCAGGGGATGGGACACTGCTGCAGGTGAAGGAGAGCCGATAGTGCTGATATTTAGCAAGACCTGGCCTGTCACCTACCCAGCAAAAGTGAGCATAGTATTCCAGGGGAAAATATGGTAATTCAGTGAGGTGGAGGACTTTCAAACGTTCCTGCTGAAAAAACCAGAACTGAAAAGAAAGTTTGACACTCCAACACAAGAAGCATGAGAAGATAAACACGGAAAAGAAATCATAAGGTACCTATCAAAGATGAACTATTTACATGACAACATGGAAAAGTGACAATTGTAACTGTTGAAACTTTTTTCAGTATGAGGATAGGGCAAGGGAATACAAATGTATATATACATATACATAC
>CM053584.1:186556934-186574786 GCA_028627135.1 Pseudochirops cupreus | reverse complement strand
GGGGTGGGATAGGAAGGAGGGACATGTAATCAGTCTCTCACAATATGTCCACTGTGGAGAGGTTCTGTGTAATTACACATGTTCAGCCTGTATTTAATTGCTTGTCCTTCCAGTGGGGGTGGGTGACGAGGGAGGAAGGGAAAGAATCTAAAATTTAAAGTTCTATAATCAAATGTTAAAAATATATATGTATATATATATTATTATTATTATTAACTACATGCAACTGGGAATTAAGATATACAGGCACTGGGGTAGGGAGACCCATCTTGCCCTTCCGGAAAGTCAAAGGGGTGTTGGGGGAGGACATAGGAGAGAGCAGATTGGGGGAGGGGCTATACAATGGGATTGCTGTTTTGGGCTGGTGGGTAGGGGAAAGATGGGGAGAAAATTTGTAACTCAAAATCTCAGGGAAATGAGTGATGTAAACAAGAAAATAAATTAATTAATTTTTAAAAATTAAAAAAAAAAAGACCTGGCCTGGAATCTTACCTCAGACCCTGGGCAAGTCACCTAGCCTCTCTGGCCTTGGTTTCCTCATATGTAAAATGGAGATAATAATAGCACCTACTTTACAAGATTGTTGTGAGGATCAAATGAGTTAACATGGAAAGGCTTTGCAAACCTTAAAGCACTATGTAAATGCTAGCTGGTATTATTATTAGCTGTAAGCCAGGAAGATATGAAATGCTAAACACTGGCTCTTGCATTTTACCCTAGAGACACTGAGGAGTCACTGGAAGGTTTCTGGTCAAGAGTGATGTGGTCAGCCCTTTGCCTTAGGCAGACCATTATGACAGCTTGTGGAGGATGGAATGGATGTTAGGGCAACAACTGGTAAGTTATTTCAATACTCCAAGTGAGAAGTGATTGGAGGCTATAACTAGGATGCTTAAGTATGAGTAAAAATAAGAGAACAGATGGGAGAGATGCCTTAGAAACAGAAATGTCAAGACTTAGTAATTTATTGAATATGAGACTGGGGCAGTGAGAATGAAGAATTGCCAAGAATGATTGTGAACCTGAGTGACTGTAATTATAGTGTTACCCCTGAAAGAAACGTTTAGGCTAGAAGATGTATATGGGTATGCATGTAAGTGTTTATAGATACATACACATACACACATAATCTGCATAAAAATGCTCATTGAACCCAAAGAACTAACTCAGTGATCAGAGTGTATAGCAAGAGAGAAGAGGATGGAGACTTGAGAGGTACCGTACTTAGAGTGCCCATTCACTGACTGCCTCTGGGAGGTGGGGGGAACTTCAGCCTCAAGGCCATAGGTGACCTTCTCGGTCCTTGGGTGCAGCCCTTTGACTGAATCCAAACTTCACAGAACAAATCCTCTTAACAAAAGGATTTGTTCTGTAAAACTTGGACTCAGTCAAAGGACTGCACTTGAGGACCTAGAGGGCCACCTGTGGCCTCTAGGCTGCAGGTTCCCCAACCCTGACCTGTAGCTTCTAGTATAGAATGCAAATTTAAAGTCTTCCACAATCTGGCTCTGATCTAACTTTATACCTTTAGTTCATACTCCTTTTTAGAACCTGTAGACATTCCAGGGTTGAAATTGCACTACCTCTCTTTCCTTAGCTTCTTTCAAGGCCTGCTCAAATGCCTTTTCTAATCTCAAAGTTTAAAATCTTCCTCATATTAAAGCTCACAAGCCCCAACCATTGTGCTTCCCATCAGCGATAAATACAATTTGTTGTCAGCAAATTCTGAGATGGCATAGACACTTTCCAGGGCCTTTCTTCTGATGATAATCCAGCAAAGGAGGGGACAGAAGAAGCAATCAGAGGTAGGAGGAGCCCTGGAGAGTCACAGAAATGATAAGACCCAGGAGGGTATGGTTATACACAGTGTCAGAAGCTGTAGAAAGGGTCAGTGCAATGAGGACTGAAAAAAGGTCATGGGATTTTATTAGTGGTAAGATGGTAATTTACCTTGGAGAGAAAAATTTTAATTGAGTAGTAGGGTCAAAATCCTGACTGAAAAGTGAATAAGAGACAAGGAGTAGGAAAAGCAAGTGTAGAAAACTTTTTCTAGGACTTTGTGAAATGAGGGATAAAGGTAGAATAATAATGATAGGGTCAAGTGAAGGGTGGTTTGTTTTTAATGATAAGAGGTATAATAACCTGCTCGTGTTTGTAGGCAATGGGAAGGAAGTACTGACTCCAGATAACTCAAGATTGAAGAAGGAGGGGGAATGATTGAAGAGTCAAGTTATAGAAGGAGATGAAAGGGGTAAATCAAAAGTACAAAAGTAGAGGTCATGGCGGGGTAAGCGTCTCTTCCTTAGAGACTCAATCTCTCTTTGTCCACCGGCTTCTTCCCTCCTTCCAACAAACATGTTCAGATATCTCCTATCTTTAAGAAACATTTACTTGATCCTACCAATCCCCTCAATATAATCCTATATGTTTCCTCCCCTTGAATGTAAAACTCATAAACAAGAATTGGGGTGGGTGGGTATATATATAGTAATATTTTGATTATTATTTCATTATAATTGGTTTCAATTATAATCCCATATATTATGCATTTAAAGACACATTTTTAAAAGGGGTTCATGATACAAAAAAGGTTAAGCACCCCATCCTAGAAAAAGCTGTCTATTGCTTCTATTTGATCACTTTCCCACTTACTTTTCAACCCTTTTATGATATGACTTCTGAACTCAACTGCAAATGCCCTCTCCAAGATCACTCATAACTGTATTGCTAAATCTACTTTTTCCTCAGTCCTTATACTTCTTGACGTCGCTGTTAATCAGTCCCCTCCTCTTAGATGTTTTCTCTTCCCTCCTCAGTTTCCTTTACATGATTGTGTTTCACCCCTCACATGTGGGTGTACCTCGAGGCTCTCCCCTGCTCTGTTCTCTCTCTTATTCTTGATAGTTCCTATGGGTTCAACTATCATCTCTAGTCAAATGACTGTCAAATCTACATATCCAGCCCCCATCCATGTCCTAAATCCCAGGCCTGCATCTCTAACTACCTGCTAAACATCTCCACCTAGATGTACCATAAGCATTTCAAACAGACCATCCAAAAGTGAACCCATCTTTTTTCCCTTAAACCTTCCCCTTCTCCTAATTTCTATTGAGGGCACCACCAGGTTTACAATTTAGGATTATTGACTGCATTTTCACTCATCTCCTCACAAGTTGTTTGGTTTTTTTTTTCCAATTTAACCCTACAATATCTCTCATATCCATTTGCCTCTCTCCACTTACCATAACTACCCTTGTTCACTTCCTTATCCCCTCTGGCTTCACTAGCCTCCTAAATGGTCTCCCTGAATCTAGGCTCTCATCCCTCTGAATCTATCAGCAACACAGCTTCTGAATTGGTACTATTAATGTACAGACCTAACCATTTCTCTTGGTTAGGTAGTTTCAGTGCCTTCGTATTGCCTCTAAGATGAAATAGAAAATTACATGTTGGGCAATTAAAGCCCTCCACAATTGCCAGGGCTCCTGCCTATCTTTTTTTTTTTAAGTTTTGCTTTATCTCATTTTTTAGCAAACATGTTTTTCTTCCTCTGATACTCCCTCCTAAACATCATAACAAATATGCCTAATTAAGCAAAACAAGTTCCCATATTGACCATGTCCAAAAAATGTATGTCTCACTCTGGATTCAAAATCTATCATGTCTCTGGCAGGAAGTGAAAAGCTTGCTTCAATCTTAGGTCCTCTTGGAAGTGGGATTTGTCATTTCATTGACCAGAGTTCTGTATAAAGTCTTTCAAAGTTGTTTTTCTTTATAACATTATCATTGTGTAAATTGTACTCTACTTCTGCTCATTTCACTCTGCATCACATCATAGAAGTATAATCATTTCCCTCTGAAATTGTCTATTTAATCATTTCTTATGGTGCAATAATATTCCATTACATTCATGTACCATAATTTGTTTAACCATTCCCCAATAGGTGGGTACTCCCAGAGTTTCCAATTTTTAGCTAGTACAAAAAAAAACTGCTATAAATATCTTTATACATAAAGGCCTTTTACCTTTTTTTCTGTGATCTCCCTGGGGCAAAAGCCTAATAGTGGTATTACTGGGTCAAAGGGGATGCACAGGTTAGTAACTTTGGAAGAATAGTTATAAATTGCTTTCTGCTATAGCTGGACCAATTCACAGCTCCATCAATAATAATATCTTTTCAAAAAGTCCCTCCAATATTTGTCATTTTCTTCTTTCATCATCTTTGCTAATATTATCAGTATGAGTTGGAATCTTGTTGCTTTAATTTGCATTTCTCTAACTATTGACAACACTAACAAATACACCATTTTCATGTCCATGAACTCTGAAATTCCTGTATCTGATCACAATCCATTGTCATTCTATCTCTCCCTCTGCCTTAAAACCCCAAACTTTGTTCTTCTTCCTCTCCATAATCTCCAGTCTATCCCCTGTACTAGCTATACTCTCTTCCTTCTCCATTTTGACCCCTTGTTGAAACAGTTCAACTTCATACTGTCCTCATCTCTACTGCCAATCTTGTCCAAACCTCAGCTTTGAATCACTCATACTACCCACTGTCTTTGATCCTACACACATGTGCCTTTGAACAAAGCTGGAGAAAATCACAAAACCATGTTGACTGGTTCCATTACATATTTATGTTACATAACCTCAGCTGGGCTCTCACTAGGGCAACGCAACCCCTTACTTAATTGATTCACGATCTCATTCACCACGGCAGTTCTTGCAAACCTTTTCATCCCTCTTCAAACTTCCCATGACTCCCCCTCCCCGGGCTCTCTTGGCTGAGAACCAATTCATATTTTACAGAAAAAATTAAAGCCATTTGCTGAGACCACCTACTTCTCCCTTCCTCCTCATCTCACATCACCCAGATGCCTTCTTTTAATATCTCTTTTACCCCTGTCTCACATGAAGCAACTCTTCTCCTTACCAAAGCAAGCCCCTCTACATGTATAAATGATCCCGTTCCATCCCATCTTTTCCAGCAGATTGCTCCCCTCCATCATCCCCACTTTCTCACTTATTTCCAATCTCTTTGCCTACTAGCTGCTTCCCTGCTACCTACAAACATGCCCATGTCTCCTCCATCCTCAAAAATTCCTTTCCTTATCTTCCCACCTCCACTAGCAATCATACCGTATCTTTTCTCCCTTTTGCAGCTAAACTCCTTGAGAAGGCTATTTGCGACTCAATACCAGCATACTTTGTCTGTTCATGCAAACTGCAAAGTTTACAAGGGAATAGAGGCAAGAGGTTCCAGTGAACATCACAGGAGCCCTGACTCTAAGCTGGATCCTGAGGTATTTGGCTTTGGTGACTTTCCCCAGTACCACAGGAGGGGAAGGATAGGTTGAAGCTGAAACTCGGCAAGAGGTCAGGCAAGTTCTCATTGCACGAATAGGATGTAAGATGTGCTTGAAGTTCAACTCACAGAGTCCAGCTCACTGATTTCCAACCATTCAGAGAAAGATCTGGGGCTATTACTCTATGATTGAAAATCTCAGAAACCATCTCAAAGAAATACTGGTTAATGGTATTATCACAGAATACAGCAGCCCTTATGCATTCCCCACAGGGGTTGTGCCTAAGAAGAATGGAAAAATGCAGATGTATATCCGTGACTGGACTTTTAACAAAAGGACATATGTGGACCAGTTCACTGTGCCACAAGTACAAGCTGCCAGTGGTTTTTAGTTTTGGACTTGCATAGTGAATACAACCAGATTTCTATGTCTGAGGAAGATAGGCAGCTGGACAGTTTGGGTAAATGGCCCAAGGCATCTCAGGTACACCAGACATTTTCCAAAGGCTGACAGAGAAAGTGGTTGGAGACATCAACTACATTGTGAGTGTTAGTGTATCTTGATGACTTGAAGACATTGCAGGAACATGAGGAGAGACTGATGAAATGTTAAATTGGCCAGAGAGTTAATCTTAAGCTGCCAGTTGATAAATGCAAATTTTGCAAAGCTTCTGCAAAATAGATATATGGTCACATCATTTCCCAACAAGATGTGAGCACTGATCCAGAAGAGTTCGTAGAAGCATTTCTCAAGTGGTCATGCTCACAAGATTTCAACTTTTCTGGGATTTTGTGGTTATCATCACAATTTTTTTAAAGAACTATGCTGTTTAAATCATCAGCACTTCTATATGTTACCAACAAAGTCCAGCAGCAAAAGACAGAAAGAGAAATTCTGTGGAAAATACGATACAAAATACTTGGGAGTCTACCTGCAAAGACAAATCTGGGAACTATATGAACACAATTATAAAACACTTTTCACATAAGTAAAGTCAGATCTAAACAGTTGGGATGATATTAATTGCTTATGGACAGGCCAAGTCAATAAAAAAAAAATAACAACTCTACCTAACTTAATCTATTTAGTGCCATGCCAATCAGACTATCAAAACATTGTTTTAGAGAGCTAGAAAAAATAATAATAAAATTTCAGCAGGAAGAACAAAAGCTCAAGGATATCAAGGGAATCAATAAAAAGAATGCAAAAGAAGGTGGTTGAGCCATACCAGATCTCAAACTATATGATAAAGCGATAATTATCAAAAGGATCTGGTACTGGCTAAGAAATAAGAGTGGTGGATCAACAGAATAGATTAGGTACAAATTATGTTACAATAAATGTCCATAGTAACCTAGTATATGATAAACCCAAAGATCTAAGCTTTTAGAACAGAAACTCATTATTTGACAAAAACTGCTGGGAAAACTGGAAAACAGTATGCCAGAAATTATGTATAGACCAATATCTCGCACCACAAAAAAAAATGATACCATAAACAAATTAAGAGAGCATGAAATAGTTTATCTGTCAAATTTATGAATAAGGGAAGAAATTAGGACCAAAGAAGATATAAAGAGCATTACAAAATATAGGTAATTTTGACTAAGATTAAAAAGTTTTTGCACAAACAAACCAATGCAACAAAAATTACAAGCAGAAAACTGGGAAAATTTTTACAAGTATCTCTGATAAAGCCTCATTTTTCAAATATAGAGAGAATTGAGTCAAATTTATAAAAATACAAGTTATTTCCCAATTGATGAATGGTCAAAGGATATGAAGTCAGTTTTCAGACAAGGAAACCAAAGCTATCTATAATCGTATTGTCATGGTCAAGAAATAGTTAAGAAATATTTTCTGAAATTAGTAATCAGCCTAGTGAAACTCTATGAACCTGGGAAGCCTCCCTAGAGTGCTTTATCTTTACCTGGCAGGCCGGCCTAGGGTAGTCTATCTTCTCCTTGCTCAGTCGTCATGCCCTGTGCCCCTCTGCTTACCTTGCAGACCCCCTGCGCTCACCCCCTCCGCTTTCCTTAGTAACCACTTGTTTGTATCTATATGACAACCTGCTTAGTAACAAATTGTGTTAGTTAGATACCTAAACCTAATGAAATGTATAAAAGGTTCTCCATCCCCGAACTCGAGGCTGCTCCCCCTTTAATTGGCATGGAGTAGCCCCAGCTGGTAAATTAAAGCTCCTTAAAACTTTTTAATTCGGACTCTGTGGTTACTTTGTTAAGACTCGTCAAGTCATGTCATTTCAATATGAAATAATGCTCTAAATTACTATTGATCAGATAAATGCAAATTAAAACATCTCTTTGGTACCACCTAACACCTATCAGAGTGGCTAATATGACAAAAAAAGGAAATGTTGGATGTTGGAGGGAATGTGGGAAAACTGGGACACTAATGCATTGTTGGTGGAGTTGTGAACTGATCCAAACATTCTGGAGAGCAATTTGGAACTATGCCCAGCTTGCTATGCTACAGGCTTTAGGGAATTTCCTCTTGGGTGAGATGTAAGACTCTCTCCCAAAGGGAGAGCTCCTTCACTCTATATTATCTCATATATATTCTCCTCTGTTTATATGCTTTCTCTGATTTGTTTTGCTATTGACTTGGAAAAATGGGTTTCTTTGCTTAATAAAAAAAAAAAGCTGCCTGTAATAAGTTCCTCTACTTCCTTTTCTCTCACATCTTAATTGTCTATACTTTGGCTTCCCTCGTCATTCAAGGAGAACTGCTTGTTACTACAAATTACTACAAGGTAACTAATCATTTCTTAATTGCAACTCTATTGTTTTTTTTTTTCTTTAGTTTTCATCCTTCTTGACCTCTGTGTAGATTTCACACTACTGATCACTCTTTTCTCAATACCCTCTTCTTAGGTTTCAGTGACTCTTTTCTATGCTGGTTGTTCTCAACTGTCTGATCACTTTGTGGTCTGTCTTTGCTGGATCTTCATTTGGTCATGGGCATTAAAAGTAGATGTTGGAAGTGTGGTGGTGGTGGCGGCACCTGAGATTTTCTCCACCATGGCCTGACACACTTGCAGCAGCTGGGCCTGGAATTTTGTTCTGATCACATACTTGGCCAAAGCCAAGCTGTGGCTTTGGCTTCTGGCACCAGCACCTGGGGATCTGATTCCAATGGACAGCACAGTAACTCAGACTCAGAGGCAGAGCTCCCCTCCTTGCCACCATTTATCCCAAGTGCTGTAAGTGTCTATGACTGGGGAATCCTATTGCAACTGTGAGAGCCAAAGCAAAACTCCGTACTGCTCCACACCAGCCATCAAAGCAGGGATTACCAGTGTGGCAAGGAAGATGACTATTTTGATTGGGTATGGGATGATCTGAACAAATTGACAGCCACTCTGCTAAGTTGTGATAACTGCAAAGTCAATTTTCATGGAGTATAGCTGTGGCACAGCAGTCATACGAGGAAACAAGGAACTATGTGAAGGCTTCTTCAACCTTTTTGGGAGATGAAGATGACTTCTCCAGTCTATGGTACTGATATGATGGTTGGAATCGGGACATCAGATGTAAATCTGGACACGTATTGCCACACATTCTGCAGCTTGCTGGGCAAGGATGAAGACTGCTGGGGCCTTTCTTACACAGGACTTCTCCATCACAAGGGTGACAAAATGAGCTTCTCATCACAGTTGTCCAGGGCTCCATTATTGGGGTTCACCTAGACACTTGGCATGGGACATTTACCTTCTTCAAAAACAGGAAATGCATAGGAGTTGCTGCCACCAAATTGCAGAACAAGAAATTCTACCCCATGGTTTGCTCTACTACAGCCAAGAGCAGCATGAAGATGACTGCCAGCCTCACTTCCCTGCAGTATCTATGTTGCTACTACCTGTGCCAACTGCTGCCTGACTCTGGGGACACACTGGAAGGATTGCCTCTGCCACCTGGCCTCAAGGAGATCCTGCACAACAAACTGGGTTGGGTGCTGAGCATGAACTGTAACCTCCTGCCATCACCATCACCCACGGTGGCAGCATGCTCAGGGAACCCAGAGGCCAAGCCATGTCAAAGAAAGAGGTGTCGATGGACTTATTTTCCAATTAAACTCCCTTGTTGGGCTTGGAGTGGCTTCTCTTTCTTTTCCCCTTCCTCCACATACTCTTGGGACAAAAGGGAAGATTAGGAGGGGAGGTTGCCCATTGCCATCCTTGGGGCCGGCTCTAGTAGTTTGAATTTGCCAAGATATTCCCCTCATTCAGGAACTATTTTAGGTCACAGGCCCCTGCTCCTCACCTGGACTGGAAGACTGTGCCATGAACCCAAGGGAATCAACTCAGAAAAAGATGATCACAGTAAGGCTCCCTGAGCCCTTATTCTGGACTTAGCCCAAAGGTCACTCCAGGTCCCCTTTAGGGTGGTGGAGACTGCAGTGCTACTGCTTTCCTCTGGGAAATGATCACTCCTGCTTTGGGGGAGGAGAGGATGGTTCTGCAGCCTAGCCTCAGCTGTTCTCAGATGTTGGGCTGAGAAGGGTGAAGAAAAAAGCTTGTTAATATTAAGATGTGTGTCTATGTTCCCCCTCCACCTCTTGGGGCTTCAGATCAAGGATCTAGAATTAAAAAACAAAACAAAACCTGCTTTTGCATGTTGTCAGCTTCTGCTGCTCCTGTATCAGAGATTGTATCAAATCACTGTAATAAAGTTAAAATAGTTTAAAAAAAAAATAAAAAGTAGGTGTCCTGGCTCTGTCCTGGGTCCTTTTCTCAGCTCCCATTATAATACTTCACTTGATGATCTTCAATTCCCATGGCTTAAGTAATCTATGCTGAAGATTCTGAGATCTACTTATCCAACCCTATACCTCTAGTCTCACTTCATATTACACATCTCAGAGAAGATGTCTCATAGATATCTTAAACTCAGCATGTCCAAAATTGAACTCATCGTCGTTCCCCCAAAACTTTCCCTTTTTCTGAATTTAGCCATTACTGTTGAGGATACTAACATTTTCTCAGTTAACCAGGTTTATCACCTAGGTGTCATCCTGAAGCCTTCATTCTCTCTCACCCCCTTCCCATCTAGTCTGTTGTCAAATCCTGTTGATTTTACCTCAATAGCATCCCTTTCTCCTCTTCTCTGCCATTGCCACTGCTGTGATGTAGACTTTCATCACCTCACTCCTGGATTATTACAATATCCTGCTAGTTGGTGTCTCTACTGCAAGTCTCTTTCCACTCCAGTCCATTCTCCACTCAGCTGATAGATTAATTTTCCTAAACCATAGATCTAACCATGTTACTCCCTATTCAATAAACTCCTGTGGTTCCCAATCACCTGCAGGATCAAATATAAAATCCTCTGGCATTCAAAGCCCTTCACGACCTGGTCCCCTCCTACCTTTCCAGCTTTGTAACAGCGTACTCCATCTCCTAAACTAGGTTAGAATGCTCTCTCACTTCTCAACTTTACCTCCTGGTTTCCCTCAAGTTTCAGCTAAAAATTTCACTTTCTAAAGCCCTACCTTTCTTGATCCCCCCCCCTTAATGACAGTGCCTTCCCTCTATTGATTATCTCCAATTTATTCTGTATATACCTTATTTATACATAGTTGATTTCATGTTGTCTTCCCCATCAGACTGTGAGCTCCTTGAGGGCAAGGACTGTCATTTACCTTTCTTTCTATCCCCACTATTTAGCACAGTATCTGATACATAGAAGATGCTTAATAAATGCTTATTGACTATTAATAATTTAGATTATGTTTTCATGTATTACAATTTTTTCATTAACAAAAGTCGACCTTTTTTCCCCTTCTCCCTCCACATATTGAGAAAATAGAACATTTTTCTTATAATTTTTTGATGCTTTAGATTTCTTCCTTTGAAAACTGCCTATTAATATCCTTTGGCCATTTATGTATTGGAAAAGGGCTCTTAATCTTATAAATTTGAATCTGTTCCTTGTATATCTTGGATATGAGATCTTAAATCAGATAAACTTGCTGCAAAACTTTCCTCAGTTAACTGTTTTCCTTCTTATTTTAAATGAATTAGTTTTGTTTGTGCAAAAACTTTTAAATTTTGCATAATCAAAATGATGATCTCCTGTGATCTTCTCTGTCCCTTTTTTGGTCTTGAACTCTTGCCCTAGCCATAGATCTGAAAGGTAAAATCTTCCTTGTTCCTCTTATCTGCTTATGATGTCACTTTTTATATCTACATCACAGACCATTTGCTGTTTATCTTGGTATACCGTGAAAGGTATTGGTCTGTACCTAATTTCTGACAAACTGTTATTTAGTGTTCCAAGTTTGTCAGATGGTGTGTCTTTACTCCAGTAATTGGCATCTCTGTTTCCTGAACACTAGGCTACTGTATTCATTTGTGTACTGAATTTTTCCCATTAATCGAGTTTTCTATTTTTTAACCAGTACAAAGTAAAATACTACTTTGTAGTAGAATTTGAGATTTGGTATTGCTAGACCCTCTTACTCCACCCCCCTCACTTTTTTATTTCCTTTAAGAATCTTGACCTTTGGTTTCTTCAGATTAATAAGTTATTTCTTCTAGCTCTATAAAATAATTCTTTGATAGTTTTGTTGGTATTGTACTTGAGATAAAGTGTCATTTTTATTGGCTCAGCCTATCCATACACAATCAATATTTTTCTTATTACTTAGGTCTGTATTTCTGCAAGGAGTGTTTTATAGTTAGATTCATATATTTCCTATGTGAGACTTGATAAATATTTTATACATTTTATATGATAAATATTTTATAATGGTTATTTTGAATGGAATTTCTCATTATAGCTATTTCTTCTGCATTTTACTGGTAATACGTAGACATGCTGATGATGTATGTGGATTTATTTTATATCCTACAACTTTGCTGAATTTATTGTTTCAACTAATTTTAAATTAATTCCTTACTATTATCTAACTAAATCATCATATCATCATCTACCAAAAGCAGTGGTTTTGTTTCCTCTTTGCCCAGGCTTATTCTCTCAATTTGTTTCTTGTTGTATTGCTACTGCTAGCATTTCTAGCATTGTCAAATGATAGTGGTGATGCTGGTAATCGTTTTTTGCCCCTGATCTGACTAGAAAGGCTCTTATTTTTCTTCTTCCACCCTATAATGTTTGCTCTTGGTTTTGGATAGCTACTATTTGCCATATTAAGTAAAAGTCCATTTATTCCTGTGCTTTCTAGTATTTTTAAGAGAAATAGGTGTTAGATTTTGTAAAAATCTTTTCAGTACTTGTCATTATAATCATGTGGTTTTTATGAATTATGATATTAACAGTTAATTTATAGTCTTCCTTATATTCAACAAACCTTGCATTGCTGGTATGAAATCCAATATAATCATAGCATATAATCTTTCTAATATGTTGTAGCAGGTTATTTGCTAATATTTTATTTAAGACCTGTCTCAATAATCATTAGGAATATCAGTCTCCTTTGCTTCTCCATGGTTTGCATATAAAGACCAAATTTGCTTCAAAGAAAGAGATTGGAAAGGACCCTTTTTCCAATTCTGCAAGCAGATTATGTAATATATTAGCGTTAGTTATCCATTTAATGTTTGATTAAAATTAACTCATAAATCCATTTGCTCCTGGAGTTCCCCCCCCCCCTTTTAGGGGGTTCCTTTATGACTTGTTCAATTTCTTTTCCTGATATTGGCTTATTTAATTAATGTTTCCTCTTCTATTAATCTGGTTATTTTGTGAATTTTTGGAGGATTTGCTTTCTCTAAATTATGTTTTGTTAGCATATAATTGGACAAAATAGTTTCTGATAATTTTCTTTATTTCCTCTTCAATTCTATAGATTCTTTTTTAAAGTTTTTGCTTGAACAATTTGGTTTTCCTTGCTTTTTTTTTTGTCAGATTAGTTTACTTGTTAACCATTTTATTAGTTTGTTGTTGTTGTAATTTTTAATAGCTTCTAGGAGCAACTAGATGGCACAGTGAATAGAGCACCAGCCCTGATGTCAGGAGGACCTGAGTTCAAATCTGACTTAGACACTTGACACTTAACCAGCTGTGTGACCTTGGGCAAGTCACTTAACCCCAATTGCCTTGTCTTTCCCCCCTCAAAAAAAATAGCTTCTAGTCATTTATCAGTTCAAAGTGGTTCTTGCTTCACTTTTATAAATCTCTTCTTTGATTTTCAGAATTTCTACTTTGTTGTTTAATTAGGGGAATCTTTTTTTTTAAGTTGAATGCCCAATTCATTGATTTCTTTCTTTTGTTGATAAAAGCATTTGGAAAAATAAGTTTTCCCCTAAAGACTGCTTTAGCTGCATCCCATAAATTTTGTTATGTTGTAATTTTCCTTGATGAAATTTTCTGTTGTTTCTATAAATTATTTGATCCATCAAATCTTTTGAATTAAGCTATTTAGTCTCCAATTTATTTTTTATTTTTTCTTCAAATATCCTTTATTAAATATAATTTTTATTGTACTGTGATCAGTAAATGATGGTTTTTGTATTTCTAATTGTATGTATTTTTGTGGTCAGGTTTTGTAAAGATGCCACAAACGGCTAAGAATTATGTAAACTCTTTTCTGTTCCCAATGAGTGATCAGAGATCAATCATCTCTAATTTTTCTAAAGTTCTGTTCAGGTCCTTTAACTTCTATCTTGTTTAACTTTTCATTAGATTTCTCTAGATCTAAAAAAGGTGCCCTGAAGTCTCCTGCTATTATCATTTGACTATTTCTCCCTGAAATTTGATTAATTTCTTCCTTCAAATATTTTGATGTTATATTATTTGGTACATCTTTATTAAGTATTAATATGGATTCATTTTCTATAGTGCCTCTAAACATAATGTAATTTTTCTGCTTGTTTTATTATGCCTAAATTTATTGTAGCTTTATCTGAGACCATGATTCCACTTCTTTCTTTTTCTGAGTTCACCTGAAACACAACAGATTTTGTTTCGGTTCTGTACTTTGTGAGGGATGTATGTGAATCCTTCAGAAAGAGTTTCAAGTTTCTTTTTCTTGTAAACATTTTGTTAGATGCTTTTTCCTAATCAATTGTGGTATCATCTTTTATATTATGGTTGAAGAGTTCATCCTGTTCATCTTCATGGTTATGATTATTAATTGTATTTTTTCCTTCATCCTTTCCTCCTATACTTTTTTTTCTCTTCTACCCCCTTCCTCTTTACAAATAAGAAAGTGGTAAAGGAAAGGGAGTTTACCTAACACTTGTGATAGACAAATGAAATGTCCTGTTTCCAGTCTGTTGTCCCTTTTCTCCCACCTTATCCTAGGTTTTTACTACTTCTTCCTTTTCTTTTTATACTTCACTCAAGCTCCCCCTTCCAACATTGGAGTTTGTTTTACTTATAATTATTCCCTTATTTGTCCTGCCCTTCCTTTTGAACTCCTTCATCCTCCCTCCTCTCTTCCTGTCCATCCTAATTTCCTTTTGAGTTTAATGCATTTCTGTATCAGTGTTGCAATATGTATGTGCTACCACGCATATATTATCAGTGGTAACAACTTGTACATCAGCCATTACTGACATTTTATATACTGAGTTTGTACTGACTTCTAAAAGAATACCTTTGTTTCCAGTGAGGTAAGTACTTACTAAAGGCTTACTGTCTAACCAACTGACTGACAAGTGAAGGTACATAACCATGTGGACAGCTAGCTGCTTCAGAGCTTAGGTAACAATGCATCCCAATCCCCAACAAGATTTTTCCAGGTGCCTTGAGAAAGACATTCATCAGAACTAGCCATGAGAATTCATGTATATGCCTATCTTTTTGTCTTGGATGTGGTAAACATTACCATAAAGTATAGCCTTTTTGGTCTTGAGGGGCAAATATGCTTTTTTTTGGGACAGGAGAGAGATTACCAGCAAAGTTACTTTGTCCTTTTACTTCAAACTCCTTAGGTGCCTTTCCAGTAGGATGCATAAACTCAATATTGAAGACCTGGACTTTTAGCAGTTTCCTTGTGATCACTTCACAATCTGATTTAGCAGTAGAGTAAGCTTCAATTCACTCTTATATTCATGATTATAGCATTTAGCCCTTTGAATTAGATAAACCTGTATGTTATTTAAAAAAAAAAAAGACCCATCATGTATATTGCTACTTGGCTCTGACTTGGTTTCCTGACATAATGTGCCCAATAGATGAGAGAGGTATATAAGTACTCTTTTTTAAAAAAAATTTTTAAAGAACTCTTAATGAATCAGTTGACCTTGGACACCAATTCCATCCTACACCCCCCCCCTTCCTTAAGTGTGTTATGCCAAACTCCAGGGTAAGGTAAGGATCACTTTAGGCAAAACCAACTGGCCTTAAAGTAAAGCAAGTTCTTCTTGACTAACTAGGAGAGAAGCAGAGGAAAAAACAAGATAATTGTTCTCCCTGAGAGGTAAAAAAGAAAAGACCTTGGCTCTGGAGTCAGCCTACATCTTCTCTTTCTAAATTGCCTAGCCATTTCAGGAGAATGGCCCTAGATTCTGCTTGTGAGAAAACCCTGGTCTACCCATGTTTCATCATGGTTAGAATATCTGAATGTACTCCTTTTACTAGCTTTAACCAGGTGTAACCTATGGAGCTTAAAAACTTGCTCACATCCACTCATGACCTTTTCAGTACCTCCCACCTTAGTCTGTCCTACATGTAGTTGTCAGTCAAAAGGCAAGTATTGGGGGTGGTTAGGTGGTGCAGTGAATAGAGCACCAGCCCTGGAGTCAGGAGGACTTGAGTTCAAATCTGACCTCAGACACTTAACACAAAAAACTAGCTGTGTGACCCTGGGCAAGTCACTTAACCCCACTTGCCCTACCTTCCCCCCTCCAAAAACAGCAAAAAAAAAAAAGGTAAATATTTATCATTTGTGTTAGCACTAGGGATACAATGGTGATACATGCATTATTTATTCCCAATTCCCACTCAAGCTCAGTGTAATGGTAAGGGAATTTGAAGATCTTCCCTGCCCCTCAATGGGCCTCACTTGGAGCCCAACAAGAGAAGCTTGCTTAGGGGAGACTTACTTTGTAATTAGGCAGTGGGTCATGAAGGTTGTGATGTCCTCTGACCCTGAAGAAGGATATCTATCTATCTATCTATCTATCTATCTATCTATCTATCTATCTATATATATACCTCTGAGGTGAGGTTTTGCTTTGGGATTCACTTATGGGAAGAGTTGTGTGATTTGGCCAGATGAGATTCTGGGGAGCTGCTGATCCCCCAGCTTTGAAAACCCAGATGTCAGTGCTTCTCTCTCTGGTAACTAACACTGTATATACGTAACGCTCAGACGGCTGGAAGCCCTGTCTGTTGGTCTGTTAAATTGTGTGATTTTCTCTGTATTTTTTTGCCTGTTTGTAATTTCTGTTTGTATCTGTATTTTCTGAGGATCCCCTGAACTAAATGAATGATGTGTGTGTGTGTGTGTGTGTGTGTGTGTGTGTGTGTGTGTGTTTGATTAAAGTAAGACTGCTAAGCCCTTTTGAGTTGCTTTCCTTTAGAAAAGGAAAGGCTGCTGTGCTAGCAGCCATCCAGGGTATGTATGCTAGGGTGCTTGCTGTTATACTGAGGATGACTGCCATCCTCGTTCTGATCTTTTCTCCAGTTTGGTTTGTCTGCCTCAAATCAGGGCCTCCTTAAGCACAGTGACCCATCTCTAAGCATGACAACTACATCCCCTTAGAGTTTTAAATTTAGCCATGAGAAGGTGAGGGTTGTCTTTCTAGCTATCTCAATTACAAGCCCTCACCATTTTGTTTCACACCATGATTATCAATTGATGTCAATTAGCCCAACTTAACTAGCTTTCAGAAAGGAGGCTTGATTAAGGTGGAATAATTGATATAGTTGAAACAAACATTCCTGCCAACAGTCTGCAATATATTCTCCCTCCAATATTTACAGAATCCAGAGAAAAGTGAGCTCAAGCATTCAAGAGTACATGTAACCCATAGGTCATAATAAGAAATAACTTCACAGCTCCTGGAAATACTTTTGTTGTAAACCTCAGGATGTTACCTTTAGGTATGGTATTGGTGCCCATGGGTTCAATTATCATCTTCACACAGATGATCCCCAGTGATATATCTGGGGCCTTTCTTCAAAGGTGAAAGGCATCAGTCAACCAGGGCAAGGAAATGTGGGACAAGGTAATTTATCTTCCCTCAATCTCACCAGTGGATCTGCCTCTGAAAAATTGCTAGTTCAGACACACTTAAATTATCTCTGATCCAAACTGTATCAGCAAGCACCCTAGCATACCTAGGGCAGCTACTAGCACAGGTTCTTAGATCTGCTTTTCTAAAGGAAAGCAACTCAAAATGGGTTAACAATCTTACTTTAATCAAACATATTTAACTAGTTCAGGGGGAAAAATCAGCACCCTGAACTTCAGAGAATACAAACAGAAGTTACAAACAAACAGAAAAACAGATCAGCAGACGGCTTCCAGCGCCTGACCATTACATCAGTTACCTATTCAGTTACCAGAGAGGGAAGCACCAACATCTGGGTTTCTCAAAGCTGGGGGCTCAA
>CM053584.1:186530518-186548729 GCA_028627135.1 Pseudochirops cupreus | reverse complement strand
CCCCCCCCCCCCCCCCCCCCCCCCCCCCCCCCCCCCCCCCCCCCCCCCCCGCAGAGAGAAAACCTTCGAAGTGTAGGGTCTAGAGATGCAATTTTTAAAGACAAAAACTGTCAGTCATAGGTTCATTATGCTAACTAGGTGGGCAAGGGTGGAGTTTGGGAGGGGTTAAGTGCTTAAAGGGCCATGCATTTTTAATATCAACTGCACAAGTGTATTGCCCATAATTCACTGGGAGAAATCAGAAGGGAGGGGAGGAAGAGGTGTGGTTTTTGCCTTGACACGTCACTAGGTAACTTTTGGTCAAGGATGAATGACATAAGTCCAATATGGTGGTTGGGAGGATAGGCTTGATTGTTTCAGGATGTGCCAAGTTTGGAAGCTAGACTGATTAGAGACCATCTTAGGAGGGAGTTATCTCCTTGATAATGTTGTTCAAGGTTTCTAAAGCACAGCTGGCCTAAGAACAAAGGCGTTATGTATTTCTCTAAGAATACTTTGGTGATTGATTCATGGGAAACTATCTAACAGACTTACTGCTAGCTTGGGAAAAAATTTTGAGGCTGGGGGCAGGGGAGAGGCAGAGTGAATGCCTTTATGGCTGAAGGAAAGTGTGACTTTTATAGCTTAATAGCACAGGCTTGTTACAAACTGATGTTACATACATAGTTACCCAATCACAAGTGAGATTTTTACAAACTGAGGTTACAGGCAACAGACCTCATCAGAATTACCTACCCAGCGAAATTGAGTATAACGTTCCAGGGGAAAATATGGTCATTCAGTGAGGTGGAGGACTCAAGCATTCTTGATGAAAAAACCAGAACTGAATAGAAAATTTGACATTCAAATACAAGAAGCATGAGAAGGTAAACATGGAAAAGAATTCATAAGGAACTTATCAAAGTTGAGCTATTTACATGCCAACATGGAAAAACAATAATTATAACTTATGAAACTTTTCTCAGTATGAGGATAGTTGAAGGGAATATATATGTGTACATAGACAGAGGGCGCAGGATCAACTGAATGGAATAGAATAATATTTTAAAAGGTGAAATTGAGAGGTGGGAGAGGAATAGTATGAGAGGAGACAGGGAGAGACAGAACAAGGTTAACCCTCTCATATAAAAGAGGCAAGGAATAATTGTTACAATGAAGGGGAAGAACAGGAAGGCAAAAGGGAATGGGACAACTTTACTCTCATTGAAGTTAGCTTAGGGAAGGAATGACATACACTCTAAATTGGGTATCTTGGCTTACAGGAGAGTAGGGGGGAAGGTGATAAGAGGGGGGAGGATGGAGGAGAGGGCAGGTTAGAGGAGAGGGTTGTTAGAAGCACACACTTTTATAAAGGGACAGGGACAAAGTAAAGAATAGAACAAATGGAGGAGTCAAATCCAGTGTAGCTAAAACTAAAAAGGAAGGCAGTAACCAGGGGAAAAAAAATCTCTGTAGCAAGTTTCTTTGATAATAATAAAGTTTCTTCTCATATCCAAAATATATAAGAAACTGATTCAAATTTATAAGAATGATCCATTCTCCAACTGATAAATGGTCAAAAGATATGAACAGAGAATCAACATTCATCAACAACCATATGAAAAAATGCTCCAAATCATTAAGAATTAGAGAAATGTAAATTAAAACAACAATTTCCACCTCTCTCCCATTATACTGGAAACAATGCCAAAATAGGAAAATGGCAAATGGTGGCAGAGCTGAGGAAAAATAGACATATTAGTGCAAGGAATGATGAAATCCTGAACTGTTCTAGCAATTCTGTAAAGCTACTTGTAATTATGTCTCCCAAATTACTAAACCTTTTGACCTAACTACACCACTAGTAGGCCTATAACCCAAAGAGATTAAAAATAGGTGCCAAAATATATAGCTCTTTTTGTAGTGGCAAAAGAACTGGAAATTAAGGGGATGACCATGAGTTGAGGAATGACTGGACAGAGTACAGTATGTAAATGTAATGGATTAATATTGGACTGTGAGAAATGATGAAAAGGATAGTTTTAGAAAAACCCTTGCAGATGTATAGGAACTGATACAGAATGAAGCAACAGAAGCAGGAGGACAATTTACACAACAACATTTTAAAGATAAATCTGAAAAACTTTAAAACTCTGATCTGCCTGTAATGGGGGTTGAAGCACTCCCAGATCAGCTAACCTGGAAGTTCCCTGACTTTTATGCTTTCACCTCTCAAGTAGGTTGGTTCTTCCTTCAATTGATTACATAGTCAGAACAAGCTGTGTTTTTTAAATTGCCAGACTGAGATAATCTTTTTTTGTGTGCTCTCTTTCCATACTTTTGTATTTTGTCTTCCCTCATTAGGTTATAATGCTCTCCTTAAAGGCAGTCACTTCCTTTTTTCACATTTGTATCCCCTAAGTGTCTGACACTTAGTAGGCACTAAAGAAATGATTAGTGACAATTATTGACTAATTAAACCACGCACAGATCCTCTATTAGATTTACCTTTATCTATAACCCTTAAAGATCACAGTTCACCCACAGTATGGTTATGCCATGATCTGAACAGGCAAGGGAGGAAGGACTCCAAGAAATGGGCCTGAGGTTTCAGTTTCTGTTCTGTGTCATTTGTCCTTCTTAGTTTCAAGTAGAAATCCCCACTGAACCTAGGAATTCCTGGGTTTTATAGCCAAAATTCCAGCCTGGATGTGTAGCCATGAGCTGGGTGCCTTCCTATTAGACAATCTGGGCAGGCTCCCCATTACAAATGCACTTTCAACTAAATTTCAGAGGATTGATAATGAAGCATGCTGTCCACCTTCTGACGAGAAGGTGCAAAATGAAACATAAACTTTTGGAAATGGACAATGCAAGAAATTGTTCTGCTTAATTATGCCTCCTTGTTACAAGGGTTATTTTTTTTTCCTTTTTCAATTAGTAATAGGAGACTGGAGAGAAAAGAGATTTTTGTTCATGGAAAAAAATTATAATTAAAAAATAAGCATTAAATTTCCAAGTCCTGTGAACTTTTATAGTACCTTGGTACTTGAACTGCTGCTTTCTGAAATGCTTGTAGTATTTGTCTTGACATGAGAATTCTGGATTTTGATTATGATGTTCTGGGGACCCTAACTATCAGGGTTCTATATGACCTGCTTAAGTTACATGGAAGCCTGAGTCACATGAGTTTGAGTCACATGAAGCCTGTGGTGGGAGGAGCTTGCTGAGTGGGTAGAGCAGGAAGGGTGAGGCAGAGTCAGAGTAGTTAGAGCTGAGGAGTGAGAGGAAGCAGGCAGCAAGCTGTGAGTGTTCCTTGGAGGGAAGGCCCTAGCAGGGAGAAGGTTTGGGGATAGAGGTGCCCTCTGCATTGTTATTGTGTATAAATTTCATTGTTACTATGATAGATTTGGCTTTCTGGTGTCTGAATAATTGTTTTGGTTCTGTCTTCCATTAGTCTGTTATATTTTGCAATTCAGAATTACGCCAGCATATTCATAGCTGCCACAGGAGCTGTGAATATTGCATTGGCATTACACGTGCATAGGTTATCTTTTTCCTGATAGATAACAAAGCTGCCTCTGAGACTTGATTGGCCAGAAGGCTAAGACTCAAGTTTCACTGCCTTTGACACAACTTTCTGTTATTTTTGGTCTCACTAATTGGGCTTCTGGGACACCTAAAGGCATAAAAAGGCTCATTCACATGGGATTAATGCGCTTCATATATATAGTGGATGTCCCAAGACTGAAAATTACTACATCTCCCCATGGACCAGATGAATTTCCATATGGTTGGGGGAGACAGCAGCTTGTCTAAGCCAAGTACTAGAAAGTTCTTTCTATGCTATAGTAAAATAAACCTTCTTTACTTGCCTTATGGCTTACTTTGTAGTTGACTTGGGGAAAGGGCTTTATAAATATGGAAGGTGGGGTGTGATCAGATAACCAAATTTGGCATAGAAGCACCTGGTAGCAAGTGTGGTACATGGAGAATATTCCTAAAGGAACAAGGAGCAGGCCCCTCGCCACCCATGGAGTAATGAGCTCAGTTGGCACTGGAGGAGGTTTTTAGGGAATGTAAAAGAAGCACCAAGTCCAGTATTCCATGGTTGTTGTTGACTGTCCTTTAGAAGATAGATTGCCAGCATAATAAGACTTAAAGTGAACTGGCCCAGTACTTTCAGCAACTAAAGACAGAGCTCTTGGTTTCTTAGTACCCTGTAATGAACATCAAAGGGTAGAAAACTGAGCTGATATCAGCACAAGTGAAGGTTAATGGTGGTAAAAACTGATCAGCCACAAACAGTAACCCATGGTATGGTCTCTATCATAGAGGTTTTACTAATTCTGCTGAAATTGGAGCCATGAGACAGAAGAATGAGAAAAGAAGTGAGAAAGAAACTTGGGAACTCCTACTCATGATTAAAAAACCCCCCAAAACAAAAAAACCCAAGACTTATCTTTGAATACTCCTGGAAGGTGGGTGATTTCCTCCACTGCAGGAGCAGGTGAGTAGGCTTTTATGGCTAAGTAACTGTGGTGGTTGCCTGAGAAATTAATGAATCACTGCAGCAATGGCTCCTGATGGCATGGTCTAACATAACAAGGTCCAGTTCTGAGATGCTTTCTACAGCTGAATTCCACAGACTTGGGTAACTCTTTGAAGATTTAATGTTACCAAGTCAGCAAGATCAATTAAAGACTCCAGACAAGGACTGTCCTTTGTCTCTTTTTATGTAACTCAGGTGGGGATTTATTCTCCCCTGGCCACCAATATGAATTCCCATTGAGCTGGATCCATGACAGAGATCTATGAGAGAGTGAAAAGAAATATATTTGAGAGATTGGATCTATGTGCAGCGTCCCCCCCCTCCCCAGCCTGCCAAGACCTATGTGTGGCTTGTCTCTGTTGTTATTAAATCCTGCTTTCTAAATGGAACTCTAACAGAATGACTTCAGATTTTAGCTATGCATCTCCCTTGCCACAATCTTATAGGCCTGGGGTAATTGGTGAAATTTGAAAAGGGAGTTGTGACAGTTGTGACTTGGGCAAATTCTGCTGTCAGCATGTCTCTGGGAATGGGGAGAAGAGTTACAGAGTATAGCACCCTGCTAAGTTGATAAAGGGTAATGACACCCTATCCTGGAGGGAGCTATTTGGGTGTTCCCCTGACGCATGGGGTTGATAAGAAAACAACCGATGGTCATTCTATGAGGGTGCTAGTAAAATTGTACAGAGAAATTCAGCACCAGGGCAGTAGGAGGCCCTATGCCTCCAATCAAGCCTAAGGTATCCTCTAAACCCTCTGCCCTATTTGGATTTTTCAGGGGAGGATATAGACAGCAGACCATAGAAGGAAAAGGTATTATGGACTATTTTTTCCCCTTTTTTGGGAGGGCAATTGGGGTTAAGTGACTTGCCCAAAGTCACATGGCTAGTAAATGTGTCAAGAGTCTGAGGTCGGTTTTGAACTCAAGTCTGCCTGACTCCAGAGCCGGTGCTCTATTCTTTGCCACCTAGCCACCCCAAGTATTATAGACTATTAAGAGTAGGTAGGCATTTGGGCCTTTTCAGCAACCTCTACACTGGTTATTATGGGTAGGGCTAAATTGTAAACCCTTGGAGTTAAATGAATGATCCCATGTAGTTAGTGGTATTGGGTTCCTGGTGTATATACGAAAGATATTTCTTTTCTAGTGATGAAGTTGAAGGAAGCTGGAATACGTTATAAGTTACCCATGTTGGGAGGCTACTGAACAAGTGGACTCAATGGATCTGCATTGTTTGAGTAATTCTGTGTATGCCTTGGTTCCAGGTTCTCTGGTTAGTTTTCCAAGTAGCTAGGTTCAGAAATACAGAATTACTCTAAGACAACTATAGTGTTCACCTGGACCCCTAGAGCAGATGGAATCAGACTGCCTGCTTTCAAGAACCTTATCTCCTCCTCAGTTGCAATGAGCCTAAATAGGAGGTAGTGATGAACCTCTGAACTTCCCCAAGCTCCCTTTTCTTGAGAGCCAATGAGAACCCTCAAGCCATGGAGCAATGGACAGAGAGCACTGGGCCTGGAGTCAGGAAGACTTGAGTTCAAATTTTGCTTCAGAACCTTACTTGTTGTGTGACTCTGGGCAAATCACTTAACCTCCGTTCACCTCAGTTTCCTCAACTGTAAAATGGGATCGTAGCAGCACCTATTGCCCAGGGTTGTTGTGAGGATCAAATGGGATAATATTTGTAGAGTGCTTAGCACAATCCCTGGCACATAATAAATGCTATATAAATGTTAGCTGTTATCATGAAAGCTTTTTGAGTCAATTTCTTACAATTTCCAAATATGTAATCCCTTCTCTTATTATTCCTATGAGAGGAGAGGGGTCAATTATGAAAAACAATTTCGTTGTAGCTTGCTTTTTGAAAGTTTTATTATGGTTTTGTTGTAGCCTCTCTCTGAACATTAATGGGGACGTATGTGTATATGTATATGAGTATGTATGTGTTTATATGACTCTAAGGTCTTAACCCCAATTTCTCCTTACAGTGGTAAATCAGATCCCCCAAAAGCAGCAAGCTATACCTCTCCTTCAGAGTGTTCTAGGGATTAGAATATTTTTCTTATGCCATTGGCTTGAATACCCATTACAATGCTTTTTCCCCATTATCAATTGTTAGTTTTATCTTCCCTGTATATTGACCTTGATTAGCACCCCAACATCATTTAATGTAATTGATGTTTACAAAGGAACATTTCCTAAAAAAGATACTACAAAGGAACATTTACTAAAAGATACTAAAAAAGCAGGAACAGAGGCATAAATATATCACACTAAGTTATACTCTCCCCTATACTAACTAGCTCAGTCCCTGGGAGAGTGGGCTCATACTTAAAGAAGTTGCTACAAAGCATTTACCCCACCAAGATCACTCTCAAATTCTGCATGAAGATGTGTTTGTAGGATACAATGCATCAGCTATGTCATCTCCAGCATCTCTAGCTGGGTTGGGCTGCTCCGGAAAGTCCCTGGGGCTCTGCTCTTCAATTGGGTTTAGTTGCTGACAAACTCTGGTATGGATTCTGGATCTGGGATCACTGATACTCTTCTAATTTTGCGAAAGTCATGAGGTTAGTGCCTAGTTAATTCCATTTTTAATACATCTTCACTTAAGATCAGGAAAAAAGAAACACAGAGATAGAAAAAATAATTTCACCATGTACTCATAGCTGTCTGTCACTGAGATGGAGACAATATGCTGTGGGAGCTCTTCTGTACCCAGTGGCTTGCAGCAGTTATCTCCTTTCTTACCAAGGAGGAAAAAGAGATACATTTGTTTGACCATTTACTGCCTTTCTTTGGCTACTCTTTTCCCACTCTGTGCACAATCAAAAAGCTCCTCTTGACCATGCAGCAAGTGGACTGAAACCTGAAGAATACCCGCACATTCTCTGAAGTAGAGACCAGCCTCTCCATTCCACATCTTCATGAATTTCCAGAAATTCACCAAGCTTCTACGTGGGTTATTTCATCAGGCAGTGCTGGGCATCCTCCCAATAACAGGTTTGCTAGGCAGTTATCCATTACATTTGTCATGCTACAGTTTTATGGGTATAGTTACGTCATTCAATTTCAATAAATCACAGAGCTAATAAAAAAAAAAGTAAAATTGTCTAAGTCCTTCGAAAGTAATCAGGGAGTCATGAAAGAGGACTACCGAAAAGAAGGGATGGGGGGCTCAGAGAAGAGATAAGAGAATTTCCTGTATTGGTAATTTTGGGGCCACATTCCGGGTCATACCTGTTGATACACATAAAATCTGGTGTTATTGATGAGCTTACTAATTGAAGAGAACTCAGGCTAGTGGGGGTGGGTGGGGAGGGGAGTAGTTTTCTCATGTGCAGTTGGAGCACCCCCTGGTGGTCAATAATATACACTATGCTCTCAGCCAGTTGGTTTAATTGACAGATCCTTCTCTGTAGATTGCAGACAGCACAATTGGGTATAGCTCTGGAATCAGCACCGTTTGTGTACCCACACCACTTGTCACTTATCATCAGATAAATAAAAGGCCTTTGGTAAAATCTAACATTAATTAACAAGAAACGCAGTAAAAAAACAAGGTAATTTTTCTTCAAAACAAAAAGTATCTACCCTATGTAGGAACATTCCTATTAAAAATAGTCACAAAACTAGAATGTCCACTTTTATCTCTTTGATGTAATGTTGGAAATTTTTAATAATTGCAGAAAGATAGGGATTAGTGAGATTAACAGTGGAAACAAATCACTCTGTGATACAGTTAAATTGGCTTTGATTTTCTAAAAACTTAAAAAATCCATAAATATTAAGGGCCTACTATGTGCCAGGCACTGTGCTAAGAGCCAAGAATACAAAAAGAGGCAAAAGACAGTCCCTGCCTTCAAAAAGCTTACAATGTAAGGGGAGACAATATGCAAAGCAAACAGTAACAAACCTAAGAGAATTAAGGCGAGTTGGGTAAGGCTTCCGAGGACTCTTATTTCCCTTTACTGATCCTTTGCACTGGCTGTCCCATGTCCTCCTCACCTTCCTGTCTTAGAATTTCTAGATTTTTCAAGGCTCATCTCAAATTCTGCTACCTGAAACCTCTCCCCAGTTCCCTAAACCTTGTATTGATCTTGTATATATTTTGTTTACATGAGTAGTGACATATATGAATGCGCTACCTCCTCCATTAAAATGTAAGTTCTTTCAGGGAATGTTTGATTTTTGTCTTTGTTTTGCCAGCACCCAACAAAAATGCCTTTAACACGGTTGGTGTGTAATAAGGGTTTGTAGATTAGTTGATTTAGGTGACATGAGGGGGTTTCAAACTGTTACAGTAATTATAGGACTTGAGAGATGGCTTTCCTGGAAGGGCCTTAAGCTATTCCTTATATACTTTGTAACTGAAGGCCTTAGTGGGAAAGGACCTTGAATGTCTGTGTGATGATGGTTTTAAAGTTTGGAAGCTAGACTGATTAGGGACCATCTTGGGAGAGAGTTATCTCCTTGATAATGTTGTTCAAGGTTCCTAAAGCGCAGCTGGCCACTAAGAACAAAGGGATTGTGTATTTCTCTAAAAATACTTGGGTGATGGAAGCATGGGAAACTATCTAAGCAAACTGACTGTTGGCTTGAGAAAAGACTTTGAGGCTGGGGGCAGGGGAGAGGCAGAGTGAATGCCTTTATGGCTGAAGGAAAGTGTGACTTTTACATCTTAATTGCACGGGCTTATTACAAACTGATGTTACATACATAGGTGCCCGAATACAAGTGAGATTTTTACAAACTGAGGTTACAGACAACAGACCTCATCATTAGCAGTGGTAGGAATAAGGAGGAGATTGTCAAAAATAGATGGATGAAGAGGCAAATAAATGGATAAGCATGAGAAGTATAAGAAATACAGAAAGAATTTTATGAAATACATCAAAGTGAAAAAAAGCGGAACCAGAGAACAAGGTACCCATTAACTGCAAATATATAAAAAGATAAGTAAATGGTGTCTGGGGAGAGTGAAAACTTCTCAGGCAGTTTTGGATTGTTAACTGCCCTCCCCCCTCCATTACTGCTGTTAGTCAGCAGCAAGCCCTTTCTGATTTCCTTCTGTGTTCCCCTCCTCCTGGCCAGTGGGAGTCAGGGACAGCCCAGGCTCACTCCTCTTCCCTTGCTTTGGGACCCTTCCCCCTTCCCTTTGCTGTCAATCAGCATCCTTGTTCTTTGTAAACCTATTTCCCAGCCACTGAGAGATAATGGCTTGATTCCCTATGACTTGCCATTAGGGAAGATTTTGGCGCTGAGACTTGAGTCCATCTCTCAGCCAATGGGAGAGGGGACAGTTGGGGAAGGGGGCTTGGCTGCATTAGGGTTTAAAACCTTCTTCCTTCCATATTGCCTCTCCTCTTTCTCATGATCAGTCATGGGGAAGACCTTCCTCTTCTCCCAGGGAAGAGAATAAACTCCCGTTCTTACCCTAAGAGATCTCCGAATTTTAAATTAAAATTTTTGATAGGGTTTTTCATCCCAAACAATGGGAATGAATGGACAATTACAGGAGCTTAATGGAGATTTAGGAGTTATTGAAATGTTATATTTCAAGCATTAACATTTATTTATTTAAGTGTATATAGTTGAAAAGCAAGCTTAATGTGCTATATTGGTGTTTAACACTATCTACATTTTTTTTAAAGAATGGAATGGAAAGGGGTGGATATTCGAGGGATCCATAGCTGTGCTTTACATCAAGAACCAAGTTGCTCTCAGTTTAACTGGACACCCTGGTCTGTCATGCCCTCCTACTTTCCTTTTCTTATTACCACACCCTTTCTCTAATAAAGCACAGGAGTGTATTTTCTAGATTAAAAAAAAATAAGGCTATATAAGACATACAAATTCAGAAAAAAAAATATACATGAAGGAATTAGAAATTAGAATAAAAAGAAAACTCATTAGTTCCAGACTGGATAGGATGGAACTTCTATATTAGTCTCCCTCTAGATTCGTTCAAGCCTTTTTCGGTCATTAGTAATTTTTTCAAGGCTACAGAATCTAACCTTTCCCATTGGTCCCAAAATGAAAATGTTCTGACTCCAAACAATCCCATGGATTTAGTTATTTATCCATCTGAAGAACATTGACCTTTTCTTTTTGTATCCTTATGGCCAAAGGAAAATTCAGCCTTAGATTTAAAAAATGTAATCCCTTACTTGATATATAACTTGATTTCTTCTTCCTCTCAACCAAAGGAAAATGAGAAAATGGAATTTGTACATTGTCCTCTTAAAAATCAGAATAATTGGGGGAGAGATCAGGAGAAAATTTGTAACTCAAAATCTTGTGGAAGTGAATGTTGAAAACCAAAAGACAAATAAATAAATTTATTTATTTTTTAAAATATCAGAATAATTTAGTCTGACACAGGTTACCCACAAAGTTAAAGAAAATATCCATTTTTATTAAAGGATGGAAGAAAAATTTTCCAGAAAAAATAAGCAGGTCTTGGTTGCCACCCAGATAAAGAGGACAAGAACTATTGCTAATAAATAGGGCTACAGGACAAAAGCTCATATCTCCTCCCCATTCCCCCAAATATTTCTAAATAACTCCTTGAGGTTCGTTGACATTTCAAGACAATCTGTATGGTGCAAGCACTAACTTACATATATGTGATGGGAGCTGCAGTGGATTCAGTTACTCTAAACCAGCTGGAGCATAGAGGAGCTCTCTCTGGAGGAGGGAGGTGGAGTGAGAGAGAGGCGTGGAGTGAAGAGAAAGAAGGTGTTGACCATCGCCCGGTGTCAAGCGATATCACTACAGGGAATAAAAGAGCTAAAAGTGTGTTCATTCGCTCCCGGACACTTTGGCTTGGAGTAGCCTCACCAAAGCGCTAAAGCGTCTCTTAAAGTGAAGAAGGCGTCGGGTCCTCTGACTGTGCGCAATCCCTTCGTAAATAACACCCTGAGTCGCCTGAGGAATTTTCTCCCCAGCCTAAGAGTCTGTGGCTATTTTCCTTCATGTAAGGGGGTGGAAAATGAATCAACTACATGAATGTCCTTTGTTATTTCTTTTGCTATCGTCACCTATTAAAATGTTTTGCTATTTAATGAATGACTCTTGTGGTACCTAGGGCACTGGATTGAAGTTCGAACCCTATTGTCACTTAGGATTACACAAAACACTCATACATTTGGAACCTGGGATATCAAGGAGGTCCAGAGCAGAGTGGGACTTTTAAATACTCAAATAGACAAGTAGTTGGTAGGCCAGAGCTGACCAGGCTGGTGAAGTGGCTCAGGTTTGGGATTAGGATGAAATGAGGCATTTGTAGTCCATCTACCAGTTAGCTATTGCTAGAGCAGGAGAAAAATATTTAGGGAGGATGCAGTGTTGATTCAGCTGAACATAATTTTCCTCAACCAAGTTTGTCAGGCTGGTGCAAGGTCAGAATGCTGAGGGAGGGGTAGAAGCTCCTACATCTGGCCCTTTTTGTATTTGGGCAACCAGGAAGCTACAGCAAGTGTCCCTGAGCCTTAATCCCAGAGCCAATTAAGTCTCCAGGACAGTTTCAAAGCCTTTTAAGGGAAAGAACGTTGCCGACACCACCACCACCACCCCCCTTCCTGCTCCACCCTACATGGGGAGAAGGCAAAGGATGTCTTTGTTGGATACAAGAAGCATGAAAGGGGATGCAAACTATTGAGTCAAAAGATTTGGAGCCTGGAAGAATTGAGATTGCTCCAGATCAAGAGGGGTATTTGGGAGGGGGAATCACTTTTGGAGGAAATCCCAGTAAATCTCATAGCACTTTAAATTCCTATGCACTTATTGCCTATTTTGCATTTTACATACCTGTGCACAGATCTAATCATCTCTAAAAGATTAAGTTCCTCGTGGGTTGGACAAAATGTAGATCATCTTCACCTCCCCATTCCATACTACTGTGCCCGGAACAAGAGTGACTACTAAAAGCAATCCAGTTCAAATATTTATGAAGGGCCTACTGTGTGCCAGGCACTGAACCCTGGGGAAATAAAAGCTTTTTTTGGAAAACTTTGAAAAGTTCCTGCCCTCAAGGACTCTATTTGAAGAAAGAAAGAATGTGATCTCACTCAGGCATTATTTTTAGACACTCCCTAGGGCGGCTTATTTGTTGCCAATCCTGGCCTAAGCCTTTTCACTCATTCCTTTCCAACAGAATCACGTTACTGACTCCTTATTGTCTCTGAACATCCTGTTCTTTCATCTCTCCCTTTGAATTTCGCCAGCTCTCCAACAAGGACCGGCTCCCTCCCAGTCCGGTTAGCATTTGCTTTTTTTGATAGGGTAAAAGGGACTAAGACTGCACCTGTGATTTCATAGTTAAAGGGAACTACAAATTTTCTCTACCAATTCGGAACTGTAACTTAGTCAGAGAATTGCCTAGAGTAGAGAAATTAAAAGACATGTCAGGGAGTAAGTAGTTAAGTGATTTCCCCCGGACCATGCAGCTAGTATGGTCAGGAGTGGAACTTGAATCCATTTCTCCTTACCTTCGAGGCGTCTCTATTTATTTGCACCATTTTGCCTCTTATTTAATAATTTAATTACATAATTTAAATTATGTATTGCTTTTAAGTATATTTTAACATAAGCGTTTTGCATATCTGTGTTCTATATATCTGTAATATATTAAAGAACATAAAGCAATAGAGCATACATGTGCTGGACATAGATCTAGTGTCTGGCACTTTGAGGCTAAACACATGTTGATTTGGGATTGACTGATGTGCGCTCTTCAAGGACAATGGATCGAGTCTTCTTCCCTTCCACAAATGTCACCACCCCACTGACGACGAATAAACGCTAAGAAATGTTTAAAATGGTGATGATAAAGGAGCAGCAGCGGCAGCATCAGTAACTTGACCCAAGCGCATGCGCATTAAGCGGACACCACCACATACTCCCGGAACCTTTTCCCCGGCCCCTTTCTCTCCTATCTACGAGTCTGCGCAACTAGGCAGACAAAAGAGAAATTGGAGGAAAGAGGGAGAAAGTGACATAAGCAGGCGCTTCGCCCTTCGACACGCCCTTGAAAGAGGTGAGGAGGAGATGGTCCCTTCTGCGCAAGCGTAGCAGTATGCGTGCGTGCGTGCGGCGTGTTGTATTAGGGGTTAGGGTTAGGGTTAAAGGCTCCAGCTCGGGTACGCGCGCTAGCCAGTCACGGTCACGCGCTCCTCGACGCCTGCGCCGTGCTTTTTCTCTGGTCTCCAGGGCGCGGGGCGGGAGGGTGCCGAGCACGCCTGCGCAGTAGATAGCGGCGGCGGCGGCGGCGGCGGTAGGGGGAGGGAAGGCGGGGGGGAGGGAGGTGGAGGTGGAGGAGGCGGCGGCGGCGGCGGCTTCCCGGGATTGAGGTAGTGGCTGAGGAGACGGCGACGGCGGCGGCGGCCATTTCCCTCACAGTGGCGGAGACCGAGGCGGCGGCGTACGGGGAGCGGCCCGGCCCCGGCCCCCTGCTCGTCGGCTGTGGCGGGGCCAGTGTGGGGCCTGCCCCGCTACCGCCCCCTGCGGCGTCCCCGCCGGCTCCTCCTCCTCCCCCGGGGGGGCGGCGCAGGGGGCCCGGCCCGGCCCGAGCTCAGGCCGCTGCCGCTGCCGCCGCCGCCGCCGCCGCCGCCGCCGCTGCCGCCGCCGCCGCCGCCGCCGCCGCCGCCGCTGGAGGAGGAGGAGGAGGAGAAGGAGGAGAAGCCGGAGGAGCAGCAGTAGCCGCCGCAGCAGGCGGCGCCCCCTCCATGGGCGGCATAGCTGTCGGGAGGGACATGGAGCCGGGGCTGCCCGTCGAGGTTCGTGGCTCCAACGGGGCCTTCTACAAGGTGAGGCGGCGCGCCGGCCGGGGACACTTGCCCGAGCCTGCAGGCCGGAAAATCGCGGGCCTGTCGGGACTCCCCCTTGCCCACCCCCAGACCCGCCTCGAGGAGACAGATACTCCCCGGGTCTGCCTCCCGTCCCGGTCCCTTCCCCGCCCCTCCCCCCGACTCCCCCCAGTGACTGCTCCTGGCCCCTGGTCCGCTTCTTCCCTCCTTCCCGGGGCAGAGACGGTCACTCCAACTCCTCCCCAAAGGACCTCAGCGCAGGAACACCCTTCTTGCTCCATCACCGCTGACCTTCCCCTCTCTACTTAACCTAGGGCTGCTAAGACTTTAATTCGGTCTTTGTGTAACCCACCCCCACCCCCCATCTCTGGGAGAGACTTCAGTCCATTATCTCAGGCAGAGCCCCTCCCACTTCATATTCCCCAGCTAAGGCAGAAAAAAGATGAAACCGAAAGCTAACAGCTGTAGCACCCCCTGACCTCTAGGAAGTCTGTGCTCTGCCACTCATTTTGCTTTCTCATTCGTCGATGGCTTCATTATACAAGTCCTCTACCTCCATACCTCTGCTTTCCACGCAAGACCTACCTAGAATATTGCTTGATTCGGGTAAGGACCAGTACATGTATGCACCTTTACATTACCGATGTCATTCCCCAGATAGAGCCTGTGTTCTCCTCAGAGGGGACCTCAGATGGACCCCTTTCCTAGGAGTGGATACCCCTTTTATTTTTCCCTAAAGTATTTCTGTCTCTAGAATGTTCCCTAGTAACTTTCCCTATTTGGGCATTCTTCTACAGCTCTTTTTTTAGGGAGTCCCTTTAGAGGACCCTTTTTTCTGTACACAAGCTCCCCCTCTGAAGGAATTTCTGCAGAGGTTCCCTCCCTTTGTCCACACCCTTTTCTGCCCACCCTTAATTTGGTTTTTGGGTTAACCTTTCATAGGTAAAATAACCGAAGTTGAAGACTCATTGTTTCCCAATAATTTTCTTCTCCTTAATTCTCTAATATGGGAGGGCTGGGATGGGACATCCTTGTAACTTATACCCTGCCAACGTTTTTGTTCTACCTCCCAGGCCTGAGTTTGAACATATATTGTAGCCTATCCTACATCTGGAAGAACTAGAATGTAAGTTCCTTGAGGGCAGATTGTCATTTTTGTCTTTATCCAGTTCCTAGCAAATAGTTACTTAATAAATGTTTGTTGATATTTCTCCTATATCACCACATGTGGAGAGAGATCCTGCCCTCCCTTTCCCCTTCTTAACCAAATAGACCCCTATACCTTTGAGCCATTCTTCTTTCTTTCTTCCCCAAAGCATATTTCACATTATGACTAAAAAGGATTTGGTGTTTGCCATGGTGTGTGCTCCCATTTCTCATCAGATAGTTTTCATCTCTGGTAATCTGAGTCTCAGCTCACTCCTTAATCTTAGTAGTTAACTATATAAAGTTAGCCTAACCAACCCAATCCTTATTTTGAGAAAACTTCCTTAAATCTTTCTAAAGCAAAAAGAGGTTCCTTAGTTGATTCTTTGTCATTTCTTTTCTAAACCTTGGACTTTCCTTTCAGTTCCAGATCATGTGATAACACAGAGTCTTCATAATAGCACCTCAGAATAGACTCTTGTTTCCTCTTAAACTCACCCCATAGCAGCATTCCTATTTGCCCTGGCAAAAATTCCTCCATTCCTGATTCCCTTCTGTGTCTGGTAGCATATGTTTGTCCTTAGCTTCTTTTCCCCTTATGTTTCTTTCTTTTTCTTCATTGAAATGTACTTTCAGATGCATACTTTATCCTGACTGGTCCTTTGCCCTCCTTTTGTATCCTCTCTAAATCTCCAATCATAAATTTTTTGGGTTTTAGGAGAAAAGGGTTTTGAGATCAGGTCAGAGGTAGTCTATAAGATGTTATATTTAGTCTTCTCTCATTTCTCTGTTAACTGGTATCTGGGGATAGCTTCTGGACAAGATTGTACTTTTAGTAAGAATCATCTTTTAAAAAAAAGAATTATCTAGATGAGAGAGGAGGTTCCTCTCCCCATTCCTCCACTCCACCGCTTTCCGTATACACAAGGAGCTAAAACTTTTTAAAACCTCAGCTTCTATATTTTGTTAGATCTTTTCCCTCAACCAATGTGAATGTGGTGAGAATTTGATTTGAGGTGAGGGATGCTTTGGACTTGGGAAGTGGGAGTTTGTTGAGATACAGATCATATGGATTTCTATACTCCTTAACATTTATTTAAGTCTCATTTCCCCTGTTTTGAAGACTAGAGTACCTCAACAGTCTTATTTACTTGTCTGTCTCAATGCCAGTTTGTTTTTCCCATTGCCATTCTCTGCTGGGCTCCTTACCCTTTTGTATTTGAATACTTTGTCACTGTTTTTAGAACCAGTTTTCATGACTCAGCAGATCAGGGTAGTTAGTATGGAGGGGCCATGTGATTTGAGAATTATACCCTGATAAGATTCCCTTCCCTCTCTTATGGATGTGGGAATCCCTTTGTATCCCATTGTATATCCTTTTCTATCTAAGATGGACAATGATACCCCTTAACAGGATCTTAGTTACTGTAGTTCTGACTGTCCTCCTTCCCTCCGAGAGCTGTTACATATACTTCCACTTCGATCTTTGGCTATTTCAAATTCCATCTCCAGTCCACTTTTAAGATAGAAACATAGCACCTGATCTATACAAGAGCTTTGACCTGGTAGATTTTCCCCTCTTTAAACAGTCTGCTCCCTCTTTCCCCTTCCCCCCCAGCTCCCCAGAGTTCATCATATTGATGCCAGACTTAGTTCAGAAACTAATCAGCAGAGTACACTGCAGCTTTGAGCTCCCTAGCTCAAAAGATCCGCCAGCCTCAGTTTCCCTGATCAGAAGGATTTTGTGCCACCATGTCACCCATTTTATTCTAAGGAACCAGTCACCCAGTCTTCAATTTCCAGTTCTCTGATGTGCTTCCTACCCAGGGTGTATTATTTGGGAAAGTTCCCTAATTAAAGCTAAATAGATCTTAATTGTGGTAGTAAATATGAAGAAGCTATGATATATACTTTCTTTTGGAAGGGAGGGGGAGGTAAGGGTTAATTAGATTTTCCCCAACTGGACAACGGAGAGAACATCACACTCATCCCTTCCTTTCCCTCAATTCCTCTGACATTTACCTTGTTTCACTGAATCAAGTGAGATGGTATGGTTCAGCTGGTTTTAATTTTTGAGTGTTAGAAGGTAGACTGGAGGTAAGGATGAATCCTTTGTACATATTACTGAGCTGGGGAAACAGGATAGGAACCTGGGTTCTTCAACTATGTCTCATTTTCCTGGAGCCACAGCCAGGAGATACCAAAGTCATTGGACCAAACCACCCTCTGGACAACTGAACTGGCTTTTGCCTGCCCTTGCCCTCACTTTCTTCTGCTCATCTTCCCAACCTCACACTAGGTGAGATCTGAGCAGAGCTAAGTGCTCAGTTTCCTCCCCTGGAGCCCTTGGGGGGAGGAAATGGGTAGAGTGGGTGAAATTAAGCAGAGGGGGTCTGAATTCTCTCAAAAGAATTCCAATGTCTTTTTTTTTTTGGAACAAATTTTATTTATTCTAGTTTACATTATTCATTTCCACAAGATTTTGAGCCACAAATTTTCTCCCCATCTTTCCCCCACCCCTCCCAAAACAGCCATCCCCCTGCACAACCCCTCCCCCAATCTAATCTCTCCCATGTCCTCCCCCATCACTCCTCTAACTTTCCGATAGAGCAGGATGGATCTCCCTTCCACAGTGCCTGTGTATCTTAAGTTCTAGTTGGATGTAGTTAATAATAATAGTAATAATAATTGTGTGTGTGTGTGTGTGTGTGTGTGTGTGTGTGT
>CM053584.1:186516883-186530018 GCA_028627135.1 Pseudochirops cupreus | reverse complement strand
ATGTATGTAAAACATGTTTCAAAACATAACTAGATATATAAATGTCAACTCTTATTATTCTGTCTCACCCACCTCTGTTCCTATTTCCCCTTACCTTGGACCCCCAGAAGTCTGTCTCTACAGTTATTTAATGCCTGTCAGATCTACTGTAAAAGAAAAGTACAATACAATGAGAGATTATATACATATATATATATATATATATATCACACACCCAACTTGTCTCGTGTTTTTTATCTTTTCAGTGGTTTTAAGGGAGAAATGGGGAGTAGGTGAACTAAGGTCAATTCTTTACCTAGGCCACTGGTTCCTGACTTCCTGCCTTGTGGCACATTTCTTATCCCTCATCCTCTCTAACTTTCCCTTTGCAGAGTCCCTCAATACAGTAGTATTGAATACTACTATCTGTATGGTAGCTACCATTTATACTGGATCTGGAAAGTAGACATTTCATTCAACCTATTCAAAAGAAGGATAGACACTGATCATGGTTCCTGGACTCTTCAGACATGCTCTCTCCATTTGGGGAGACAGCACCCTCATGAAAGAACTGGAGAGCATGGGTAGATGATGGAGCGTAAGCTCTATACAAAGTGAGTGAGAGTGAAGAGTACCACCTTTGGAGTCAATTGGAATCCAGTTCTGCCAATGCTTTTGGTTGGACTAGGTTAGCATCCATGTGGGAATGAGCAGTGGAATTCTAAGAAATCAGTTCTAGTATAGCGGGAGATAGAATGAACCCTGGGCAAGGTAAAAGGGTTGTAAGGGAGATCTTGCTTTAAAGACTCAAAAAAAAAATCAGTGACATGTCTCCCAGATTCAGCAAGGTACCGATGGTGGCAGGGGGCTCTTGTACAATTCAGGAATTTGGTTTTAATTTTCCTGGCAAGGTCTCAAGATTTAAGGGGGTCAACAGATTCCTAAGGTTTCCCCTGTAAGAATCCAAAGGTCCTAGTGTTCACATCTCATGCAGCAGTATATTTTGTCCATGGGGAATGGGCTGGGGGGGAAGGGGGGTGTTCTTTGGTTATGGATTCTGAAGCTTGAATGCTAGGCTAGACATTGATCCTGACCACCCCCGTTTAAAATGCAGGGAGGAGGAATCTCAGACAGTGCGTAAGCTGGATAACTGAGAGGAGAGTTCTCTTTCTTGCCTTACTCTCCAACTGTCAAAAGTTGGGAACAGAATGGGGAAACACTAAGCCTCCCCCTAAACCAATCCTGCCCTCCCATCCCCAAAGTCTTTTCAAAGGTTTTCCTGGCAGAGTTTAAAGCTTCAATTCATCTAATCGCCTGGCACTCAGCCCAGCCTGAAGAGTTGCCAGATTCCTTCCCTGCCCCCATCCTAGCTCTCAGCTCTCACCTCAGTTGCCCCTACACTCTCTGGGTACAGAAGCCCCCCAGCTCCTGCCTCTCAGCAGTCCCCATTCTGCTCCAGGACCCAGGAATCTTACAGCCCCATTGTTCCCATCCCCCATTCTCCTAGGGAGCAGATGGCCACCCTAGCTGCCTAGATTTGCTAAATTGGACCCTTAAATCCCATAATCCTTGAGGAAAGGCAGATAAAGGTACAGTAGTTCCATCCCTGGGGAAGTAGAAAGGGCAGAAGGAAGCCCTGAGTCCCTCCCCCTCTAGTCTTGCCCTCCTGGGGAAAGGGACAGTGGAGAGGACCTAGAGTTATGAATAGGACTGGGGGGAAGGGTATGAATAAGACAGGCCCCCTCATTGTCATGCAGCCTGCAGACTGACCCAGTCCCCACTCTTTGTTTCACTCCTGGAACTAGGAGCCTCCCCTTCAAGGCCCCCTCCCCCTTTTCTGGTTCCTTTCCTCTGCTCCCCCCAGAGGCCCCTAGCATTTTAGCATCATCAAATAGGCAACCAGTATTAACTCTTTATTTGAAAATAAATTCCATAAAAATAGCAAAAAGGTACAAAAAAGGGGAGAAAAGGGAAAAAATGAGAAAGGAACCTGGGGGAAATAAACTTCATCTCACACTAAAGTGTGTTCCTGAGAATCTGAGGCTAGAGCTGGGGTTCTTAAACATTTTTACGGCAAACCCCTTTGGCAGTCTGGAGAAATTTATGACTCCCTTCTGGAAATGTTTGTTGTAGGCAACATTCATCATGAAAGGAAATGCTAAATAGATGAGAGTGAAAATCAAACTTCCTAGTCTAGAGGGTACAAAACATTTTGGTAGAAGCAAATTCCACTGGGCATTTCAGAGACTAAATCCAGGGGGCAGGACAGCTCATTTTAGCACAGATGTCAACCCATCAACAACTATTTGTGACCACCCACTTTCCTGATATCCTTCCACCACCCTCCTCCACCTTACCAGGGACACATACCTAAATGAATACATTTTCCAAAATGGCAGAAATACACATAACAGTTTCAAGAAACCATCGTGGCTCTAAGCAAGGCCTCTAGTCTAGAAAGGCAGTATGGTTACAACGAAGCATCATTTTGTTGTTCTGGGTTTAAATCCTGTTTCTCACTGTGAGAAAGTAAATTGTTCTCTGGGCCTTAGTTTCCTTACGTAGGGGGCCCCTGAGGTCCCTTCCCTCAGTTCTAAGTCTACGATTCCAATGCCCCTAATATTTTTTTCAGAACATTTTTTTTTCAGATTTATTCAGACCACTTTTCTGTCTTTTAGAGGGACAATAAAAGTGAGGGAAGGCAGCTAGGTGGCTCAGTAGATATAAAATGGTGCCTGGAATCAGGAAGACCTGAGTTCAAATTGGCCTCAGTAGTTGTGTGAGCAAATCACTTAACTTCTGTCTGCCTTAATCTACTGGAGAAGGAAACAGAAAACCACTCTAGTATCTTTGCCAACAAACCCCATGGATAGTACTGGAGTGCTATGGTCCACAAGGTCATGGAGAGGTGGACTGAACAACAAAGTGAGAGATAATGGCCTAGTAGGGAAAGGCCCTACTCCCCCTTCTCTGTTTTAGCAAGGAACACCTTAATATTGAGACTTACACATTTAAGCTGGAAGAAGGGGGAAGGCTGAAGAATGGGAATCTCTAAAGGTAAGACTTTAGAGAAGAAGTTGCATATGGGAAATAAAAAACAGAGGGTCTCTGGGGTGGGGGTAGTTATGTTCAGTCGGAGTCAGGAACTTCATTTTTCACCAGAAGTCTTTTGCCTTGACAGGGGGTAGAATCTCCTTTCCTGGACTTCAACTGGCTGTAGGAAACACATAGTTCAGAGGAGATAAAGCTGGGAAAAGTCACAGAAGCTCATTTAATAAGTGCTTATTACACATCACCTGTGTGCTACTAAAAGTAGGACACACAGTCTCTGACCTCAACTAGATTCGCACTGCATGCCCACGTGAAAGAGAGGCCAGCTCTAAGTTAGCACACAAACCAAGGTGAACCTAAGTGCTGGAGAAATGTGAGGCATCATGGGATGGGACTTATCAGGAAAAGGGCTCTATCACCTTTGCCAGCTGCACTCTGACTCCCACTGCCAATCATACCTCAACATAAACTGTGGCCAAGAGGACAAACCCAAGACACCTTCTCCCTCAGAGATCTCCCAGCCAAAGGTCAGACCTCCCCAAGTGAGCCGGCGGCTGCTACAGGCTGGCAGGGACTTAGCTGGGAAGGAGCCAGCGTGGGATACCCACCTGCGGTGGGGACAGCTCCCCTCAGGTTCTTTTCCACTGTGAGTATCTTTCAGTTCTAACGCTTCATTTATTTCCCGGAGCAGCTCATAGCGTTGGCGACCTCGGATCTAGGTGTTTGTGGGGAGAAGTGAAGAAAATACTTTAAACTGTTTGAAAGCCTACTTGATTGTTGCTCTAGGCACAATTCTCCAGTAAAAAGGGTATTTTGTAACTATTAAGTTCTACGAAAAGGGGAGTACTTAAAGTACAAAACCTTGTTCCTATATTTAAACTCCACTTGATAAAAGAATAAATGGCTAAGAATGCCTGGGTGCAAATCTGGCCAAAAGACACTTAATAGCTGTGTGACCCTGGGTAAGTCATTTGACCCTGATTGGAAAAGAAAAAGGGGGAGAAGGGGGAAATAAAAAAATGCCTATTAGAAGGGGCAGTAGTTCTTTTTTCCTTTGAGTAGGCTAGAAAAAAAGTGGTTTGCATGGTAGCTCCTGTCAAAGATGCTGGCTGAGGAACACTGCAGACGTTTGAGCTTAAGTCAAGTTGCAGAAGCTCTGTCCGAAGGTTTTGGCCCAAAGTTAACAGACTTAGGCACATTCTAATCAAGCTTATGTAAAACATGAAGCTTAGAAGATGATGGCTAAGAATTAGCTAGAGGTTTTTTGGTTGCAATTTTGGCAATGTTTTGCATTGTTTTACACTGTACCCCCTACCTCCCAAAAAGCTAATGCCTAATTATAGCTACTTGATTAGAGCATCTTCAATGCCCTTCTCACTCGATGTCAGCTTAAATGTCAACATTTCATTTCTAGATTCTTATTGACTGGCATCTGAAAAGGCAGTAACAACTGTTTATGTGCAGTTTAGGACTCTGCCTTATGGTGAAAGAAATAATCCCCACTTTACATGAGCTCTATTTTATGAAAACGGGAAAGACACGAGCAGGATCTTGATCTCAGGTCTACTGTTAGCTGGGATGGAGGCACAAGCACCACCTGGTGGCCATATATCCTAACTGCAGGCAAAATACAGGTAGGAAAAAGGCAAAAATCGGTCTCACTCAGCCATGGCTTTATAAACAACCTAAAACTTACAGTGATGTAATTATTAAGTTTACAAAGCTTTTCTCCCTGAACACTCATGTAGGATAATTATTGTTCCCATTTACAAATGCAGAAACTGTAGGTGAGAGGAACTGAATGACTTGCCCCTGCTTATGCAACTATTCCAAGCTGGGTTGGAGTCTCAAATAAGCTTCCTCACTCCAAACCCAACACTTTCCATCATACCACATGAACTCCTGTCAAGAGGCATCAAAACCAAGAAGGAAGACTGAAACCAGCCACGAGAGTCACTCTGAGGTCCCCACTTTTTTTCTTCCACTCCTGTGCAACAGTGATGGGGTGGACTGGTGTGGCTTTACCTACATCGTCACCAGTCCTACCCTAGTTCCCCTAGTATTCCAAGGGCTGTGGACTTGCCAGCAAGAGGGTGAAAGAAGAACTTTGGGTATGAGGTGAAGGCAGGAGAATGTCTAATAATTTACCATACCTGGAGGGTGTAATATTCTCCGTCCATTAGCTTCTTTTTAGCCTTGGGGGTGCTCCCAGGAGTGGTGGGCAATGCTGGAAGACACGGATAAAGCAGAGTCAACAAGTGACTCCCATTTTATCAGGCTGTCTCCCCAGCCCCCATCCCTCCAATCCAATCTCTTCCCCATCCGTACCACGCTTATTGCTCTCGGAGGGTGGCTGTGGGTTGTGACCTCCCTTCTTGCGGAAATTTTCCTCCTCAGTTCGCCGGTCTCTTCCAGGACAGGCACACACACGTACTTCAAAGCTTCGACGCCCAAGGAGCTGACCGCTAAGGAAGGGATGGGGTAGAGGAATATTGTTTAATATACCTATATGAATATATATTCATGCCTGCCTAATAATTTTCTTTCTTCACATCCCTCCTATCCCCTCCCCAAAAGGAAACATAGGCATAGGCAGCAAAAGAGTCATAGATCAGAATGGAGCTGGGAAATGAGAGAAGAGTGAAGAGGAAATCTGAGTGGGTGAATGTGTTAGTGTGGGTGGGGAGGAAGTCTGGGAAGTCAGGAACTTTCAAAAAAATCATTAATGGTTTTTTATTTGGTGCAACTTTTATAAAACAGTTCATGACAAAGTTCAAACATAGGGTGTTCCCAAAATTATTAAGGTTTGAAACTGCATTAATAACCTTTAATCCTGCTGAAATGTATACTGCCATGTGCTCAAAAAGGAGTTAGTAAAGGCTGATTTTTTTTTCCTAATTCGGTTCAATAAACTTTAATTAAGCATTTACGTACAAGGTGCCATGACAGGCAATAGGGATACAAAGATAAAAATAAGACAGTCCTTGCCCTCAAGAAACTTACAACTTAATTGGGGCAAGGATATGCCTTTAACACAGCAAAGTGCTATGAGAAATTTGTGGAATGAATTAATCCTAGCTGAAAGATGAGGGAAGGATGCACAGAGCAGGTGATAGCCAAGTTGGGTTCGGAGGGTGTTAACTTTGAGGATATGAGGAGCCACAGGGAGAATGGAGTAGGCAGTTGGATTCTGGAGACTGGAAAGAAAATACAGATATGAGTGAGAGAGAGAGCGCGAGAAAGAGAGCAAGAGAGAGAGAGAGAGAGAGAAAGAGAGAAAGAGAGAGAGGGAAAGCGTGTGAGCGCAGCGCAGACAGCAGACATCACCTGGAGTCTTCCAGAGTTATGATGGTAAGGATCGGGCGCCGGTTCATGCCTCCCATGCAGGAACTGTTGCACATATAATTGTAATGAACTGTAGTGCAATCACAGCCGACCTAGAGGTGAGAAGGCCCAATATCTGCTCAGTGACTGCTTCCCAACAGGTCACCACTGCTGAGTGTCCCCAACCCCTGGAAACAAAGGTGCCCTGAACCATACCTCCGGGGACTCATAAGGAATGGACACACTCTGTCGCATGGTGGTGGCATCATTGAGGTATTCCGCCCTTAGGTTTCCTTCCACCCGAATCAGGTGCTGTGGGGGTGCCAGGGCTACAAGGCAAATGCGAAAAAGTGTTAGGAGGATTAAAGCTGAGGGCAGTTGGTTCCTCCTCCACTCCCTGCCCTCCCACCCTCATATTGGGGGTGTCTCAGGTCTCACCATCTATGTGCTCAGTGCATCGTTCATGGTGGGGACAGCGCTTAACCACCTCGGTCATGTGTTCTGACTTCTTATAAATAGCCATAGCGCGGACTCGGGTACCAGCAGGTGGTGGTGAGGTGACCCAGAGCTGAACAGGGCAGGTCTTGGCCAGCTGGCAAAACAGCTTGTTCAGCTCAGGGGAATACTGTGGGGAAAGCCAGAGTAAAGGTCATGGGTCAAGTCAATTAAATAATTATTGAGTGATCTCTATGTGCAAAAGGTAGTACCTGCCCTCATGGAATTTACAGTCTGCTAAGACACAAATAATTTACTACAAGGTGAAGGATATAGGGCAAAAGAGTCCATGAGATCACCTCGAGTTCCAGATCAGAGGTTGGCTCAAGGGAAAAGATGGCATCTAATTTGAGTTATAAGAGATTTTGAAGGTAGAGACAGGAAGGACAGGGTATTCTAGGAAAAATACATAAAAGTCTTAAGGCAAAGTGAGTGTATATGGGGGAAAGAGCATGGTCAAGAAGAGTATAAACTGTGTGCATGTTCAGAAATATAAGGAAACAAGCCTCAAAAGGCAGGCTAAAACTACATATCACAGAGAGCCTTGAATGCCAGACTAATATTTTTATCCTTCTGGGGATAAATAGGGACCCAGTGAAGGTTTAAAAGAATGAATTGATCAATGCATCTGTGAATTAGTAAGATTACTCAGGCAGCAACGTGAAATATGAAGGCTCTATTAGAGGAAGGCCTGAGACCTCAGCCAATACAACACTAAGGGAGGCTATCATTATAATAGTCCAGGCCAGATGTGATGAAGACAGAGGGGGTGGCTCTGTCAGGCAGCTGAGAGAAGGGGACAGATATAGTGATGTAGAGGAAGAAACAAATTTCATCTAAGCGGGATGAATACGATATTAGGAGCAAAGGCAAGGTTATCGATGTCATCATCAACAAGTATTTAGTCAGAGCCCAGCCCAGCAGGCACTGTGGCAGATCTAAAAGTGCTTACTAAAGCACCACTCCTGCCCACCAGGTAGCCACAGGTCACAAGAGGACAAGGTGAGACGAGGAGAGCTATCTATTCTAGTGAAAGGTTCGGTGCCACTGAGAGAGAGGTACAAATCAAAGTCATTAGGCGAGATCACAAGATCTAACAACCTATGCTCAAAAATCATCACCCAAGTTAAAGGGCTAAAAACCTTTTGGGTCATCCTCCACTATTCCCTCTTCTTCACACCCACCAAGGGGTCCAGGCCTGTGGATTCTAACTCGGAACGTCAGGGAAGTGATAAAGTGAGATGGTTAAAGGGCAGGGATCAATCCTGTCTGAGCTCATTACGCTCTTTCTCGATCCCCTCTCCAGGCCCCTCTTCCTGCCCCCAATCCCTACTCACTGTGCAGGTGACAGACTTGGCTGTTCCCGACTGTAGAAAACCAAGCCGGAAGCCATACTCCCCAGGATAGTCCTTTCGGGATGGAACAGTAGATGATGTAGGCAGGTTAACTGGGGGTACAGGCACCTGAAATCCAGGGTTTTCTTCCTCATTTCCCAGCCAGCTCATATTGTCTGCTGAGGCAAACTGTATATCATCTATGTTCTAGGGGGGAATGGAGAGAGGGCAGGGAGATCAGAATGTGAAGCAGAGAAACCCAGGTACAACCTCCCTCCCAACCCCCTGCGCGCCCCCTTTGTTCTTCCCACCTCTCACCAAGTTCTTACCGATAAATCATCTGGCAAATTATTCCATTGTCTGAAAGGCAAGAAAGAAATATCTGAAACTGCTCTCACCATTTGTCATTTATGTTGGGGGTGGGGTGGGGCAAGAGAGATGTGAGGACAGGACACACAGCCTTATCAATAAGGGGAAGAGTGGATAGAACTGGCGCTGCTGTTTGGGCAAGTCATACACCCTCAGAGTCTCCATTCACACATCTACAAAGAAGAAAAGGCTGAGACTCTAAGGTCCTTTCTAACTCTTGACTCGTCTACCTATGAGGGAGTCGGAGAGAGAACTCAGCAATATTTATTAAAAAGATTCATGGTTAATAGATAGGGAATGTCGGGAATTTCATACCCCACCCCTCACTCACAAATTCCATATATCTGAGAAGGTTTCCTGGCTCAGTGGGGGCTCCAAATCTGACAGTGATTCCTCCATGGTAGGCCTCAGGAAAGCAGTTTTATGACTGGCAGGTGGTGAAGGAAGGGACAGGTGGCCTGTGGAAAAGGAAGGGAGAGAAAATTAGGTCCAACCCTGCCCCTTTGTACTCTATAGTTTCCTGAGGTTGGAACTTTAAGAAAGTAGGCTGGTCTTTTCAAGTATATGCTACTGTACCTCCTCCCTTTCTTTCTTTCTGCATCATACTGAATTTTTTGGGTTTGACAAAGAAGAATGTGTTGATATATAGATGGGATCCTTAAACTGAGCTACAGGTTAGAGACATGTCTGGGTAGACAATCAACTGGTAAGGGACTCCTGGAGCCTGGTATAAACTCCTTATCTCTGCCTGAGTCTCCCCACCCCTTTTCTTAATTTCCCCATTATCACTGAGATAGTGAGCACCAAGGTATCATCCTCCACCTCTCTTATACACCCCATATCCAATCAGTAGTCAGGTCCCATTGTTTCTACCCTTGTAACATCTCTACTATATGCTCCCTTCTCTCCTAATACCTTGGTATGACTCTCACCATCTCATGACTGTACTATTGCAACAGTCTGACAGCTGGTCTTCCAGTCTCATCTCTTCCCACTTTAATCCATCCTCCACTCAGCTGCCCAAGTGATCTTCCCAAAATGCAGGTTTGACCATATACCATATCCCATTCAATAAACTTCCCAGTGGCTCCCTATTACTTCGAGGGATCAAATATAAAATCCTCTCCCTTATTCGTCCCCTCCAGGTACTTGACAGTTCAGATACCTCATCCCCCATGGCCAGAATGCTCTTTCTTCATCTCTGCCTCTTACCTCCCTCCTTTCAAATCTCAGCTAATATTCCCTTTTGCAAGAAGCCTCTGCCAGTCCTCCTTAATCTCAGTGTCTTCCCTTTGAGACTAACCCAATTCATCCTGTATCTATTTTGTCTATACGTCATTGTTTGCATGTTATCTGCCCCCTTAAACTAGGTGCTCTCTGAAAGAAGGGGCTGTTTTTGCCTTTCTTTGTAGCCCCAATGCTTAGCTCGGGGTCTGGCACATAGCAGCATTTAATAAATGCTACCTGACTATGACTATGAATTAATATCCTCTATGGCAGATCTGTGCTTTCAGTAAATACACACTAGGTATCTATGATGCACAGAACAGACACAAAGTGAGTGAGTGCCCACCACCATCCTCAGGGAGCCTCTACAGACAGCAACAGTAACATAGAAGAACTACAATCAAAGTGCTGTGTGAGGGATGAGGGAATTAAACACTACAGCTTCAAGCTGATTACATCTTTTGAACACATTTACTTATGCCCCCAATTAGTGACTAGCTGTGCTAAAGAAGTGCTAGTTTACTTCTAATCTTTCTCCTTATAAACCAACACTGTTAGACACCTTTGTTAGGAATGTCCTGGGTCTACGCCTCTGTGAACTTTCTATTATTTTTTTTCTTTTAAAAAAATTTTACTTTTTAATTAAGTCCAAAAACAACTTTTAGCATTCTTTTAAAAAAAGTTCTAAGTTCCAAATTCTCTCCCTCCCTGAGATGCCAAGAAATTTGATATAATTATACATGTGCAATCCCACAAAACATATTTCCATATTTTATATTGTAAAAGAAAACAGACCAAAAAAAGAATTCACAGACATAGAAGTGAAAAACAGCATACTTCAATGTGCATTTACTCCATCAGTTCTTTCTCTGGAGGTGGACAGCATTTTTCATCATGAGTCCTTAGGAATGAATTGTCTTGTATTGCTGAGAAGGGCTAAGTCATTCACAGTTAATCATCACACAATACTGCTGTAACCATATGCAATATTCTCCTGTGAACTTTTTTTTCCTTCTTGATTTTTTGGAGGGGTGAACGCAGGGCAATTGGGTTAAGTGACTTGCCCAAGGTCACACAGCTAGTAAGTGTTAAGAGTCTGAGGTTGGATTTGAACTCAGGTCCTCCTGACTTCTGCGCCTGTGCTCTATTTACTGTACCACCTAGCCACCCCTGAACTTTCTATTATTGAACACTCCTATTACTATACATCTTTAAACTTGGAGTCTGTATCCCTGGGGACTAGTATTGACTCACTGATTATTTGTCATGTGATCTTAGAGAAAGTTCATTCACTGTTTCCCTAGCTGTAAAATGTGAAGAATTCTAGTTGTAATATGTTCCATATAGGACCTAGTGGGGATCCTAGAGAAACGCTGCAGGTTCAGTGCTATGTAACTATAAAGAGCTAAAGAAATTTAAGCTGTTATGATAAACAAAGAGAATGAGGACCATTCCATCACCAGAGATCTATCTGTTCTAGTGCACCAGTTTTCACACTGTTGATTTCAGGACCCCATCCCATTCTTAAACACTGCTGAGGACTGCCCCCAAAGAGCTTGGTTTAAGTGGATTATGGCTATCAACATTTACTTCCTTAGAAATAGAAACATCTTAGTATTATTTTAAAAATAGTTTAAAAATGAAAACAGTCAGTGGGCCCTCGGAAAGTGTCTCAGGGACCTCCAAGGATTGAGAACCATGTTTCTCCAGGGTGTCTTTACTATTAAACATCTGAGGGGCTTAGCTCAGTTCCAGCAGGAGTTTCTAATCAAACTGAGTGCAGAAAATTTTCAGGAACCCTGTGTTCTGACTTATATCTAGGAGTTGGGAGAAGAGAAGGAAGGAACCAAGGAAATGCAGGAGATTTTCCCAAAGGGAAAATGAGAATCACTCCATATACACAGTGTGGAAGGAGAAAGGTGAAATGCTTGGAGAGTTGGTCAAAAAGCCCTCAGAAGAAAACAAGGGACCCTACTACACTGCCGATGAAGGTATGAATTGGTCCATCTGATCTGGAAAACAATTTAAAATTATTTGTGAAATGATTAAATTCGACCCAGTGATTTCCCTACTGGGCATATACTCACAAGAAAAGCAAAGATAGAAAGATCCCCTATAGACCAAAACATCTACACAGCAACATTTTATTTTTTTTTGCAGCAACAAAAAAACTGGAAACAAAGTATTCATCGATTGGGCAATGGTTTAACAGACTGTGGTCAATGGCTATCACTGTACCAGATGAACAAATGAACTGAACAATCGATTCTTATGGCACAATAACAATTCAGAGAAACAGGGGAAGATCTGTATAGACTAATATACAGTAAAGAAATGAATGATAAAGCATTTGTTAAATGCTTACTCTATCAAGCAGGTTGATGTGGGCCACAAAAACTCCCCACTGCACAATGAGCAACTTCAATTTCAGAGAGATTATCTCAAGTGCTGTAAGAGAATCAAGTCCCAGCAATGGAAACCCCAAGAATTAGGATGACTACAGATAGTTTAGGAGAGGAGTGAACTTTCTGTGGTGTAGACCCATCTGCTTGACAGGAAGACTAAACAGCATAGCTCAAAATTTTTTTGACAGTAATTAAAAAAAAATTAACAAGTATTTATTTTTTTCTCCCTTCTCCCTCCCCTACTCTTATTGAGGGAAAAGGAAAACAAAATCTTTTTGTTCTTCTGGTTCAGTTCTATATCAGTTCATCCAAGTCATCTCAGGTTTCTCTCAAACTTCATTTCTGAAGACATTCAGAAAAGAACTCCATTTCATGATTTGCCATAATTTGCTCAGCTATAACTCCAAATTGAAGGCCGAACCCTTAGTTTCCAATTCTTTGCAACCCAAAAAAGTTACTAAAATATTTTGATATAGATGAATTCTTGTTCTCTTTGTAACTCTTTGGGGTACGAGACTAGAAATAAAGCTGCACGGATTTTTTTTTTGGCAAGACTCTTAAACCAGGTTCAGTTCCTCGCTTCCTGGGAACGCCTCATTCCCACTGTAGAACACTTTCTCCCATCCCCAGACCAGGAAGACCGGAACATACCACCCAGCTCCAGGAGAGGGGAGGGTGAAAGAAGAGGATCGCCTCCCCCCTCACTGGCAAAGGTCGAGTCCACTCTCGGCTAAATTACTGGGAGAACGGCACATACCATTTCAACGAGGGGTAGAAAGGCATTTTAAAATAAGAAAACGTTCCTCTTTCTTTCCAAAATGAATCCTTCCCTTCAAAACAAAACAAAACCCCTATCTCATGACTGGAATGATTGTCTACCCTTCACAGACAGAGTTGAGCTAACCTGGGTTAATCCAGAACAGGAAATGAAGACGGGGGGGGGGGGGGGGG
>CM053584.1:186479627-186507736 GCA_028627135.1 Pseudochirops cupreus | reverse complement strand
ATCTCATTTTAACCTCACAACAACCCTGTGAGATAGGTACTACAGGTATTATCCCCATTTTACAGATGAGGAAACTGAGGCTCAAAAAAAGATTAAGAAATTTGCCCATGGTCACACAGGTAAGTATCAAAGGCAGGATTTGAACCCAGGCGTTGGCCTGATTTCAAGAGAAAAGGGACAGATCCAAGGAAGGAGAGTGCAGCATTAATAGGGAATAGATTTGGGTTGGAAAAGACGAAGGGAAGTATTAAAACACTTCTGTGATTAAAAAAATACTTCTGAGCAAGGGCCTCTTTAAACATGTTGTGGGAATTACAGGGCTAAAAAGGCAGAGGGGGTTTGGAGGAGAGGAAGCCATTTTCAAATCAAGAGGGGAACTTAAAACTTTCAGGTTGATATTAAGTGGAAAGGGAGTGCTAGTAATTAGCCAGTGATTTGCTAAGAAAAACTAGACTGGGGGGGCACAGGGAAAGAAGATGGTGTATTACCATGGCCAGATGAGGTTTTCCAAGGTGGCCAATAGGGAGGGACAAAGCCAATTAAAGATGGCCACCCAAAGCACTAGAAAATCAACCTGGGGGTGGGAGGTGGGGAAATGCTCTAGGGAAATGTTTAAGGAGATCATGCAGAGATAAAATTGAAGTCCAAATGTCTTTTGGAGCAGCAGATAGCAGGTTATAGAAAGTATCCAAAAGGAATGAGGTAGGGACAGAGTTTGGGAATTTGCGGTCAAGAAACAAAATGGCTTCCCTATTCTTAAATACCCCCCTTTAGAGCCCAAGAGAAGGGAGAGGACACCCCATTTTTCAGCTCAGACCTTATGGAGAAGGGGGTAGGGAATTAGGAGAAAAAAGAGACCTAGAAATAGCAATTTAAAGGCTTCAGTAAGAAGTGGAGTATGGAAAATGGATGAGGGGAAAAAGTTGAACAAACCCCATCTTCGACTCCAAAATGGCCGTCTGAAGAGCTTCTGGTGAGGAGAGCCGGTGGGAAAAATGACAGGGTTACTAAGTTTGGGAGAAAGGAGGGCCCGAGATAGGTTCACAAATACCTTAACCAAAAGGGAAAGGGGAGATGTGTCTGTAATCAGACGAGTGACCCCCACTACCAGGGAAACCACGAAAACTGAGAAGAGGGAGCATCTGAGCCCACAGAAATAGGAAAAAGGAGGGACAGAGGGCTAATTGTAGTATTTCACCAGTAGTCATACAAGTACCTGGAAGGCATTGGAAACAAACATCAGTAAAGGGGCAAAAGATGGCCTCCCCGCTCTAAACTTCTCACTTACCAACAGTGGGAGAAGGTTTCCTTCCAGGGCATCAAAATGGCTACCACCCAACTGGGATGGGAGTTGAGAAAGAGTGTGGATGGAATTATAGCTCTGTGGTAAAAAATACCATTGGGGCAAGAAGGAGGTTGGAGAGGGGCTGGGAAAGGACATCAGGCAGGGAAGGAGGCATCCAGAAAGCACATTCCATAAAGCCCTGGGGGACAGGGAGAGGGAGGGCAGCAGTGAGTAGACTCAGGTCTTTTTTATTATTCGGAGTTTGAAGGCTACTCGGCCAGCAAACTTGTCACGCTCATCATTAGTAGCAATGTTGACTGCATTAATTCGGCACTCAACATTTACCTCCACATTGGGGGTCACATTCATGAACTTCACAGCCACCAGAGGCTGTGTATAATTCACCTGTGGAGGTGTATAGAGAAGTAGGTGAAGGAACCACAACAACCAACTTCAACCCTTGCTTTCTCCCCAACCCCAAGAAAACCCAGTTCCCTTCAGGAAACCACCCTTGCCCTTGAAGGGGGGAATCCCAGACCCTACTCCAACCCCCACTGGACTTACGTGGAACTTCTTGCCATAGTAGGGAAAATACATCAGGTCAATGTTGCCATGGGCAGGGAACATAGCAAAGTCACCAAGATTTTTGGCATCCTCATTCCTCTGGAGAATGAATGAGGGGATGGTATCATTAGAGATGAAAGACCCAAGCAACCCACAGGGATAAGCCCACAAAGGAAAAAGGAGGGACGGAGGGGTAATTTTAGTATTTCACCAGTACTCTTTACGAGCAACTTCCTGTCACAGGAAGTTTGCAAAAAAAAAAAAAAATCAAAGCTATCAACAGTTGCATGAAAAAAATGCTCTAAGTCACTATTGATTAGAAAACTGCAAATTAAATCAACTCTGAGGTAATAATCTGTATCAGTTTTTTACTGTAACCTGTTCTTTTTTCTCTTTATATCTGTGTACTACTATCCCATCTCCCCTATCAGAAGCCTTGAGTGAGGGGACCTAGGTTCTCTTCCAACAGACTAGGATATTATGTATCATGTCACACTGAGGTGGCTTCCACTCCAGTGGGCATGGAACTAATTTTCTACCCTCGCCACCCAGGAGCTCTTACCCCTTCTTCAGAGAAGCCATTCTGGAGTGGAGCCAAAAAAAGAATATAGATGTGAGAGGGTAAAAGGCAAAGGGGGGCGGGGAGTAGTTCCTAAGCAAATGGATGTGGATAGATAATAGGCATCCATTATCTACTTGGTTGCTAAAGGAAACTGAGAAAGTTGGTGGGGGCAGAAAAAGAAATGGAGCACGAAGAGGAAGAAGAAAAATTACTGACATTAATAAGCAAGCTTCTAATGCCCCAGGATCTATCCTAATCAAAGACTAAACTAGTGTGGAAGCACCTTAGGGTCTAGGCCAACCTAAGAAGGACTCTCCTTCAGTCTAGCCACTAGCTTCTCTTACCCCCTTGTCCCTGTAGTTTCGGGGGTTCTGAGAGAAAGAAAGAGAAAAAAATTAACAATAGGAACCATAATAAGGACAGCGACAACTTGGAAGTTTCCCAATCTCACCTTCCCTGCACAGGTAACATTCATACTCTGATTAGCTCCTGCATAGAAGTTGATGACCTGGAAAAAGCAGGGAGAGGTAACATCAGGTATCCTGTAGTTTGTCTTCCACATCCACCCCCATTCCCCAAAGCCCCTATTTTCCTTTGGGGAGCCAAGTAACCAAAGAAACCAGTTTCCATTAGTTCCTGGGCAAAGGAGCTGGAGGAGTTATTGTTATAGAGACTGCTGAGAGCTGTGGTTCTATCCCACCCCATTACCACCCAATCCCCAATTCTTTCTTCTAGGGAACCGAACTGTCTGTAGTACCCGGTTCATCTTGATAAAGACGCAGGGCTGGCCAGTACTGTAGCCATAGTGGGTAGGGTCGCTAAGCCCTGAACAGTCACCCAGCTGTGTCCTGTTGAACTGACAAGCCCGCTTGGGATAGTTGAAAACCCCATTGTCCGGTTGTTCATAATAGTGCCCTGGGCGGCAGACATCATTCTTCTGGGCCTGGATTGAGTCATTATAGGCTGTAGGAGGTAAAGAAAGCTATGGACTGGATGTCTGTCTTCCCAGTGCTCTGCCCATCCCAGCTCATTAAGATAACTTAGTCCCTTCCCTCAGGAATTGAGCACCCAAACCCCCCCAACTCACGCTCCAGGAATTTATGGAGTATCTGTACGTGCTGGTTCCAGCTCTTGGTGTCACTGAGGTTGACCAGAACCTCAAGGTTCTCTGTCTTGGGACGAATCATCAGGCCTAAAGGAGGAATGAGGGGTGCAGGGAAGATGAGATACAGAGGCAAAAGAATCAAGAGGAATTTAGCTAAGGGAAATTCAGTGAGGGCTGAGGGAGGTCAGTCCTAAAAACAGGCATCTCCATGGGACTGTGACTACCATCATCACCTTCTCTAGTACAGACAATTTCCAATGGAGTGGGTCCAGAACCCAGGAGAACTGTTGATGAATGTGGTCAGGCTGAATCAATCCCTTTACATGGGAGTTTAGTGGCCTGTAAGGGATTCTGGGAGGGCTGGTCAAGTGAGTAGGCCAATCATGGGTGAGAAAAGGAAAATTTGCTTACCCGGTGTTGCAAGCTGGTCCTGGTATGTGGGAATGTGGTCAGAGACAGTCTGCAGCATGACCCACATGGTAAGGGTGAACAAAGCAGTTAAAAACCCATAGAAGACGAGGTAGAAGAGGAGGATGAAGGCTATAAAGGAGAAGCAAGGGTTAAAAGACTGATGTTGGAAGAGACCTCAAAGGTCACCCAAGACATAAGCATCTGGCCCCAGCCCCTGACTCCCTGCTGTACTCAGCTCTGCTCTTCCTCCTTCCCTGCTGACTTACAGATCAGCAACAAAATCACCCCCCACACACATACAACCCCATCAGCTTCCCAACATGAAGCACAAGCTCATATATTATGTATAAGGTTATGGGGGACAACCAGTGAGCCCTACGGACACACATCAAGCCAGTGCAATACAACTCTGTGAAGAATCTACAAGACCAATGGACTTAGCTCCTGGCACATAGTAAAGCCTGAAAAAACGTTTGTTGGCTGCCACCTTTGCTGCTACCACAACCCTCTGGAAAAGGCACACCATCTTGCTAGAGCACAAATCTCAGAACCACAACCTCCAAAAGAAAGGCACAACAACAGAGCCACGTAGAATTCTGAGGATGGCATGAACAGGTTTGTGTGAGAACCCATCTTGCAACTTTTCCAGAACTACCCCTCCAGGCCACAACTGTAAAAAGCAACTCCTTCAACACATGTACATATAACCACAAAAATACACACCCTATACCTCAATCACACCTTTGAATTGAACAATTTCACATGTACCAAAAGGAATAAGCTAAGGATAGTGCTTAGGCACTTCATAGTGTGCTTGATGGTGCCACAATATCACTAGTTATTGTGGTTTTTTAAAACTAGTTCCAAACTACAAGACAACCTCACAGAATGTGAGCCTCTCCTAAACTTCCCAAAACCACAATCAATTCTCTTACCGACAACTACAAATAAAACAACTCTTACCCTCCCTCCCAAACCTATTCAAATTCCATTCTTATTTTGAGTCAATCTCACAAACACCCAACTCAGAGGAGGCAGCAAGCCCTTATCTACTCAATTTCTTTAATCGATAGACCTGAGAAGTCTAGATCCCAAACTGCTCTAGGGAAAGGATTTCAAGTCATATAGCAGGAAAGCTTATGACCAAGAAAGGGGTACAACTTGATACTACTACAGTCCCTCAAGCCCCCATCTGAGTGATATGCATATCTCACCACTCAATGATCATACATACCTCCCACCACAACCCCACACTTCAACACAGGCAGCCAAATCCCACAATCCAAATGCACTGGCCACTTCCACTTCAAAAGGCTCAAATATCAGACTTCAAAATGACAGGCAATTCAACTCCAACCCTAACCTCCTACTTTCTGGCACCTTCTGTCCACATCAGATGTCTTAAAATAATCTGGGCTAGATACAAACTGTATACCACTAGATACAAACTGCTCATCCCCACCACCAGACCCTGACAATGAACTCTCTGGACCCAAGGGGAACCAGCATGCGATCCAGGACCTGCCCACTCATGAATACTTAGGAATTATGGAGTGGGCTCGATCTAAAAATAGATATGGTTTAGTGGTGGGTTCCTTCACATATGATGAGTAGAGATAAGTGGGACTGGGAGGATATAAGTGGGATTGGGGGGAGATAAGTGGGTTTGAAAAGGAAAGAGAAAAACATTTCAAAAGAAATCCAGTGAGAGAAAAGAGAACATGTGAACGCTAGGGACCCCAGCTTGTGAGGGCTCCACGGGGGGTGGGAAGGCAGCCGTGACCTACTTTCTCCACCTCCGCAGCCGCCCGGAAGATTAGACCCAATAAATACAGCTCCCAAAGCCCAGAGCCCCAGCTGGGAAAGAACTAGATGTCAGGATCCCGAGTGGGGAACAGGTTGACTGGCCTAATCCGGGATCTCTCTGCAACCCCCAACCCAATCTCCGACCCACTGGGCCAAGAAGGCAGACGCTTTTTCTCGTCTTCCAGACCCCGCTGAGTTCAGGGACCCAGGCATCCAGTTCACCCCTCCCTCTCTCGTTTTGCCTTCAGAGACCCAGACCCCTGGCCCCCATCTCGTACCCCAACTGCTCCCGGTACGGCCCATGAACTCATGAGTCCGCGGGTTCCACACGAACTCTTTCCATTCCTCCAACACCTGTCCACCGGTCTTCTTCTCCTTTTCATTGACCATTTCTGGGGCTGGGGGCTAGGCAGGCCTGGAGAAGGGGGACGAGAGGCAGGGAGGCGGGGCGCTAGCAGGGGCGCTGGATGGGGAGGACCTCCGGGAAAGCTGATGCGCAATGGGCTAGGGAAGACCCCCAGGGAGCCGAGCCCTTCTGGCCCGAGGCTTTGCCTTGGATTCTTGGGTGCGATGCCCTGCGGAGGAAGCGGGAGCACCAGAGGCTACAGTGGAGATTGAGAAAAAGGCGCTAGGCACAAAACTAAAGGCAACAAAAATGGGGGTGCAGTCAACGCAGCGTGGAAAGGAGCGAAGCCCAAAGGGGGATTGCAGCGGTGACCCCCCAAAACAATCCAGAGATGCAACAGTGGGTGTAAAATAAGCGACCCGACGAGGATGTAAGGAGAGATGGGGTGCGAAGAAGCGGCGTGCAGTAAGGAAAGGGTCCCCGAAATCTTGAGTTAGAGCTGTTGAAGGCAAAGGCAGAAGGGGCGACGACGCACAGAGCCCCTGGTGAAAGGAAGAGGCAGGCGAAGGTGGCGGCGGTTGAATGCTGCGGGTATAGGGGTACTGGGAAGGAGGGCGCAGCTGTGCGGGAAGCAGCCTAGGACTTGGGGCGGGGGTCGCAGGTTAAAGGCTCAGCTTTTCAGCAGTGCGGGAGCGGAGGCGACGGTGGGTGCTCTATATACTAGGCAGCTTTGAGGGGAGGAGGGAGGGGTGTCGTGGGGGTGTGAGGTCCGCCCCCTTCCCACCCCCAGAGGCTCCACCTCCTGGGATGTGGTCAGGCCAGCTTCATGCATATGCAAATATGGAGAAGGCCACGCCCCTTCAGGCTTGTCGGGGGGGGGGGGGCAAGGCTGTTCTGTTCGGAATGTTAGTATTGTTATCATCATCCTTACCAACTGCTTCATCATTTCTCTGATCCCCTTCTTCTCCCGCCTCCCCCCCCCATACACTGGGACATGGAAAAGATGAATGGGGTCGGGGGAAGAGGATCCCACTTGGGGATGCCAGCACCTCAACTACCAATTTATCTCTACCCCTTCTGAACTCTTTGGTGAGTGCACATTAGTAAAAAAGTACTTCATGGGACCCTGCTAAACTATTGGAGAGCAGTGGCAAGACAGGGAAAGGTTGTTGAAGTGGAAAGGTCATTCTCAGGGTAAGAAAAACTGTAGATGACTACATATGTATAACCTATATTTGCCTTCTAAATGGGGGTGGGTGGGGAGAGAGAATCTGGAACTCAAAGTTTTAAAAACGAATGTTAAAAATTGTTTTTACATGGAACTGGGGGGAGATAAAATACTAAGTAATAATTTTAAGAAAGAAAGAACTGCAGAAATCCTGAGAATGAGAAAGCAGTAAGATAGAAGGATGAAATAAATAGAAACTGAAATAGATGGTGAAAAAAAGAAACAAAAAAGCAGGGAGAAAAAAACTCAGATCTAGGCAGAGAAAATCAGATGTTTGGCATATATAAAGAGTCAAACAACGTAGTCAATGGAACAAAGAATATACCTGGAGAAAGTCAGGGAGAAAATGAATGGAATGAGAGCTTTTTTTCTCTTTCTTGGAGTTCTTTGATTCTTTACCCTTTGGACTATGACAGATCTTCCTTCTTAAGTCCCAGACTAAATCCAGTTTAAAACTTGCAAATAGGGGACTTCATGGTCTTTTATATCTTTAGTTCCAGTCCCAGCTCTTCCAAACTCCAGATCTGATTCTCAACATGCCAGCTGAATATCTCCATTCAGATGTCCCTCTGTCACTTTGAACTTAACATGTCCAAAAATAAATTCATCTTCCCTCCTAAATCCATTCTCCCTCCTGACTTCTCTATATCTATATCAATGGCATTTCTCTCTTTCACCCCAAATCAGTCACCAAATCCAACTGATATATTTTAAAAATCTTTTCAGTATCTATTCCTTCCTTCTCCTTCTCATTGCCACCACTCTATTCCAAGTTCATGAATTTTTTCTTCATTCCCAGTTGAAATATACATGTATTCTATCTGTGACATGAAAAGGTCAACGAAGGTAGGATCTGTGCTGTTTATCATCTTTGTATCCCCAGTGTCTTGCAAGAAGTGTTTATTAAAATTTATTTAATTTTATTAATTCTTCACAACCAGGACAACCTCCATACCTGATCATTCCGCTTCTGTTCTCTTCCTTCCAATCCAGCAGTTCTCAACCTATGGGTTATGTTCGATTTGTAACAATAAAAATACATCCTGCATATCAGATAGATTCACAACAACAGCAAAATTACAGTTATGAAGTAGCAACAAAAATAATTTTGTGGTTGGGGGTCACCACAAAATGAGGAACTGTATTAAAGGGTCGCAGCACTGGGAAGGTTGAGAAGCACTGTTCCAATCAGTCTTGAATACTACTGCAGAGTAATATTCCTAAAACACCACTCTCATCCTGCTACTCTTGTGAGTAATGGCTCCATTGCTTGCAGCTTAGGTTCAGAAATCTTGTGCATGAAACTGAAGACTTTAGGAATGCAGGTGGCATTTTCATTCCTGCTGCCTATCAAAGCCAAGCACTCTCAAAAGGTCTTGAATGTGAACAACAGGTTAACAAGTTGGTATCTGAAAACTGGATTTGAATTTCTCAGTCATGTCTAAAAATGTAGGAATGAAAGACTCTTGGCTTAAGATGAACACCTAACAAGAATCACCTCCTGGCTTCTCCAGCTTCCTTTATGTCTTTAGTGAAAATCCCTTAACTCTATTGTCTTTCCTCAGTTGATTATTTCCCATTTAAACTGTATATATCCCATCTGTACATAGTTGTTCGCAAGTTTTCTTTCTGCAAGTCCTCAAGGGCAGGCTTGGCACATAGAGAGAGGGTGCTTCATAAATGCCCTTGGACTCTTGGGACTTGACTTGCAGGAAGTGCACTGAAGGACAACCCTGTGAGGGTGCTGCAAAGTTCTGTGAACTGTGTATATATAAGGGGACTTGAGTACTTATTGACACAGAGAACACTGGGCAACAACACTGAATGGAAAAAGGAACTTTGGAGATGGGAGGACTTTGAGAAAGGGAAGCTACAGACATGTGAGGAAACCTCTTCCAACATTCTCCATTGACTTCCATCTCATCAGCCAATGGGATTTTAAGTCATAGCCAGGCCTGGCCATTTCACTTCTGTGGAGTGTTTCATGATCTTCTTCACTTTCAGGTGCTGCTCCAGTATTTGACATGCTGCTGGGCGTGGAAGGTTGCAGACTTGGCTCTCCCACCAAAATATGGAATATAGCAAATTATGACTGCCATACCCCAAAAGTGACAATCCCCAAATCTCAGTCCAATCACTATAGCAGCATGAGGCTCCCCATGGTGAAATAGGAAGTTTTTCAAGACCAACAGGAGGAAAAGGGAACCCAAGACCTATGAGCCAACATGTGGGTGTCACCACTTCCTGGTGTTTTACAACTATTTCCCTGTGAGAACTTCCAGAATCTTCTAAATTCTCCACAAAGATGAAATGTGCTGCAGAAACATCCCCTAAAACAGGAAGACAAGCCTGGTAGCCTGATAGAGCAGGGAAATACTGTAGATATCCACTTAAATTTTAACAAAGTACTTGATAAAATCACTCAAACTATTCTAGTTGAACAAAACTTAGAAATATGGGTTAGATTATTGCATAGCTGGGCAGATTCCAGACTGGTTGAATGACTAGACCCAAAGAGTAGTTATCAACAAATCAGTAAATGCTGGTTGAACCTAATTGATGTTACATTATCTCTAGTGGAAATGTCCCAAGAATCTGTTTTGCTTGAGGTGGTTTAGTTGTTTTTTTTAATCGATGACTTAGATGTAGGCTTGGATAACATGGATGCCTTATTGAATTTGCAAATGGCATAAATTAAACAGTAATAGCTAACACTCTGGATGAGAGAATGAGGATCCCAAAAGATTTTGGCAGACTAAGAAGATAAAATTTAATAGGAATAAATCTTACACTCTGGTACAAAAAAATCAATGTGACAAGTGCCAGATGGGGGAGGTATGGTTAGTAGTAGTTCCTCTGATAAAGACCTCGAGGTTTTACTGAACTGAAATCTCAATAGTAATTAACACCATGACAGAGAAAGCTAATGTGATCTTGGGCTATATAGTAAGAGAGATATGAACCAAGAACTAAGTCTAGGACTATGGAAGGTACAATCTTGCTGAACTCTGCCCTGGTCTGACCACATCTGAAATCTTCTGTTCAATCTGGGATCCCAGTTTTTAGGAATAATAATCTGGAAAGAGTCCAGAGAAAGACTACTAAAATGGGGAAAGTCCTCTAAATCATGCCATAGGAATATTGGTGGAAGGAAATGAGGGATATTTAGGTTGGAGAATAGAAAATGTAAGGGAGACATAATAGGTAAATGAATAACTGAATGAAAAATAATTTATTAAATATCTATTACACACCAGGCACTGGTTGGCATTGGAGATACAAATACAAGAGTAGAAAATAGTTCCTACGTTCATGGAGTTTATTTAAAGGGCTGTCATGTAGAGAGGAATTTGACATTTTCTGATGACCTCAGATGACAGAAATAGGTGTAATGACTGTAAGTTATGAGGAAGAAAATTTAGGCTGAATGTAAAGATTGGGAAAGAGATAGCACAGAATAGTGGATAGAATGCTGGTCTTGAAAGAAATGAGTTCTAATTTTACCTCTGACACCTACTAGTTGGGTGCAAGGGCCCTCAAACAACTCCACAGACCTTATCCCTTAAATCATAGACAGGCTGAATCTTTATTATCTCCCACACCAAGAGTTCCCTTTACTGACACAGATCCTCTGCCTGTTCCTGTAAGGAAAACTTTCTTAACAATCAGAGCAATCCATAGATGGAATATGGGCTGCCTCAAGAACTAAAGGATTTACTTTCACTGGACATTTTTAAACAGAGACTGGAGGCTCACTTTTGAGGGGTAGTTTAGATGGAATTCTTTTTCAGGTAATGGATTGGACTATGAGGTTCCTTCCAATTCCTAAATTCTGTAATTCTGTGAAGATCAAAGTCTTCAGTTTGTCGTTCAAGGCCTTCCACAGTCTGCCCCCAACCTGCTTTCCCTGGCTGAACCTGTCCTCAGAGAGCTTTCAGTTTAGTCAAGGGATTAGGTCCATTTACAAATGACTATAATGAAAGATAGAACATACAATACAAAAAGAGAAATCATAAGCACCTAAGAGAAGTTACTGAAGCCTAGATGGCCTTGCCTCCATTGATTATACTTTGGGACATTTGTGATATACAAAGAAAGCTGGATTTGGAGTCTGAGTCCTGGGTTTGTTTTAGTTCTGGCAATTACCATCTGTGTGACTTTGGAGGTCATTCTGTCTCCTTAGGCCTCAGTATCACAGAGCTATAGAATCTCAGATATGGAAGGGACACCTACTTCCTTTTTGAGATGATCTGGTCCATCTGAGCCAGTGGTTCTCAACCTGTGGGTCACAACCCCTTTGGAAGCCAATCGACCCTTTCACAAGGGTCACAGGGGTCACCTAAGACCATTGGAAAACACATATTTCCGATGGTCTTAACTGAGACATCGCTCCTCTATCCATCTCTGGGGGGTGCACCCACATAGGAGTATTAAAGGGTCATGGCATTAGGAAGGTTGAGAACCACTGAATTCTGAGCTATACAAAGACCCTTTATACATCATTTTTGACAAGTGGTCCACTTGGAGATATCCAGGAAGCAGACAGTTCGTTCCACTTTTGAATAGCTAAACTTTGTTTGGGAGTATTCTCTCTCTCTCTTTTTTTTTTTGGTATTTTTTTTGGAGGGCAATTGGGGTTAAGTGACTTACCCAAGGTCACATGGCTAGTTTTTGTGTTAAGTGTCTGAGGCAGATTTTAACTGAGGTCCTCCTGACTCCAGGGCTGGTGCTCTATTCACTGTGCCACCTAGCCACCCCCAGGAAGTATTTTCTTAAGAGAACTAAAATCAGAATCTCTTTAATTTATGTCCGGTTTTCCTAGTTCTGTCTTCTGAAGTCAAGTTGCATGAATTTAATCCTTCTTTCTCAAGACAGTCCTTCATGTATGTGAAGATAGGCATATTTCCTGAACTGATCGTTGCCATGTGGAGTGATCTCCAGGCCCCTCACCAGCCAGGTCACACTCCTCTGCATGCCTTCCATCTTGTCTTTCTTAAAATGCAGTATTCAGCTCTGAATCTAATATTCCAGATGTGATTTGACCAAGGCAAACCAGGTGTTTTCTATATAGAATGTCTCTCAATGCAGTCTATGAGAGTATGAGTTTTTTGGATTTGAGCTTGTACTCCATCAAAAACCTCCTCTGTAAATTGAGTGGTTTGTCAGGCTGGCATGCAATTTGGAATTAAACGAGAAAAAAATTAGCTAAAATGTTCATACCCTTTGAGATCCCACTGCTAAACTTGTACCCCCAAAGAAGTCAATGAATGAATGAATGAATGGATGAAGTATTTTTTAAGGGCTTACTGTGTGTAAAGCACTGTGCTGAGCACTGGGGATACAAATGAAAAAGCAAAAAGTCCTTGCTCTCCAGGGGCTTACATTCTAATGGGAGAGAAAATACATATGGTAGCTTTCAGCTGCAAGTCAGATGGAAAAAGTTCTATGCTCTTAAATGCAATTTAATTCAATAAACATTTATTATGTTCCAGGCACAGTGCTAAGCACTCAAAAGAGGTGAAAGAAAGTCAGTCCCTGCCCTCAAGGAGTTTATAATCTAATGAGGAAGACACACAAACAAACATATACAAAGCAAACTATATACAGGACAAATGGGAAATAATTAACAGAAAGAAGGCAATGGAATTAAGAGGGGTTGGGGAAGGCTTCCTGGAAGTAGGATTTTAGTTGGGACTTAAAGGAGGCCAGGAAGATCAGCAGATTCAGACATGAAGGAGAGCCAGAGAAAATGCCCAGAGCTAAAAGATGGAGTGTCTTGTTTGTGAAACAGCCTTTGTGAGGCCTGTGTCACAGGATCAAAGAATATGTGTTAGGGACTGAGGCAAAGGCGAGGAACCTGGGGCCTTGAGGTCACATGTGGCCCTCTAGATCCTCAAGTGCAGCCCTTTGACTGAATCCAGATTTCACGGAACAAATATCCTTTTAATAAAAGGATCTGTTCTGTAAAACTTGGACTCAGTCAAAAAGCCTGAAGAACCCAGATAGGTAGGAAGGGAGTAGGTTATAAAGAGCTTTGAATTCCAAGCAGAGTTTTTTTTTTGCTCCTGGAGGCAATCTGAGGCTACTGGAGTTTATTGAGTAGGGAGGTAATGAGATCAAAGTTGAGTTTTAGGAAAATCTCTTTAGTGGCTGAATGGTCTTTGAGCTGCAGCAGCAAAGCAAAGAGTTATTTGTCCCCCCCCCCCCTCCCCGCCACCCCGCCGTTGACTAGATCATATCAATTTCTGATGTTGAAGCATTTGACAATGCCGAGGACTTTGGTGAAGAGAACTTTCTTTTCTAGGTACTTAGTAGCTGTGACCCGGCTACATCTCCACAGGAGCTGCTTCCCAAGATAATGCCTAAGGACACTGGTAAGAGATGTATCTTGGGTTCAAGAACACAGGGTCTTTCCCCACCCACCTCCATCTAAAGGGAAATGGCAGTCAAGGTGGTGGTGGTTTGATTTGTCTGGCAAATGGTTCATCTCCCAGGGGATGCCCTGTTGTTTCCCTGATTCTTCCCCAGTGGCAGAAGAAAAGGTCACATAAACTAAAATATTCTTAGGGGCACTTTTCGTAGTGTCTTTTGTGTTGTCAAGGAACTGGAAACAAGACAGATACCCACTGAGGGAAGAACAGAGAAACCAATTGCCAGAAGGAACTGCTTTTTCCCCTGCTTTTTGGATCCCCAATACTTGGCACAGTACACATAGCAGGTACTTAATAAACATTCACTGAATGACAGTGTAAAGGGGGAGGGGGACAACGGGAAGACCCCACAAAATCGAACCTTGTGTAACTGTAATGACAAAGTTTGGCCCTGGGAAGAGAGGAGGAAATCAGCCTCCCTCACTTTCCTGCTGAGGCACGTCGGGGTACAGTATTTAATACACTGGCAGACGAGGCTGAAGTGACTTTTGGTTTTTCTAAACTGCTTTTCCCCCTCCTGCTTTATTCTTTGTTATGAGAGATAGCTCACATTCAGGGGAAAGGGGAATTTATATATATATCATAGACACATATATTAGGTGATATAAGAAGAAAAGATATTCATCGAAGTTAAAAATTTAGAAAAAGGAAATAAAGAATAACTATTTTTTTAAACGGGAATTATGAGCAGGTATGGTATGTGATACCTCATAATTCCTGCTGCTGGAGCAGCTGAAGCTGATGGACCACTGGAGTTCTAGTTTTAAACTGTGATATGGTGAACCCAAAGAGGAAAGGACCACCAGGCCAATGAGAGGCAAGCCCTCCCATTTCAGAAGTTAAAGCTTCTGGGCCTGTGAGCAGTCACTGGGCTTCCAGCCTAGGCTAGAGAAGAATATTTGGGGTCAAAACAAAAATAAAACAAATATTTTTTAAAACAAAAAAATTTAAAAAATAAATAAGATGAGAAGTCTCACTAGGTGCCGTCCAGCTCTAAATTTTCAATTCTATGATCTCGCGTTTTTCTCATGATTAAAGCTAAAATCAAGGCGTAGAATGAGGCCTAGCTATACTTTGAGGTAGGGCCATCCCAGAAATTTGTTTTGTTTGCCTAATAGTATTTGTTACAAGGGTCTGGTTTTTTTTTTTCTCCTAATGACTGGAGAGGTTGGGAGGAGAGAAAATACTCTCTGGCTAATTGAAAAGCAATTTTTAAAAAGCTCTAACCAAATTCAGGATTACGGTTTAAAGGAAAACAATCTGAGACTGGAGAAAGGAGGCATTTGGGATTAGTAGATGAGAGTGAGGGGTGAACAAAACATCCATTCCCTCCACATAACATTGTTTAGGAAAGGTAGGGAACAAGATCAATTACTGCCCATTACCTAGATTTGCAGACTACTGCTAATGGTAGTGGGGGACTAGACTTCAAACATGATGACCCTACCACTCATCACCCTGTTTGTTCGCCTCTGTATCTGCCTCAGCCTCTCTTGAACTGGATATCCCAGTCTTTGAACACAGTGACAAAGTGATGCTGGGGGAAAGCAGAGGTCCTAAGGAGAAAAGTAGGAGCAGAGAAGGTAGAGAGAGAAGAACCTAGAGGGTTTGTTGTGAGAGGAGGACAGATTGGTGTTTTGCAGAAGCTAACTCTGGGCAGGTTTAAGGGGGAAAAGGGGGAGGGAATTACCCACAGGCGTCCTTGCAAGTGGAATAGGTGTGGACGGCACTGAGATAAGCAGAAATCTAGGAATTAAAATGGTCTAGCATAGTGGGCGGGAGAGCTGGGAGGGGCCCTCCGGAGTTCAGGAATCCAGGTGCCTAGGTAGACCACTCTGATCCAGTGGGGGTTGGGGTGCAGGGTTAGAACTATCCCTAAGGGGCAGGCCCTTCATCCAGCATCTTGGGCCGGCTCTCTCCCATTTCCTTCACCACCACCCCCAATCAAAAGAAACACTGCCAATTAGTTCAAAAAAGTGAGGAGGCTCGAAGATACAGTAGATTTCTAGTATCCTTCATAGGAACTCTTTGGGGCTTCCTGAAATCATCTCATCTCCCACTCCTTAGGCCTCCTTGACTACCTCCCTACAGCCTGAGGCACTCTCTCCTACAGAAACATTTCTTCCCTGCCCTGAAAAACTTTTCTTTTGTCCTGTAACCTCCTTATTCCCCAGTCTGTTAGTGGAGGAGGCTGCTAAGTGGGGGACCTAAGATAAAGAGTCCCTAAGGGTTTGAAACTAGAGGGCTGGAACACCGAGGTTATCTAAAGGAGTTGGGGCAGGGACACCAGGTCCCCTAAGGGCAGAGGGGCCTGGGATGCCAGATCGCATATTGTTCCTGCTCTGGACCAGCACAGGCTAGTTCCTTGTTTAATGGAGTGGAGACATCTAGGAATGCAACTAGTCGACCAAGGAGGAGGGAACAAAAAATAGTTGCTTCCTTTCTCTCTTTTTCCCCACTCCTTTTTCTCCATCACCCTTTCCCACCCCCTACTATCCTCCTAGTATAGTTTTTTTTTAAAAGTTGATGGAATGAAGCCTGAGTCCTAGAAGGCTGAAGGAGCCCAGCAGCTTCTGGGTCTAGGAGTGGTGGAGTGGAGTGAAGGAAGGGTCATAGCATCATAGAACTTTAGAGCTAGAAGAGACCATAGAGGTCATCTAGTAGACCACCTTTTTTTTTTAAATTGGTCACTTCCCTGAGATCATACAGGTGGTAAAGAGTAGAGCTGGGATTTAATTTCAGGATCTCTGGCTCAATATATTATATTCTTTTTTCACCATTCATTTTGGGGCCTTTGGGTTGGAGGATGGGGAAGGAGAAATGGGTGGTGTCTAATTGGGTTGCAAGCCAAAGGACTCAATTTAAGGAGCTCTTTTCAATGAAGTTTAATGAGGTGTGTTAGTATTGTTGTTCAGACTCCGTGGACAGCTGTGAGTCCAGATGTTCTTGCTTTGGTTCAGAGCCTGATCCACATCCAGCTCCCTGCCCTGGACACGAAGCCCATCCAGACAGAAGGAGACAGAGGAGTCCTCTCCTAGATAAGGATGGAGATGGGATGTCAAGTCTGAGAAACTTTTACCCCCTTGCCTATTCTGTTTCCAGATGTTTTCTACATCTTTTCCTTCCATATTACCCTGTAAGTACCTAAATAGTCCCTCTTCCTGTGGCTTTCTCCACACAGGTACCCCACCTCTCAGAATTTTTATTTTATATATTCTTGTTCTTCTAAGTTCCTGAGATGTTTCACATGTCCTCATCATTGTTTCCCTTCTTCCAGACAGATATCCTTTTCAGTGCCTAGATGTGTATGTATAGGGGGTGGGGAGAGTAGAAGGAAATTAGGAAAGGTCCCCTGTACCTGGTGCCACTCCCAGAATAAGGCTCCCCTTAGGTTGGTTCCAGAGGTCTAGAAGGGAGACTTGGAGTGCAGGGGGCAAAATAAGTGCCACTTCCTGTAGCCCCTGACTCAGTGCTACCCTGGTCAGGCCCAACTGAAGTTGAATCAAAGGCCCTGGGCTCACAGGCAGTGACTTAGAGAGTACCTCCAATTCCTGTGGTAACCTGGCAGAAAGCACCAAAATCTGAGAGACAGAGAGAGAGAGTCACTCACACCTTTTTTCGAATGGGTCACATTCATTATACAAGTAACACCCTTCATGTCCTCCCCTAGCTCCTCCTCCCCCTCCATCCAAGCCATATCTACTCCCTGGGATGCAGAAGGGACCTTAGAGATTATATTATCCAAACCCTCATATTATGGCTGAGGATACTAAGGTTCAGAAATGCAAAGTTACTTGCTCCAGGCCACAGAGGAAATTAGAAGCTACATCTAGTTACTCCCAGTTTTAAGAACTTTTCACCATAAGACCCAGTCTGGAAACCCCACCCACTCCTCAGGCCATGCCCTAAGGCCTTATCTCTCTCTCTCTCTCTCTCTCTCTCTCTCTCTCTCTCTCTCTCTCTCTCTCTCACTTGGTCTTCAAGGTCAAGGCTGAGCAGGGATTGATTGCCCAGGATACCCAGGGCAAGGAGGTATCCTGAGCCCTGGAAAAATTGAAGTCTGAGCTCCAAGGAGAAGGCCCAGGGGTCCATATCTGGTTGGGGGAGATCTGGGGAAAGAAATGAAAAAGCTGAGGCTATAAGGGCATAGGGTTATGCTAAGAGGAGAGAGAGAGAGAGAGAGAGAGAGACAGAGGGGGGGGGAGAGGGAGAGAGAAAGAGAAGGGGGAAGTAAATGAAATGACGCTATGGAGAAATACATCTAGAGACTTTATGAGGTGAATTTACCTTTGAGGCTGAACACTGTATGAGCACCTGGGGGTAAGAAGGTTCCTGGCTGGGTTTCAGGGTTGCAGGCCCCCTGAAGTAGGTGGCTGAAGGGTGAAGTGTTGCCAGGGTGATTCAGCCAGACGTGTTGACGGAGACAACCATCCAGGGCAGGAATCAGCTGAGAGGTGGAGGTGGATTCACCATGGGGTCCTAGAAATAGGGGTGTGTCCCCCTTCCAGGCTTTTCATTCCCTCACAGACAAGTATATTATCTGTGAGAGAATGAAGTCCTCTCAACACCCCTAATCCCAATTTCTATGTCCCCTCCTCCTTGTTTCCCCCTTTAAGAACTCAAGCATTCCACCTCCTAGCTAATGCCCCTCTAAACCTCCCAGTCAGTGCTCCAGTATTACCGGGAGATGAAGGTCAGTGGCAGGGAAGAGCAAGCCCCCCACAGCAATCCTCATTTCGGGGAGAACATTCCCTGCCAGGGGCCTAGAGACTTGGCTCAACCTCAGCACCTCATCCCCATCCACCTCCAGGAGCACAGAATCCTCCTGATTCTTGACTTTCACCTGCATGGAAAAAGAAGGGGACATCAGAGCTATGCATACACGCTTACATAAGTTCTCCCCTTCCCCAGGTTCTTGGAATCTACTCCTCATCCCATTCATTGATTTACTCAACACTTTATTCATTCATAAAGAACATTCACCTGGTGCCAGTGTCCATCATCCAGGCGGGGCCCAGCTCCCACAGTGAGCTGGGCCCAAAAGTTGTGGAGCTGTATCTCAAGCCGGCCACCCCGAAGTCCTAGCATAAACCAGTCATCTTTGGGATTTGTATCCCCATAAAAAATCACTCCTTCTGGGTCCCAGGTCCGAAGGTCAAAGGAGGAGATGGCTCTGAAGGAAGGCAGGAGCTGTTGAACTGTATTTGTGTATGTGTAGAAATGTTTATGTGTATGTGTGTGTGAGGGACAGATTGCAGAGCAGAGAGAGAGGGTTCAAAATGAAAAAAAGAGTGGGTGAAGTAGAGAAGAAGGAAGGGAGAGGTGGAGGCAGGGTAGAGAAAAAGGTAGGATTTAGGAAGAAAAGGAAGTGGGAGTCCAAGGTTCTTCATTTACCTAGTGACCTTGGTGAGGTTAAAAGTCATGATGGCGACAGGCTCTTGCCCAGTACCACTACCAAGGTGGAGAACATCAGGATCCCTGGAGATCTGTGGGGGAAGAACCAGGAAAGGGCTGGAGCTGTTTCCATTTTGTCTTTGTGTCCCTAGGCCCTAGCCTAATGCTTATAGAAGAGCTAGTGCTTCCCGGACAAAGCTGGTAGATTGATTGATGTGGAGAGATAATATCCAGAAAAGAGAAAGACAGAAAGGATACAAACACAGGCAGAACTCCAGAATTCTTGTCTTTGTGCCCAATCCCCACCCAACCACCCCTGCCCCCACTGGACCCAGACCTGTCTTCCACAGAACCCCACCCTCACCCTAGTCAGGCACCTTTGTGGGAAGTGGAGGTTTAGGAGCCAGTCCCTCCCAGGTCTCAGGTGGCCACAGAAACAGCAGCAGCAGAGTTAGTGAGCACAGACCCTCCATTGTGGGACAGCTCTCTCTGCTCCGTGATTCAAATGACTCTGGGCAGTCAGCTGAGAGGCGGGCACCCCTGCTGGGCATGGGAGGTAGTTGGTTAAAGGTTGCCTTGGGGGGAAGGAGGGAGGGTAGGAGACAGGGGCACTGACCTCCGGCCTATTGGAGGACCAATTGGGTGAGAGATAGTCCATGGGGCCCTCCTCCTAGATTCCCCATCTATCTTAAGGCTTTAAGTCTTACTATGTGCAATGCAATGTACTAAGTGATAGGAATCCCAAGATAAAACAAAAACAAAAAAGCAGGTCACCCCAGTCCTTTTAGCAAGTCCCATTTGGAACTCTGTCCAAACTCGGTCCACTACACTCTCCCTCCTCCATCAGATTGTCTCTGTCTCTGGTTTGTGCTAGAATTATTCCACTCTAGCTTTCCCAAGGTTTTAAGGAAAGGGACTTTAGAGGTTATGTAGCACAACTTCAAACTGTGTCTCTCCCCCAATATTTTGTGGATTAGGAAACTGAGGCCCAGAGAGGAAAGATAACTTGCCAGAGGACTGGACTCAGATCTCAGTCACTTGGTTCTAAAGCCAGTGGTCCTGCTGCCACCACATGCTCCTTCCTCTGTACCTTCCCATAGTGTCTGCAAGGACCTGCTTCTAGGTCTCAGTGCCGGAAATCCTGCAACTGCAGCTTCATGGCCTCGAACTTGTTGAAGAATACACTTTTAAAATTTAAGTGCTCTGGGGCTGATCAGTGAAGTCACTAATATAGTAACATGAATTTTTTTATCTTTCAGGTTTGTCTAAGGGGCAGGCAGGACCTGGTGAGACAGGATTAGAGTTATATAATATATAACTAGTTTATATAGAGAGTTAGGTTATCAAATTATAGATAAAGCTAGAAGGAGCCTTACAGATCGGGCTGTCCAACTTTTACATTTCACAGATCAGGAAACTGAGGTCTGGAAAAATAATAGACAAAAACTATGTGACTTTTTTAAGGTCACATAGTAAGTGATACATTTAGGATTTGACCAAAAAGAGGAAAGCCACAACAACAAAAGCACTTTATACTTGTGGCTCACAAGGTCATGAGTGATCTCACTGAAAGGGAGGCCAAGAGGTTGAAGATAGACAACATCTCTCTTGGGGACTCAGTTTCTTTTTTTGTTGGAGGGGGAAGGCAAGGCAATTGGGGTTAAGTGACTTGTCCAAGGTCACACAGCTAGTAAGTGTTAAATGTTTGGGGCTAGATTTGCACTCAGGTCCTCCTGACTCCAGGGCCAGTGTTCTATTCAATGTGCCACCTAGCTGCCCCTTCATGATCTCTTAAGACCCTTCTAGGTGTGATAGCAGGAGCCGGTTCTCAGACCCAGCCAAGGCAACCTTGGAAAAAAGTGGCATGGTTTTATGAAGAAGTGTAGTTTTATGGAGAACCTGTAGTTGCTACTCTGCCCTCTCCCCACTTCTTCTTTCTCTCCTGAGCCCCAGTTTCTAGTCTGTCTCCTGGTCCTAGGCTTCCAATTACTTCCCATCCCTTCTGGGGACCCAGTCTGAAGTCCCAGTTTCAGGGGGTCCTTAATTTGAGGTCCTAGAATGTAAACAGGTTTCAGGGGGTCACTTGGTCAATTGCCGAGCATTTATTAAGTGCTTACTATCCGGCAGGCACTGTGCTTTACAATTATCCCATTTGATTCTCATAACAACCCTGGGAGATAGGTACTATTATTATTCCCGTTTACAGATGAGGAAACTGAGGTAAACAGAGGTTAAGTTACTTGCCCAGTAAGTGTCTGAGATCGAATTTGAACTCAGGTCTGCCTTTCTCCAGGACCAGTATTCTATTCACTGCAGAAAGTGGGACTTTAGCTGAGATTTGGGGTGGGGGCGGCGGAGTTGGGAATCCATTAATTTTTAATAGCATGATAATTCTATGTCAGTATCATTGGTTTCCTTCGTAATCCCGCACATTTCACACTGTGCATTTAAACACACTGTGCAGAGAAGGGGTCCATGGCTTCGCCAGGCTGCCAGGGGCGTCCAGGACACAGAAAACGTCAGCGGCCCCTGCCTTAAAGAGCCCCGCGGCTCCCTCGGAGCGGCCTGGGGCGCCGCGGCCGGACTTTGTCCTCTCTGCCGGGAGGAGGAGCCCCGGAAGCGGCGGTCCCGAGCTGGGCAGCGATGGCGGCCGTGCTGATCCGGGAAGCCACGGAGAGAGACTGCGGGGAAATCCTGAAGATGATTCGGGTGAAAGCTGCGCGGAGGCAGGCCTGGGTCCCCGGAGCCGAGGCTCGGTCCCGGGGGAGGGAAGGAGAGCGGGAGGGAGATAGTGGGAGCAGCACAGACTGCCAGCACCTCCAACGACCCCATCAAGTGCAGGCTATTCAACATGCACTTTAGAAAAAAGCAACCACCCCAAATTTTAACCTGGGGCATTCACTAACAGCGTTTCAAGTCTAGAATATATTTATTTTTTCAATAAAAACAATTAATATTAAGTATTGACATGAGTAATAATAACAATAGCTAACATTTATAAAGTGCTTACTATGTGTTAGATGCTTTACAAATATCTCATTTGATCCTCATAACAACCTTGGAGGTTTTTGTCTCCATTTTACAGATCAAGAAACTGAGGCAAGCAGGGTTAAGTGATTTGCTGGGGAGTTAACTCCTAGCAAGTGTCAGAGGTCAGCTTTGAATTCTGGTGTTCCTCACCTTAGGTGTGGCACCAAAGTGCTTTCATTCTCTCCTTTCCTCCCCACGCGTCCTCCTGGGTTAAAAGAAAAACAAAACCTTTGTAACTAATGTGCAAAGTCAAGCAAAACAAATCCCTCTTTTGTTTTTGTCCAAAAATATCTCCTTCTTCCACAAGTACCTACTATGTGCAATATGTTAAGTGTGGATACTACTAAGGCAAATGGGGAAAAAAGTCCCAGGCCTCCAGAAGCTTATTTTGTACTTTAGATATACTTAGATGACTTCACTGATCTCTAAATTCCATACTCTTTTATATTGTCCCTCTTCCTTCTGTGTCTTTACAGGAATTAGCAGAGTTTGAGAAACTCTTAGATCAAGTAAAGATCAGCGAAGGAGGTAGGGAGAGTTGCTAGCACTGGGAGACAAGGAAACTTGGATCCCTCTTTTATTTTTCTCCAGTCACCCAATTGGGTAGATAATTTTTTCTGCCTCTATATAATTATATCTCTTATCTCTCTCTGCAGCCCTGAAAACTGATGGCTTTGGTGAAAATCCTTTTTATCACTGTCTGGTGGCCGAGATTCCTCTAGAGCAAGGGGATGCCCAGGGTAAGAGCTGCTGTAGTAACAGATCCTCTTCAAGGCATCTTGGAGCAGAGTCACAGTGTCCTGCCTCTGACACAGTCTACCTCCATCCCTGTGACTCCATCCAAGTCGGTTAAGTCTTAGGGCTCCAATCTGTAGGAGTAAAAGAAGTTTCTTTCCCTCTCTCCTTCCCCCAAGAAGATAATAGTATTTATATAATTCTTATGGCTTGCAAACTATTTTATGAAAGCTATTACATTATTATCTCCATTTTACAAAAGAGGAACAAACATTGGCACAGTTAGGATTCACACTAAAGTTTTCCAAGTTCAAAACTATCACTCTATTCATTACTCCACATGCACGTTTTGGCATTCATATGTAGAGTGTTGGTCCCCCCAACACACACACACACACACACACACACACACACACACTCATGCACGCAGGCATGCGCACACATGAGCCTCCTTTTCCATTTTCCTGGCCCCTCAACAGTATTGTCTCCTGGCCTCCCAATGATCTCTCCCTTCTTTCCCTCTCAGGTTCCACTGTGGTGGGCTATGGCCTCTACTGTTTCATCTATAGCACATGGACAGGAAGAAACGTGTACCTGGAGGATATCTATGTGAAGCCAAAATATCGGGGTACTGGCTTGGATTACAGGCATCCCACTACTTTCCAAACATAAAGTTTTTCCCCTCTTTTTTTTATTGCTCCTTCTAGTTAAGTGTCTATATCTTGTAGCTAGGTTTCTATACTGCTTTCCTGTTAATGCTTTTCTCCTCACAATAGGTCAAGGGATTGGTTCCAAGATTGTCGAGAAAGTGGCTGAGGTGAGGAAGTCTATCTGTGGATGGTTTGGGGGGTTAGTTACTTGTATTTCTGAGTATAGAGGGCATTGGGGAGGTGAGGGGGGGTGGACTGAGAACTGGATATCTGGGCCTTTCCCCCTCTAAACACTAATTATATGTGGGGTGACCTTCCTGCAGGTTGCCCTAGAGAGAGGCTGCTCCCAGTTCCGTCTAGCTGTGCTTGACTGGAACAAAAGTGCCATGGACTTCTACAAGGCCAGGGGGGCCAAAGACCTCACTGTAGCAGAAGGCTGGCGTTTCTTTCGATTTGACAATGAAGCAATGAGAGAGCTGGTGAGGAAGTGAGATGGGTCCTTTAAGGATCCAGGCATTTCCTTTAGATCTCCTTTTCCCCTCAGCTCTTATTTCCCTCATTTACATTAGAGTCTTCTTTCTATGGTCACCTGCTTCTAGGGAGGGGAAAATGGTTGAGAGTTTAAAATGTCCTAAAGTAATAAAAGAAATTATCACAAAAGGAAGAAGTGTTTCTCCCTCACCATCTGGAGGTAACAATACTTAAGAGTCACTAGGCCTATGATTATAATATTCTTTATGGTGGAAGTTGCTGAAGAGGAAGGGTCTTCTAGTATTGGCATGAGAAGTAAAAGGGGGCGATCCAGGAGGAAAGTTGATATGAGTTAGTTTAGACAGAGACCTGCTTGGGCCGATTAGTATTAGTCAAGATGTCCTCCCTAATGAAGTTTTAGGGAAAAAGAAAAACTTGCAAATTTTTGTAAAAATATTTTTTAAAAAGACCTGAGACTGGAAAACCTGGTCTATAAATTCAATATTTATTGCCTCCTCTGTGCTCAGCACTGGAGATAAAAAATAAGTATTGAAGAAAAGGGGTTGGAAGGAAGAAAACTATCACTCAGTCAAAAAAGCATCTATTGGGCACTTTTTATGTGCCTGGCACTACATAAGGGCCAAGAATACAAAGAAAAAGAGTGAAACCGTTCCTGTCCTTCTTGCAGCTACAGGCAGGCAAGAGTGTACTATATGCTATTTGTGAACAAAATAAATAGTTAAAAATATGTCTTCATCTCCCCTACACCCCTGTTTGAATGTAAGCTCATTTAACGTAGGAATTATCTATCTGAAAATAATGACCAAAAAAAAAGGTCTAGATACCATATTTCAAGAAATTGAAAATAAAAATTGCCCAGAATTCTTGGAAACAGAGGGCAAAGTCAAACTTGAAAGAACATAGTAGTCACCTCCTGAAAGAAATCCCCAAATTAAAGCACTCAGGAATGTCATAGTCAGAAGCCAAAACTTCCATGACATAGGAAAAATACTAGAAGTATCCAAAAAGAAAGAGTTCAGGTACCAAGGAGACACAGCAGGGATCACACAAAATTTGCCAACTATCATGATAAGGGAGAAAAGAGCTTGGGATACAATATTACAAAAAGCAAAATATAAAGGCATAAAACTAAGAACAATCTGTCTAGAAAACTACAGAGTAAAAAACAAATTTTTAATAAAATAGAGGATTTCTAATCATTACAGATTAAAAAGGTCAGAACTGAGTAGACATTTTGAAATGGAGATGCAGGAGCCAAGAGAAACACTTATGCATTTGTTTAATTAGAAAGGAATATGTGGGGATGAATTGTTTATACATGCTAATAGGGAGATAAGAAGCAAAAGCCTTCTCAGGACCCTAATTTCTTTAAGGGTCATAGATGAAAGTAAACCTGATAGAGGACCTGTGGGTGATTTGGTTCTGTTTTGATGGTCTCTAGAGAACACAAATGTTAGTGGTTAGGGAGCTGACAAGGAGGGAACTCACTGTTACATTACAAATGAAGATGAGAATTTAAACATGCAGGAAGGAGTAGGGAGAACTGCCATCCCATGAACCTCACTTTCATCTAAATTGAACAAAGGAAAATCAGACCATACATTTAAAGACCATATAATAGAAATCCATTCAACTTCAAAGGGAGGGTGAGGACAAGGGGCGAGGGGAATCTGGGTTTAAGAGGAAAGATTGGGTGGGTAAGGGAATTGTAATAAAACAAACTCCAATGTTGAAAAGAGGAACATGGGGTGGGTTAAAAAGAAGGGAAGAAAAAGTAAATCTTGGGATCAGGGAAGAGAAGAGGGGCAACAGAATGGAACAGGGCCACTTTGTTTCTAGATCATATGACAGGTAAACTTATCTTTTAGCATCTCATTTGTAAAAGGGGGAGGGGGAGTGGATAGTAAAGAGAAGAAAAAATACAGGAGTAGAAGATGGAGGAAAATTTCATAGTTAAGAATCATAACTGGTACTGTAAATGGGAAGAACCCTTAAAATGCAAGAGAATAGCAGAATAAATTGAACCAATTCAATGTTATGTTGCTTACAAGAATCATACTTTACACCATCTTCCTAAGCCCCTAGGTTTGGATCCTCTCTCTCTTCCCCTGCCATTGTCAGCCTGTGGGGCAAGGCCTATTGATTTCACCTTTGTACCACCTCTGAAATATGTCTTCTCTCCTCTGACGCTGTCACCTTGCTGGTGCAGGCCTTCATCTCCTCCTGCCTAGACTAGTGTAAGAACTTACTAGTTGGTCTGCCTGCCACTTCTCTCTTCATTCTACTACATCCTCCATTCAGCTATCAAAATGATCTAACTAAAGCACAGGTTCTACAGTCACTGCCCTACTCAAATTCCTATGGCTCCCTATCACTTCCAGAATGAAATATAAAATCTTCTTTGTCATTCAAAGCACTTCTTAGCTCCTAGCTCCTCCCTCCCTTCTCCCTAGCCTTTCCAGTCTTCTTATACCTTTCACCCTAGTAACCAGACACCATCTCTCAGCCCCAGGCATTTTCACTGACTATCCCCCAGGCAAAGAATGCTCTTCCCTCTTCATCTCTACCTCCTGGATTCCCTGACTTCCTTAGAGTTCCAGCTAAAATCCCATCTTCAATAGGAAACTGTTCTCAATTCCTCTTAATTCTAATGTCTTCCCTCTATTATTTCCTGGTTATCCTGTCATAGTTGTACATAATTGTTTGCATGTTGTCTTCCCCATTAGATTTCGAGTTCCTTGAGGACAAGAGCTATCTTTTGCCATTCTTTGTATCCCCAGCACATGACACAATGTCTGGCCCATAGCAGGGGTGTATTAAGTGCTTATTGACTCACTGATCAACATAGAGTTAAAATTAGGGGCTGGAACAAAATCTATTTTGCTTCAGCTGAACTGAAAAAAAAAGCAAACATAGTAAGATTTCAGATAAGGCAATGTAGAAAGTTAAATATGACTTTTTTAAAAAGATAAGCAAGAAATTACATTATGGCTAAAGGCCCCATAGAAAAGGAATCAAAGTTAATTGATATACATACACCAAATAGCATACATAGCTTGTAACTATTTAAAGAAAAAACAGTTAATCAAATTGGAGGGAGAAATAGATAGCAAAACTATGATAGTAGGGGACCTCAGAGTGCCCCTTTTAGACCGCAGCAAATACAACCAAAAAAGCAAATAGGAAGTTAAGTACTTAAATAGAAGTTTAGAAAAATCAGGGACAATAGATCTCTGGTGATTACTGAATGGGAATAGAAAGGAATTACAAATTTCTCAGCTGTACTTGGCACTTTTGCCCCAGTATTAGAGCATTACCTTACTAAAAATGTAGAAAAGCAGAAACATTAAACTGATCATGTCCTGATCATATCCTGATCACACTAAAAATTATATCAATAAAGGGTGTCTGAGAAAAGAATTAAAAAGTAATTGGAAATTAAACAGAATAATTCTAAAGAATTGGTGAGTCAAAGAATTATAGAAACAAAATTTCAACAGAGAAAATGACAATAATGAGACAAATACCAAGACTTAGGGAATTAGGTAAAGCAATTATAAGGTTAAAATGTATATTTAAAATGCTTTCATCGTTAGAAAAAGAAAAAAATTGCTGAGTTAAGCATACAACTAAAAAAAAAACCAGAGGCAACATGGTGAAATTTCTGAAAATTAAAGATTAATAAAATTGAAAAAAATAATAAATCTAGGCATCATTGTTTAAAAAACTAAAAAAACTTAAGTAACTAACCTTTTTTTTTTAAGAGAAAAAGGAATTGTCCATACTAGGAATGAAAATGGAAAATGCACAATTGAAGAGTAAAAAGAAACTATCAGACTTTTGTGCAATTATATGCTATGAGATAATTTAGAGGAAATGGATGACTACTTAGAAAATATAAACGGGGGGGGGGGTCGGGGGGGGCGGAGCCAAGATGGCCACGTAGCAGCAGCAACATATCGCAGCTCTCACATTGCCACCCCAAAATACCCATAAAATAGGACTCTAAACCAATCCTAGAACTCCAAAACGCACACAAAGATACTTCCCACTAAAGTCAGCTCAGCTAC
>CM053584.1:186374026-186479127 GCA_028627135.1 Pseudochirops cupreus | reverse complement strand
CTCCTGTGTGGCAAGATACCCAGTTTAGAGTTTATGTCATTCCTTCCCTAAGCCAAGTTCATGAGAGTAAGGTTGACTCTTTCCCTTTTGCCTTCCTCTTTTCCCCCTCTATTGTAACAATTATCTCTTGCCTCTTCCGTGAGATGCTCAACCCCATTCTGTCTCTCCCTGTTTCCTCTCCATCTAATCCTCTCTCACCTCAGTATTTTACCTTTTGGTATATTGTTCCTTCCTATTCAATTGATCTTATGCCCTCTATGTATTCATATATATACACATACTCAGATATGTGCTTCTATGCATATGTAAACCCTCTTATATAAATATATGTGTATGTATATGTATATATGAATTTGTATTCCCTTGCCCTATCCTCATACTGAGAAAAGTTTCATCAGTTACAATTGTCCCTTTTCCATGTTGTCATGTAAATAGTTCAACTGTGATAAGTTCCTTATGATTTCTTTTCCATGTTTACCTTCTCATGCTTCTTGTGTGGGAGTGTCAAACTTTCTTTTCAGTTCTGGTCTTTCAAACATTCTTGCTGAAAAACCAGAACTGAAAAGAATTCCAATTTCAAGGATTATGGCTAGAAAAAGACCAAGGTAATCATGGTATTTTTCCCTGCAAGCCATCTCTGAGTGGTCAGGGAATAATTGGTGTACAGGAATAGATAGGCATAGCCTTTGTAGATACCTAGGAGCAGGCAAGTGCTTGTCTTCTGCCATGCCCTTTCTTCCCCTTCCTCCTATTTCTCCTTAAAGAACTTTCCAGAGCAGCTGACACTATCTTAGTGAACTGTGGTGACAGAAGCTCAAAGGTATTTTAGATGTATAATAAGCTAAGGCAGGTGTGAAGTCATAAAGGTATTCTTTTAAGTATAAAGGGCAGAGTGGAAGAGGGGGTTACTGGAATAGGAGTATTATGGAAGGAACATAGAAAGGAAGGGGACCCAGAGACAGTGGGCCTTTAGGAGAGGATTCTGGACTAGGAAAAGGGACTATCCTGTAAGTAGGGGAAATGATGTAAGGAAGAGGAAGGATATTTTCCATATCTACATTTTAGATTTTAATATACTATATAAATGTTGGATGCTATTGTTAATTAGTAGCTAGAACATTGGAAATTAGTAAAGTTTTTGGGAAAAGTTGGGAACTGCATTACTTATCCTAAAAAGAACTTGAAGGCAATTTTGTTCTGGTAGTGAAATTTAACTTTAGATTCTCCTAGTATAAAGGGAACCAATAGTGTGATTGAAAAATCTGAGGTGGGGAGAGTAGGCAGAGAAAAGTGTAAATTCTTTAGGATAATTTCAGCCCTTACAAACATCTCCCCCCAGCCTTAATCTCTTTAAGGAAGGGAAGAAGAAAATAAACATTTATTAAATTCCTTACACATGCCCAGCGCCTTGCTGTTAGTAACAGCAGCTAACATTTGTATCTCTGTGGCTGGCACCCAGCTGTGTGCTTTACAGATGTTACCTCATTTGATCTTCACAACAACCCTAGGAAGTCAGTGCTATTATTATCCCCATTTTAAAGCTGAAACTGTAGCACAGAGAGCTAAGTAACTTGTGAGCCCAGGGGTTACGCAACCAGTAAATGTTTGAGGCTGGATTTGAATTAAGGTCTTTCCAGGCCCAACGAGTGATCTTGCTGCACCACCTAGCTGCAGTGATTTCTCTGTGCCAGCTTCTTGAAACTTTCAGGGTACCTTCATTATATGGGGATGGAGAAACAAAGAGTTGGGCAGATAGTTGTTTATGGTCACCTCAGTTTAGAAATAATCTCTCCCTACTCAGTCCGGTTAGGGGTAATTTATTAAGTTAGAAACATAACTCTTTGAACTTGTGTCTTTGTGGTACAACCTTCATCACTTTCCTCTTGTTATCGTTATTCTTTCAGTACTCTCAAAATCCTTACACCTTTCCCTAAGAGTGTCCTGCCTTCTCCCCCCATTGCCTCTTATGACCAAAGCATCTGTGCCCTCCCCTAGGGCAGTCTGGGGATGCCAGGTTTACTCAAGTCTATTTTGCTATGAAGAGGAAGTAGACTTTTGTCTCCTGTGCTCCTAGACATCTCCTTGTTTTGAGGGGATATTCTTAGCTTTGGTTAATGCGAAAAAGCATGTTAATTGGACAGTGGCAGTCTATTGAACAGAAAATGAAGAATTTTGGGAAGTGGGATAAAGTATGAGTCTCTGGGATCTAGAAGGAAACCCACTGTAACTCTGAAATCCCTAGCTCAAGAGGTTCACCAACCTCAGGTCCCCAAATTATTACAGACCCCTTCCAGTCCCTGCCCTTTTCTCCTGTTCTAATGGTTTGCCATTTGCCATATATCTCCCTACCCCTTAAAATACAGACACACTTTTTCTTAGAATATGGATGTGTGTCTCTGACCCTTCTCCTGACTCACCTCACCCAGATTGCTTCTGTCCCCCAGAACTCAGGTTTCCTGCTTCTAGCCTGCCCCTTATTCCCTTCTGGAGTTCTGAGCTGATGTTAAATCTCCATTTTCTTTCTCACCTTATTCCACCACCCACTGTAGGGTTTTGTGAAGGATGTCCATGAAGACTCAGTCACCATCTTCTTTGAGAACAAGTAAGACCTGGGGAAAGAAAATCCAGGATGTCTAGTTTTCAGAGAGAGCTCCTGGGGGGGGAGTCATAAAGCTAACAGGAAAACTGGTCCTAAAAGGGTTGCTTTGGGGAAGAGAGCCAAGAGTTAGGTATGTAGTCGTAGCCCCAGGAAAGGAGCAAGGACTACAACTAGGGTTGGGGGAAGGATAAAGGTATAAGGAAGGATAAAATAATGGGGGAACCAGGGTTCATGGAGTAGGATTTGAGATACAGTCTTCTATTCTGAAGGAATGGAGAGCAGGGCGAATTGCTGTGGGAGCATTCGAATTTAGGTAACTTCCATCAGTCTAAGGCTCTTCTCACACTGTCTCATTTACAGCTGGCAGAGTGAGAGACAGATCCCCTTTGGGGATGTTCGGCTACCACCACCAGCTGACTATAGCAAGGAGATCACAGAAGGGGATGAGGTGGAGGTAAGAGCACTGAAATTCCTTTCCCGTAAATATGTATTTTTTCTAGTCCCAGAAGGCAAAGATTCTCTTCTCCTCCCCTATCGTCCCCCTGACATCTCCCTGTCCCTGTCCTCCCCGCCCCATTACCTTTCACTTCTTTGTTTGTCTCAGTTACCATTCAGCTAAGATCATGGAAACCCCTTAGATTTGCTAGGCTTGTTCCAGCTGTTCCCTCCTCTTTCACCATTGCAAGTTAGGTGAAGAATGATAAGGAAAGTGTCTGTCTTGATTGAAAATATCTGCAAAGAAGGAAACTTACCCCATAGGTGTTTTAAATTTCCTATCCTAAGCTCTCCTGCATGTCTGAGGTCTTGTATATATCATGCTATAATTTCAACCTGTCTTCTTTCCCTGCTGCTCTGATATGCCCCCATCTCAGCAAAAACTTCATCCTTTTAAGATAATAGAGTAATCTTAGAATTTCATGACTTCTTTCCATTCTGATTAGCAGCATTTATGTCTTGATTTTTTTTATTGGTTTATAAAGGCTCTACTTTGTCTGCATGTTATCCAAGTCAATTTCTAAAACCATTTTTGTTTTCTTCTCTTAATTTTCTCTAGGTTTATTCTCGAGCCAACGAGCAGGAGCCTTGTGGTTGGTGGCTGGCTAGGGTTCGGATGATGAAGGGAGATGTAAGTGATTTTGGAGGGTTGGGGAATGGGGTGGGTGGTCTTGGGAATAGAAACTGAGGGTAGAAAGTTAGGAGGAAGCAGAGTTTGAGGATTATTGGGGATTTGAACCCAGAAATCTAAGGTTGCTATCTTTCTTATTTCATCCCATCAGTTCTATGTTATAGAATATGCAGCTTGTGATGCTACCTACAACGAAATTGTGACCCTGGAACGGCTCCGACCTGTCAATCCCAGCCCTCTGGCTACAAAAGGCAGTTTTTTCAAGGTCACCATGGCTGTTCCTGAGGATCTGAGAGAAGCGTGAGTGCCAGGGCTGTCCACAAGGGGTACTCCTTACCTGTAAGCCTGACTCTTCCCATGGCCACTCTACCTCCTGTCTCCATAATCATTTTTTTCACAGCCTTCCCTGTCCGTTCCCTGTTCCTGTCCCATTCTCTGCTTTATCCCTATCCCTGTACATTTTCTCCCATCAATTACCAAGTCATTTTCTTGGTTACTCCCTTTCTGTGCCCTTGAACTTTTCCCTGAGTCCTGATATCTGAAAATTTGCATCTTCTCCCCAGCTGCTCCAATGAGAACATCCATAAAGAGTTCAAGAAGGCTTTAGGAGCCAACTGCATCTTCTTGAACATCACTAACAGTGAGCTCTTTATTCTGGTGAGCATGTTCACCCATGTACTTTGGTTTTCTTCTCCTTTTGCACCTCTGATCCTTAGCAGAGAGGGTGGGACTTGAGGGGGGATTATATTTTTAATCAAAGGACAGTACTCTGCCTCCTTGTTCTTGACCCTGATTTTTTTTCTTGGGAACTGAGGCTTCTCATTGCCAAAGTCCAACATAGCATAGGACAAAGGGTATTAAAATCTGTAATTTCCCTTTAATCTCCCAAATATAACTTAAAATGTAACCTTCATTCATTTTCCTAATAAGACTACCCCCCTCCCATCCAATTTATTAAGCATTTGTTACCCCCTCCCATCCAATTTATTAAGCATTTGTTACTCCCTCCCATCCAATTTATTAAGCCTTTGTTAAGTGCTTACTGTGTGCCAGGTACTGTGCTAGGTTATAGAGACACAAACACAATCCCTCTTTGTGTAAACACAAAACTTATACTTTAACGATTTCAAGTCTTAGAAAATTTATTTGGTTCCCTTCTGTGCCTTATATTTCCCAATTCCTCCTCCCTTTCCTTTGTTTCTTATAGGAACTCAGATAACCTTATAAACTCCCACCTTCCTTGAGGACCCAAGTATCCTGGTGCCCAGATCTTCCCCTCATCCTGTGTGGAATGGGGAGGGGGGGGGGTGTCTAGTTAACTTCTCTTCCCACTTAGTCAACGACAGAAGCTCCTGTGAAACGGGCATCCCTGCTGGGTGACATGCATTTCCGAAGCCTGCGAACCAAACTGCTGCTCATGTCCCGAAATGAAGAGGCCACCAAGCATCTAGAGGTGAGCTCTGATGCTATTTTTCCCTGCTATAGAGACCCTTCTTATCTTAAGAACTCTGATGGCCCAGCTCCCTTTGGATGAGGAGTCACATGGATTCTCTTGATTTAATCCAGATTCATGCTATCAAATCATGTCATAAAAAATGTTGGGATCAATCAGGAGTCCTGGATCATAGTCCCAGTGGTTTTCTTTGTCTCCTCTGTAATAGTTATACCATTTATTTATTTGGCCCTTGATTGTTTTTATGTTTTCATAAACATTCACATTTTATCTTGACAACTAATGTGGAAAGTATTTAAGACTGTTGATAGTATCTTTTTTTTTAAGTAATTTCAAACCCAGAGAAATTGTGACTTGTCCAGAATATTTGGGTTTTTATTCCAGTAATTTTTTCATTTTACTATATATACACCTTTTGCAAAATGAGGTTAAATTGAAATTTTCTGGAAGAGATTAGCATTCTAGCATTGTTTCTCAAAGAACTCTTTAAGGTTATTTTCCCCTTTTCACTCTGTATACTCATTCCTTTAAACTTTATCCCTTGGCTATGACATACTGTTCTTCTAGTTCTTCTATCTCTCTATGACCACTTTCTCTGTTAACTTCACTAGTTTCCTTTCCTCAGTTTAGAGGTTGCTCTAATTTCTAATCTCTAGTTCTAACATAGATATGTTCCTTGAGCATCCTGAGTAGGTAGAGTTTGGGGTAGGGACTGTCTCTTTTCCTTAAGTATTTCTGGTTTCTGGATTCAATTTTAGCTTTAAATGTTAGTAAATTCAGGGAGGGGACTTGTAAACCTCTTTTAAGGTCCTGGATGCCTTGCAACCCTAAGCCTTTCCCCTTGTCCAGCATTTTCTTTTCCATTAGACCCATCTTCAGTGCTCCTTGATAAAGTTTCAGCCCCTTTGTTATGGGAAATGAGCCTTTTTGGAAGCTCCCTGTTCAGGCAACCCTTTTCAACCCTTCTTTCTTCTTACCCATGGTTTACTCTCCAAACCCCCTGCTGTCTTTCTTCTTCAAGAATTAGGAAATCTGTCTTAGATTGCTTCAAAGGACCTGACTAGCAGTTGGACTAGTTGTGTTTATTCTGAGATTCCCTCTAGCTCTTCCTAGTTGTTTGGAATTTGTGGTAGGGAGAGACTGTATTGCTTGGAAAAGTATAAGATAATACATGATTAGTATTTTACAATACTTTTGCTTTTTCAAAGGGCTATCACATCTATGTGATAGGAACTTTACAAGAATTCTCTTCTGAGATAGGTAGGGCAGCTGTCATTTAGTAGATGTGACCCTGAAGCAGAGAAAGATTGTGCTTTGTCCAAAATCACACAGTTTATCAGTATCAGAGAACTTTTTGCCACTCGATTACTAGGTTTCCTTTACCTTGAATCTTTTGGGCTTTGGCAAGAAAATATAGACCAGCTCCCTTCAGTTTCCATATCATGTGTCACAAGGGCTAGTAACCACTAGAAGTTGTAGTTTCATTCCTTCTAATTCACTCTCTTCCCTGATCCCTAGTCCTCTTAATCACACAGAGAAGAGCCCTGTCTGAGCTTTAGAGATGACTTCCAGTCTTTCTTCCAGACAAGCAAGCAGCTAGCAGCAGCATTCCAGGAAGAATTTACAGTACGGGAGGACCTAATGGGACTAGCAATCGGGACTCATGGTGCCAATATCCAGCAGGCCCGAAAAGTGCCTGGAGTGACAGCCATTGAGCTGGGCGAGGAAACTTGCACCTTTCGAATCTATGGGGAGGTTAGTACTGGGACTTCTAAAGGGAGGAAGAGTAAAATAGAAAATATTCTGGAATTGTTCCTGGTTTTTGGATTTTGATGGTAGCAGAGTCCCTCAAAAAGAGGGTGGTGAAAGAGGAAGGGAAGCTTAGATTTCTTTGGGGATCAGATCCCTGTGTCCAGTAATCCTCCTCTCACTTTTTCCCCAGACTCCTGAGGCATGCCGGCAGGCCCGAAGCTACCTTGAGTTTTCTGAAGACTCTGTCCAAGTGCCCCGGAACCTGGTTGGTGAGTCTAGACAGCCAGTGGTCAAGATGAAGCAAGAAAGAGAAGGGGTTAAAAAGAAGTGGATGTGGGGCATGGCAAACAACTGGGTCTCTAAGAATTGGGTTGGACAAGTGAAAACTACAACAGGAGTGAATCTGGATATTTTCATCTTTTCTCTGTTGGGATATAGACAGGGGAATGGATTAAATAAACCCTTTATAAAATAAAGAGCTATCTGTCATGTTCTATCTCCTTCATCCTTTAAATAACTAATTCCTTCATCCTCCCAATACAGGCAAAGTGATTGGGAAGAATGGGAAAGTGATCCAGGAGATTGTGGATAAATCTGGTGTGGTGAGAGTTCGTGTGGAGGGTGATAATGACAAGAAGAATCCTAGGGAGGAGGTATTATGGGAAAGGAGTTCTTTGGGTTCCCCAGGGAAGTGGGTAGGAACAAGTTCCTTAGGACAAGAACTCTTGTGTGGTGGGGCCAGGGATGGGTTTTGCTGAAGATAGGTCCCCAATCTGTAAACTTATGTGAAAATGAGGGAAACAGGTTTGCTCACCTTTCTTTTCTCCTTACTGACCCATCTCTTTCCTGCCAGGGAATGGTTCCTTTCATATTCGTTGGCACCCGGGAGAATATCAGCAATGCTCAGGCTCTACTAGAATATCACCTCTCTTACTTGCAGGTACCAGGGCTGTCTTCTTGGAAGGGAAATGGGTCCTGAGTGTCCAGAGGAGAATTGGAACTTTTAGAAAAGCTGAGGTCTATGGAGACTGTCTCTGAGGAGAACAGGGCTAAAGGACAGGATTGAATACCTGATTTGTTCACATTTAGGATTTGTTCTTTATTTTTTTGCTAAATTCTTTGCTATGCAGAGAATTTAGGTGGTGTACAGTTTCTGCAGAGAACTCCTAAATTTTTCTCCTTTCCTTGCCCTCAACTATTTTCTTGCCCTCAGGAAGTAGAACAGCTTCGACTAGAAAGGCTACAGATTGATGAACAGCTTCGGCAGATTGGTCTGGGCTTCCGTACCCCTGGAAGTGGTCGAGGGAGCAGTGGTGGTGACAAGACTGGCTATGCTACAGATGAAAGCTCTTCCTCTTCCCTCCATGCCACTAGAACCTATGGGGGTCGAGGCCGTGGCCGAAGGACTGGAAGTTCTGGCTATGGTGAGATTGTGTCGTGGCTAGGGTGAGAGGGAGAAAAGATGGGTTGTAGAAAGAGGACAAATTGTATGCAAAGGCTTTTCCTTGGGGTATTTTCTGGAAATGAACCAAATTGACTCCTGTTCCCTAGGCCCTGGTTCAGACCTCTCCACTGCTTCTGAAACAGAGTCTGAAAAACGAGAAGAGCCTGACCGGCCTGGACATAGTGACCAAGATGCCCCTAGCCGGGGTGAAGAGGGTCGTAGGAGACCAATGGGGGGACGAGGTCGAGGGTCTAATCCTACACCCCGGCTTCCCACAAAGTACAGTACATCTTCCATTAGCTCAGGTACTGAGAGATTAACCTGACATTCACCTGGGGCTTAGAGAGAAGTGGGTAGGAGCTGAGAATGGAGAGGTGAAGGGAGGCTGCCCAAAGACCAAGCCCTCTTTTTTACCTTTACCTAGTGCTGAAGGATCCTGACAGTAACCCGTACAGCTTACTGGACACATCAGAACCAGAGCCCCCAGTTGACTCTGAACCTGGAGAGCCACCTCCAGCTAGTGCCCGGCGCCGCCGTTCCCGCCGTAGACGTACAGATGAGGACCGGACCATCATAGATGGAGGACTGGAGTCTGATGGGCCTAACCTGGCTGAAAATGGTCTGGGTGAGCAGGATTCTCTGGATCACTGAGAAAAATGAGCTTTGGAAGGCTGGGTACCTCTGTTTTCTGAATCTTTACTTTCTTATCATCATCCTCCCCTACAGAAGAGGAATCAAAGCCCCAACGACGCAACCGAAGTCGTAGACGCCGTAACCGTGGTAATCGGGCAGATGGCTCTATCAGCAGAGACCGGCAGCCAGGTGAATAGCCAACGTTCTTCCTTAGACCTGAGAGAGTGGGGTTCTGGGGTTGTGATGATATGGGGTTTAGGTAGAATTAAGGCTGGGAGATGGACATCTGATCCCTTCTTCCCTCAGTGACAGTGGCAGATTATATCTCCCGGGCAGAATCCCAAAGCCGACAGAGGCAGCCCCCGGAGCCCACTCATGTTCCTTCTGAGGACTCCCTCTCAGGACCAAAGGTAGATGTATTGTTGCCTTCTCCTTCCTCCTGTCCCTGGAACCCCCCACTGCACCTTAGACTTTGTCTTTACAAATTAGGGAAGAAAAGATATGGTTTTCTTCTGGTAGAATGGGGAGGGGGAGAGGGTGGGTTGGGGGGGGGAGGGGAAGGACTTTGGGTGGTAAGGTTTTGAGTTTATAGGGCTTGGCCTCTCTGGGAGTTGGAGCAGGAAAAGAAAATAAAGGGTCCTCTCTTATCACCATCCTTTTCTCTTTCAGGGTGTCAGCAAACTTCCTAAGGGCCCCTCAGAAAACGGGGAGCTCTCTGCCTCCTTGGAACTGGGCAGCTTGGTGAATGGGGTCTCATAAAAGTCCACCCCTTCCTGTCCCTCTCCCTCCCATCTTGCTTGCTACCCAACAAGCCTTTCCTGACCCGCATTGGAGCTGCTCTTGTCTAAGGGGGGAGGGAACAGTAGCTGAACTGTGGGTTCTTCCCCACCCCCCAGGGGCTTGGGGTGGGGTGCTTGTTACAGGGTCACCCTCTCCTTTTCCTCTGTCTACCCCACCCCATGGTGAGGGGAGCCTCCCCCCACCAGACTGGATGTGCCTTTTATCCTCTAATGCCCCAATCTCTCCCTGGCCCCCTAATTCTCTCCCCGGCCTGTTTGTGGGGAGGGTCTTCCTGTACCCACCCAAATTTGATGGTTTGGGGGGGGCTCCCTTGGCACCCCTTCCTCTCATCCTGTCCCCCCCTCTCTGGGCCTCATCACTGTGGAAGATGGGGGGTGGTGTCATTGGGTGGGAGGTATGGGGAGGGGGGTTTGAAGCAGGGGTAGAGACCTATTAAGGGTCTCTAGGGGTGGGAGGTAGGGGGGACAGACTTTGTCTGGCTAATGAGAAGGTGTATTTATTTTTCACTGTACAGTATTTAAAAAGAGAATAAAAAAATCCAAACAGCACATTTCTTTCCCTCTCAATCTTGTTTCTCACATGCACATTAAATCTGAGCTTTGTCTGAGCTTTGCTCCTTTGTCAGTTGTATCCCACGGTTCCTGCACCTAGCTCAGCCTTATCACCATTTCTACAGCTACCTCTAAAGCCCTTTAACTCTGGCAATGATGAAAGAATTTTTCATTCTTTCCACCCCTCCCCCCAAGGAAGCATCTTACTCTTTTTACCAGGGACCTGCCAAAGTGTCCCCACCCAGCTTGCTGCTGGGTGAAGAGCCACTCCTATACCTGTCCTGCCTCCTGCTGTGACTCGGCAATGCCCCTCCCTAGGGGTTGAGATCCTAGCCTGGGCTAGTTTAATGGGTTTAGTTTATCTTGGGGTCCCCTAGGGCCAGGGCTGGGCCATGAGAAGACACAAAGTAAGATGTTTTCCTGACAGTCCTAGACTGCCCCTCCTTCCCCCCAGTCTTTCCCAACAATGGCCAAACTTCCTCTCCCCAGTTCCCCTGACAACAGAAATGGCTCCTATAGGGTCAGGATAATCTTCAGCACTAGAGAAAGTCAGTCACAGCTTGAGCACCTGCTAGAGTGACTCAGGAAGAGAAATCACCTTAAGCTTCCCCTTCAAATCTTCCCAAGAGACAATCTAGGTCGGAGTACCTATCCGAAAGGAGCCAAGAGGGAAAAACCTATGTTGTATCCCTTTCCTGGGATTTACTCTCACCGTTTCTGAGTTTAAGGGAGTTCTTGACCTAAAATAACCAAAGGGAGGGCAATAAATTCCAGGGGACGCCGGGAGGGAAGTCTCCTGGAACAGAGGTAGGGTTAGGGAGTGGAGCTCTCAGGAGAAAGAAATGGGGGCCGGGAAAACAGTAAACCTCAGTGTGCTGTGGGGCGGGGGAAAGGGAGATGGAGGAGGCCCCTGAGTAGGGCGGAGTCATAGTTTAAAAGCTTTTCCCTGGTCTGATCAGCCTATTACTGGTACTTGCTGCCCCACCCCTAACACCCCTTCTTACACCTCCCCCCGGGGGTGATTGGAGTAAGGTAGCCTCGGAAGCAAGCAGAAACCCAAAGCCGTAGTGACTCCTGGAAGCCAGTAGCTCCAGGGCTTGGGAAGCATACCTTCATACCTTTTCAAAATACTTGGAAGGTTGGGAGGGGTGGAGAACCTGAATTTGGGGAAGATCACGAAGGAAAGCTGTGGAGGGAGAACCCAGCTACCTGCTGCTGGCTTTTTGGCCCTGCGAAATTTTAAAGACTGCTGAGTGGCCATACACCTCCATATTAAGGACAACGGATTTGGGGACAAGGTAGCACAGATTCTTATTCTACTTTCGTGTGGGGAGGGATGGGGGGGGAAGAAGTCCGTGAGGACTGAAGGAACCGTCCACTGAGGGATACTAGATTTGGGATAACCTGACGTTTCAAGACACCGGATCAAGCAGGGAGCCCGATAACCACTTTCCTGAGCCTCCTCCCCATCTCCCCGTCCTCTCTCAGGCTAATCATCTCCATGACGCTGCCCCGGTCTCCTTCACTTCAGGCCTGGGCCCTGACACTCCCTGCTCCCACTGCTTTCACATCTTCCACTTCTCGTCCCTTGGAGTCCGAGAGTACAGGGACTCCCGGGGAGATTCCCATGAAGGTGAAATTCATGGTGTGGAGCTCGTGCCAGCGTCGCCAGATGGCGCAGCTTCACCCCAAGATGCACAACTCAGAAATCTCCAAGCGCTTGGGCGCGCAGTGGAAATTGCTGGGGGAGGCTGAGAAGCGCCTATGGGCGCGGCACTTGCGCGACTATCCCGACTACAACTACCGGCCGCCGCAAGACCAAGAATACCAATCTGGACCACGAAGGTCTGGAGCTGGCCAGGGCAAGCAAGGGCAGCGGCAACCAAGGCGCCGAGCCGGGGTGGGGGACGGGGGGCTTTGGCTACCAGCCCCACTACCCCTCTTCCTATCTGGCCGAAGGCTGCGGGTGAGTGATGGCCGGGGGTCGGGTGTGGAGGAAGAGGAAGGCCACAGGACTTCTCACCCCTGGGCATTCACCGTCTGTACTCTCTTAGAGGACCACGGCGCCTTATGCCTTGGGAGGGGGGTTGAGACAGGGAGAGTGGGGAGGGAGAAGTGAGCGTGCTCTCTCAAAACCTGGTGCAAGTTTGAGCCGTAGAAATAAAGAGCTGTAAGACCCCCCAGAACTTTTAAATAGGTCCAGGCTATATTCATCTTAACTCGGGCTCTGGGCTTCCATCCAGGATCCCTAGTTAATGGAGAAAATCTGTGGCTGGCCTAGAACCCGGAATGGGGGTGGAGTGGGCTTTTCAGCTTCCAAATTGCAATCTAGATGGGAGAGCAGCGGCGTGAGGAGAATCCGAGGCCTCTGCCGTGGGCTCGTGATCACAGAGAGCACAGAGTCAGGGCTTCCAGTGGGAAGGCTTCTCCTCAAATTCGAAATCAAATTCTGCTGTTTTGATCAGCCACTTCTGCCTCACTGACAACTTATATCTTAATATCCCAAGTAACCTTGTCAATAGACTTTTGCTCTGCTGAAACAAGTTTCTCTCTTCACTGCCTTCAAACCCCACGCTCTTCTACTTTCCATCCGCAGAGTCCTGTCCTTTACCTGACCCAAGTCCCTCCCATGCCCTAGGGCAGGGAGATTGCAAACCTCTCTTTTTGTCCTCCCTGGTAAAGAAAAACAGCTGGAGAGCATACATGTCAAATGATGCCAAAATGCCACAAAGACCAAATGGTAGCCTAAGCCACTAGAGGTCCCTGTCCCATTGATATATCAAGCAGGGTCTGGACAGCTGTGCTACAGGCTGAGCCAGAAACAAGCTGCTGCTGCTGCTCCTTCTCCTGCCTGCCCAGAACAGGTCTAACTGGAAAGCTGGGGAATGTGACTCAGGAAATCTACCCTGACACACCCTCTCCCCGGGAGGGAACAACGAGGACATCCTCTGGGTCCAAGAGAGGAATACCAAAGAAGAGAGATGGAAGAGGGTGAGGCAGACAGAACCCAGGTTCTTCTCACACTTCCCCTTTTCTTTCTTCGCAGAGCTCATCACTGTAAACCGGAGACCCTTTCCCTTTGTTCCTTCCTCTTGGAGCTCCACTCCAAGGGGAGCTTTTGAATCCCTACAACCCTTATTCCCCCTGGCCCCACCTCCTACAATCCTCCTCTCCTGGGTACTACCCCCTGATCCACCTCTAATACCCTAAGGTCCAGGGGCCGTGAAATGCCAGGGGAAAGGGTTATACAGATGCCTATCCTTCACTCAGACCCCCCCTCCCTTAACAGCAGTATCACCAGCCACAAATTATACCACCTTCAGGTGACTGGACACCTGAATTCGGATGGACCTAATTAAGGGAGAATATGCTGGATTATTTTTGTACTGAAGATACAAATTTTATACATTGTATGTTTTGTAAGATTAAACTCAGACTTTGAGTTTTGGTCCCACTTTTTGATTCCCTCTACAGCAGTGGTTCTCAACCTTCCTAATGCTGTGACCCTTCAATACTCGTATGTGGGCGTACCCACCTGGAGATGGATAGGGGAGCTTGGTGTCTTGGTTCCTAAGACCACTGAAAATATGTGTTTTTCGATGGTCTTTAGGTGACCCCTGTGACAGGATTGTTCGACCCCCAAAGGGGTCTCGACCCACAGGTTGAGAACCGCTGCTCTACAGCTTCACTAACCCAGGGGGATCATCAGCAGGGCCCAGGTCTGTTTCTCCACCTAGGACTTGCCCAATTAGGGGTGGGGAGGGCTATGCTCAGTCAGTCCTGGAGTCCTATATGCATGGGGTGGGATGGGGGGGGGGGGCTGAGTCAAAGGTTGGAGTCAGAAAAGTTTCAGAATAGGGTATCTCACTTGAAAAAGACAGCTTTAGCTTAGGTTCTGGTCAGCTGTCTCTCTCCACATCTTTGGTTACTGCCTCTATTAGTCTGCAGGTGCTACCTCCCTTCATCTCCTGGGTCTATACCTCTTTGAATACCCTAATGGGGAAGGGGACCAGGTAAGAGTAGATAACTTCTAAGATTAAGAGGTAAGAAGCACATCTAGGAATGAAAAGGAAAAGAGGAACAAAGTTCCCTTTGAGCTCTGCCAAGAAGCCAGAGTTCCTATCCTGTTGATGAATAATTAGGACCACAGGTATAAAGCTAGTTAATTAGCCATAGCTGACATTCTCATAGTCCAAAGCCACCACTAATGAGGTCCTATGCCTTCACTTGTTACCTTCTCCCAATCCCCAGGTCACAATCCCTCTTCAACAGGGGACGTTCTAAGGGCTAAACCTTCTCTTGGAAGCTCCCCAACACACTGGAGAACAAGAAGCTATGGGGGAGTGAGGGGAGGATGGGGAAGTCTGGGGGTTGCTGTTTAATCTAAAAAAAATTGTTACCACATCAGTAGAGTAGAATAAAGGGGTGGCGGGGAGCACAGCTCCAAAAAAAGGAATTGAGTTTTGGGGGTGGGAGGAACCCAGGTCAAGACCAAAGGAAAAGGAATGAAAAACCAAACTGGGGCTTCTGAGATACTGTTCTGGCTGGGAAGTAGCATCCCAGACACTACTGATGCTTCTTTTCCCATTTGTGAGGAATCCTGACATTCCAGTAATAGAGGAGCTGGAAGGCAATGAGACCATTGCAGATGGAGGAGACAATAAAGGTTACAGCCATGAGGGGGTCACCTGTTTCCTGAGGACAGAATAGAAACAAAAAATATCAAAGTTGGAGGGCGAGCACCTAGTCCAACCCATTCATTTTACCTATAGGAAAACCGAAGCCAGGGAGATTTAAATGATTTGCCAAGGCCACACAGGTAGTAAGTTTTAGAAGCAGTGGAATCTCAGTCCCCATTCTGAAGACCTAATTAATCTCATCTTCAAGAATAAATTGACATTTAACTATAGGGCCTCTAAGGAAGTGGGGAGTGTTCTCTGAGGGGGTCCTTACCTGGATGGAAGTGAAGATTCGGGCAAGGGAGCCAGCAAAGAGTAAGAAACCAGTAACTGCTGACAGGTGGCCTGTGTGCCCATTTCTGTAGTTGGTGATCACCTGAAGTAACTAGGGAAAACCAAAAGACTCTTACGCTTATCCATCTCCTGTCCATTCCCCATCATCTGTTATCGTCTTTACCCCTACTCATTGCCCACCTCTTCTTCATCTCCATCTTCCCCCTACTCATTTTTGTTTGTCCCTGTCCATCCTCAACCCATAAACCCTCTACCCACACCACACACTCACCCTCCCCATGATCACAGCAGGCATGTTGGTGGTCTGAAGCAGGGTGACCACAGTCTTGGGTGTCAGGGGTGAGAGCAATAACAGCAGGAGCAGGACATAGATGCCTAGTAAGGCCACACCTGGAGTGGTACCAGGGAAAGATCAACTGACAATTCATTTTTGAATCTTGCCTACTTACCCTCCCACAGAAAGCCTCAACCCTTCTTCCATTATAGTGCCCCAAGGTCCTCCATGCCCCATCAAAGGAGGATTGTAGGGAACCCAGACCAGAACCTCCCCTACCTCTCCCTGGTGGGGGTAAGGGTAAGGTACCTCTCATGGTACGTCCTCTGTAGTGTAGGATCAGGAAGCAGATGGCAATGGTCTGTAGCATTAAGAACAAGGCCTCACCCCAAGAGCTGAAGAGGAGCCAAGACATGGGTCAGAGCTGAACCAATCTTCCTCTACTGCCCCTATGGCCTTCCTGAGGTCTACAATTCCCAAGGGTTATCCTCTAGCACAGCAAATGCCTGATTTGTGGTTGAAAGGAGTTATCTAATCATCCATCCATCCATCCGTCCGTCCATCCGTCTATGAAACTGGGTGCCAGAAACCCAAAGCTGTCCTTCCAACAGCTTCCTGGTCTAACTTCCTCAGTTCCCTGAGCTTTGAATACACAATACCCACGAACTGGTTTTGTTTGTTTTTTAGGGGGAGATGAGTAGAGCATTCCAATTCCTCACATTCCTAGGGAAGTAGTTATCACACTCCCAAAGCCATCTGGGGCCCTCAGTTACCTGAATGGGAAGCTGTTGGCCACACTGTAGACGATGGTCCCCGTCAAGGCCACCAGTTCTAGAAGAACTGCCTGGAGGCTCAGTCCTTCTGCACTCTTCACCCTCATAATTTTAAACACCTGAGGTAGTTTCACTGTGAGAGGGCAAGCAGATAACAAGAAAAGCCATATCCTGTGAATACAGACCCCATTCCCTTCCAACTATGTTTTGCTTTTTGAGGAAAAGGGGGCCAAGTTCAATTGGAGCCCTTACTCCCAAGGTGACCAAGGGAGACACCTCTAATTTCCACTGGACACTCACCCAGCAATGATCCAGCAACAATGCCAAAGCCCAGGCCTTTGCTGATTAGTATCTTGAGGCAAGGAACTGGAAGGGAGTGAGAGGAAGCAAAGAGTTAAGATATTGGGGAAGACAAAGCAAAGGTTGAAATTACAAGGCCAAGCCTCCTGTGAAGGCAGAGGATTGTGCCTGCCTTCCAATGCCAAGAAAGGACAACGGTATTAAAGGGACAGACAAGATTGCAGAGTGTCCACTCCCCCATACCCTGTCTACTTTTAGGCCCAGCCTTGGGGGCACTACCTTTCTCTACTGGTTTTCCTTGAGAAACTCTGGAAGATAGTCTCATAGACTCTGAGGTCTTAGGAATATCTGAGAAGAAAGAATGACATTGTCCCTTGACCCATTTTCCTGCCCTGGCTAATATCCCAGTTCTCCATACACAACACTGTCAGACTAAGGAAAACTTTGGGATTTGAAGTTGAGAGACCTGGATCTTCTTATTGTTACCTCTGTGACCTTGGACAAGTAAGGTAAACATCCAAGTCTGTTTCCTCATCTGTTAAATGAGGGGACTGGACTAGAAGATCTAAAAAATCCTTCAGAACTCTAAATCTTATGTTACTCCTCTTTGGTTCAGTTTTCTCACTTCTATGATGGGGATAATACAACCCAACTCACTTCAGTGATGCTGAAACCTCAAAATCCAGCGTGATCCATTATTATTATCCTAATGTACCTCCCCAGAAACCTTCAATGGTGCTCTCCTAACCCTATCAAGTCATTGGAAGGTCATCTCCACTGCTCACCAACAGAAACTCCGTTACCCTTGGGCAAGTCTCACTTGCTTTCATTATTGCTCCTCACTTAGAACACCTTCCCCAAACCCCGTCCAAACCCTTCCTACTCTTCCAGGTCTGAGCTGTCCCTTACCACTCAGGCCAAAGTGATCTATTCTTTGACTCTCCTCCTGCCTGAGTGTTCCTTCTCAGATGACTTGGCTGGCTTGTCATCTGTATCCAACCTCCTAGCTGTAGGGAAAACCTAAAGGCCAGTTGAAACCTGTCTCCTGGACTACTGCAATAGTTTCTAATTGGTCCCTCTCCCTTGAGTTTCTTCTCTTCCAAATTCATCCTCTAGATAGCTACCAAAGCAATTTCTGATCCCGTCACTTCCCTTCTCAATAAACTCAAGTGACTCCCTCTAGGATCAAAACAGAAATTTCTCTATTTGGCATTTAGAAGCCTCACTATCTGGCTCCAGTCTACCTTTCCAACTTTATTTTGCATTACTCCTCTTCACACATTCAATGGCCTAGCCAAACCAGGCTTCTTACTGTTCCTCTTAAGGAACCAATATCTCTGGCCTTGGTGCCTTTATACAGACTGTTTGCCGACTGCTCTTCCTCCTCATCTGTCCTGAATTTCCTTCAAAACTCGGATCAAGTGCTACCTTCTTTATAAACCTTTTCTAATCTCTCAATTTACCTTAAATGTCATTATATATGTGTGTGTATACACACAAATATATGTACACACACATATATTCTCATATATGCACGTTGTCTTCCCCGATAAGACCTTTGAGAGCAGGGACTGTTTCATTTTTGTTTCTGTGCCAGAAGAGTGCCCATAGTAAGCTTATTGATTAATTTGGCTCCAGCCTTTATTGGCCACATCACTTGTACCTGCTCTTGTTTTACATATATTAGAGGTTAGCAGGATACAGTAGAAAGAGTGCTGCCTTGAGTTAGAGAACTTGGGTTCAAATCCTAACTCTTGATACCTTTTAGCTTCTTGGGCAAATCTCTTAACTTCCCCCAGTATTCTCAGAGCCTCTTAAATCCATCCCAGTTTGAGATCTATGATCCTATATGACTTCTTTGGGAGTCAGTTTTTCATTATAAAAAAAGAGTTCGGCTAGCTGACCTGTAAGGTTCCTTCCAGTTGTAAATGATCCTAAGATAGTTTTACATGTACTGTGAGTTCCTATAAGTTTTCTTATATATTCCCCCAAGTCTGGCACATTGCATTGTACAACACCAGCCACCCAATAAAGGTTATATATGGTATGGTGGAAAAACCCTGTGCCAGAGACCTGAATCGCTGCAAGCATCACTGCTACTAATGTACCCATCTTTATCCAGTTTGCTTCATCTTTCTCCTGGGATGTGGTACTAATACCATCTACCTCACCTGATGAGCAGTATATATGGAGACAGAGGACTCCAGAGGAGTCCCGATACATTACAACTTACACAACCCTTTCCCTCTATTAGCTCATTTCCTTACCTATAAAAGGGTAACATCTGCCAGACTTAAGTCCTTTGAAATGGGGTTGTTTTATAAACACGTAACAACAGTGTGGAAGGCAGCCTGCTTTAGTGATCAGGGCTCTGGACCTGGGAGTCAGACTTTGGTTCAAATTCCACCTTGGACATACACACATCGACACATTATGGAGACACAGGGTTCAAATGTGAACTCTCCTGCGTGCCTCTGGGCAAGTCACTCGACCTCTCCAGCCTCACAGTCTTCAACTATTAAGTGGGAACAATCGAGCCTGAACTAACTATTCCTCTCAGCCACGTGCTGGAAAACAAACTAATGGATGCTAAAATATCAGCTACCGTCATTTATGATGACTCTACGTTTTGCAGACTGAATCTCAGCAGTTCCGGTAACAACTCACTAACAAAGAAACTTTAATTAAGAGGCAGTAGTGGCTCTAACTGGAGACCTCATTAATCACGCCGCCGCCGCCGCCACCCCACCCCCAGTCCTATTAAAGTCACCCGGCTTCCCTTCCCACGTGGGCTTGCAGGCACTTCCGCCCTGCCCACATGGCCACCCTTAGTCACTACCGCCCGAAAGGTAAAGACAGCAAGGCCCATAATCTCGTGGTTTGCCGCCCCACCCCGGGCCAGTCCCAGATCCCTGCCTCCGGAGGACCACGTGATACTGAAGAGGGGCTCACCATCGAGCAAATCCAAGTTAATAAAAAACCGATCGTAGCATTCCTCGGGCAGAAGAAAAGGCACCAGAAGCTGCTTTAGAGGCCCTTCCGCTTCCTCCGCCATCTTGCAAGCTGATCTCTTCCGCCTTTTCATACCTTTTCTCCCCCATCCGGCCTGCCATTAAATTTCGTAGGCATGCGCATACGCATTTCCATACTTCCGACTCCTTTACTCTTGCCCTCTGTCGCTTGTGTGTTCGCTGGCGCTGTTCCTCAGCCCCGGAAGTATTTGCCTTCAAGGCGCAAAGCGCTCTTCTTACGTCATTTTTGTTGCGCTTAGCCAAATGGGGTGTGTGGTGGCGGTGGTAGAGGGAGGGGTTGGGGCGGGCAGACTTTAAAAAGGACTATCTACGCATGTGCTATTGGCGCTCTGTTTGAGCATCCGTGTTCGTGAATGAGATGGATCTCCTCACCAGGGCCCTCTGGCGCCATTTTGTGGAATCCCTTCGAATTTGGGTGCCTTTGTCTAGTTAGAGGCACAGAAAGAGAAGCCCAGATAACCCTGGCGCTTTTGTTAAGCCAAAGCCTGGGGCAAGGGGGGGTTGGTGGGCAAGACGCGAGAGTCACCGCCTCCGAGGAGGTGGCTCCACTGTGGCAGGCCTGGCACTTTACAGAGTCGTGGCGATAGCCCTGCCTGCGTGAAGTAGTGGAGCGGCAACAAGTTTGTAATGGGACTAAACTCAAGGACCCAAGATGGCTACCGGCTCGAGACTTGCCAATGGCTTAGTCCATTTAGTTGGATTCGTATTTAGGGAACCACTTCTCTAAACTCTGGGATCGTAACAACAGAAAGGAATTGGGGTGGGGGGGTCTGACCCCACCCTTCCTCCACTCCCTCCCTCCAAAGTCTTCTCTGACACCCAAGCCCCCTACTCCTCTGTGGGCCAAGGCTCCTTGCTGGGGTTTCTGGGTCAGGGTACTATAGGTTGGGGGGTAGGAAGTGGGTGCTCCCCGAATGCTGGGCTGTGCAGGACCGTCTTGTGGGAGTCCAGCCTTTACCTCGCGCCCCCCCCCCCCGGGGCTGGGGGGCTGTTGCAGATACAAAGCTCCCTAGCTGTTCTGGGGCGTCTCCCGTTCCGTGGCGGGTCAGAGACAGTGGTGGGATCGCTGGGCATCCTTCCCCAGTAGCGGCTCACCGCAGCTGTTTGGGAGTGATGGGTTCTATCCGTGTCCCTTGTTGGGTACCCGATTATTTGTATTGTTACAAATAAAGTTGATCCAGGTCTAGAGGCTTCTGGAAGTGGATGCAGGCACCATCACCCCACAGATGCCGAGGAGACTTTGGGCCAGGCCTAGCCAGCGGTCCAGACCAGAGGTTTACTATTCCCAGGGGCCTCATTGCTGATTCGGCCATTTGATAATGGGGTAATGGCAACATCAATGAGATAATACAAGCTATACTTCTTGTAGTGATGTAGTGGATGGCACCTCCTGGGGGCTCCAAGGCCGCTGATGGAGCTGATGAGTCCTAACCCACAGTCATTACTATCTGCTGAACTCAGCATGGCATATTTTAGGGACAAAGGGAAGGATGTGTCAAGGGGAAGGCCTTTAGCCCTCAACCCCAAAGGAGGAGGGAGGGAAAGCACAGAAGACATGGGATGTATTGTGCCAGGCATCAGGGAAAATACAGACACACGCACAGACACACACACATACACTATTCCTACTGCTCAGACTCCGTGAAAGTACATCAAGGACAAAGAACCAGGCATAAGGCAAAGCAATTGTGATCTTTAATAATTACGGGAGTGGAGAAGTTCAGGAAAATGCATGTATCTCATATGGTTCTAGGAAGGTACCTCTGTCAAATCCAGTAAAAACTCATTGCTCACAATGTCCGCCCTTATGTTTTTTGAAGTCTTCCCCCATCCCCCAACTCCCTCACCTAAGGTTTACAGATCTGTCCTAGAACTAACAAGGTAGAGAAAATGGAAAAAAGAAGAGTGAAGGAGTCACCTTGGGGTGAGAGAGTGGTATAAGGATATCCCCAGCATGAAGGAAATAAGGGAATCAGGACCTTTCAGAGAGGCTGGTAGACTGGTGGTCGTCTTCGGGAGATACAGAAGGCACTAAGCACAAGGATGAATAGAATGAGGAGGACAAGACCCACCACAAGAGGCACTAGAATGTTGAGCTCAACAGAGCAGGAGAAAGCTAGAGGGAGAAAAGGGAGAGGTAATGTCAATAGTGAGGTACACAGGAATAGGTCGTTCCTCCCTAATATGGGGTAAACTTTCTAGTGCTTAAATTCAGAATGTAGGGAAAAGGAAGGGTATTATTCATAAAATTTAGAGGTGGAGGGGCTCTTAGAGCTCATCTGGTCCAATCACCTCATTCTGCAGACAGGGAAACTGAGGGCCAAAAAGCTTTTTATACAACTAGTTAGAATTCAAACCTAGGTCTTCTCTACTTGGTTACCTTGGGAAGCCTAAATTTGTGTGTTAAGTAGAACCATTGGCACCAATGGATAGGACCAGTAAATATTAGATTCCAGTTCAGTAAAGAGGGAGCAAATTTGGGAAAGCAGGAAAGAGGAACAAGGGAAGGAGTGACTTTCCTGGGAAAGAGACTGCCTTGCCATGATGTTTAATTTAATTAAGTTGACGAGGTGGCTGGTGGGGTGAAAGGTATGTTGAGGGGGTGGGGTGGAGAGGGGCATCTTACCTGTGCCAAAAGCCCCATTTGGGGGTAGCTGAGCTGCCTGTAGCTGCAGAGATAGCAAGTCGAGGTGCATCTCTGGGGAGAGGGCTATACTTCTATTTCTACAACTGAAGCTATGACCCAGTGGTGCTTGGAGATCCTGGAGTGATGAATTCTCTGCTGAGAATGTCCACCCTGATTTAAGGAATGAGGAGAGATCAGGAACCTAAGAATCTACTTTTTCTTTTCTCTCCTTCCATTTCCCCTCAGTAAACTAGACGGTTAGTATGTGGGAGTACTCACGGGTTGCGGAGGGGAAGGACACATTTAACTCTGTCACCAAGCAGCTCAGGTAGACAGTTTTCTTGATTGAATCCTGGAAGGGGTGGTGTTAGGATTGATGATAAACAATGCATGTATGTGATGGAGAAAGGATTGGAAAGGAGGAGTTATCTTTTGACCATTAAAACTGTACCTGCTTGAAACCAAAGATGAGTTTTCCATTAGGAAAAGAGAGAATTAGACTGGAGTGGTTCCCCTCACAGCTTCCCTGAGCAACTGTTCTATTGGGGTCCAGGACAAAAATGCCCCAAAGCTGTAAGAAAAGGGAAACAAAATGGAGTCACGTTTTACTGCTTCATATCATCTTCCCCTTCTGTTTTTTTCCCTACTTCCCACTCTCCCCTGCCCTAGCTTTCCTTCCCCCCCACCTAGTCCCCACCTTATCAGACTCTTGCTGTCCCCTCCCAACAGGTCTGACCTTTCCTCCACCATGGCTCTGGTACACAACCCTCATCTGGATCTGAGCCCGGAGGCGAACACAGAGCTGGGAACCATTGGCCCCAATATAGTCTCCAACAGTCCCATTGGGGCCAGAGGTGGGTTTGGGAGAAGTTGGGACTGGCACGGATTGTGAGGGGCTGATGGTTGAGGTGTTTCTGGAGCTTGTGGTGGTTTCATGAGTGATAGCTGTCCCTTCACTTGTGGTTGGATAACTGGTAATAGTTCTGTTACTATGGAGGGTAGTGGCAGATGGGAAGGTCCTATGGGTTGTGGCTGTCTTCCCATGTCTTGTGGTTTCAGGGCTGGTAGTACTCCTCTCAGTAGCTATGGTTGTCACCGTGAATGATGGTACCAGTGTAACAGACTTCTTCTGGGGACACTTATCTCCTGCCCCTAGGTCTTGGAGGTAAAAGAGTAAAGGTAGATCAGCCCTGGAAGATAATCAAAATAATGACTACCCTCGTATCCCCAACCCTGCCACCCTTCCCCCATACCTGCCAGCAGCCCCAACAAGATACCAGAAAGTAGCAGAGATAATCTCATAATGGCGGGATTGCCAATTAGGATCTTCCTCCTGGGGTTCTCTCTTCTTCTCTGCAGTCCCTCTGCAGGGACTGATTCACTTTATGGTCTTGTCTTTTAAAGGAAATATGAAACCCACTTCCTAGTAACTAAACCCTCCACCCCCAGTTCTGACTCAGGCATCTCAGGATCACCAGACTCAGGGTTGAGTCAAGAATTTCTCAATCTTGAGTGCCTCAACCAGTGCCATCCCGAGGTTCCTTTTGGACTAAGAGGAAGCGGAAGGGATGTATGTGGGGGTGGCATTAATGGCTGAAGAATCAAAGAAACAAAGGCCAGGCTTGTGATTGTGGTGGGGGATCAAGCTTTGGGGGGGGGAGGGTGTTGGTGACCTTAATGGTGAGAATTGAGTAACATGGTATGGGAAAATAAGCACAGGGTTACCAGAGCAGGTAGGGGAGACTTGCTTCCCACTTCTTTTTTGCATTACATACTCTCCCACCTTTGTTCCTTCTAGTAGTTTGGATCCACAAGCCTTTCATCTCCAGATTTATAATATGCCAGGGCAGAGGAGGAGTGACCATGCTAAAGGAGGCAGCCTAACCTGAGGCAGAGTGTGTATTAACATCATTGAGGGGGCACCAACGAATGCCACCCAAAAACTGGGGTGAGGAAAGGGGTGGATAAAAAAAGAAGAAGCCCAAACAGGCGGTTTCCAAGTCATTTTATTCAGAATTTTGTGGTTTCTTCCCTGAATCAATAAATACTATACAAAACACCGTAAAAATGGCTACTTTCTCTCCCTGCCCCCTGTACCTGGGGGGCCAACCCAGCGAGTGATTTCAGCTTCACAGGGAGGGGTGGATCCCCCGAATTCTGTCTAGGAACAGGGAGGGAGGTGGGGGGGCCAGTCACGGCCTCTCAGTACCTTTTGGTGGGGCAGTGGGGGTAGACGTCTGGCTGCTGGAAATGGAAGACAGGCTTGCCTGAAACACTGAAGGGCTGGATTAGTGTTTTGGGGTAAGGGAAGAAGTTGGGGGAGGTGACGGCGCCTAGGGCATAAACCTGCCCCAAAGAAAAGGGTGTCTAAGGTTCACAGTTCCTTTTGCCTCAAAAATTGACATTTATTCAAAGTCAAAAAAAAAAAGGAAAAAATGACAAAGGTGTCCATCCCTTGTTCCCCCCTCCCATCCAGCTCCCCCTCCCCCCATCCCAGAGAGCAGGGCCCTGGGTTAAATCAGATGGGGAAAGCCCCTCAGATGAGGTCAGCCACATTGAGAGGCATCTCCTCAATGGAGGTGTTATAGAAGGTCTCAATATCTCGAAGAATCCTCTTATCTTCCTCTGTCACCATGTTGATGGCCACGCCTTTACGGCCAAAGCGCCCACCACGGCCAATTCTGGGGGCAGGAAAATTTGTAAGAACACAAGTTAGGGCAGTCTGAGAAACTCCATAGAAATTGAGAGTAAAATAAAAAAGAAATGGAGATCTAGAAATAACTGGAACTGGTCAGAGAAAATCAACATGAGACAAGAAAAAACCATATTCCTAAAAGTGTCACTGAGATGATGGGTAGTTCTCTATCCAGCTTACCTATGAATATAATTCTCCCGGTTGGTGGGAAGGTCATAATTAATAACCAAAGACACTTGCTGAACATCAATGCCTCTAGCCTAAAGGAAAAAAACCAGGTCACAATGACGTTTTAAGTAGTATCACTACCCTCATTTTACAGATAACTTTGTCATAAACTATAATTGGAGCCTGGGGATTGGAGAACATTTTTGATCTAAGAAGCTTCTGTGGACATATTGTGGAGGAAACATTCAACACTCCCCCACTTCACCATTAGGGGTTGCATTCCTAGGAGTAGCTAGGTAGTGTAGTGAATAGAGCACTGGGCCTAGAATCAGGAGGACCCAAATTCAAATCCAGCCTCAGACACTAGCACTTTATTAGCTGCGTGATCTTAGGCAACTCACTTAACCCCAACTGCCCTGCTTTTCCCCCTCCAAAAAAAAAAGTTGCATTTCTAAGGCAAGGGACTAAGGCCTTGGGATTAAGGGAGAACATCTCACAATTTTCCTAAACACTCACCAATAGGTCAGTGGTAATAAGCACCCGACTAGAACCTGAGCGAAACTCCCTCATGATTACATCACGTTCTTTTTGGTCCATGTCTCCATGCTGGGGAAAGAACAGAAGGTCAAGTAGGAATCGAGAACCAGGGCACTAGTTAAAAAAAAAAGTATTGGACAGGTATGTAGTGGGATCTGATTGTTTCATTTGTGGGGGAGTCTTAGGGGTCCTGAGAGCTGTCACAGGGGTTAATGACCAAGCATGTGCCCGGGACAGGAATGAAGCTGTGGGGGGGAGACAATGGTGAGATTTTTCAGTGGGCACGAAAGCCAAGTTGAATTTTATTTAAGACTGCTGGTCCACCATTATTCCATTCCACTCAATGCAGCTAGCTATGTAAGCAGCAGCTTGCCCCCCTGAGATCTTAGTCTCTATTACTGGACAGAATAGAATGGTAGACAAGCAGTTGCCCTTCCTAAGGGACAAGCTGGTGACCAATTGTAAAGGAATGGAGCAAAATCTCACATACCCCCTCCCTTCTGCATCCCTGGGTCAGGTCCTGATTTCAGTCTCACTCAGTTTCCCCCTGTGGCAGCCCTCAGACTCCCAGAAATGGAAACAATTGCAGAACCTGCATACATCAAAAAATCAGCTCTCTCAAAGTCCAGTGGAAGTGATACTAAAAGGCAACACCTAGAAACTCACCATTGCAGAGACAGTAAAGTCACGGGCATGCATTTTCTCAGTGAGCCAATCCACCTTTCGGCGGGTATTGATGAAGATAACAGCTTGGGTAATAGTCAGCGTTTCATACAGATCGCACAAGGTATCTAGCTTCCACTCCTTTGGGGGAAGAAACCAGTCAGGGCCAGTGCTCCAGAATCTCGACAGAATCCTTCCCTCCCCTGGTTACACACCACCTTTGGTTCCCACCTCTCGTTCCACATTTATGTAAAACTGACGAATGCCTTCCAATGTCAACTCCTCCTTCTTGACTAGAATCCTGATAGGATCCCTCATAAACTTCTTGGTCACTTCCAGCACATCTGAGGGCATGGTGGCTGATAGAAGTACCACCTTTGGAGGGGAGAAAAATATAATTAAAAACTTATCAGAGTTCTGTCCTCTCCTTCAAAAACTACCAAGTTCTTCTCTTATACCCACCCCCAAATCCTCACGACCCTATCTGCATAATTTACTGCCATTTTCTTCTCCACTCCCCCATTTACGTCCAAATATAAGCTCCAACAGTAAAGATTACATTGCAAAGAACACAATTTTCCCTTTCTGAAAACAGCAGAACTCAAAGTAACCATGCTTACATCAGATTCTTAACTCTTTAACCTACAGCGCTAGAAGAAGGCAGTCAGTGTGAGGATAGAAAAATGCTGGCTATGCAGTCAGAAGACTTAAATGCAAATTTTTGAGATCCTAGACAAGTTACTTTCCCTCTCTGGACAGTTTACTTATCTATGAAATGGGAGGACTCCAAGGGAGATGGATGGTGGTAGATTAAATGGCCTAAGGTCCCTTCTAGTTTTAACCTATGATTCCATGACCTCTGGGCTTTAGCTTACCTGTGAAAGAAAACATTTAACTGACTAAAGCACTGAGACACGTGAACCTGTTCCCCATACCTGAGTATTGCCACTGAGTTTCTGGAATATGTCATAGATCTGGTCCTTAAAACCACGACTCAACATTTCATCTGCTTCATCCAGAACAAACATCTTGATGTATTTGGGAGCTGGGGGGAAGGAGAGAAAAGAAAAAAGGAAGCTCCAGAAACTGTCCTTTTCAACACACCCCCATCTTCCTTTCAGAACTATCCAATACAGGCTGCTCTCAGGGTTAAAGTATGATCACATGCACAGAGACCTCTGCCAGCCCAGAAAGACTAGAAGGCAAGACACCCACTTAGATCTGGGAGAACAGGGGAAGCTGGGCTCAGCTGACACGCATGGGGAATCATCACAGAGCAAACAGCAAGAAAAAATTCCTTAAACCAGAATCCTTCTTGGGCGTAAATGACAAGAGAACACTCACATAAGTATCGCCGGTTAAGCATGTCAAAGACACGGCCTGGGGTGCCAACAATGATGTGGGGGGCTTCCATCTGCAACTTCTGAACCTCAGCCCTCACATTTGTTCCTCCAATGCAGGCATGGCATGAGGCACCCATGTAGTCTCCCAGTGCCATCACTACCTTTTGGATCTGGGTCAAAGAAAAAAAAAACCCCAGCTTGATAGGTATCCTTGTATTTTACTTCGCCTGAGGAAGAATGGGCTCAAATACCTTTAGATATACCACCTCCATCCCCCAACATAACTTCTGAAGTTTTCACTGGTTCTAAATGACGTTTTTAAGAACCATAAATGATGAAACTAATCGAAACCAATACTCTCCCTCCCAAGACCAGTAGATGTGCCCAGGGCATGAACCAGCTATGGCCACCAAGAAAAGCATCAAGCTGGGATGAACCTGGATGAATGCTATGCCCCTGACTGACATGAGATGAACATCAACAAAGAGGTGTCTCTCTACCCAGTGTCAGGGGTGTGGTGGGAGAAGCTTATGGCCAGCCATGAAGCGGCCATTAAACCTGTCCAGCCTGACTACCATGCTCCACCCGGAATGCTTTCTTCTGAGTCAGGCAACTGGAGACATTGGTTGTTGGGTTTAAGGAAGGAAAAAGGGGCTTTTAATTATGGGGGACAGTTTGAGCTGTGAGGAAGCACACCTGAGGTAACCAGAATACCAAATCATCATCATAAGTTCTACATCTTTTAACTTTTTTGCCTACTTCCATTACGTTCCAGTTTTTTTCCTATGGTAGAATAAATAGGACTAGCCTCAGGGAAAAGTCTAACCTGTTGAGCTAGCTCTCTAGTGGGTGCCAAAACCAAGGCCTGTGTGGCCTTTAAGTCCAGTTCAATCTGTTGCAAAATGGAAATGGCAAAGGTAGCAGTCTTCCCGGTCCCAGACTGGGCTTGAGCAATCACATCATAACCTAGAAGAACAGGATACAGAAATGGACATAATAGGGGGCTACAGAAAGGAATTAACTCAAGTTCTTGCAAAAACAACGGGCAGCTCTAAAAACAAGTTGCCTAACTGGTTTTATGAAACGAATGTACTCTAAGCATTAAATCAGCAACATTCACAGCAGATATACTACGGCATCAGACTATTAAGGACCAAAAAATACCCTTACCCTTGATACAAGGAAGAATTGCACGTTGCTGAATAGCAGATGGCTTCTCAAAACCATAGGCGTATATACCTCGAAGAAGAGATTCTGAGAGGTTCATGTCATCAAAGCTATCCACAATCTCATTCCAGTTACTCTGTTGGAAAAAAGCAGAACATTAAGAAGATTATAACTCAAAAAAGGTCAATAAACAGTTCCCTACACTAGGAAAATTACAAACGAGGTTTAAACTTGATCCTATAGGCCCTCATGCCTCAGTTGGTAAATGGTTTCAGTTAAGATGGGCAGTACTCAACCCCTCAAAATCCAATTTTTGGGGGGGAGAGGGAAGGGCCCTTGGCAATAAAATAAGTTTGAGTGAATTTTATGAAGTCTACACTAATCCTTTACAGTAAACAAAAATATTTTGAGATCAGATGGGATCTTAAGAGTTAAGTGGTTGACAACAGCAAAGCAAAACAAACAAAATAGATAACTTCACCTCGATGACTCCATCGGGGTCCATTCCATCAGGGCCATTGTCTCTGGATCTGGCAAAGAAAGAAAAAATTATAGACCACCCCAAGGGAGCCTTCCAGCCCAGCCCCTCCCAAACAACTCATGGGGTAAATTCTTCCCCCAACTTCCACGCCCCCTGCTAATTTTCCCCAATCAAGAGGGTTTAAGATCTTCCTAACACATTCTTGCTCAGTATTCTCTAGTCCTAATAAAATGGTGCCCCATCCCCAGCTCATTTTCATTTGGAGAGGAAGTTGGGAAGGGGCAGAGTTATAAGGTCAAGGTAGCGCTCAGAGGCCCCCTCCCCCAGATCGCCCGGATGTGGCTAGGAAGGGCAGCCTCTGCTCACGGCCTAGTCCACGTGCCTGGAGCCTGACTCCCCTAGCCAGAGTACGTGTGGGAAGTCCCACCCCATTTCCCACGTCATGACGCCCACATTCTTCCCTCCTAGTCTCTACCCCCTTTCCAACTCGAATTCGCCCAGACCCCTCCTCCCCTCCACCTCGACTCGCCGTTGTGCCCGGATGTGGGAGGCCTCGAGCAGCAGCAGCCTCGCGCACAATGAAGCTAAACTGGGTAAGGGGGGGGGGGGAAATTGCACAACCCTTAAGAAATGGGAGGGGAAAGGCACAAAATGGATCAAGAATTAAAAAGTAGCACATGCTCATCCCTTTTTATTCCATAAGCAAAGTCCTCAAATCCAAACCACCTAGCAGCCATTTCTCCCCCGTAACACTAGGTGGAACGGGCCACATCCCAGGACCCCTTTTGGAAAAATGGTGTCGCCTGCCCACACCCCAATCTGTTTCCCCGTAGCAAAGTGGAACAGTTCCTCTGCAGTTCACCATTCCCCTTCTCAAGGGGCGAGAGGGATCCGCCCACTGGACACGGAGCAAACTCCTTCTACAAACCGCCCCTCCGGGATTTTAGTACTGATCCTGGAATTCGGAAAACTTATCGGATCCGGAGTGGAACGTCCCCCAGAGTTTATGTAGCCTAGCAGACACAATCCCCTCCCCCCCCCCCGCCCCTACTAACAGAATGGTTTCACCCGAATTCCCCCAGAGCCCAGAAATGACCCACTCGGAATACTCCACCCAGACTAGCAATCGGAAGTACCCCACTCCTGGCCCAGGATCCACTGCTCGTCTCCCCAGACTAACGTCTACCGCCGAAATTCCCCCTCGCTCCACTCTCCTGCCCCCGTCACTCAGGCGAAGGGTTTGGCTTTCTTCTCCCAACCCCATGCTGATCCCCAGTGGTAGGGTCGCATGCTTCTCCCTATTCACAAAATGGTATCGTCTGGCAGTCTTTTCCCTCCTCCACCTCACCGGGATTGAGATGGTTGACACCGGCTCCGCCCCCAAGAAGTTTTCGAACTGTATAGGGTAGGACCATTGAATTCTAAAGGAACTGTATCTCCTTTTACTTACCGAGAATCCTGACTCGCAGACATGATCCTGGGAACTAGGGCGGAGGATCCGCCTCTCTACAACTTATAGAGCGCCCGACCCCGCCCCTGCCATCGAATTGGTTCCGTGGCCCGGACCCCGCCTGCCGCCACCCAGCAACGCGCCGTGACGCCAGCCCGCGGACACCCTGCTGTGCGGCTTCCATTGGCCTACTTCGATGTACATCAGACTAGAGACCCACCCCGCACCTTCATTGGCCGGGAATGCCTCCCTTCTCACCCATTCGGAAATGACGTTTAGGAGGTGAGCCTCGAAGCGGAGCGGCCATCTTGCCCCCCACGTGTGGCTGCAAGTGTCCTAATCACGTGCCCATGTCCACCATCACGTGAGAAAAGGTTGACTCTTCAGTACCCGAGACTTCCGGCCTTCAGGATAGCCTCAATGCCTCGGTTGCCCCCTCGCTTCTTCAGAGTACCAACATACGGGCCGGAGAACCTATTGCCCAGCTCATAACTTTTCACCGGGAAGTAATTCCCTTACAACTTGAAAGATTAATTTTTAAATGACTCACACCGTTCCATCCCTGTTACCCCTCTTCCCCCCACCACACACACCCCCACTGGCTTCGGAGAAGTTGAAATTATTTGTAACTGATTACGATGGTAAAAAAATTAGCAACAACGCTGCCAAAGGACATACAAGGAGTAATTAGGTAAAGTAGAAGATTGTAAAAAAGTCAGAGCACTAACAGTGCCACCTTGATCTCAAAAGTTCTGTTCCATCTTCAACTTTTCATCTCCTGCCTTAAACCAACCCCCATCTAGTTCTCCAAATCCCTTTGATGAAGTTGACATCTGGGCCTTGAACATCAAGTGTGTGTATCAGGAAGATGTTATATGACTAAAACAGGCTTCTGAGATCTGCCTGTCACTCCCCTTAATGAATTGGGTAGAAGGGAAGCCACTGTTACCTGGAAGAGAAACATTACCTGTAATTTCTGGGCACAGCCACTATATCCCTTTGCACCCCACTATGGAAAGGAACAGGGCAGAATGCTCATTTGGTCATTCAACCTGCATCTAGCAAAACATCCACCACACACAATCTCCAAAGGATCCTTTATTGACCAGAGTAGGATCACTGACTGTTTATATACATACATACATATATATACATACACACATACACACATACATACTCACACACACACATACATATATATGTATATAAACAAACAAGCAAAGTTTGATGTCACAGGAATCCCTTAACCCACCACCCTGCCCTCCCCCACCAAAAAAACCCAAACCCACCAAGTTCCATGAATATGGAAGGGCTCATCATTTCCTCTCATACTCCCTTCAGGACAGAGGAAGGAAAAGGGGTTCCCAGTGCCAATCCTACCCCCCGTAAATCAATAGGATTCTTTAAAAGAAAAAAAACCAGAAACCAAGGAAAACATTTAAATATGAAAAACAAACAGGTATATGAGGGAGTCACAGGGTCCAAGGAGAAAAAGGAGTAACTTTTTGCAGGTCAGAGAGAGGAAAGATGTTCTCCAGCCTTCACATAGGGTTGGGGGCCTGGGGTCCAAGGCTCACATAGTGAGTTTGCAGTGACACAGTTCTTTGTAGATCTGCCGACGAAGTTTGGGCATGTCCTGCTGTGTGAAGCTGAAGGGCTGAGACAGGGCCAGGTACTTGCAATACTGGGTATGAAGTAAAAAAGGGACAGTGAGGGCAATGGGGGAAAAACTTGAGAGAAAATGTCTAACAGGAAAGTAACTGGTTGGAGCAAATTAAAGACCTCTTCTGAGCTCAAGAACACGGGGATCAGATGTAATCAAGATTCCAAATCCCAAAATGGAAGGGCAGAAGGCCACAGAAAAAAGGCTAAATGGAACAGAGCCCTTCTGGGCTTTATAAAGTGGTAGGGGTACTCAGAGAAGGCCTACTTGTCACTACCAATGTTTGAAATAACAGAATCCAAGGGAGAGGATAGTGATATGGTCTACCTGCTGGCTCACCTGCAATACGAAGGCACCACAGTCACTGTCATTATTTTGTCTGGCCACATTCTAGTAGGGAGAAAAAGAGCACGTGAATCTTGTCTGGAAGCTTTTGAATATTTAAACTCTTCCCTCCTGTACTCTTAAGTACCATACTGGTTTACTCACCATCTTGAAGTAACCCTTCCATCCCTGGTGGAAATCTAGCCGATCCTTCTTCACTGCCTCAGCCTGTAGATACTTTGCAATATGCTAGATTGGTGGAAAAATATTAGCAACAGTTATATAATGTTTTAAGGTTCTAAAACACTTTACACACGTTATCTCATGTCATGTTCAAAACAATCCTCTAAGAACCATAGGTAGTATTATCCCCATTTTAAAGATGTGGAAACTGAGGCCCAGAGGGGTTCTAAGATTTGTAACAGTACAGTCACACAGTGTCATATAGTCAAAAAAAGAAAGTTAAAAAAAAGAAATAATCTTAAAGTTCTCCTTTCTAGTAACCATATCCTTCAATCTCTCAATATCAGTAGCCAGAGGCTATTTCTCCTAAGGCCCCTTCCCCCTAGTTCTTGCCCAGAATTAGGGTCATGTCATATTTCCCTTCCCAATTCAACAACTTACCTTGGGACATCTTCGGTTAAGGGTACGCTGTGAGTCAAAATAAGTGATGGTCCGCTGCCTCACATCCACAGAAATGAGTGACCAGTGTACTTCCAGGTGGATAGGGATCAATAGGAGTTCCTTATTGAAGATATCCACCTAGGAAAAGGCAATGGAATGTGAGATAAGCCAGAAGGAAAGCTGGAGAAGTACAAGCTACCATGGATATTTGATAGTGAGGCAAGGGTTTGGGAATCTAGACATCTGGGTTAAAGGAAGGAATATGAGCTGAATGTCTAGACCTCCCTGAGCTGCCCCACCCCCCAACCCTGGACCTTTTGAGGTTTTGTAGTGATGAGTCTAAAAAGATATAGGGCAACAATGAACCAATACAAAAGATGCTGGGACCAATGGTACATTCTGCTAACCATGGAATATATCTAGTTGTTGGCAGGAAATCTTTGGGGAAGATCAGAAGGATAAAGAATGGGTGAAAGGGATAATGAGAAACATAATTACACCTTCTAAAAAGGAACAATATTATTGGTAGATGGAGAGAATTCTGAACTCACATTTTTGGTCCACCTTTTCACACCATCATAACCCTTGGTACGGAGTTTGTCATAGAAGAAACTGTTGAAGAAATGAACCTGTAGAAATGACACAAGAGCCAGCTGGAGTCATGTTAAAAGTGCCTAGGTTCCTAACACTTGATCCATCAAACAGTCCTTCTTCCCTCTCAAGAGATTTAGGCAGTTGGTCTCTGAGTGTTGAAATTTTCCTTTCCCTTCTCTGGCATCCTATTTCCCAACATTTATACCCTGTCATTCACCACCCTTTAAGCCTTGGATCTTTGGGAAACTGGGGGCCAGGATCCTGTATTCCATCCTTAAATCAAGAAATGAGGGGAGTAATGTTCCAGAGACCAAGGTATGAAAGGACAAAAACAGGCTAATGCCTACCACAGGCATTCTCTCTAAATGAATAAGGGACCCTTGTAATATAGTTGATGGCCTTCAAAAAACCTTAAGGACCATTTGTAGCACTGAATAACAAATAGATATAAAAACACTTTAGGTTAATTAAAAAGATCTTTTACATACATTGTCTCTTTTGATCCTAACAACCCAGTGAGCATTCCCCCCCATTTTACGGATGAACAAGCTGTCTTTCAGAGGTTAAATGACTCACCCACATTCACACAACTAGGAAGTGCAAAAGATAAGTCCTAGTTGTTCATACCTCAAGTCCAATAGTTCTGTCCATTTTTTCCACTATACCTTGCTGTCTTCCCCCGAAAACAGGAGATTTATGAGGTTTTCAACAGCAGACATCTGGAAACTTCCCACTCTCCCAGACTTGGACAGGTTTACCTCTAATCCCCTTCCAATGCCAGTCTCCTCCGCCTCCTCTGCCCATACCACATATTCTAGAGCCTATAGCGGGATCATCCTTCCTGGTCCTTGGAAAGGAAGGACAGGTGGTTGGCCTCTTAATACAGCCTCCTGGTCACTGACTCCTTAACAGAGAGGAAGAATGAGGGAGTCTTCTGCTGATGGTGCATGACCTCCTCCCTGCCCATGACAGGGCTGAAGGTGTTCTAAAGCATATCTCCTTCCTCTACTCCACCCCTCCCTCATTGTCTTTGAAGGAAGCCCTTTTGTAATCATGCCACCTGCTGCCAAGTGGAAAGACCCAGGTGTCAGCTGCTGTGCCAATACCTTCAAACCCACCTCTCTTTCCTATCCTACCTTTGAGCCTCAAGTACATCCAGCTGCTCCTATGCAAATAAATGAGCAAAAGACCTTTACTCTGCTTGAATAACATAAACTCCATGCAGAGAATGTAAATTATTGAAGGTAAAAACCTCACTGAAACAGAGCTTAAAACTCAGCTACTTGACATAAAGTAGAGTGCTAGACTTGGATTCAGGAAGACTACAAACACCTCAGATACTTTGCTAGCTGTGTGACTCTAAATCATCTAAACATCTCTCATCTCTCACTTTCCTCCTCTGAAAAATGTCTAATAACAGCACAAATCTAGAGTTGATGTGAGGATTAAGAGATTAACACATGTAAAGCAATTTGCACACTTTAAAGTGCTATGTAAACACAGACTATTATTGTTGTGGTTGCAATTATTATTCTCCAAAGTAAATGTGAAAAGTGCCTAAACTAGGATCAGAACCAATGGAAGATGAGGAATGCCTGTAAGTGATTGGGGAAAGGGGTATAGGAGGAATAAGCAGTCTTCTTGGGAGGAAATTCAAAGGGAAAAATTACCCTTTATCTTCCACTTCTCACCTCAATTCATCAGATACTGAAAAGTCTAACTTTGATCCCAGTTTTCCCAAAAGTCCCTATTCTCCTCAGGATATCTAATCTTCTCCTTCTCCAGTTCTTGGAGCTACAAGTTCTCCCAGTCCCCTCACCTTTCCAAGTGGCTTCTGGTAAGAGCTCAGCTTTCAACTTAAGAAAGTCTTAAAATGGTGCAAATGGTAAGGATGACAAGGATAAGAGTTAGATGGGAGGTATACTGGCAGGGAAATGTTAAAGTCATTCCCTAATTAGGCCTGATAAGCATGTACTTCATCCATCAGTGCCTGCCTTTCCTTCAGGGACTCAGGAATCTAATTTCCCCATCTTCATTCATAGACCAGACCTCTTGCCTTTGGATCAGCAGTATTGAAATAAACCTCTTCCTAGAAATACGAAAGTATGGAAGAAGGAATAGTCCAAGTGTGGGAAAACATTAGGTACCTATGTTTGCCCCTCCCCCACCATTAGACATACTGTAGGTGGGCGGAGCCAAGATGGCAGCATGGCACAGTGGGCAGCTCTGGAGTCAGAGGACCTGGATTAGAATCCCAACTCTGCCACTTCTTCTACTTTCCAGACCTTGGACAAGTCACTTTATTGTTGCGCCCCAGTTTCTTCACCTGCAAAATGAGGTGGGTGGACTGGATGACCTTTGAAAATCCCCCTGCTGTTCAGTCTTTTCAGTCATGTCCGACTCTTCATTGGGCTTTTCTTGGCAGAGATACTGGAGAGGTTCGCCATTTCCTTCTCCAGCTCATGTCACAGATGAGGAAACTGAGGCAAAAAGGGTGAAGTGACTTGCCATGGGTCACACAGCTAGTAAGTGTCACAGGCTGTATTTGAACTCAGATCTTTCTGACTCCAGGCCTGGAGCTTTACCTGCTCTATCCTTTGTGCCACTTTTCTGCCCTTTAAGGTTCCATCTTGCCTTAAATCTGCAGTTTTCTGACAGAAGTACTAATCAAAGCCTTCCAGTGCTAAAAAGTAGGATGAAATCCTCCGATGCCACCCCTTACCCGCTACTGAAATGCTCTTCTACAACTATTTCAAAGTCCTATGATCACTCCCCTCTTTTCAACTTTTGTCCATTCCAACTCCAGGTTTATCTTAGAGCCTAAGGCATTTGGTCCATCCTACCTTTTCCGGGACAGTGTCCATTACTAAGTCTCCATACATATTCATCACCTTTAGGAAATAAGATTAAAAGGGAAAACGACTTTAGAAAAGGTTAAAAAAAAAAGCCCTAGAAACCTATCTTTCCTCCCCCATTACAGACAAAAGACAGCTTCAACCTAATTCCTCCCCTTATACAGAAGATTCTATCCAAAGGATGGAGGTATCCTATATTACTACTTCCTGACTTTCCTCCCCTCAGAGATCACAGAATCTCATGGATGGAATGGATCTTAGAGACCATCTAGTCTAACCTGTACTAAACAAGATCCATGTATCCTGCCCCAGATCCTCACCCAATTCTATCCCTCACCTGGTCATTAAGCCAGTTCTGCCCGTACAAGGTCCCCAGGTCATCCATGGTCAGCACGTGCCGCTTATAGGCCACACGAAAGCCTCTCACCATAGCATTGCCTGGCATACGCTGGTATGACTGGATCAGCTGCTGAACTAACCCTTTTCTGGTAAAGTCCAAGGATTGGTGACACAAGAATGAGACAGGCAGAAAAGTGCCAGGCAACACAAGATCCTTCCTAAACTACTATCTCTTCCATCTTCCCCTCCCCCATCTCTCTTTCAACATTGTCTAAAGGTTCTATTCCCTTTAAGGGCCTGAGCACTCCATCCCCAGTTCCCCAAGATGCACACATCATGTCCCCCAGCCTTTGGTTTCCTCCCCATGGGTAAACAATTATCTTTCCCCTCTTCCAGTACCTACCTAGAGACACAGCTATTTAATCTAGAAGCATTAAAAGTCTAATTAGTGATACTGCAAAGGGCACATCCTGAGATTCACCTAGAAGGTGTGGAGAACTCTTGCTGGAAAATGTCCTCCAGTTTCTCTACCACTTCGTCTGTGCTAAGAGGAATGAGGCTGCCATAGGTCTGAAGGAACTCATCTAGGATGCCTAGGAAAGAAGGAGAGAAGGGACTAAAAGTTGATCAGATCTTTGGATTCCAATTTGAAAGGAATATGGAAAACACTAGGACTTGGAAGAAAAAGGGGACATCTTGGTCTAAACTTTTCCAAGAGTACCAGAGCATCTCCTTACTTTGTACACAGGTCACATGCTCTTCCCGAAGGGGGCTATGCTGCCCAGCTTTTTCTCCTGGACGCTCCTCAGCAGGTCCTAATTCAGATCCTTGGAACAGTTCTTGGGCAGTCCGGTCTCCAATGCTGCATACATTACTGATAAGGATGCTAGCATCGGGAGGTGCCAGGCCCAGCTCCCCATCCATTCCAGATGTTCCCCCAAAGCCATTAGGCAGAGAGCATGGAAGGAGACCTGCATGGTAAGGGAGAAAATTTGGGCAAGTGAGATAAGGTTGGGGTAAAGAGCAATAGAGAAAGCAGGTGGACTAAAGTGAGCAAAGCCAAGAAGTTATAAGTTGGAAGAACACAAGTAATCAGCAAAGACAAACAGTCAGTGGAAAAGGAAATAAAAAGGAATTGGGGAAAGCTGCAGGGAAACCCAGGTATGGAAACTGGGCTGAAAGAATCTCTCCTCTTAGGCATAAGGGTATACAAAATTTGTTATTCCCCTCCTCAAAAAGGTGTTTTCTTTCCACTCCAGAACTCATTTCCTTCCCAGGAAACTTATTCAATAACTTCCATTTAACCATCCTTGGACCCAGGCCTGACTTTCTGCTGTAGCCTCAGGTTCCCAAGTCTCACCCAGACAAAACATGAGATATTACTGCATTCTCTCCCATCTCTGATTCCTAGGCTAGCATACAGCTTTTCTATCCTCTAAGCCCCATGCAGTCTCACCACTCATTCAAGACTCTCTCAAGTGCTTAGTAAATGCTTTTCTTTCATTCAAACGCCCTGTCCCTGAGGATCACCACTGTTCAGTGGTCACTCCAAGCATTCTGGTTTCCCAGCCCTCAAGTCCATGACATCTTGCTCTGTTTAATCCTTTTCTGCCCTACCTACCTGCATCAGCTTCCAGAGGTTGGGGGGACCTCTGGGTCCACTCATGTCCATCTTCCTCCTGAGATGACCCACTGGGTAATGTGGGAGATCCCCTAACCCCTTCTTCGGCCATCAGTGCCCCTAAAAGCCCCAGCCCAGCTTGGGGAGGTCCCCTTGGTGAGTCAAGCCTGCAGCTGGGGGATGTGGCAGGAGGGGCTGCTCCTCCTTCCCGGGGAGGGAGGAGGTTCTTGGGGTGCGGAGGGCCTCGCCGCCGGCCCCTCAGTCGACCCCACAGCTTCCAGTGGAATGTCAAGGAGGAGCTCTTAGAGTACAGCAGCATTCGAAAGGCTCTCATAGCTCGACGGCGCCGCTGAGAACAAGCTCTACGGGATGAAGGGCGGGAAGGACGGGGATGCTGAGGTGTTCCTAGCTGGCCCCAGCCTGAGGGAAGTCCCCAGGCTACCACCTCCTCCTCCTCCTCTTCTTCATCATCCTCATCATCCTCTTCACTGGCAGAAGCATCGAATGAGGGCCGAGGGGTAGGGAGTCGATGGGCAGGAACTGTGGTCCCAGTCCCTGTGTCTGGTCCAAATCCCCCACCAGACTTTAATAGCGGTTTAGGAGGAGGAGGCCAACGGAGGCGCTCTCGACGGGGAGATGGAAAGATAGGGGATGTTCCAGGGGTGGCTGGCCTCCATGGCCGATTCCCTTGGAAGGTCTCTTTCATCTTCAAGTAACCTTTAAGAAGAAAGAGAGAAGTCATTATCCAGTACCTTGCCCTTTGCCTTTCCCAGTTAACATTTCCTTCAAAGACAAAAATGTCCTGTCCTATATAACTCATATTTGAGTCATGGTTTAAGATTTACAATAAAATACCTTCTTCATAATCCTGTGAGATAGAAAGCTGGGAAATATCAAAAGCAAGACATATGGGAGACAAAACTCCACATATAACAAGATACACAAAGGCCTAAGATTACCCTGTCCTTCACACCTCCACCAAAGAGTCTATTTAGCTGTGAGATTTCTAATCAACAATTAATCATTAGTTATCTAGACTAATTTTGAACAGGAAATACTACTCAAAAAAGTGATTAAGGCCACCACTGCTGAAATAGCTTTCCCCTCTATCCAAGGATTTCTCCCTCAAATATGGGCCCCACCCCTCTGTTAAAAGTAAACTCTCATTTTTATTCTTTTACCCCCATTCAAAGCCTCCCATCCTAGAGTCTCTCTACTTCAACTTTCACTTCCTCTTCTCAGTCCTTTAAAACGTATCCCTTTAAACAACTGGAATTTAGCTCAGGCCACTGAAGTTACAGCGGTGATGGTGTAGGATCTTAGGACTCCCATTATTCACCTAAGAACAAGTTTCTGTGGCTGTTATAATAACAATAAGGTATAAGATATAGCCTCTCAAGTATACTGTGAGTATCATTAATAGGCAGGATTAGAACTCTAAGAGAATGACCGAGTTGAAAAATTCTACCTCTGAGACCTAAAGAGAAGGGGGTCAATGTCCTGAAAACGATGAACAGAACGGAGAACAAAGTTAACAAGTGACTACTATACAAGGAAGCAAAAGCAAAATGTGAAACTCTTTTGAAGAGATAAAACTACTTCTCTCTGGGATGGGAAAGAGAGTTGGAGCTAGGGTAAAATACTAAAATTGGTTTAGTGAGAGGATTTTGAATGAATCTAGAGAAAGGAAATCAGATTGTAAGGTAGGAAACAACTCGAATTATTTTGGGGGGTGGGACAGAAGGAAGAATATCTACTAGAGCAGATAATATACAAACAAGGGAAATAACAGCCTGAAGTCTCCCCAGTTGCTACATCCACCCCTTCCCTTCCTCACTCTTTCCATTATCCTCTCAAAGCTTCCAATGCTTCATCTTCAAGCTCCATATCACTCTTGGCCGCCATCACCACCCCCTCCCCCAGCTCCTTTTTTAAAAGCCTCATAATGTTTCATTCGCTGGACAGAGAATCCCTAAAAGTCCGCTGCATTGGGTGGGGGCCAGGAGAAAGAAGAGGGGGGAGGGGCAGGGAGGTTCAGCTTGTTGAATTCTACCTGAGGGGAGAGGAAGGAGGGCCTTTCCTGTGACTATGGAAGAGGGGAGTGGAAATGAGGGGGAGAGCTCATTCTGGGTGCGGGGGATGGGAACGGAGGGGGGAATCCTGTCCTCGATTTTGGGGGGTGGCTCGCGCTCCACCTCGACCTCACATCTCACCCTGGAAAGAGGCAGGAGCCCCTCCAGCACGGGTGTGGTTAGTGCTGAGCATTCGGAGAGGGGAGGGGTCTCGCGGCCGGTTCCTCACCAAGGGAGCAGGAAGGGGAGCTGGAAGAGTAATAGGGAGGGAGAGGGAGGTGGGCCCAGGCGTCTCAGGCTCCCCGGCTCATCCCGGCGGCAGCTTCTTCTTCTCCCTCCAGTCGCCTACGGGACTTAGCGCTTCGCCTCCTCTGCTCGGGCTCACGTTCCTCGGCTTTGCAACCGCCACCGCCTCCTTTGCTCCCACCACAGCTACCTTTCCCCTTTCCTTCTTTTCCCTTTTTTTCTTCTTCTTCCTCCTCCACCTCCTTCTCCTTCTCCTCCTCCTCCTCCTCCTCTTCCTACCCCCCTCCTCCCCTCACCTTCTCTCCTCTTCGCTACTCTACTCTCCTTCCCCCCTCCCCTCCCGCGAGCCCCTGGGCCACCAGGATTAAAACGGCGCTGGATTAAGACGTCACCACCTGCCAGCGCGCAAGCGCAAAAATCCTTCACTTCTCAAAAGATACCCCGCCAGCCCTAGGGCCTGGTCCCGCCTTCTTCCCTACGAGCACCCTTCGACCCGCAGCGGTCCACTCCCACGGCGGCACTAGACTGCGCGTGCGCCTTTTGGACCCCGCCTACTTCTCAACAGGCCCCTTACTCCCCTCCCCCACCCGCTTCTCCTCGGGTCCCAACCGCCGATTCTTGGGAGGGGAGGGGAGGAAAGGGGTGCAGATTGTGCTGGGACGCCCTCGGCCTCGAGGCTCTGGGTCTAACCGTGATTGGGCGAAGTAGGGAGCTGCCCAGGCTGCAGCTCGGGGCTGGCGCCGGGGTCAGGCCGGGTCTAACTGTATGGGAGTGTGTGGGGCACCCCTAGGAGAAGATGTAGAGAGCGCCAAAACCCTCCCTTTACTGGGCGTAGTAAGGAGAGATGCGGACAGAGATGTTTCAGGACACGTGGCATCGAGCCCATCAGCTTTCTGAGTAAATGTTTTATTTACTGAATGAGTGAATAAAGATGACAGGAAGAATAAGAAGAATAAGGCATGGACCAGCTCTCCTGGGAAATGTGGCGGTTTACTAGATAGTCCCTACAATCTTTTTCCAGTTTTGACATTCAGTGATTTTACATTCGCCTAGGAAGGGTTGCAGGGAGGAGAATCAATCTATGGGATCAAATGAGATACTGTATGGAAAGCACTTTAATGAGGCATAATGAATAGAACTTATTGTGGTGGGGTTGAGAACGGAAGTTAATGGAATGTAGGGACAAGCAAAATATTGGGTTTAGGAGGTAATTAAGGACAAGGGAAATAATTGGGGAACTAGGTTAGGAAGCACATGATGAATTGGGAGAAATAATAGGAGCAGAGTGCTACATTCACTTATTTGACACTTATTCGTGCTGAGTGATGGATAAATAGAAAAAGAGAGCCCAACAGAGACTGGCTGTGGGGGCCAGGTAAGGTTTAGATAGGGTGTGAAGTCCACCCACTTGCCTTCAGGTATGAGGTAAAGTCTGATTAGGGATGTGAATGGACCATCATGCCAGAAGAGCAAGAAAGACGGTAAAATGAAGGATCTAAGGCAAGGAATTAGTGGTATGGAAGGATAAAAGGGGAAGGCCACTTAACATACCTGTGTGACCTTGGATGAGTTATCCTGCCGTCTTTGGACTCTAGTTTCCTTATTTGTAAAATATTCTGACTCTAAAATCTATAATTCTCTGACACTGCCAAGTGTATAACATTATGCAAATAGATCTTAGGGTCACACATTTAGATCTTTTAGGTTATCTTGTTCAGTCCTTTCATTTTACAGATGAGAAAATGGAGGTCCAAAGGGTATAAGTACTTAATAAATCTTTTACAATAAGGACGAGATAAAGTATGGAGTGAACAAATCTCAGAATGGTACACCAGGTGAAAAATGAGGCATTATAAAATGTTTAAGAAATGGATTCTGAATTATGGAATATGAGAAACTAGGAATATTTTGGAGTGAGGTATTGTGGAGTTAAGGTGAGCAGAGACGGTAATGGCCCTGACTTGCCACTAGGCGGTACTGCTGTTGTGAAGAATTCAAGTTATTAAAAGCTAGGTTGGAGAGTAGGATGCCATAAAGAATTGGGGTCTGGAAGGTGATAAGGACATCAGGTCCTTTATCCTTCTACCCCAAGTTTGTCCATAGGAGTGAGGAGAAAAGAGGGAAGAATAGAAGAAAAAGGAACAAGGGAAAGAATTAGGTCAAAATCGGGAAGTAGTCTCTGTTCTAAAATACCAGCCCTCTGCCTAGTCTACCCTTTGACTATCTTAAGCATGTATACATTCGTCCCTTTTCTTTATGCTCAGAGTTTCACCAAACCCAGGAAAGTGCCATGGGGAGTGAGATCAAGTTTGGCTCCTGCTCGAGGAATTGTGAGACTCACAGTGTCCCCTTGGTATAGCTGGAACACACCTGAGAAGGGGAGAAAGAGGAAGAGACACTTCAGAGAACCATATATCCCTTTCAAGGACTCAGATATCTTTATCATCACTTTCCTCCTCTTTAGTCCTTAACTCTCTGCGTCCCTTTTTAAGTCATTTCCCAGCACCTACCTGTCTTACTCCTTTTTTCCCCCCTATTGTTGCAGGGACTCGGGCCATCACTCCATCCCTCAGTTTTCCATCACAAACCCTCATTTTTCTCTTGGCAGTAGGCATTCCTCCTCCCCACATCCCTCCTAAGACCCAGGAGTTTTGCCCCAGTTCACCCTTCTGAGCTTTCATCTTTGCCCCCTCACCTGCAGTGTAGCAGCTGTTATAGGCCTGGTGGAGGTTGGAGGGCATGCTACAGACACATCGGGATAGGATCTCCCTTGCTTGCCCCTCCCGATACACCACCTGACCCATGGTGAAAGTTACGTCATGAAACAGCACCTGGCAGATCAGGGAGTAGTAGGGAGAGCAAAAGGCCATTAAGGGGAGGCAGTACCTTGTACCCTCTGAGTCACCCAAGAAGGGAAAGAAATAGACCTTCTACCATAATATGGAAGGTAGAAAAGAAGGGTCCTCTATGTTCTGATCTGAGCAGGGGGGCTGGGATATATTGACTGTGATCCCAAGAGAATCAAATAATTCTAAGGAATATAATGGAGAACATGTGACCTTATAAGGCCATGGACGAGGAGTCCTTATGGCATTTTATTCCTTTATGGAAGAGATTATTAAACTGATAGATTTCAAGGTATCAATGGGAAAAAATTAAATTTTTATTTCAATATAATTGATTTCCTTTATATTCCTATGTATTTTATGTATTTAAAACATTCAGAGAAAGGCTGTCAAGGGCTTCACCAAACTGCCAAAGAGGTACTGACCGGAAAAAAAAAAGGTTAAGAACCCCTGCTATGGGATCAAAGTATCTCAGAGGCTACCTGGCTGTACAGGAGATACATTCCAGTCTCCCGGACTCCAACAACATGTCCTTGTGGTTCCAGACCTCCACCATGCCTCAGTGCTGGCTCCCACATTATCTCTGTCACATCAGAATCCTCTGGAGGTAAGGGGTGGTGTGGCTATCAGAAGGACTCCCTACTCTGTACCCTGAGATTTAACCCTAAGGCTTTCCCACCCACAGCTTCCACTCCCCTTGGGGACCCATGGATCCATCCCCCTAACCCCAGTTTTCCCTGCCTTCTTAAGCCATCATCCAAAATGACACTCACCTCTGGAGGTACTGTTAATGGGAATAAGGTGCAGAACTGAACGTTTTCCTAAGGGAGAAAAAGGGGTGCTTTCAGGGGTATCACCTACTTCTCTTTGCCCTGAACTCTAGCCCCATTCCTCCTCAACCTTAAAGCAGGGGCCAATCCCCAAGGTCTTTGTTTCTTCCCCATGAAGTCTCACTCTTGTGCTGATGTTCTTGGGTGAGGACTTCTCTCTTCCTTCTAGACATTTCCTCATCCTTCAAAGTTTCCAGTTCATCAGTGTCCTGCTTATAGAAAAAGAATCAGGATTAAACTGAAATGCCAGGGGTCCTGCCCCATCAAATTTCTACTTCTTTCTCACCCCTCAAGCAACCTACCCTCTGAGCCACTTCTCTTACACTCCTTTTCTAGCTCCAAGTATTCAACCTGATGGCTATATTCCGGCATCTACTAGATTTAATAAGCTTTTACTGAAAACCTGGACTTTCCCCTAGCTTCCAAAGCAGAGTGCTTCCCCAATACCCCACTTTAGGGTTAAGAGTTCAGAGTGTAATGGGGCATGAAAAGGCAGAGATTAACCAACTGCCAACTGCACAGGAATTCAGTTCACCCCACTCCCATTTTTTCTAACATCCCTCCTTTTCCCCTTACTCACCTGCTTGTGGAGGATCAGCAACGGCTGCCTATCTCCCTTCTGGTGAGACCCTCCACTCCCTTTCAGCTGGGCCACCTCTGCCCTCAGGGTCTGGAGCGCTGCTTGCTGGGTTAGTAGTGCCACCGCACAGGCTGCCACCCCCAGGGCTGTCCCCCAACTCAACCAAAGGGAAACCAAGAGTGCTGGGTCCTGACTTGGACCCCCTATTTGCCCAGGGAGGGGCCTGGGAGATAGCAAAGAAGGAGACATGACTAGCCTGAGGACCCTGCCAGCAGCTGTGTGTCACAATAGAGGGTGGTGGAGGTGGGGGGAGAGATAGAAAGGAGGAAGAAAGTTACGCAAGGGAAAAGTAAAAGGGAACTTGAGAAAAGAGGGAGGAGGAAAGAAGATATCGTCCTGTTTCTCAGGTGCCCCCCAAATTGGACCTACTGATCACCTCAAGATCCACTCCACACACACCCACCTCCTTCACAACCCCAAGAGTCGAAAAAATGGATATCAGTCTCCCAGGCAATGAAAGGATGGCTGCCAACAGACATATCGCATAGCAATACCCAGGGAGAATGGACTGAAGGGGAGGGACGGAGGGGGTGGGGGCAGCCCCAGAGATGGGGGAGGGAGACTCAGAGCTGAAGAAGAGAGTTTTGTGGATGGAGAGAATCCCTTATTTGAGCAATGGAAAAACAGTTTTTATGGGTCAGGGGAAGACATTAGGTGGGAATAAGTTTAACACCGGGGGATCATAGGGGAGGGAGGAGGTCAGGACTTAGAAGCAATAAACTGGCCTAAGCTCTGGGGTTATGGCTAGGACTGGGGTGTGTTGGAACATGTCCTGTTACTCCCTGTGCTGAACTTGGCAAGCAAATAACTTCCTGTTTCCAGAGAAAAGTTCTTACAAGAGATTACCAGAAAGAAACAACACTGACATAGCCCAGCCAAAATCTCCCTCCTCTGGACAAGGTGATCAGTCTTCCCAAGTGCCCTCCTAGGGCATCTTGTTGGCTGGCCTGAATCCACCCACCCACTCCAACCCCTCCTATCCCTGTTCTGAAACAAAAAAAAAAAACAACTCAGCTCTCCCTCTCCTCCCTGTGCCCACACCTGCTGCATGTACTAGAGGCGGCCAGGAGGAAGTCCTGCCCCACCTATCTCAAGGGATTCCCCCTCCAGAAGGAAACAGGCTTAAATAGGTAAATGAAGCAAAGTTCTGTTGTACCTTAGTCAGAGGGCTAATTTCTCTCATGGTTTGGACTCTGTGTAATGGAAAACGCTCTGGATTTAGAGTTGGAAGACCTGGGTTGAAATCCTGTCATTTACTCACTGTGTGACTCTAGAAAGTCACTGTTCTTTCTGGTTTCACTTATAAAATGAAAGGATTGAGTTAAGATCAGTGGTTCTCAACCTGTGGGTTATGTTCAATTTAAATACATCCTGCATATCAGATATTTACATTACGATTCATAACAGTAGCAAAATTACAGTTATGAAGTAGCAACGAAAATAATTTTATGGTTGGGGGTCACCACAACATGAGGAACTGTATTAAAGGGTCGAGGCATTAGAAGGTTGAGAACCACTGAGCTAAGTGGTCTATAAGGTCCCTTCTAATTCTAAGTCCTATGATCCTCACTTCAGGTAGCATGGTTTCTGCTCCTGGGACTTAGAATCACCTAAGCCTATATCTCTTCCAACCCCTTCAACCTTCAGGAATCTGTATGTGCTCCCTCCTCCCTCCAAAGCACCCACTTCTCCTCCAAGCCTCAATTCCCTTCCCTACTCTGGTTCCTAAACCACCCCTCCCACCCCCCTGTACTATCAAACAGAGGCTGTCACTTTACCTTTTTAATATCCATTACCAACAATTCATTTCAATAATAATAAAAATATCTTTTAAAAAATCCACAGGATTTTAGCAGGGAAGAGAATTATTTTTTATCTTCTACCCTCAATTTTGGAACCCACCCTACCTCCCCACAAGTCTCCTTAACTTCTGCGTACCCCACCCCCAGTCTCTCTGCTTTTCAGGTCCAGTATTCGTGTGTGAGAAGTAGGGCTTCCAGGGCCCTATCCAAGCATTTAGGCTTTTCCAAACACATTGCTTCCACAAGGAAGGCAAGGTAGGATAGAAGGCTGAGGGATCCAGGACTGGAACTGAGTGGTAGGAGTACTGAGGACCAGAACTGAGCAGTAGGGGTATGAAGGGGAACGGGGCATGGGGAAGAGGAAAAGCCAGGGTAGATCAAGTGTGGTAGGACAAATGTTGGGAGTGCTTTGGGAGTAACTGATAAGGAGACAGGAGCAAATTAATTCATGAAAGCCTGGATATGGGAGGGTTTGGCTTATAAGAAGTTAGGGTTAGAAGAAGCAGTGCTGTAAGGAATTGGAGGAGGAAAAGACAAAGTTGTAGGGCCTGATAAAAAGGAAGAACAGTGTTATTTGGGGGAACAGCAAGAAGAGGGATGGGATGGACAGAGCTTTGCCTGGAGTCTAGGAAAGCAGTTTTGGGGTGAAGGAACGTCATTGTACTTGGAAAAGTCCAAAGTAGGTAAGGAAGGGGGCAGCCTTGAGGTGTGCCAAGGGGAGAGTGCGGATCTTCAGGGAGACTCCTGGCCGTAGGAGCAGTAGCCCTGACACTTGGCAGAGCCTGAGTTGGGGGCCTGGGGAGCTGGCTGCTGTGGCTGAGAACTCTTCCAGGCAGCGCAGAGCCAAGGAACCATCCACAAGCAAGTCCAGCTTCAGGTATACAGCCTTCCCCTCATCAAAGTGTACCTAGGAGGGGATATAAGAAGGCAAAAGAGTGCAGGTGGAATCTAGACCTTCAGTTCCCTGTTAGCTCTACCCCCATCCCAGCATTCTAGCAAGTTGGGCATTGTGTCCTTCCCAGGCTTCCACTCTAATGTCTTTGGCTTCCTCCTTCCCTCCCCTGCCCATCCTTTCCACCTTAAGTTTGGGTTCCCATCAGGGACCTCACCTGACAGTACAGGTAGTAGAGGCCAGCCCTTATAACTGTAAATTCTGCATTCTTGACATCATAACTCAGTGGATTCGTGCTGTTGATCTTGGCCTCCTCCCAGCCACTCACTGTCCCATCTATACCTGTATAAAGATACAAACTTGATGGGTTGGGAGAGGAGAGAGAGGATTCTTTCACTGGCCTCTCCATCTTTCTCTTATACTCCCAATAGTAATTGGTAAGTCAGTCCATGATATGCAGAGACCTATACAAAAAGAAATAGAAGATTCCACACAAAAATCTTCACCCTTGAAATCTCAAGAACATTCCTGTTCTTTGTAGAACTTACTCTATAGTTGGGAAGTTAAAACATATGGGAAAAAATGACAAATACCACAAACAGCAAGGACAAAATGGTACAATTTTAATGCAAGATGAATATGTAAGCAACAGAAAAAGAATTACCAAAAATGAGGCTTAATCAGGGAAGGCTTCTTAGAGGAGGTGAGTTTTGAACTGGGTTTTGAAGGAGGACATAACTAGTAGAAAAAGAGGAATTGGGGTGATGAGCCATTTGATGGTAGAATCTTGAAGGCTGAGCTGAAGTGTCTGGATTGGACATGAAGGATGGTGTTCAGAAGTATTGATTACCCTTCACAATGTGCTAAGTGCTACGGGTAATACAAATGGAAGAAATGGAAAAGTGCCTTGTATACAAAAACAGTAGTTTTTTTCATAGTAGCCCCAAACTGGAAACTAAGGAGGTGCCTGCTTCTAAGGTAATGAATGGCTAAACAAATTATGACATTTAAATGCGATGGAATATTATTGTGCTGTAAGAAATGATAAAACATTTCAGAGGAAACTGAGTCCTCTATGAACAGATGCAGAATGAAGAGAGAACTAAAAGAACAATTTATACAAGGACATTATAAAGAAAATGAGGCAGTTTTGGTCATGATGAGTTTGATATATCTGTGGAATAACCAGTTTGAAATGTCCAGTAGGCACTTGGTGATAGGGAACTGGAGCTCAGGAAAGAGACTAAGGCTGGATATGTAGGTCTACATAGAATTATCCGCATAGAGATGATAACTGAACCCATGGGAACTTACTAGATAGATCCTCAAGGGAGAGAACAAGAGGTCCCAGGACAGAGTTTTGGGGATTACATACAGTTAGTTGGTTTGATTTGGATGAAGATCCTGCAAAGGAATCTGAGGAATGAATAGGTAAGTAGGAGAACCAAAAAAGCCCATTATGAAAACCGAGAGAGGAAAGAGCCCCCAGGAAAAGAAGGTGAACGAGTGTCAAATGCTACAGAGAAGTCAAGAAGGATGAGGATTGAGAAAAGGCCATTAGATCTGGCAGTTAAGGGATCATTGGTAACTTCTGAGAAAGATTTCAATGAAATGATGTCAGAAGCTAGATTGAGGGAAGATTATAAGAAAACGGAAAGGCAGAAATGGAAGCACAGAGTAAAAAAGTTTTTTTCAATGAGTATAGCTGAGAATGGAAGGAGAGATAAAACATAATATCTAGCAGGGATGGTAGGATCAAAGTTTTTTTTTTTCCCCTAGGGATGGGATAAACATAGGCATGTTTGTGAGCAAAAGGGAAGGAATCAGCAGATGGAGATTAAAGATTAGAGAGAAAGTAGAGGTGATAGAGGTGACAGGAACCATCTGCTGGAAAAGATAGGAGGGGATATTATCAAGGGTATATGTTAAGGGATTGGAAGTAGCTAGGAGAAAGGCCATCTCTTCCTCAGAAACTGGAGAGAAGGAAGGGACAGTGGGGGAATGATGTCATAGGGATGTGAAATGAAATGAGGAAAAGTGGAAACTCTCAGGGAAAGGCCTCAGTTTTCTTATTTTTTGCTTTTCTGGAGGAGCAATTGGGGTTAAGTGACTTGACCAAGGTCACACAGCTAGTAAGTGTTAAGCATCTAAGGCCGGATTTTAACTCAGGTCCTCCTGACTCCAGGGCTGGTGCTCTATTCACTGTGCCACCTAGCCGCCTCAGTTTTCTTAATGAAGTATGAGTTGAAGTTCTCAACTGAAAGAATGGTAGAAAAGAATGCTGTGGGAAATTCAAGGAGAGACTTCTTCAAACAAGGTTTGGAACAGCCACTGTGGGGAGTGGGATTGAAAATGATTAGGGAGGAATAGGATTACTTTGCTACAGTGAGAGTCCATTTGGGGTCAGATAACAAATTTGTGGTAGATTGAATCAGTGTAATTTCATGACTTTTTCAATAGTACATGACTAAAAACAAAGGAGGGAGATGTCAGAAATAATCAAGGGTTGGGGTTTGGCAAGGCATGATGGGCTGCTGCCTTGACAGGGGGTCAAAGGATTTGAGAAAAGAGGATAGTGTAGAGTTGAACTGGTTCACTAAGGTATTAGAATTGGGGAGATTGTAGTCAACATAAGGATGATGGCCTGGGAGAATAATAAAGGGTAGAGGTCCTTGTAGGGATAAACAATAGGGTCAATAGTCATAAAATATAAGAAAAGATAGAATGAGTTTAAAAAAAAGAGTTCATGAACAAGAAAGTGGAACATTTGTGGGTAACAGCAAGACCAATGGTTATAGGGTAAATGAGGTGGAGTGGAGGAGGAGGTCATGGGAATTGAGTAGAATGAGGAACCAGTAAAATAAGGAACTCTCACCTACTATACCACCTGGGCAGTTGAAGTATACAGTAGATAGAGCCATGGACCTGGAAATAGGAAGATCTGAGCTCAAATTTACTCTCAGATACTATGTGACCCTGGCCTCAGTTTTCTCATCTGTAAAATGGGGATAATAATAATAGCACCTACCTCCCAAGATTGTTAGGCAGACAAAATGAGGTAATAAAATTTAAAAAGCAATGTGACTGGGAAGTTAGGTTATTTGAGGGAAAATAAATATTTATGTTGAAGGCCTCTAAGTATAAGGATCCAGAGGAGCTGGGACTTGAGTTAGGCCTTGAAGGATAGATGAAAAGGAGGAAGAGGGAAGGAAGGCAACCTAGGCAGGAGAAAAGCATGAGAAAAAGCTTAAAGTTGGAATGAGAATGGCATGTCAAAGGGCAGCCTAAAAGATCTACCAAGCTGGAACAGTGGGCTCATAAGAAACTACTATGGACTCATGAGCGACATAATGGTAATTGTATATAAATAAAGTAATTTAAATAGTTTGTGTGTTCTCAAGAGGCACCTCATTTCACCAAATCAAAATGAAAAGAATGTCTTTGTACTCAACACAGTAATCTTTATTAAATGATTTGTGCAAAGGCTAGGTCACAGTGGAAAGAGCCATAGACAAAGCCAGGAGAAATGAGTTCAAATTTCAGTGGAGTTTTCCCCTCTACTTAATGAACATGAGCAAACCATTTAACCAACCTGAACCTTAGGCTCCTCATTTATAAACTGTAGTGCTTACTTCACAAGGTTTTTTGTGAAAGTCAAATGAGGTTAAATATACAAAGTGCTTTACAAATCTTAAGGTGCTACATACCCCATTTGGAGTTTTCTTGGCAAAAATATTAGAGTGGTTTGCCCTTTTCTTCTTCAGCTTATTTTACAGGGGAAGAAACTGAGTTTAACAGGGTTTAACTGACTTACAACTAGTAAGTGTCCAAGGCCAAATTTGAACTCAGGAATACGTGTCTCTGTGTGACTCCAGGCCCAAGAGTCCATCTGCTGCGGCACCTAGCTGCCTCACTGTTGTTAGCACTAATGCATGTCATTGGCCACTCTCTCCAGTACCCTCGGCATTTTCTTTCTCTCATGCCCCTCAATATCGTGGGCCTGGAGGAGGAGTTGATCTTCTCTTTGCTCCCCACTGCTACTTCCAGACCATTCTTTTGCCACCATCATTCAGCAACTTCTCCTTTCAAGTTCATGCCTTTCATCTCTATCTAAACAATTATCTAAATAATTTCTTGTTCCAGTTATTGGTAATCTGTCTCTAGATCATTCCCCTTTCTTTCTCAAGAAGTTCAGTACCTGGTCCACAGTCTTCCTTGAGACCTCAAACCTGGTCCTCAAACTTTGGGACTTCAATTTACACAGTGGTGTTCCCTTTAACATCTTGGTGTCCTATTTCATTAACTTTGTTAGCTCCCATTACCTACATCTTCACCTTAGCCACCAGAAGAGATGGCTATAGCTTAGATCCCTCTTTGACCTTGAACTTCAAAATTCTTTTCTTTAATCATAGCCTTCTATTCTTCCATCTTAGCCACTGCTCCACTTCTTTTAAATCTATTCTTTGTACTTACCATGACCTCTTGTGCCTTCACTCTGTCCTGCTCTGCCAGTCTCTCACCCCTGCTCTGGCTTTATTTTCCTCCATTTTTAGATGCGATATGTGGTTGACCACCTTAAGTATGCATTATTATCTCCTCTGGAATCCCTGGCCCCCTCGGCCAGTTGCTGCTCAGACTTGACCAAACCCTAATCTTGAGTTACTTTTACCAATCATTTTCTCTACTTGAGTGCTGCTGACTACTTCTAGAGGAAGTCACAAAACTGTGCCAACTGGGCCCAATACAAGTTCACATTATTTCATCTCAGCTGTACCCTCATTGCTTCATGGCAGTTTTTATTCTTCCTTAGTTGGCTCTGTCATAATTCCCAAAGGGGCTATTCTAAACCTTCTCCTCTCAAGCCCCCTATCCTACTCCTTCATCCCTCTCAGCAAGGAACTTCCCATCCCCCTTTACTGGCCAAAACAAAATCACCTATCATGAGCTTGTTCCTCTCACTAACTTGACATTTCAGAGGACTACCCTTGATGGAAACTCTCCAAACTTTATCTCCTGGAGCACCATCCTTAGACTCAGGGAATGCTAGGGCTAGAGCTCTGACAGGAAGTGCTGAGATTGCCTCACAGGTGGCAGAGATATGTGCTCTGCCCTCTTTTCAACCTGCTTCTTTGGCCTGTCTCTCCCAGGATATTTGTAGGACTTCAGTGAGATGGGGAGCAGGAGAGGGCCCTCTGTGCATTCCTGAATTAGACTGGGGAGTCTAGGTTGATAGTTGCCAATGATCTCTCAACTGCAAAATTTGATGGTTTTGTCCTGCTTAACCTCTCTGTAGTTTTTAATATAGTTGCTATCCCATTCTTCCTTTATTACTTGATCCTTTCTGGGCTTCTGTCAAATTATTCTCTCCTGGTTCCCCCATCTTCCACTCACTAACATTGAGCACCTCTGCACTTTGTGACTTAGAGCTTCTTCTTTGAATAAACACTCTCAGTGATCTCATCAGATTCCATAAGCTCAATTATCATCTCCATATAAATGGCTTCCAAGTCTATATCTCTAGTCCTAATAACATTCCTGAACTCCACTTTTATACTGACAGTTGTCTATTGGACATACCCACCTGGATGACTTGTTATCTATCTATATGCTTCAGCACTTGCTAGGGCTATAAATAAGACAGACCCCACCTTCTAGGGACTTGTAAACTAATTGAGGAGATAAGGCTATCACTGTGGCTCCCCCTTTCCATAAAAATTAAGATGATATATAATTAAATGCTAAATGTTGTGGTATAGATTATAAATGTCTACATAAGGAGATCAATGTAGGCTGAAATAAACAAGAAAGGCTTTATGGAAGGTGGAATTTGAGTTAGACTTTGAATAATAGGTGAGAATTGGCCGAACAGTGAATGAGATGCACTTGTGGCCTGATTAGAGGGAAGGATTTTTACTGGGAAATAAGGTTAGAAACCCAGGCAAAGGAGTTGCCTGTGTTCCCCACATTTCAGTGGGGAATAAGGAGCCATCAAAAGATCCTGAGGAAAGATGGGACATAATGAAAGTGGAGTTTATGAAATAGTTTGGTAGTGATGGCTAGTACAGTTTGGAAGGACAGCCCAAAGGAAAAGCAAGCCTCCTTTCTGTGTAAAAAATTAGAGTTTGGGACCTATATTGGGGTTGAGACAGTAGAGAGGAAAGGCCATAAATAAAAGAAAACTCCACAGGTGACTAACTGGATATGGAGGGATGACAAGTCTTGAAAAGTGAAATTCCCTGCTCTGACCACATTTCTTTTATTCCCATACTACTCTCAAATAAGTTATTTATCTTCACTTTGACTTCCATTCTCTCACTGGCTCCTTATTTCCCCAGTCTACCATCCTTATTTTGGCTTTACTTGCCTCCCTACCTAGACTGAACCCAATGTACAAGCCTCAGATTTCAAAGGAAATCTCTTGACTTCCTAAGTCCTCTCCCCTACTCTCCTCTCTACCTCAAAATCTCTTTGTACTTTATCATCCCTCCGTTTATGTCAATGACACAAAAGTATCCCTTCATTTTGTCAAATTTAACTTCTACTTGTGTTCTTGTATCCTGTCCCCTCCTATTTCCTCTGGGACCTTTTCAGTCTGTCTCTTGACTAGTTCCTTCCATTCTGTCTACAAACATTCTCAAGTCACCCTTATCATTAAATAAATTTTCCTCGACATTGTTATCCTTTCAAAATATGGTCTTATGTTCCTTCCTTTCACTATAAAACTTCTAGAAAGAGTAGTCTGTGCTCAGTGCCTTAATTTCTTCACTACCTTTTTACTTTTTTTTAAACCCTTTATAATTTGGCATTCACCACCTACCGCTCCATTCAAAATGTTCTCTCCAAGTAACTTCTCTAGGGACCACCTAATCACCAAGTCCAATGGATGTTTTTTAGTCTCTGTCTATAGCATTTGACATTATCTCCCTCTGAAGTTGTCTCCTTTCTTGGCTTCTAAGACACTTAGTTACCATAGTTTTTATCATACCTTCTGTGAGCTCTGACTTCTGTTTCTTTCAGTTCCCTTCAATGACTTCTCCTACAAGTAGACATTCTCTAAGGTTTTGTCCTTGACCTTTTTCTTTTCTCTTTCTGTCCTTCTGAAATCTCTTTCATTCTTTTTTTCCCCCAATAATTTTATTTTATTTTCGGTTCCAAATTCTCCCCCTTACTCCTCTCCTCTCCAACCCATGAAAAAGGCAAGAAAAGCTAAACCCCTTACAAAAATGTATAGTCATATGAAACAAATTACCACATTAGCCATTTCCAAAAACAGAAAGAGAGAAAATAGGCTTCACAGTTGATTATCTTTATAATATTGTTGTTACAGTGCTCTGGTTCTGCTCACTTCACTTTGAGCCAGTTCATAGTCTTCCCAAGTTTTTCTGAAACCATCTCTTTCATAATTTATTACAGCACAATAATCTCATTCATTCTTATAGCTTTACGTAAATAATTTACAAATCTATGTCTCTAGCCCAACTTCACTTCTAAACTCCAAAACTGAATTTCCAACTATCTGCTGAATATCTCTGCCTAGATATCTAGCCAGCACCTCAAAATCAGTGTGTTCCAGTATGATCCAATCTCCCACAAATTAGCTCCTTCTGACTTCTCTGTTAGCACCACTATTTTCCTAGTTACTAGTCAAAACCTTGGAGGTACCTTCTTTCTATAGCCAATCAGTTTCTAAGTCTTGAGAATAAAGGAGATATGAACAGGCAAAAGGAGTCCCTATGCCCTTTTGGTAATTCAGTACCTACAAACATTGACAATTTCTGCCCCATCACTCCCTCCCCCATTTCCACCCCCATTGTGTCCATTCTGTCCATTTCTATGGTCACTACTCTACTGTAAACTATCTAGCCTGGCATTCAAGGCCTTCCACCAAGGAGTGGAGACTAAGAGGTTGGGGGAATTGAGCAGAAAGTCAAAAGCTGAAAGAGACTGATCCTGTAAGACTTCAAGAAACATCACAGAAAGTAGAGTCCATCACTTACCTGCCTGAGCTCCATCCAGCCCTGCTTTTGCTCGAACTACAAAACACAGGCATATTATCATTTAAGGAGGAGAGTTCTTGATTCTGTTTCCCCAACACTACTACCAGCTGAGGAATACCCTTCCCACTGTTCATATCTCACCTTCATAGTGGGCTGCATTCACTTTTCGAGTTCGAGCTTTATGACCCTTGACAGCTAAAAATTAAAGAAAAGACAGATAAGCAAAAGCATTCTTTTCTGGGTACCCACAAGTCTGATTTTCCCAGGCTCTACTATCTTTCTGGAGTTGATACCCCAGGCCCAACCAATTCTTATCCTGTTCACCAGCCCCTATTCCCTCTCAGAACACACTGTTCTCTCTATCTCTATCCCACCCCCTCCATATCTCATTGATAGTTGAAATCTGGTATGAAGCAAGGCTAGAATGGTGGGATACTCACCACGGGGAAGGCGTACTCTTCTCTTCAGGGTAGGAGCTAGATTCTGGCTTTGGGAAATCATTTGCTGGGAAAGTAAGTACAGATTTGAAACAGAACCTTGGCCTATGTAGCCCCAGCCCAATATCAAACTAAAGAGATACTCAGGTTAAGAAAAACAGACAGGATGAGAGAAACCTACAAAGTCTGTGGCTGAGTGGAGAGAGAGAGATAAAGCCAGGGACAAACATAGCAACAGAATTTCAACATTGTAGGAGAAAGACATCTAATCCAACCAGCTTATTTTACAGATGAGCACACTGAGGCCAAGAGCGGGAAAATGACTCCCCCAAAGGTCATTCAGAAAGTGAGCCTGGCCTTAGAAAGCACCATGTTTCCCCTAGGATACTTCAACTTTAGGAAAGATTTAGTCTTTCACCACATTTTTAAAAAATGTGGCTTGGGGTAAAGAGTAAACTGGGTCTGCTCCCAGGTTTTCCTCCCTTTCCAGGACCCATAAGCGTGTGCCTCTTAGGAATCCAGGGTTATTCTGCCCTTAACCAGATTCAAGGCTACAGGGACACTCAAAATGAGTCACAGAGCCGCAGGAAAAGAAATAGAACAAATAATGACACACGGGGAGGTACATCTCACAAATAAACATACTCACCATCACTGCCGCAGCCTCCTTCTCCACCATCTCTTGCTGGGTTGGGTCCTATAGAGGGCAACAGGGGAAGACATTACATGGGAAACGAACCCTCTCCCTTCTCCACCTGATTCCTCACCCCTCAGCTCCTCATGTCCTTCCAACTAAGTTCGATGCCTCAATTTCCTCCTGCGTCTCTTCGAATAGTTCTTCTGTCTAGTAGTTTCACTCTGGCAGGGCAAAAGGGATCTCACCTGGGAGAATGGGGATGCCTGGGTCCCCAAGCTGATAACCACTAGCAGGAGGCCGAAACAGGCAAGAGAGAGGCCCAGGGCCAGGACCAGGGTGGGTAGCAGGGCGGTGCCCAGCTCCCCCCTTCTCCCTTTCCGCCTCTGGCTCCTACGGGTGGCCATGGGGGTGGGGGGCTGTGTTTCACAGCGGCCCCCCCCCCCAATCAGGACCGGAGGGAATGGGGGAGGGGGAAGTGGGAGGGAGCAGGCTGGAAAGAGGGAGGGGCAAGGGAAACGGGAGGGAGGAGGGGGGATGAGGGACAGGAAGCGGACATGTGTTAAAAACGGAGAAAGCTTGTTAGAGATTGCTTGTTATATGAAATGGGACTCAGTACGTTTGCCTTTTTTTAGATCCCTAATTAAAGAATGCATAAAACAATGATGAATTTAAAACAAAGAATACTGTTCGTGTTGGTGTGAAACCCCCCAAAGAGCATAAATCTGATTAAAGTATGTACAAAACAGAGATTAATTTGTTTGTTAAACAGAAATGAGTGTGTGACAAATAGACGTGAGAGGATACGTTTGGGAAGGAGAGTGATTAGTTTGTGACATTGCGATTCCCCTGGAACTCTCCCTCTGCGCAATTACTAATTTACAGCAATAGGGCTAACTATTACGCGACTGTTTCCTCTTATTCTTATATTTTCCCAGAACTAATTATTTTGCCTTGAACAACTCCGTGATTACTTAGATTAATGTGTGTTTGAATTCCTATATATCTACATTCCAATTTAGGGCTCAGCAAATAAAGTTTGTGATTAGGGCAATTCAATTCAAATCAGCAAACATTAAGTTCCAATAGGCACTGAATTAGGTGCTGGGGTTATAAAAGAGGGAAAAAAAAATAACTCCATCATATCCTTACCCTCACCCAAATAGTGGGAAGAGATTCTACTGATAGAAAAGTAAGTACCGCGCAAGTTAGAATGTCCAAGGGAGAAAGAATGAATGCACCCACCCTGCTTTATGAGAAGGGAGGGACCACTTTCATCCTTATCAGAATAACTCGCATTCAGGAAGCATTTTAAAGTTTACTAAGCACTTCACATACATGAGTTAACTCGTTTGATCCTTACAACAACTGCGGGATGTGGATGCTATTATTCTCTCCATTTTATAGATAAGAAAACTGAGGCAAACCGAGTTTTCCCTGATTAGGTCCATCACTCTATCCAACAGCCCTCTCCTAACTTCCAGATTATTATTCCAGGTGTGGGGAAAGCTGCATTTGAATACACAGGAGCTGAAAAGAACAAGATGAAATTGAGGAACAGCTAGTAAGCCATTCTGGCTAGAATAGGGACAGGCTTAAAGGGCATAGTATGAAATAAGGTAAGAAAGATAGGTTGGAGCCAGATTATAGAGGGCTTTCAAGTGTCAGGTTAAGGAGTATGGATTTTGTCCTGATACAGTAACAGGAAATCACTGAAGGTTGTGAGCAGAGTGGTGGCATAATCAGACCTGTGCCTTAAGAATGTAAAGAAGTAGGAACACAGTTAATGAGGGCTCAAGCTGATGACAGAGAAAAAAAGAGTCCCATATTGTGAGAGTACCTGAGATTATTGAGGGAGTAAAAAGGTACAATTGAGGGGGTGCTGAGGTGCCTTTGTAATATTTTGGGGTGACTTTGTCTTGAATCTCATTTGTGTTCGGGCACCTAGGTATGTGATATCGGCTTGTGATATCCGACCTGTGAAAAGTCACCTTTCCCCCCAGCTGTAAAGCATCAACTCTGTCCCTTCCCCTGCCCCCAGCCTGTAAGCATCTTCCCTGAGATCGTTAACTATAACAGGCCACACCTATGAATTCTTAAAAGGATTCCTTAGTTAGAGAAAGGATTACCCCTTTTGTTCTAGTGGCAGGCTGTAAGATAACTCCTAACAAAAGAACTCATCCACCTTATCAAAGGGGGACTTTTCAGGGCAAACAGGCTGGGTGCTCCTCCCTAACTCCACCTTTGTATGATTTTGTTACTATATAATCAGTATCCCCAATCCCCACACTTTGCAGGATTTCCCTTAATTTTCTCCTGCCCGCTGACAAGCATAATAAACCTTTTTAAAACTGCCAAGACTGCTTACGCCTGGTAATTCTTTCAGACTAATAGAACCCTCAAAGGATTTCAATAGAAATCCATCCCTGTTTGACCTTCAACACGATGAACCTGACCTTGAGAGAATAGGGCCAAAGTCAATCATGGTACAAAAAAATGAGTTGCTAAAACCTATTTTAGTTGTTAAAATAGTTGCTAAAAATTATTTTTATGAAAAATTGGAGTAACATGGCATTTTTCATACAAAAAAAAGAGAGGTATTGTTAAAGAAAGTTTGGAAACTACTGCCTTAAGATAACCTTAAGGGGCAGGTAGGTCGCACAGTGAATAGAGCACCAGCCCTGGAGTCAAGGGGACCTGAGTTCAAATGTGGCCTCAGACACTTGACACATTTACTAGCTGTGCGACCTTGGGCACCTTTTTTGGTGTTTAAAAATATTATTTGTTGTGGTGGCTAGATGGCGCAGTGAATAGAGTACCAGCCCTGGAGTCAGAAGGACCTGAGTTCAAATCCGACCTCAGACACTTGGCACACTAACCTTGGGCAAGTCACTTAACCACAATTGCCCTCCAAAAAAGCAAAAAAAAAAATTATTTGTTCTATGGTATGGCTTTCTGGGAGGGATACTGGTAATAATTAGGATGATGTTAAAAACAAAAGATGTCAATAAAAACATTTTAAAATTAAAAAAAAAAGAAACTGTAGTGACTTCTTATGTCCCAGACCTATATAAAAAGTCAGCCACAACAAGCCCACAGGCAGAAGGAAAAAGGGTCACTAGTAAAACCAATGCCAGATCAAGCAAATGAGCCAATAGAAATGGGCCAGATATCCTTGAGGGCTCTGCATCCAGAGGATATAAGAACAGAGGGCTTTTCTGAGAAAGTCCCAGGGATAGGGGCCAGGAAGCCCCAGGGGCATCAGAAACCCATAGTGATTGCATCCCCCTGGAGTCCTAGGGGGTAGCAATGATTTCTGCAACATGACAGAATCCAGCCTGGGAAAGTATATGTTACTAGCCATTCTAGGGGCTCCAAGGTTCCTCGTACTTTGTCCTGAGGTGCCATAAAGCAATGATGTCAAACTCAGATAACATACTGACTTGGAAAATCATAAATTAACATTATCTACATTATATTATATTTTTATTTATTTTGCTGCACATTTCCCAATTTTAATCTGGTACCTGCCTCTGCCCACCAGCAGCAAGTTTGAGCCCTCTGCCATAGAACACTAGGGCTATGAACCTAAAAATTCCAGCAAGGCCGAAGCTCAGGGGGCAGAGATCTGCACAGGAACCCAGGTGACACAGGATGAGGCAAAGCAGGGTCCAGAAGCATTAATAGTGGTCAGATCACAAAGCCCCAATTCAAGAGCTAGAGCTGGCAGAGAAGACCCCAACCAGTATAAAAAGTTATTATAGATCTAGAGATCCCAAAAATATAGCCTAGAAGTAGTAAATAACTTTGTAGCAACTACAAGCAGAGAACTTAAAAGTTGGAAATTCCTTCAAGACCACATGAATACCTAGAAGAAATTAAGCAAAAGATAAAAAATGAAATGAAAGCTCCAAGGAAAGAATTGGAAAGAGAGTAAATAGCTTGGAAGAGGAAGTGGTAAATACATTACTCAAGTATTAATTAGACTCTCTGAAAACTAGATAAAGCAAACAAATCAAGGACTTCATGAGACAGCAAGAACAAAAACAGGACGAATTCAAAAGGGTGGAAAAAATAGAAGAAAATGTAAGATATGTGCTACTGTAAAAACTGACCTAGGAAACAGGTGGAGAGACAAATTAAGAATCACTGGTTTTCCTAAAAACTATGACAATAAAGAGAAACAAAACAAAACAAATCTTGGCCATCTATTTCAAGAAATCATAAAAGAAAACTGCCTGAGTATATAAGAACCAGAAGGCAAAATGAAGAAAGAAAAACCAACTAATCTTCTGAAAGAAACCTCAAAGAGAAAAGTCCCCAAAATATCATAGCCTAAATCCAGAGCTTATACATCAAAGAAAAATATTGCAAACACCCAGAAAGAATAATAAAGTATCAAGGAACTATAGTTTGGATTATACAAGATCTGCACAATTCTAATATAAAGAGGAGAGCTTGAAATACAGTATTCCTAAAGGCAAAAGGCAATGGCTTACAACCAATAATAAATAACTTGTCCTGAAAAGACGAGAATAATCTTGTAGAGGGAAAATGAATCTTTAATAGACGAGAGCACTTTCGAACATTTCTGATAAAAAGACCAGAGATCAACAGGAACTTTGAAAGAGAAACACAAGAACTTAGAGAAACCTAGAATGGCAAATTTATTTAAGCAATTGAAAAAGCCTATATGTTGTCATGCTAAACATTTTAATGGCAGAGAAGAAACAAGGATCCTTTCAGAATCTCAGTGTCTTCAAAGGGAAATTTCAAGAAGCTAAATAAGAAAAATAAATGACCTGGGGCATAGGTTCATTCTGTTCTGAAGAGAAAAAAGAGAAGGGAAAGTAAAAGAAATGTACTAATATAGAAAGGAGGAAGAAAGGGATAAAACTTATTATTTCTCATAATTGACATGCTCCAACATAGAGGAAAGGGTAAGGGGAGCAGGCATTAGATTAACCACATATATCTGAATCAGACAAAGGAGGGTTGAACACACACACACGCACGCACGCACTCGCACGATGAGGTGCAGGCTCTGGGAACCCCCTTGAGCTCTCCTTGAATCTTCCCACATAAGGCATTTGCCTGAGATCATGGGCCTTTCACTGTGGCTCTGCCCAAATCTCTATCCCTCCTTTGTCCAGTAACTTCCCACCCTTGATCCTCCCAAAATATCAATACCCAAACCCGTTCCACCCTTGAACTGGCCTAGCCCACCATTGCCTCCAGCAACTTCCCACCCTTAATCACTCATTTAGTAAAGTCTGACCTCATCTGACTCCTGAAGACCCTCCCCAAATGCCTGCTCTAGACCACTTCTAGATTCCTCCCACAACCTTTCTGTACATAAGACTCTATCTTCCCTCCATGTGGTGTGAGAGAACCATAGAATGACCTAGCACAGACTTACTCTGGTCCACTTGCCCGTTGCAAGATACCGAGGCTCCTTAAGAGTCTACCCCATGTGGCGAACTTTTAATAAACTTTGCTTTTTTTTGGCTGAGAGAAGACTTGGGTTGAATTAATTCATTCAGCAGGATCCGATGTGTTGGTATTTTGGGGTCTTGAGCACCCCTAACCTTAACCCTCTACATTTTATGGGTAACCTCATCGCGCGCGCGCGCGCGCACACACACACACACACACACACACACACACACACACACACACACACACACACACACACAGTTTGGTATAGAAATATATCAATCTCAGAAGGGAAGGTTTAAAAGAGAGGATAATACCAGGTAAGTAACAGTCACAAACCAAACAAATTTCATAACCTTGAAAGGAGAATTTTTTGAAAAAAGAAAAGAACTAGAATCTAAGGGAGGGGCAGTCACTCAAGGAGTGGCTGAACAAATTGTGAGATATGGATATATGGATATAGTAAAGGAATATCATGGTGTGATAAAAAATGGTGAAAGAGATTTCCTAGAATCCTGGTGTTTGTGATGAAAAATATCCTTCATCCTTAATTTAGTGAAAAGAAATAAACACAGAGATCTCTTAGGATAAGAACAGGACTTTATTCTCTTCCCCAGGAGAAGAGGGAGAAGAGATGACTCATCATGGAGAAGAGGCCAGTTACAAAAGATAGTGCTGGAATTTATAACCTAACTTAGTCAAGACCCCTCCCTGACTGTTTCCCCTCTCATTGGTGGAGAGGCACACTTCACCAAATACTTCCCCAACTGGGACAGCAAGGAAAGATAAGGGGAGGGTCCCACCAAGGAGGGAAAACAGACAAAGGAACATGAAAGTGATTGACAGAAGCAATTTGAAAAGTTAACCACCCCACATTGAGAAGTTTTCACTCATCCCATACACTGGGAACTGAGTGAAGTAATGGAGAGTAAAGTAAAATTTCTGTAGTTTCCTACAGAAGCAGGAAAATACTTTATACAAAGACAACATAAAGAAAAGCAGCTTCAAAAGACTTGAGAATTGTGATCAAAGCAAGGACCAGCAACATCTCCAGAGGACCTAGAATAAAATGTCATCCTCCTCCTGATAGAGAGTTGAATGAAATGAAAAGCAAATAAAAACCCCGTATTTTTGGACATGGCCACTGTGTGATTTGTTGTAGTCAATTATGCTTGTTTTTTAATTCCTCTCTATTAGAGTGAGGGATTGAAACGAATCAGGTGGGCTAGCAATATCGATACCCTCCAAAAGAGGGTCATTGAAGCGTTTTTTTAAATTTCACTGAAGGAAGTTCAAAAGTAAGTACAGTCAAGCAGCACTTTAAAAAAAAGTTGCTATTGGGTTTTTTTCTGTTTTGTGCATCACCCTTTGTCGTTCAGTAGTTTTCAGTCCTGTCTGACTCTTCGTGACCCCATTTGGGGTTTTCTTGGCCATGATACTGGTGTGGTTTGCCATTTCCTTCTCCGGCTCATTTTACAGATGAGGTCATTGAGAGAAGCCACTGACCTAATTTATTGATTGTTGATTGTTGATAGTCTAACTAATAAATTGATCAAGCTCCAAATCTTGTCTTTTAATTTACCTTAATTTTCAAATGTAACATTATTGTGTAATACAAAAATAATAAGAAAATAATGCTATTACAAATATGGTCTTGATATGTAAACCAAGGAGAGACAAAACAGAGAAAGAAAACCATAGACAAATATTCCTAATGAATATTGATGTAAATATTGTAAGTAAAAATACTATCAAGTAGGCTACAATAACATATTAGAAAGATTATATACACTATCACCAGGTTGGGTTTGTACTAAGAATTCAGGTTGATTCAAAACAAAGAAGATTGCAGATATAACAAATCATGTCAATATACAGACTAAAAAAAATTAATAGATGCTGAAAAGGCTTTTGACAAAATCCAACACTCATGTCTATTTTTAAAAATTTAATATTTTTTCCCAATTACATGTAAAAACAATTTTAACACTATTTTTTCCAATTTTGAATTCCAAATTCTCTCTCCTTCTTCCTTCCCCTTCCTCCTTCATTGAGAAGGCAAGCAATTTGACATAGGTTATACATGCACTACTTTCTAACAAAAACTCTAGAATCATAGAAAAATGGACCTTTCTGTAATATGCTAAATAGTATTTATTTAAATTTAAGAGTAAATATTCTATATGTAGTGATGAGGTACAGGTTCTGGAAATCCACTTGAACTCTCTTTGAATCTTCCCATTTGATGAGGCATTTTCCTGAGGCCATAAGCCTTTCATTATAGCTAGGCCCAAATCTCTGTTACTAGCCTAATCCTCCATTGTCCAGCTACCCCCCACCCTTGATCTTCCCAAAATATCTATGCCCAAATCTTTTACCCTTAAACTAGCCTAGCCTTCCATTGTCTGTCATCTCCAGGTAGTCTCCAGCTATTTCCCACCCTTAATCTCTCATTGCTGGAGTCTTACCTCATTTGACTTCTCCTGAAGACCTTCCCCAAACTCCTCCTCTGCTGTGACCAGCACAGAAATATGGCCCAGCAACCAGCTGAATAAAGGAGAGAGACAGGGATGTATTCAATAGTCTGTTTATTACAGAACCATTTCATACAGAGCCAAAGTACAAGAAAATCACAGGGTTTATATACCTTATAGCAGAGACTCTGAGGTAATTTAAATGCAAGGACCCCTCTTTAGTCCTGACCACTCCTTACCCTAACCCAAGGCTAATTATTCATTAAGACTTAATCCTAGGACCATGTCCGGAGGCACAAACAAACAGGGAGTCACAAAGGAGACTTGCAGATACTACCCTGAAACTTTCTTTAGTCATTCATAGATCCAGTGAAAGTATCCACCCAACAAGATAATACTCTTTCTGTGTATCTGCCTCATAGAAGAGGGCGAGCATGAAAGTCTGGTCTACTACACTACTCTAGATCACCCCTAGAACCCTCTCACAATCTTTCTGTATATAAACTCCATCTTGCCTCCATGAGAGCCAAGAATTATCTAGTGCAGACTTAACTTTGTGTCAGATTATTCTGGCTCACTTGTCCAATACAAGCATCACAGGTACCTAGGCTCCTTAAGAGTCTACCCATTATGGCAAACGTTTAATAAACTTTGCTTTACTTTGGCTGAGAGAAGACTTGAGTTGAATTCATTTGGCAGGACCCGGCATATTGGCATTTTGGTGTCTCAAGCACCCATAAACCTTAACATTTTATGGTTCCCTGACCTCAGCATTTTATGGTTCCCAGTCTGGCATAGATTTTTGGGCATAGATACTTTGGGAGGATCAAGTCGGGGAGGGAGGTAGCTGGACAATGGAGGGCTAGGTTAGTAACAGAGATTTGGGCCTAGCTATAATGAAAGGTTTATGGCCTTAGGAAAATGCCTCATCAAATAGGAAGATTCAAGGAGAGTTCAAAGGGGTTCCCACAACCTGTACTTCATCATACTGGAGAAAAGTTAGAAGCCTTTCCAATAAAATCAGGGATAAAACCCATTATCACCACCTTTATTCTGTTAAAGAAGATAGGCTATAGAAAAAAAGATAAGAAAAATAAACAAAGAATAAGAATAGACAAAGAGAAAACAAAATTATCATGATTTGCTGATTATATGATGGTATATTTGAGAACTCTAAAGTCATCTAAAATTAACTGAAATAATTAACTTTGGTTAAGATGCAGGATATAAAATAAATCCACATAAATCATCGACATTCCTATAAATAATCAATAAAACCTAGTAAGAAGAACTCGAAAGAGAACTTCCATTCAAAATAACTATAGAAGCTATAAAATACTTCAGAATGTGTCTTCCAAGATTAGTTCAGAGACTATGTGAATCTAAATATAAAATAACTTAGGAAACATGAAGACAATTAAATATCTAAAGAAACATTATGTTGAACCAATATAATAAAATGATTAATTAATTAACTTATTCAGTTCTGTACCAAACTCCCAAAAGATTTTATAGAGCTAGAAAAAAATAATAGCAAAATTCATATGGAAGACAAAAGGTCAAGAATAATCAGGTTAATTATGAAAAAATAGGAAGATCTCAAACTGTACTAATGATGGGGGTATAGGCTCTGGGAATTCTCTGGAATTTTCCCCCAGGATCTGTAGTTCCCCAGAAGCCAAAAGTCTTCCTTTATCAATATGAGTGAATCTCTGTTAGCCCTCCATTGTCTGTTATCTCTAGGTAGGCTTCAACTACCTCCCACCTTGATCCTATCAAAATATCTATGACCAAATCCTTTACCCTTAAAGTAACCTAGCACTCCATTGTCCATTACCTCTGGATTGCATCTGGCTGTTTCCCACCCCTGATCCCATCAAAATCCCATTCTCTTGGTTCCGAGCCTGACCTTAATCCCATCAAGATCCTCCTTACACTCCTCCTCAAGACCCTCCCTAGACTCCTCCTCCCAGACTACTAGACTACCTCTAGATCTCTCCCACAATCTTTCTGTAATTAAGATCCATCTTGCCTCCATGAAGGTGCTCAGATTCAATCTAGCTGGGACTCACTCTGTGTCAGATTGTTCTGGTCCACTTGTTAATACAAGCATCACAAATACTCAAGCTCCTTAAAGTCTACCCAATATGGTGAAGCTTTAATAATCTTTGTTTTAATTTGCCTGAGAGAAGGCATGCCAGTATTTTGGGGTCTCAAGCACCCCTAAGTTCCAAATATCAACACCACAAAGCAGTAATCACTAAAATTATTTGTATTGGTTTAAAAAAGAGGTGAATCAGTGGAACAAATTAGGTATACAACGTGCAGAAGCAAATCAACACAGTAGCATAGTATTTCATAAACCCAAAGACCTCAATTACTGACACTAGTTGGCAAAAGCTGCCAGGAAAACTGGACCACAGTCTAGTAGAAAATTCCATTTAGATGGACAGTTTACACCATACACTACTTGGTCTGTTGTGTATAACAACTCCAAATAGATATATGAGCTAGATATAAAAGGTTACATCATAAACAAATTAGAGGAACAAGGAAGAAAATGTCTTTGTAATCTGTGATTAGGGAAAGAATTTATGGCAAAACAAGTGATAAAAAGGATAACACAAAATAAAATGGACAATTTTTATTCTTTAAAATTTAGAAGTTTTTGCATAAACAAATCAAATGTAATAAAAATTAGAAGGGAAACAACTAAGAAAAATCTTTGAAACAATTTTCTGTGATAAAGATTTCATTTTCAAGATATATAAGGAATTGATTCAAATTTATAAGAATAAGAGCCATTCCTCAGTAGACAAATGGCCAAAAGATATGAACAGGAAGTTTTTAAAGGAAGAAATCTAAACTATCCAACAGCACATAAAAAAATGCTCTAAATAACTACTAATTAGAGAAATGTAAATTAAAGCAACTTTGAAGCTCCACCTCACAGACTGACAAAGATGACAAAATAGGGCTGGGGCTGTGTAAATAGAGAGGAAAGATGTATACAAGAGAAGTGGTAGTAGGAGTGAAAAGATTTGCCAGTAGATTGGATTTGTGGGGTGAGTTAGAATGAGGAACTGAGAAGGAGCTGAGAGGATGGGGGTGTCATTGACAGAAATTGTGAAGTTTGCAAGAGAAGGTTTTGGGGGAAAGATAATGAGTTTTCAGTTCAAGATACCCAAGAGGGAGCTCATGATGCAGGACTAATTCTCTTTAGAGAGACTTGGGCTGGATCTACAGATCTGGGAATCATCTGCATAAAAATAACTGACCTGATGAGAGCTGATGAGGGAATAAGAGAGAGGTTAGGGCTGGACAAGTAGGTCTGAGAATCATCTGCATAGAGAATCCATGGGAGCTGATGAAATAGCTAAGTAAAACAGTTTTGAGAGAGAAGAAAAGAGGGTTCAGGGACACTCAGGGTTAGTGGGTATGACCTGGATGAAGGTCCAGCAAAGGATACTGAGAAAGAGAGATCAGATTGGTAGGGGGAGAACCAGGGGAGAGTGGTGTCCTGAAAACCTAGAGAGAAGTAAGTATCAAGAAGAAGAGAGTGATCAACAGAGTTAAAGGCTTCAGAGAGGTCAAGAAGGATGAGGAGTGGGAAAAGGCAATTGACTTTGACAATTAAAAGATTACCGATAACTTTAGAGAGCAGTTTTGGTTAAACGATGAGGTCAGAAGACAGATTGAAGAGAATAAAGAAGAGAGAGAGAGAAGAGGAAGTAAAGGCACAGACTGTAGTCATAGAGACTGTAGAGATAACTGCAGTTTTCTCTAGGAGTTTAGCTACAAAAAGGAGGAGAGATATTGAGATGATAGCTTATGGGGATTGAAAGATGGAGGGAGGATTTTTTGAGGACTGAGGAGATACCGGAATGCTTGTAGGCAGTAGGGAACCCATAGCCATGGAGAGCTTGAAGATTAGTGAGAGAGTAGGGATGAAAGAGGGGCCAATTGGCTGGAGAAGAATGGAGTGGAATGGGATCACTTGTGCATGTAGAGGATTGGCAAGGAAAAGGGCCATCTCTTTGTGAAAAGCAGGCGTGAAGGAGGAAATAGTGACAGAAGGGTGATGTAAAATGAGGAGGAAGGGAGAAGAAGGAGCTCTTAGCAAATTATCAAGTGAAATTTTTGGTAAAATATGGGTCAGGGTTCTCAGTGGAGAGAGTGAGGGGGAGTTCCCATGGGAGGTCTGAAAAGGTTTAGAGAGTTGCTGTGGAGAATGGGATAGTGACTCCTATAGAGAGGTATTATAAAAGGATTGCCTTGCTGCACCGAGAGCCCGGTTGAGAATATATAACAGAATTTGCTAGTGGACCTAGTCAACATGGTTACATGATCTTCTCCAGTTTCTTTTTAGCAACATGTGAGAGGAATGAAGTCAGCAGAGAGTGAGAGCAAGAGCAAGATCTTTAATAGGATAAGGAGGTGAGAGAGTTGAAAGAAGACAGTGTAGAGTTGAACTGGTTCACCAAGGAGTCAAGACAGGGAAGGGAGAAGAGGCTGAGGATGGCTGCATCCTGCTAGAATTTTGAAAGGGCTAGTTCCAATGAATACTGGCACTCTATTGAATGTTGGAGGTTCTAGACATACCAGAAGTACAGCATCTACTTTCCTGTTGACACCAACAACTTCTTTAGGGAATCTCAAGCTCACCTTCTTGTATTCTAGGCACAGATAGTCTTTATCACTCAGTCTACCACATCTAAATCCTATCAAAAGTTTTACAAATACTGTTATGAAATATCTTATAAAATGTACTTATAAAAAAGTTGAAAATGATGGCAAACTTGAGATATACTTTTTTTATAATATGAAATATTTTAATGATTTACAACCATTCCCTCCCCTACCCCATGTCTTTTTTTCCCCAGAATTTATTTATTTTTATTTTTCAGCATTCATTTCTACAAGATTTTGAGTTCCAAATTTTCTCCCCATCTCTTCCCTGCCCCCCCCCCCCATCCCAAGATGAGAGATGCACTTTCTTAACCTTTATTATCATTTCTGAATTAGGTCCCCTACAGGGACAGAGGTAACAGCAAGGCCATGTATCCTTGGGTCATATAGTGCATGGATGGAGAAAGCCCAGCCCCAGACCCTCTTTCCCCACCCAGAAGTTTAAAACATGGCTTCCCTCAATTACCAATAGGGAAGAAAACAAGTTTTATCCCATTAGTGCCTTTTGTATGCACGTTCAGTTCTGCCTTCATCAGGCAACTTAAAGGTTTTTCTTTGCCATTCAGTAAACATGTAGAAAACAGTCACAGAATTTCTGTACCCTCTCTGAAGTGGAGGGCAGGGTCTTTCATTCCACTTTTCTGGAATCAGGCTTCTCAAATGACTATGTTAATGGCCACCAGGTAGAGCTCATGTTCAAGGGACTAGGCCCCCTGGTGGTCCATACATTATTAGTTTTCCATTTAGATCAATATCTTTTGCTTGTCTCCCCCTATTAATGACCATTTTATTGCATTATAATACGCAAAGAATGCATTTAATATTTCTGCATTTTAATGTTTACTTATAATTTCTTTGCATATTAACACAAGGTCTCTTTTTGTGAAGGTATCATATGATACTGAGAAATATCTATATTCTTTAATGTTCTCATTCAGAAGTCACAAGTTTTTCAGGTCTAACTTCTTCAACATTTTGCTTAGTTCTTTCAAATACTCAAATGGACCTATGATCTATTTATTTGGCATATCTTCTGTATCAATAACATCATGAATAAATATGAAACCAAAGAACAAGCCATGGAGATAATTGATAATTAAGTAAATTATGAACAAGCTTGGCCCTAAAGAAGAGAGAATAAGAGAGATGAGGATATACCATGATCCACTTCTTCGCAGAAGTGGAGAACCATGACTGTGAAATACTGCATATATAACATCAAATCTTTTTGGTATATTGTTTGTTTTTATAGAACTTTTTTCCTCTCAAAAAAAAATATATCATGAGATGGTGAAATAAAGAAATCAAGTGATTTATTGGAGAAGATCATGAAACCATGTTGACTTAACAAAGCCAGTTAGGATTAATGATAGAACTTAGAACCTGAGTCCTTTGCATTTTCTTCTAAACCATGACAGCTCCTAAGAGATGATGAGAAATTCTGGGCCTATTTCTCCATCCCTATATTGGTCACTTCCTAACCTCTCACCAAACAGAATTTTGAGTGGTTTGTTTCTAACTCCACACTACAGACTCAACAGGACTCAAGATCTTCATCCCCTGCGTCTGAATCTTTCATGCCTACTTCAATATTTCTCTTTATACATATCATTAAGTCAACTCAACAGCAGATGTTTAAGCATTTATCTGTCAGATGAGTCAGTCAATCACCTAGCATTTATTAAATTTTTACTATGTGCCCTGCACAGCACTAAGCACTAGGAATAAAAATCCAAAGGAAAAGAAAGAGGGACCTACTTTGCTCTCAAGGTGCTTACATTCTAATAGGGGAAGAAAACATATAAAGACCCTAAAAAGGGAATGCTAAGGGAGCATGGTTGAGGAAGTCCGGAATGCAATTTGGGGAGGAATGAGACTTCATCGGCCATGGTATCCACCTCAAATGGTGGTTCTGAGAAGAGGTTCAGAAGGAGAGGCTGTAGGGGCAGAGGGTAGTTCCAACGTGTGAATTCTAGGGAAGAAGCCAGCTTGGAGAGGAATAAGGCGTGAAAGAGGTGTGGGCAATGTGTACGCTTAGTGATTATCCTTGGTGAGGACACAGAGTGCCTTAAGAGCACCTAGAAGAGAAGGCCACCAGGCAAAGCAGACTGCTCATGCTCAAGGGACTAGGCTTCCTAGTGGCCCATACAGCCTTAGGTTTCCATTTAGGTGAATGTCTTCTACTTGTGTTCTCCTGTTGATGACTATTTTATTGCATTATGATGTGCAAAGGATGAATTTAATATTTCTGCATTTTAGTATTTACTTACCATTTCTTTGCACTTTAGCACATAGTCTCTTTTTGTAAAGGTACCATGTGGCACTGAGAAATATCTATATTCTTCGATGTTCTCATTGAGAAAAAGTCAGAGTAGCCTGTTGCCTGCCTTCCTTAAGCACATAGGAGGATAAGGTGTCATACTACACTATTGGTTGTCCACAGAGGGAGCGTAAAATTCCCTAATTTAGTTTGTAAACACAGTGCCAGAACCAGGATTTAAACCAAGATCTGTTACTCACTTTTCCATACAGCCTAAGTCAATAAACCTCTCTGGGCTTCAGTTTTCTCATATGTAGTATGAGGGGGGTTGGTGAACTCTAAGGTCTTTTCCTGTTCTCTAACTGTCGGTGACACCCAAAGATTCTGTCCTGGGCCCTCTTCTCTCTTTACAGCCTCTTTTGATGATCTTTTTTTTTTTTTGGAGAGCAGTTGGGGTTAAATGACTTGCCCAAAGTCACACGGCTAGTAAGTGTCAAGTGTCTGAGACAGGATTTGAACTCGGGTCCTCCTGACTCCAGGGCTTGTGCTCTATTCATTGTACCACTTAGCTGCCCCTTCTTTTGATGATCTAATCAACTTTCATGAGTTTAGTTTTCAACTCTATATGCACATGCCTCCCAGATCTTTAGAGATATTCATCTCTATCTTGAATTCCAATCCTACATTTCTTTCCAATTGCCTGCTTGGAATTTCCATTTGGATGTTGCACAAGCATTTGGAACTCAACAAGTTCAAATCAGAACGCATTATCTTAACCCCTAAATTCATTCTTCTATCACATTTTCCTATTTCTATTGAAGTCACTACTATTCTTGCAGTCACCCAGATTCATAAACTCAGAATTATCATCAAATCATTACTCTTCTTCATCCACCATATCCAGTCAGTTGCCAAATCTTGTCAAATCTACCTCTACAATATCTCTTGCATCTGTTCCCTTTTCTTCACTTACACAGCCATCACCCTGGTTCAGACCCTCATTACCTTTCTCTAAGACTATTGCAGTAGCCTCCTGATTGGTTTACTTAGTTCTAGTTTCTAGTCTCTCCAATCTATCCTCCCAATAGCTGCCAAATCAATATTCCTAAAGCCCAAGTTCTGGGTAAAAACTCTTCCATGGTTCCCCAGTGCATATAGGGCTATCTGATATGGCAGACCAACATTTCTCCAGGCATTACTGAAATATACAATCATCTTGGAGATCCAGGCAATTTCCTCCAGGTTTTTATACCAAAAGACAACCAAAATTTCCCTGAGAGATCCCTGACTCTGTAAAGGCAATCTGATTAGAATTCCAAACACACTCAACATTAGGACAAGCTGACTCAGTTTATAACTTTAATTGAGTATATCCATCTTGTAGAAGGCATTTATAGAATTCTATTAGATTTTTCTCTTGACAGTTGCCTTTTAGAATGTCATATTTCAGATTAATCACTTTTTTCTAAACAGTATTTTATTTTTTCAATTACATATGATGATAGTTTTCAACTTTCATTTTTGTAAGATTTCAAGTTCCAAAATTTTCTCACTCCCTCCTTTCCCTCCACCCTCTTTTAGACAGCAAGCAATCTGATATAGGTTATATACATGCAATCATGGAAACATATTTCCACATTAGTCATGTTGTGAAAGAGGGAACAGAACAAAAGAGAAAAGCCATAAACTCCCCCCCCCCAAAAAAAGTGAAAATAATATGCTCCCATCTGCATTCAGACTCCATAGTTCTTTCTCTGGATATGGATAGCATTTTCTGTCCATGACTCTTTTGGAATTGTCTTGGATCATTGTATTGCTGAGGAGAGCTAAGTCAATTATAGTTGATCATTGCACAATGTTACTGTTGCTATGCACAATGTTCTCCTGGTTCTGCTTACTTTGCTCAGCATCAGTTCATATAAGTCTTTCTAGGTTTTTCTGAAGTCTACCTGTTCATCACTTTTTATAGCCCAATAATATTCCATTACCTTCATATGCCACAATGTGTTCAGTCATTCTTCAATTGATGGGCATCTCCTCAATTTCCAATTCTTGGCTACCACAAAAAGAGCTGTCAAAAATATTTTTGTCCATGTGGGTTCTTTTCCCTTTTTATTTGATCTCTTTGAGATACAGACATAACAATGGTATTGATGGATGAATGATGAATGAATGGATGAAAGGCACAATTTGATTGCCCTTTGGGCATAGTTCCAAATTGCACTCCAGAATGGTTGGATCAGTTCCCGACTCCACCAATTCATTTGTGTCCCCATTTTCCCACATGTTCTCCAACATTTATCATTTTTCTTTTCCATCATGTTAGCCAATCTGATTCGTGTGAGGTGGTACCTCAGAGTTGTTTTAATTTACATTTCTCTAATCAATAGTGATTTAGAGTGTTTTTTTCATATGACTATAGATATCTTTAATTTCTTCATTGGAAAACTGACTGTTCATATCCTTTGATCATTTATCAATTGGAGAACGACTTCTGTTCTTATAAATTTGACTCAGTTCTCTATATATTTGGGAAATGAGACCTTTATCAGAGACACTGGCTAGAAAAATTGTTTCCCATTTTTCTGCATTCCTTCTAATCTTGGTTGTGTTTGTTGGTTTTGTTTGTGCAAACCCTTTTTAATTTAATGTAATCAAAATTATTCATTTTTCATAATGTTTTTTATCTCATTTGATAGTTTAATCCCTTCTAATGAAAGTTAGGCAGGATTGCATAGTTAAATGGATCTTGAAATCCTGAAATTTCTTTTACCCTTGCATTGAGGTCTGAAAAACACTACTGGAACTATAGTTTGCACTCAGAAAATATAACTGTGTCAACTTTGTGTGGAAATGGAGATGTCTCTTGTTATTTTGACTTTTGACAGCACGGGAAGTATATAAAACAGCTTGACATTACTTATGATTCAAACAATGTTAGTTGACAATTTTACTTTAATAAGTTTTCAAGTATATAATAAGTTTTACATATAGGCACTGCTTTGCCATGTAATTTTAAATTCAATTCATTAAGAAATATCATCAAATCTATAGCAAAAGCTAATTTCCAAAGTCAGTTAGTGTTCAATAATAGTGGTTCTCACTTAGAAAAATCTCAATCTAGTCTCTGAGCTAAAAAAAAGGAAAGTAATAATTTTTTTTTCTCTTTTTCTCTCATTTTGAGATAATGGGTTTGTATTGGTAATGGAAACAGTGATAGAGGTTGCACTTGAAACATTGAGCCATAATTGTGGTGACAATTATAATTGTATCACTGTAATTTATAGTGTATCAAGCAGTTGTGTGAAGCAATGAAAGTTACACACAATCTCTGTCAGGGAAAGCAGCCACAGACAATATGTAAATGAATAAGCATGGCTGTGTTCCAATAAGACTTTATTTATGGACACTGAAATTTGAACTTCATACAATTTCCATGTGCCATGAAATATTCTTCTTTTGATTTTTTTTTACCATGTAAAATGTAAAAGAAATTTTTAGTGTGTGGGCTGTGGTGGGCTTGATTTGACTTATAGGCTGCATAAATTTGCTAATCCCTGCTTCCACCAATATAAGTCAATAATTAACAACAATCAGCTTTTACAAAAGAGTTTTTTAAACAGCTTATTATTATTTTTAATAAAATACATACATTAATTAATTAATCTGTCCCTCAACCCTCCCTCCCCCAGCAAATTAAAAACAACAAAAAATAAAGTCAATAATATACATCAGAATGGTCTGGCAAAGCAAATTCCCATACTAGCCATATCTGAAAATGTTTCTTTTTTGCATTTTAGGTTTATTACATCATTGCTAGAAGGTGAGTGGTGTATTTCATCTTTATTCTTTTGGACTTGTGGCTTATTATGTCATTGAATGGAACTCTAAAGTCTTTCAAAATAATTTTTCTTTATGATATTGTTAACACTGTGTACATTGTTCTAGTTCTGAAGTTCACTTAGGCATTAGTTTATAGAAGTCTTTTTGGTTTCCTCTGAAACTGCCCATTTTCATCACTTCTTATGGCTCAATAATATTCCATTATATTAATATACTACAATTTGTCTGCCTGTTCTCTGACAGGAGACACTCTGAGTTTCTGACTTTTGGCTACCACAGAAAAAGCTGCTATAAATATTTTCATACATATAAATCTTTTTCCTCTTTCTCTGATTTCTTTGGGGGCATAGATCTAATAGTGGTATAACTGGGTCAAAGGTTATACACCATTTGATATCCCTCTGAGTATAGCTTTAAATTATTTTCCAGAATGGCTTCACAGTTTCACCAACAATACACTAATGTGCTTGTTTTCTCATGGTTCCTCTGGCATTTGCTGTTTTTCTGTGATCTTTGCCAATTTGATAGGCATGAATTGGAATCTCAGTGGCTTTTAATTTGCATTCCTCTATTAGTGATTTGTAGCTTTTTTTTCATATGCTTATTGATAGCTTGGATTTCTTTCTTTGAAAACTTCCTTTTTCACATCCTTTTAGTCTTATAAATCTGAATCAATTCCATATTGTGATAGGACCAGTATTTTCCTGATGTACCTTCCTTTGGTCCTTGCTTCCCCATGGACCCAGCTTCCTTGATGCAGCTTCCTGGCCTGAGGGCATAAAAGGTCCCAGTCTGGGGCAGTCAAGGCCTCTCAGAATTGGTAAGTGCTGGAGACCACACCAGTAGCTATATTCTGATGATCATACCTACTGACCAGATATATTTCCAGATGGAGATGAAGGGAACTGTATATAGAGATGCTAAATTTTGTTGTTGTTCTGTCGTGTTTGACTCCTTTGGGGTTTTCTTGGCAGAAATATTAGAGTAGTTTGCCATTTCCTTTTCCAGCTTATTTTACAGATGAGGAAACTGAGGCAGAGTTAAGTGACTTGCCCAGGGTCACACAGCTAGTGCATATCAGAGGCCATATGTGAACTCAGGTCTTTCTGACTCAAGGCGCAGCGCTTTATCTTCTGTGCCACCTAGCTGTTAGAAGCTAAACACCTCTGTGTGTTTTTGTTGCACATGTGTCAGGGCTGAGAAATCGTCCTTTATTAAATGTTCAGTGATCTGCTAGGACCTCATATCGTCCCAATATTGAACCTGAACTAAGACAGGGTTGACTTTAGGGCCATGCCCTCAACACTTATATTCTTGGAAATTACACTTTTATCAGAAAAAGTTTTTGCAAAGATTTCCGCCACTCCCCCCCCCCCCCCCCCGACTCAAGTTGGCCATTTCCCTTCTAATTGTTACATTAGATTTGTTTTGCAAAACTTTAATTTTATGTATTCAAAATTGTTAATTTTGTTCTATGTGATCCACGAATCTGAAAGATAAACTTCTTTTTTTCTTCTCTAATTTGTTTACAATGTGAACTTTTATATCTAAGTAGATGTAAAAGGGTGAGACTATTTTTGAGACTGGGCTCTCACCTTGTACCTCCTGCACCGAATCTTTCTCACTCAAAAGTTTAAAAAGGAGGTGGGGATGGGCGAGAAAGAGAGACAGACAGAGACAGAGAGAGAGAGACAGACAGACAGACAGAGAGACAGAGAGACAAATTGTCCACTCAAACCTCTTAGAAGTAGTCAGTGTAGTCTCTGCTTCTACTGAACCACCAATCTTTCTGTCTCCTAAGCCAGTTAAAAAGGGTTTGGTTTTTTTTTTCATCATATAGTACAGACTACCTAGTTATTAATGGCCAGAAATAGGTTTCCCAAAGTTCTACCTGTTGGATTGGAACCAGCCAACAATGAACATTGGATCTTGCTTTCTTTGTATGACCCACCAGTAAAGGTCAATCTGAGAATGTTTTATGAGGACCAATCAATTAACTCATAAACATTTATTAAGTGCCTAATAATTACTAGGCACTATGTTAACTGCATAACTAGTTAGTTATGTAGTTAGATACAAAGACAAAAATGAAATGATCCTTGTCCTTGAGAAGTTTATCCTGTGGGGAAACAACATATATTTATGTAATTAAAAGATATGTAAATAAATATAAGGGGGTGTGTGTGTGTGTAAAAGACACATCTTCCTGAATTCAAATCTGGCCTCAGACATTTACTAGCTGGGTGACCCTGGGCAAATAATTTCACCCTATTTGCCTTAGTTCTCCCTCTGTAAAATGAGCTGGAGAAGGAAATGGCAAACCGCTCCAGTTTCTTTGCCAAGAAAACCCCAAATAGGTTGACAAAGAGTTAGACACTACTGAAATGACTCAACCACAGCAATCTATCTATCTATCTATCTATCTATCTATCATCTATCAGTCTGTGTGTATGCATATATGTGTGTATAGAGATGCATATACACATATATGTATATGGTAAGCGGAGGGTTTGGGATGGGGAGCAAACAACAGTGCAGGATCAGAAAAGACCATATGTAGGAAGTGGTATTTGAGAAGAACTTTGAAAAAATGAGGAGGGAGTGAATTGCAGGCATGAATAACAGATGACCTCTGCAGAGACAGAGATAGGATGGTGTGTGTGTGTGTGTGTGTGTGTGTGTGTGTGTGTGTGTGTGTGTGTGTGTGTGTGTTTATGTGAGTGGCCAGTTTGGACCCTTAGAGTGCATGAAAGGAAAAAATGTATCATCAGGTGGGTAAAGGTAAGCTGTAGCCAAGTTGTGAAGGGAGTTTATATTGGATCCTAGAGGCAGTAATGAGTTAGAAAGTTAATCAGACTTTGAGGAGAAAAGACCATCTACTATTTATATAGCATTCATATGAGCCAAGCAGTAGTTCAAAAGGTTATTCATATTAAGAAGATACTGTGTAAATGAAGAGATATGAGAAGACATCCCAACCCATCTTTTTGTGGAAGTGTAAAGTCCAAGGGTGTTACATGTCACACATATTTTCAGACCATGTATTGTTAGTTGTGTTAATCTTTTTCTTCTCAAAAGAATATTCTGTTATCTGGGATGGCTGTCTGGAAGGAGGAGTAGGAAGGAAACTTGAGATAACTATGGTGATGTAAGAAAGAAAAGATGATGTGAATTTAAAAAAAAAAAAGGAAAAAATATGAAAGTGAAAGATGTCAATAATTTTTTTAAAAAAAGAAAAACAATAGAACCATGTACTGTACCCTACTAATTCTATCTCAAACTGAAAAAGAATTCAGTTTATATAGGGAAAAGAAGGTTAACCCCAGAAATTTCTCCTTTCCTGCCTGGTGCGGATGCTACTGAAAGGCCTGAGCCATGTATTAGCTCAGGTTCTATAATGTAGGCCTACTTACCTGAAGGTCAAATGGAAAGTGGTTCCAAGATTTAAATATGCAAAGGGCACACACCCACAAAGGATTTTAAAATTCCAATTAAAAAACCACTTTACCAGTTTCTGGTACATCAGACCTATACCATTCTGTTAGGGGATTCTCATGGGTCCATTCAGGTCTTCCAGTGGGAGCAAGAGACAGTTCTCTGACATAGCCTGCTGGTGATTTTTTTTCTCTTGTGATGGATTGTAGAGGACCACAGACCAGTGGGACTCCAACCCTGACGGCTGAATAAGCCCTCTCAGCTAAAAACCCTGCTACCAGGCCTGGATCGGTTCCCCATCCCCCAGAAAGCCTCACAGGCACGAGCCTGACATCCTCGTGAGAAGCGTGGTGTGTGCTTCCGGCTTGGGAACAAGGATGTTCATAGTGTTCTCAGGGGAAAAGACCATAGTGTTGCAATGTATGACTAACCAGAAACCTTGGGATAACTCCATCCTGTTCTAGGGAGGCTTAAGGAGGTTTGGAATATCCTGCATGGTACTGGCACCCTGATAACCAGGATACAGTACACGGCAGTCACATATGAGGCAAACTAGGGCAATAGTGTAATCCCAAAGAGAGTGGCTTATGATGACTATGCAGTTTTTCACTATATATACTGGACTCTTAGCTGAATAAAGTTGACTGTTTTCCACCATTCTCGGGGTCCCCTCTCATTCGTGATTGTAACAACCTCTGGGTAACTCTTTCCAAGTATCTTTTATTCCACCTAACTTTTCCCTCTCAGCCCTGCTGCTGCTCAGCAGGGCTCCTCCAACACTATCCCAGCAGCTCTGCCATGGAATGGCAGGGTTCTCCTTAACTTGGCTCCCCACAACTGGCGCCCAACGTGGGGCATGGGGAAAAGCACAAGGACAAACAAAACAGGCCCATATACAGGACCATGGGCCAAGGTACAGAAACAGCAAGCCAAGTGAGTGTCGTTGAGCCCACGTCGGTTTCACCCAGAGATCCCCCTTAGAGCAACACAGAGTAATAAGAGGAACCCGGGATAAGGTAATCTTGACCAAGGATTCCCAGAATCTACTTGATTAAAAGAAAATTATAGATATATTTATGTATGTTCTTGTTGTTCAGTCAGTTGTATCTGCCTCTGATTCCATTTGGGCTTTTCTTGATAAAGATACTAGAATGCTTTCTCTAGCTTATTTTACAGATGAGGAAATGGAGGCAAACAGGATGAAGTGCCTCACTCCGGGTGGCACAGCCAGTGTCTGAGGCCAGATCTGAAGTTTTCCCAATTCCAGGGAGAGATAGGACTGTAGTTGGGGCTTGTAGGACTGGCACTCTATCCACTGTGAACCTAGCTGCCCCTTTATTTATAGGGCTTGTCATTTTTTCTTAAGTTTAGCAGATATTTTGTTTGAAAAGCATACTTTAGGTTAGGTCATAAGGCTGATTAGTTGATCAACTGGTCTATAGTATTTTGTGTTCAAAATTACCTACCCTGTGTATCCAAGTTTAGGGGCCCTGCAACAGACTGCAGAGGTTTTGTATTGAAAATATTGAATACTGGGATCTGAGAAACTTGGTCAGAAGTCCTCATTCTGGGAAACTAAGTGGCACAAGTGGATATATGTTTGGAGTTAGGAAGATACAAGTTCAAACCCAGCCTCAGATACTAGTTATGTGACTGGGAAAACCACTCTATTTGCCCGTTTCCTCATCTATAAAATAAGCTGGAGAAGGAAATGGCAAACCACTCCAGTATCTTTGCCAAGAAAACTCCAAATGGGGCCATGAAGAGTCAGAGTCAGACACGACTAAACAACTATAACAAATTCCAGTTCTACCACTAATTCACCTGTTAGCCTTCTTTGGGTTTGTTGCTTTATCTGTAAAATGAGGTAACTTCTGAGGTCTGTTCCAGTTCTAAGATTCTTGAAAAAAATTATTCAATATATAGTGAAATTTTAAAGTTAACTTTTACGTTTTTCTAGTGCAAATTCTTCTCACCCCTTCTAGTCCATTAGTACCTAACTGCTAGATGTCAGTATAAGCACAAGAAGGGGGTGAGTACAGTTCATTTTCAGACAGTGAAGATGCTATCCTCATTTTAAAAAATACTTAACCATTTCCCTCGTCTTATCTCTTCCTTCCCTGTCATCAAAGAAAAAGCACCAAATGCATACTTTTGGTCAAAATTAGTAAAACTTTATTTAAACTTCAATAAAATAAAACAGACAAGAGGCAGCTTCATGCTGCCTGAGAATAGCATATGATCCCATGGACAAGTGTTACCCCTCCTCTTCAGGTTTTAAAACCCCTCTCTCTCTCCTTTCCCCACTTCAATCAAACTAATTAAGTTAGGGCCCTATTGGGGACAGGCCTAGGGGTGTGTCCTTGGTCACTCTTCCCACCCTCAGTCTCTACGGTAGAGCTGGGTGTGGGGAAGATTGGAACAAACAGATGATATCAAGAAAGCACAATCAAAAAAACAAATGAAAAAATACCCATCTAGAGTGAGATTAAAAATCAGAGTAGGAACTGGGAGGTCATTGGGGGTTATCTTGGAAGCAACAAGGAGAGACTGGAAATAAGCTGGCCTTGAATTTTCCCCCTCTCTGGCTTCCAATCTCTCTAGCACCCCCTCAGTTTTCCTCATCACTGTCATCTGGGCTGATAGCTGGGCTGGTGAGGCTGTAGGTTGGACTGGTTGGGGAGTAGCCAGGGGATGTGGGAGAGTAAGTAGAACCCTTAGGAGAGGTGGGTGAATAAGTTGGGCTGGTTGGTGAGTACTTGGGGGATGTAGGTGAGTAAGTGGGGGAAGTAGGGGAGTACTTGGGGGAAGTTGGAGTATAGACTGGTGACGTTGGTGAATAGGTAGGAGATGTAGGTGAATATTTTGGGGTAGTAGGTGAGTAAGTAGGGCTGGTGGGCGAGTACTTGGGGCTGGTGGGCGAGTACTTGGGGCTGGTAGGTGAGTACTTGGGGGAGGTTGGTGTATATTCGGGTGAGCTGGGGCTATAGGAAGGACTGGTTGGGGTATATTTAGGTGAAGTGGGGCTATAGCTGGGGGAGCTGGGGCTGTAACTAGGTGAGCTTGGAGTATAGGTTGGTGACTGTGGTGTATAGCGTGGACTGGAGGGAGAATAGCTAGGCGAAGTTGGGGAGTAGCTGGGGGAGGTTGGGGAGTAGCTGGGGGAGGTAGGACTGTAGTTGGGGCTTGTAGGGGTATAGTTGGGGCTGGTGGGAGAGTAGCTAGGGGAAGTTGGACTATAGCTGGGTGATGTTGGCGTATAGTTGGGGCTGGTAGGCGAGTAGTTAGGGGAGGTAGGAGAATAGCTGGGAGATGTGGGAGAGTAGCTGGGAGATGTAGGGGAGTAGCTGGGAGAGGTAGGAGAGTAGCTGGGAGAAGTGGGGGAATAGCTGGGAGAGGTGGGGGAGTAGCTGGGAGAGGTGGGGGAGTAGCTGGGAGAGGTGGGGGAGTAGCTGGGAGAGGTGGGGGAGTAGCTGGGAGAGGTGGGGGAGTAGCTGGGAGAGGTGGGGGAGTAGCTGGGAGAGGTGGGAGAGTAGCTGGGAGAAGTGGGAGAGTAACTGGGAGAGGTGGGAGAGTAGCTGGGAGAGGTAGGGCTGTAGTTGGGACTGGTTGGGGAGTAGCTAGGGGATGTGGGTGAATAGGAGGGAGAGGTGGGAGAGTAGGAAGGACTCTGAGGGGTATAACCCCCTGGGGACCGGGGCTCATAGGCTGGAGATGTTGGTGAATAGCTGGGAGACATGGCTCCACCTGTGAGAAAGGAGACAAGACAGGTGATAAATATAAATAAGATGCTGACTCAGAATGCACACGTAAAGATGTAAACTGGGATCTGGTATGACGTACCTGGTGAAGGAATATAAGGGCTGGAAGGGCCTGGAGAGCCTGGGGAGCCAGGTGTAGGGGACCAGGCTGGGGAATAACCAGGGCTAAAGCCACTGGCATCTGATGCAGCACTAGGGGAGAAGCCAGCAGCTCCAGGAGTCATCCCGCTCCCTGCATTCAGAAGGGAACATCCCCACCCCAAACAAAACTAAGGTTAGGGACAAACAGAAAGTAAGTTCTACACATTCTTCATCCTTCAACCAAGGCTTCTAGGCTTCCTTTCTCCTACAATTACCTCTCCTTAGCTCTTCCCTACTATCATCACTCCCCCAATCCATTCAAAATTAACCCCTGGCATGACATTTCATTTGGTAATCTGTCCCACTGGGATGTGCGAAGCTTACAGAGAAGGTCAGTACACTCTTCCCCTGGGTTGAGGCTACTCACCAACACTAGGAGACCAGGCTCCATAAGCAGGGGTGGCCCCCTGGTTCCAGGGAGTCATGGCAGGAGACATGCCCCCCATGGGGCTGGGGGCTGAACCAAAGAACATGCCAGTAGCTGTCAAGAAACAGAATAAAAATGTCAGGCTCTAAGGTCCTCCTTGGGGATTTGGGCCTTCTGACCCAAATCCAAATCTCCCAAATACAAGTGTCTTATGGCACCCTCCAGTGGGGTGCTCCAATACTCACGTCCAGCTGCTCCTAGGCCAGGGATGTTAGTGGGGATCTCCATGCCATACTTGCATTTCTCAGCATCCAGCAAGAGGTCAAAGCAGCCTGTGCCAGCAGGGGCCAGCTGGCCAAGCATGATGTTCTCAGATACACCTTTCATGGGGTCACTCTCTCCATGGGCTGCAGCCTCCATCAGCACATCCACCTGATGGAGGGGCAAAGAGAGAGTTAAGAGCACAGGACTGACAGCATTGTCACAAAGCAGCTTAATAGCCCCCAAGTCCAATCATCCATCCCTAGATACTGATGAGACTGCAAAATTCATTTCTGCCTCTCCTAGGCTCTCTTCTTCACAGTGTTCACTACCAGCGAGGCTCCCCACCTACCCATTCTTCCCCCTTTGCCTAGCAGTATTGGCCATTACCGTTTCTTCAAAGGAACACTTCATGAGGGGTCCTGTGTCTTGTCGGTTGACGCCATGCCTGGTAATGGCCATCAAGTGCCCACGGCAAGTCATGGTGTCACAAAGTAGGGCCAAATGGCGGTAGTTGACATATGACCCATCAAAGGAGATCACATGATATAGTTCCCGCTCTAATGCCTTCCTCACAGCTTCAATGCCCAGCACCTGTTAGCAGACAGACAGAGTTAGGATTAAGAATTCTACACTCCCATTATCTAGCATTTCAATTGTGTCTTTATGTCCCCATTATCTAGTGTAGTGCCTGGCATTTATTAGACCATTTAATAAATGCTTGTTGACTCATCAGTTGCCCGATTCTGCCCTGCACTCCTCCCAGACCGAATGAGGATAGACCAAGTGATAACAGGAAACTCAAAATTAAAGAGTCCTATGTAGATATTAAGTGACAACTGGAATAGTAAGCTAGAGTCACAGGGGTGAAGGATAGACAACACCTGCTTCCTATCTCCTCTATCTCTCCTTTTCCTATCAGGTCATGAAAGGCTTTTTTGAAGCAGGGGCATTGGGGAAGTAACGCAAATAAAAGAGGAAGAGAAATAAGGGCATGAAAGTCATCCATAATAGGAAAAAAAATGAGCTTCTATCATGGCAAGGAGGAAGATTAGACTTCAGGATAACTTTCTGATGTAGCTAGGGGAACCACAATCATATCTTTCATGAAAATTCCATAACATAGTTTAAGCCAACCCCAATGGGAAGGTCCTCACCGTGAAGATCTCCACAATATCATTCGATGTTGTGCGTACAGGGTCCACATCCTTCTCACTCAATACACGCATCAGACTCACTCCATCTGTTTCTAGAATCCACTCCTGCAACGCCTTGAACTCTCCATCTTCTGTGATGATGATCTTCTTCTTATTGTCTGTCTGAGGCAAGTGCATGTACACCTAGGGAAAGGTTGGGGTGAGGTTAGAAGGTGAACAGGGAAGAGAAAAATAACAATAAGTTCTATGTGCCTAGAGTAGAACCTTGCTGATCTGCTCAATGCCCTGCAATGTCATGTCTGTCAGCATGTTGGACTCAATGCAACGTAGAAAGACGTCATCATCCATCTTGTCCACTACTTCCTCTTCCTACGGAGAACATAAAGGAAAAAGGTTAAGTTATGTCCAAATTGTTCTGGTGTTATCCTAAACTTTGATCCTATCAAAGACCTGTGGTACCTAACTTTCTAAATCACTGGGCAGCCCACAGAGCCCTTACCCTATGCAGGAACCAAGATATCCAGTTTTCTCAATCCCTATTACCTCTTGCATCTTGTTCTCATCACTGTTCATGATTCGAATTCGGAGTACCAGCTTTTCTGCATTGTCGTCATTGAAGATGCAGTTTAAGTCATCACCAAAACCTGTTAATATAAAGTTGTTTAGGACTCCTGTCAACCCCAAAGTGCCTCTCCTATCTGCTCTTCCTTCTGCTTTTACTAATAGATCTCTTTATATCTCTAGAGCTTCTTCTTTAACAGGTACTCTTTTCATTTCTCTTCCTGTCTCTCCTTTCTCATATAGCATGTATAAAACTAAGTCTATTCTCTTACTTTCTAGAACCCCACACAAAATGAAGTGAACAATTAATTGTGAGGAAAACTGGAATAGGGCAGAAAACTGAAATAAATGGGAAGAAACTAAATGTAGAAGAAACTATTTGGAAGAGATAGCTGAGGAAGGGAATTAAAATAACATTTCTATTCCATAAGCAGGACTTGTAAAATGAAAGAGGATGACAAGCATCATGTCTCAGATCAAAAGTTAATGCAAACAAGGCTCTCAAATATAAGGAAGGTGTCTCCCACGTGGATGGGTCTAACCAGACTGCAGATGTCACTAGTCCTAACTATGGAAGGTAACAAGGCTGAATTGACCCCTGCCTTCTATGCTCACCTGCATTTATTTTCTCAGCAATCTGCTCCATAGTCAGCTTTCGATCTGTCATGTGCTTACGATCCAGCTCTACTCGCAGCAGCCAGGGTGAAATTCGGGCAACGTCAAAGTCGGGCATCTCATAGTACACATTGACCCACTCCTGATCCTCGGCTACTACTGTGCTCTGGGGGTTAGGGTCGTAGTAGATGGCAGTGTTAGCTGTCACCTTCCTCAGAGTTGTGTGTTCCAGCCGGCACAAGATATCCTGTACAAAGTGTAGGCACATGGATGACTACCACAACAGAGTCATGGAACCCAGTTATCTACCACCAATGTGGGAAAAGAGCTAATACCCAAAGGCCTAGCAGTGATATTACACAGAACCCATGGGTGGAGCCAGCATCAAACTTGATAAAAGTCTACAATGGCCGCCTTCCTTGCAAAGAACTCCAAATGCCTTCTATAGCAGTTGGATTCTGCCATCCCTCTGAACTGTACTCAGTGGTTTCCCTGGTTTTTCAATCCTACCTTAGCTCTCTCAGCATCACGGGCAGATTGACCCAATAAGAACACAGTAAGTGAAGGTGTCTTGGGCTTCTTAGAAATGTTGATAAGTTCCTTGAGTCGGGGCACACCCAGTGTCACGTTCTTGGCAGACACACCAGCATAGTGAAAAGTGTTCAAGGTCATCTGAGTGGCTGGCTCCCCCAGGGACTGGGCTGCAAGAGCTCCCACCATCTCCCCTGGATGGGCCTGGTGAGTGGGAGAAATCAGTTTTAACAGCATAAAATAGGAAACTAATCCTTTCTTTATCTCACTGTCAAGTAAGGGAAGAGGATCCAGCTCTCCACTCCCTCTTCTCCAAATTCTTCAAGAAGTTGGGATTGGAGTCCAGCAAGAAAGAATGAGGAGCTTAACAAATCAAAGCCTTAATGGATTGTTCCCCAAGTACTGACAGCACATTTTTAGCACCTGACATGTCTGTTCCTTCATTTAAATATTAAGTGCCCATGTGCAAAGCACTGTTCTAGGGAGAGTGTGTAATCACAAATTTACAATATTAATAGTCATAAAAGTTTACTCTAAGTTTTCTTTGGACAAGTCACTCATCTCAGTTTCCTGACCTATAAAATGGGGCTCTAACATAAAAATTTGTTATAAAGATCAAACAGTAAACATTGAAGCTTTATGCATATTTAAGTCATTATTCAGTTTCCCCCAATGCAAGGAAAGTGTTTTCTGATCCTAATTCCGTATTTCCTTCCAGCATCTGAAATAGTATTCTGCAAAAAAGTGAGCTCTCAAAAAGGGGAACATCGTGTATTGGAAAGACCACTGGATTTAGACTCATGGGACATGAATTTGAGTCCCACCTCTACTTGTATTACCTATGTGACCTTGGGCAAATCACTTAACTTCTCTGGGTCTTAGTTTTCTCTTTGGTAAAAAGATTCTTTCCTAGTCTAAAGACTCCTATTATGTTCATTTTTGAGGTTCTCAGTCAGTGTTGGAGAGGTTGTAGAAAGACAGGCACACCAATACACTGCTAGTGGAGCTGTGAATTGGCCCAACCACTTTGGAAAACAATTTGGAACTAGACTAAGAAAGTGACTAAAATGTCTATACCCTTTGAGACTTAGGGATCCTATTGCTAGGTATATACTCCAACGTTGTCAAAGATAGAAAAAGTTCATTTATACCAAAATATTTAGAATAGTACTATTCTACATAACCACAACTTTTGAAAATAACAAGGACTTCAGTGGTCATCTAGTAGAACAGAATTTCCATTATGACATATTTGGCAAGTGGTTATGCTGCTCTACTGGAAAATATCTAAAGACAGGCAACCACTATTGTCTGAGGCAGCTCACTCCACTTTTGGAGGGTTTGAACTGTTAGGAAGCCTAAAGCCTAAGCCAGCCCCTTTGCAACTTCCATCCTATTTTTGCCCTCTGAGCTCCAAGAGAACAAATCTATTCCTTTTTCCTGAGTCTTCTTTTCCAGGATAAATATTCCCAGTTCCTTTAACCCATTATATGACATGGACTCAAGGCTTTTCTTCCTCCCAGATTTTCAATGTCCTCCTTCAATTGTGGTGTTCAGAATACGACACTTCAGGATGAGACCCGAAAAGGGTAGAATACAAAGGGACTATTGCCCCTTACTGCTGAATGCAGCTGAAGATCATGTTAACTTTTCTCACTAATGTACCACACCACATCTGACATTTATTGAGCTTACACAGTCAACTAAAACTCTTAGCTCTTTCCCAGATAAACACCTTCACGTGTGAAAGTGATAAGTGTTTGATGCCCAGTTGTAAAACCTGACATGTCTCCCTACTGAATATCACATATAAACTCAACCCAGTGCTTCAGCTTATCTTTTCTGAATCCTAACTACCATCTAGTTAGCTATCCCTCCTAGCTTAGCATGATTTGTAAATCTGAGAAACATGCCAAGCATACTTTTCGCTAACAACATTAAGCAGCACAGATGTTGCAACACTTCACTGGAAACCTTCTGCCATGTTAACAATGAAATCAATAAAAACTACTCTGAGCAGACCAATTCTGCTCAATTATATTATCATTTAGTCAATACCTCTCTTCTTCTTCACAAATTTGCTATTATCTGTATCTATCTCCAGTAGAAGTGTTACCTGAACAAGATTAAGATGCAACTGGGAAATATTTAACAAAATAAAAATACAGTAAAACATAGTAAGCATTACACTTTACAACTAAGTTATTACATAGCCTGCTGGGATCCTTATGGATGGATTAGTGACCTTTTTTTTTTTGACACCACTGATTTAGAGTATGGGTCAGCAAACTATAACCTGATCTGGCCCACTACCTGTTTCTATATATCCCTCAAGCTGATTTTAAGTGGTTTTCCATTTTAAAATAAAACTGTATCATGGACCAAACAATAACAGGTGATAAGTCAGATCTGGCCCTTGGGCTACAGTTAGCCAACTCCAAATCTACAACATTCCCCTTACCCACCCATCCCTGCCAAAACAGGAAATCATTTTAAGGCTGGTATGACCTGTTCATGAGGAAGCCAGGCTAGCCCTTTGCAGTCACTACTTCCTTTTCTAGATGTTCACTAACCTCTTGTTACTTATCTATTCTAGAGTTTTCTCAGTAACTGAAATCTAGTTCCCTGGCCTCTAATTCACAAACTATATTTTCTTCCCTTTTTTTCCTGGAAATTGGAGCACTTGTCCTTTTCCAATCTTGTGGCATACCTCTTCAGTTTTCTATGCTTTTTCAAATATTACAGAGAGTGAATGAGCAATCCCACTGCCAGTTCTTTCAGTACCACAATATGTCCTTCACTTGGGCCAGCTATTTGTTCCTTATTTACCTTGGTTGTCAACATATTAGCCCTTTTTGTTCTATCTCCTGTAAATGGTCATTCTCCTTGGCAGAGGAAACAAGCAAAATAAAAATGGAGCCACTTTTGCTGTCAGTCATCATTATCCCATCTACCCCAAGCAAAGCAAACTTTACTGTGCCCCTCTAGGCCAGACAGGCTCTCAATGCCGAGTTCCTCTTGCTCTTTACACAGTCCTGACCACTGTGGGTTCACAGTCAGTGTGCTTATGTTTATTCCTTGTTACTTGCCCTGGCCTCCCTCTTCTGCATATGTCTTTTAAAAAAAATCTACACTGGTTACTGAGTTTCCTTTGCACCCACAGAAGAACTCCATTTTTCCATCTTAACTGTTTCGTTTTGTGTTTTCAGAATCTTGTTCTTGAACACATCCCATCCCTCCTGGACTGAATTCACCAGAGAATTTTAATCCATGGGACCCTATCTATTTTCTGGACTCTATAAAATCTGCTTCCCTCAAATAAAAGGTACATCTCAAACTATTCCCAAATTTCCTTTACTTTATCACAAATTCTAGAAGGGTGTGGTCATTTCCTCCTAGGATTTCTTTCATTTCCATTCCAGCAACCAAGTCCTCCCTGATAAGGAGTATTAGATCCAGAACAGAATTTCTCTTTGTTGGTTCTATCACCTTTTGAAAGGTGAAATCATCTGTAGTAGAACAAGAACAAAATAGAAGTCCACTGACTAAGGAATAGCTCAATAAATTGTCATACTTGAATGTAAAGGAATATTACTGAGACATATGAAATGATGTATATGGAATAAAAGTATACATTATATGAACAGATAGAAAATGAAATAAACAGAAAAAAATCATATACACAGTGAAAGTAGTGTAAATGGAAAGAATTTTTTAAAAATTGAAATGGAATGTTAAATAATTTTAATACCCAAGCTTTAATCAGAAGTGATGTGAGAATACCCTCCTCCCTTTGCAGAGTTGAGAAGGCTACGTATGTGGAACAATGCATATGCTGTTAGACTTGAATTATATGTTGGGTTAGTTTTGCTGAATTGCTTTTCTTTTCTTTTTTATTCCTTGGAGGTCAAAGATATACCTATATATATGTATCTAATTATATATATACACACATATATATATATCCCCCCCTCAGGCTGTGGAAGGGTAAAGGAAGAAGTAAAGGCAAAGGATCTCAATTTTTTTTTTAAACCCTCAAAATGTAGTTAAAAGACAGCTTTGTCCTAGTGATCCTAAAAGAGGCTGACTGTGGGAGAGGCGCAGTACTCACAATAGCCTGGTTGAATTTGGACTCAATCTCTCCTAGTAACCAGTCGAAGGCTTCCCCACTTAGTCTGAACTCTTCTGCCATGCGTCTCGAGCACAGAGTGGAGCGCAAGTGAATATTGAAGAGCAATGTGGCATTTTCCTGTGCCTGACGGCTGAGAGGATCTTCTCCATTGACAATCACCAATTTCTTACTCAACTCCTTCACACCTGAGATAAGAAACAAGGGAGAAGATCAGGACTGGGACATCTGTCTTCCAGCCCCCAGCCCAACTTATTTACCTCTGTTCTTACACCCCATTGCTTTCATGGGTCCAGGTGTCTGGACTCACCACCACTCACCATCGACAACCTTGATGGGGTGCAAGTCGGAGGGGAGGCGAGGGTTGATGTGGAAGATTTTCTGGGCATTCCAAATCATACGCAGTAAGTTACAGGGAAGAACCACCTATGGAGAAAAGAGTGGTGGCAGGATTGCCAATGAGCTAAACTGAGATTAGCTGCTAACCACCAAACCAGATTCCTTCATTCCATACTTCCCCATTCCAACCTCTGCCCTTACCAAATGTACCACGAAGCTACATCTTACCTTGCTGTCTCCAGTAGGGAAGATGACTCTAAGCACCTCCCTGTCCTCACGCATTCGCTCAAATTCACGCTCCAGCTCATTTTGGATGTGGGCATTACTGAGCACATCCTTCACTAATTCCTCCTGCAGGGTACGCCGCAGCGCTCGCTCATTAGTGTAGTCAAAACGGAACCTGTGTGGCAGGGCCAAAGACAGAAAGATTGATGTACCCTAGAGCTTGAGGAGTTACAAGACAGACCATCTTGAGAGATGTGAAAAGCATTATCAATGCCCTGTGTGGTCACTAAGCAAATTACTCTGCCTCTATGAATAAAGGTTCATTCACTCAACATTTTCCTATTGCACAGTAATGGGATAAAAAAATGGGGTTATCCACATGCAAGTGAGCTGTAAAGTATAAAGGCATGACGACTCAGGATGCCATAAGGATCCAGAGAAAAAGGATGGACAGGTACAAAAATACTTAGAGCAGCACTTTTTGTTATAGCAAAGAAGTGGGAACAAAGTAGGTACCCATTAACTGGGAAATGGCTGAACAAATCATAGCATTAGGACGTGATAAAACATTGCACTGTAAGAAATTGAAGTATGCTCTATAGAGAGAGTGAGCAGGAGGACCACAGCAACATAAACAAAACAAACATTTGAGACCTCAGAACTCTGATCAATAAAGTAGCCAATCTTAACTTCAGAAGACTGATGATGTTTCATACCTCCTAGCAAAGAAGTGATAGACTCAAGACATGGAATGAAACAAATCTTCAGACATAACCCAGTACGTTTTTTTTCCTTCTTCACTACTGTTTATTACAAAGAAGTATGGAGAACTGTTGGTGACTGGACTTGTATTTTGTTGTTAAGGGGAGTATCTGGTTGAAGTAATCCCCTATACCAATGCAGAACAGAACCTTCTCTATAACTTATATTCTTAAAGAGATGGCAGTGAAACCATTAAGTAACTTGGCCCAGTCCTTATATGTTATAAAGAACACCTGAATCCAGGTCTTCCCAGCTTTGAGGTGTAGTTACGCTATATTGTGCTATCTCTAAGGATAAGAGTAACGGTGACACAAAGAATGTCAGTGACACATTAAAAAATTTCAAAGTGAGAAATTATTCATAAAGAGATAAGCAGAGAAGTTTTGTTAATATTGCTAAAATACCTTGAAAAAAGTGGGTGTTAATACAAGTTATTTCTTACGCAATCCTCTTTTCTCTTAGGTTTTGTATGTTAAAATGTTCATGTTTAACTTCAAAATAAAAACAAAACTTTTAAAATAAAAGGCACTTGACCCGTCACTATAATGTACTATATGTTTACATTTTTATTTAAATTCTGACACTTCTGTATAGGCTGATACCTTCCCATAAAACAGGGTGACAGCAAACATTTTCTAGAAACTTACTAAAAGTGCCATGTTTGGCAGTACAAAGACATTTCTATACAGTTGAATGTCTAAAATGGTAAGATATGCCATTGTGGTCAAGCTCCAGTGGCTTGTTTTTCATAGTAAAACTCAAATGAACTCCTATTTTTGATAGTAAATGTCATTTACCAGAGTATTTGCCATTTAAGCCTCACTGCAAATTACTGCAGAGGAGAAAAATTTTTTTAATGTAATCTTAATTTTACCTCATATACTGTACATTCCAAAAAAGAAACCTCTAAACTTTTTAAAATGTTATAGATACACTACCAAACATATCACTTTAAAATTGTATAATGTTGAATTTCATATAAATGAAAAGCATAATCTCACAGAAATATACATCAACTATGTAGCAAAAGTATCTTTAAAATCTGTGGAAAATAAAAGCTGTATCATTCTTTAAAAAAAATAAAAGGCACCTGGGGTGGCTAGGTGGCGCTGTGAATAGAGCACCTGCCCTGGAGTCAGGAGGATCTGAGTTCAAATCCGAGCAAAGACACTTAACACAAAAACTAGCCAAGTCACTTAACCCCAAATGCCCTACCTTCCCTCCTCCAAAAAGCAAAAAAAAGAGTAAGTATGATTTCATTCCACACCTAGTTCATATCACTCAAGGACATTAGGAACCTGCCACCCCTAAGATCTTCACTTACTCACTTTTTCTCAAAGGCCTTATTGGAAGGCTTGAGGGTTGCCAGGTTCTGGAACTCAACACTTTCACCAGCCAGTCCATCTTCACCATAACGTAGCTGTACCACCTGGTTGATGGAGTTGCGCACTGTTGCATCATATTTCACCATCACAGACTCCATTGATTTGATCAGACGTCTCTGGATATAGCCTGGATATAGCATATAGATATGTGACTACTGATAAGCTTGAGGCAGAACCACAACTCCCAGCTTAAGGACTGAATGGTCAACAGTCCCAGGATGTGAGAATGTCTCCATTACATGTTTCTAGTAGGCTGAGACTTAAACTCTAGAAGGCAAATACGTAATGAGAATAAGTCTCCCAAATACCTCTGGCTTTCACAAAGCTGCCTAAGATGCTCATCCTCAATTCTCCCCAAAGTAACAAAAAGGACATATTTTTGCACAGTACAGCAACAGCTTCAAGCAACCTCTGAAAATCTTTTCATGGGCTGCTGTGAGTTAAAGTCCCTGGGTGAAAACAACTAAATTTCTTCATGAGGGAACTATAATTCTCAGTCTTCCCCTAAGATTTCTGGATTAGGTGAGGCCTCACCAGTTTCAGCTGTCTTGACAGCAGTGTCAATAAGCCCTTCACGTCCACCCATAGCATGGAAGAAGAACTCAGTGGGTGTGAGACCAGCCAAGTAGGAGTTCTCCACAAAGCCTCGGCTCTCAGGACCATAATCATCTTTGATGAAGTGGGGAAGAGTCCGGTGTTTGAAGCCAAAGGGAATCCGCTTGCCTTCTACATTCTGCTGTCCCACTACTGCAATAACCTGAGGGTTGAGAAAAAAGAGTGAGGTTATATCTGTTGTCCTTTTAAGAATAAGAATGTTCCACTTCCATCTTTAACCCCAAGTTTCTACCTTTTACTCCAAATGCCTAGGTTTGTTCTTTCTCTCTCTCCCTCCCTCCCTTCTCCCTAATATCAAAACAGCCCCTGTTATCTATAAAGAAAAAAAACTTTCCTCACCTGGGAAATATTGATTTTAGAACCCTTTGCTCCTGATACAACCATTGACTTGAAATTGTTGTATTCAGATAGGGACTTTTGGGCAGAGGAGCCGGTCTTGTCTCTTGCATCATTAAGAATTCGGTTAACCTGATTTTCAAATGTCTGCCGAAGAGTGTTTCCTGGTGTTGGTTCCAGTTCGTTGTTATGTGCCTTCTCAATCACCTAAGGAAATTTTTTTTAGGAGGTAGGGGATGAGAGGGACATGAGAGGCACCCTGGCATTAAAAATACTAGCCCCTACTTCACCATATTTCTTTTCCTTCCTCATTTTTCTCCTTTAACCTCTGATTCTAATGTCTAACATCCCCATAATTTCCATAGAGAGACTTCCTTCAACCTCCCCCCTCTTCTCTCACCTCTATTACATCTTGCTTGGCTTTCTTGATGGTGTTCTGAATATCCTGGTAGGTCTTGGCATCAGCAATGGAGTCCCCAATGCCAATGGTATGACCTAAGGTTCATGAGTAATATCAGAGACAATTTTCCCCACATGGGGCAGAGATGAGTTATACAGTTATGCCCTTTACGACCCTGGGTGGGTATGGAACCCAGGAAGAAAGTGAGAAGAAAGAGGTGTGTAAAGAGAACTAGCAGCAAGGAGTGGGAGAGATAGCATGAAATAAAAAACACTGGCTAAGGCACTGCCTCCTGCCCTGCATCCTCACCTTCTATGAGAAGCCAGTTATTGATGACTGTCTGAATGTTGGAGTAAAAGAGACGGGTAGTGTCATGGCCCATCTCTAGGTATGAGATATGGACAAGTGATCCAGCTGATGTGCCCAGAGACTTCTTGCACAAGATTCCCATGATCAGTTCCCCATTCTCCACTACCACCTAGGAACAAATCAGTTAACAATTTGGTCTCCTCCCCTATAGTTTCAAGTTCCAGATCCTTCATGAATCCTGGCATTTGGCCTCACCTTGGTGTCCCCAGGAGAGATGTGCTTGTAAGGGCCACTCTCTTCATCATCAGGGTGAGTGCTATGGGTTCGGATACAGTTGATGTGCCCAGGCACAATAAGGGAGAATATCTGTTTTCCAGTCCATAAAGGTCGGGGTTTCAGTATGGCTGGTTGGGGTACCTTCCCATCCCATGTTGAAAGGAACATCAGTAAGTTCATCACTTCACCCTGTAGGAGAAAAGAAAGATTCAAGCACTATTTAAGACCTTAATTCACAGGTCTAGACCCCACAAGCTTTGCCCCAAATTTCTTTCAACTGTACCAAAGACAGGCAACTTGGTCAATGGAAGGAATCAAAATTAATCAATGTCTACTAACAAAAAAACCAAGCAAGAAGTAGATGAGAAAGAGCAGAAGGTAGTTTTGAGTCAAAGATGAATTCAATCCTTGTAACTCCAGGCCTTAAATTTCCAAGTCAGCTCACCCTCTCTAGGAAGACATCTCTCTTGGTGAACTTTCGGACCGCTGTAAGAGTATCTTGCACAATGCCCATGACAGGTCGGTTGCTCTGGGGTGTAACAATCATTCGGGGTACCATAGCCAATTCCTGGATCTCTGCTCTAGTCTCTAGAGATTGTGGTAAGTGCAGGTTCATCTCATCCCCATCAAAGTCTGCATTGTAGGGTGTTGTCACACTGAGGAAAACACATGGATTCAATATTTGGATTAGGACCTAAGCAAAATACTCTAATCCTTACTCTTTTCTTCAGTCCTAATTTTTCTAAGGGATTCAAGTATATGATCCTTGGAATGACCTGAGATTCAAGCGGAATGTGGACCAAGGCAAAATGCGGACCCTATGACCCATCATGGACATCTTGTGCAGTGTTGGCTGTCTGTTGAAGATAACAATGTCCCCATCACACATATGACGCTCTACCTGAGGAAGAAGGTGGGAAAGGTGTCAACAAAACAGTATTGTATTCTGTAATCCCTAGAGACTCATATTTTTTCTTCCATCCTACTTCCTTCAGTTGTGTCTCCTTCACCTCTACTACTCACTACCCATAACTACTGTCTAATGCCATTATCTCCTTTTATGCTCCAGGGTGATGGTGACACAAAGTAATTTCTCAATAACTTTCTAACAATATGAACTATGGGAAACAGAGTCATATTCTATCAAGTATCCCAGGTGAGGAAAACGACAGAAGCATCTAAGTACCTTGTAGCCAGTTTGCAAGTGAAGGTCACTAGGTTTGGGGTGGAAGCGCAGATCAATTCGGTCACCATTATCTCGGATGATATACTTGGCTCCGGGGTATTGGCTGTTCCCCCTCCGTACCAGCTCTTGAAGCCTAAGCACAGGGGAAGATATGGCTTAGATCTAAATGCCTTCTCTGTTCTCTTTCTACCAAATAAGGCTTCCCTTTCCTAAGGATATCCCCATTGTCTGAAAGAGTAAGGAGTAACATTAACTCTTCCCTGATTCAACATGCCTTCCCCTCTGTCTCTGTCCCTAGTCCCAGTTCCATCCTTGTTCTCTCCTCTAAAAAAAAAAACCACACTACATTAGTCACTTTGGATACCCTGACAAGTTTCCTCATATGTTCTTAAGCATTTCTCTTAAAGTACCCATGATCCTAATCTTCCATGGCTCCTATGGTCACACCTGTCAATGTTGAAGGGGGTGACGATTTCTGCAAAGGTCATGTTGGCAGCAATAGAACGAGGCACGCCTACTTGGTCGATGGAAAGGTTAGGATCAGGTGTGATGACTGTGCGGGCTGAAAAGTCCACCCGCTTGCCCATCAGATTACCACGGACTCGCCCTTCTTTGCCCTTCAACCGCTGCTTCAGGGACTTGAGGGGCCTACCTGACTTCTGCATTGCCTGAGGGGAAGAGATCAAAGTGGGGAGAATGAATCCAGCAAGGCTTATTATCTCTCAGCTCATACTTCCTAGAAATCACTGTTCTATGTATCCTCCCCCCATTATCAAGCTCTAGGTGTCCTTACTCTGCCAACTTCATCTTCTAACAGCTCTTACCAGCCAGTCACTTCCAATCTTCTTTTCTACAGTCCCCCAGACAATCTACTTTACTCACCCTGGGCAGACCAGGAAGCTCATTGTCCACCATGGTGGCCACATGGAACTGCAGCAGCTTCACATCCTCAGCAATCACATGAGCAGCAGCTCCATTCTGCTCATTACGACGTAGCTGATTGTTGATCTTCACAATGTCAGCCAATTTGTGTGTCAGGTCATCCTGGAGAGAAGAGGTTACAAGCTTAAGGCTTAAGGGGCTTGAGGCATCAACAGGCTCTCCCACCACATTTTTTTCTCCCTACCCCTCCTCCCCTGTAGCATTCTGACCTGGTTACGGGCAGAGCCCTGCATAACAACAGCAGGCCGCACAGAGAGAGGGGGAACAGGGAGAACAGTAACAATCATCCACTCAGGTCGAGCATAGCGTGGCTCCATGCCCAACACAAAACACTCCTCATCTGAGATGCGCTTGAAAATCTCATGTACACGCTCAGGACTTAGCAGGATTTTCTTTTCCTGTGAGTCCTCGTTAACATGCTTCCACTCCGCGTACAGCTCCAATCCTGTGCGCCGAATCCGAGGCTGGTATCTCCCACACCCACCATGGCCCTGTAGGGGGAAGGAGCAGTAAGAGCAAAGGTGTACTACCTATCCTGGCTTTTCCTGTGGGCCTGTGGCCACCCCATTTTGTTATTTACCTGCCTTTCTTCCTGGATTTGTCCTTCCAGTGCTCCTCATCCCTATCCTCCTCCTCCTCCTCCTCCACGTGTAACTAGCTAGATCCTGTTTCTTCTCTTTTTCCCCAAAGCCCTTTCTTCCCTCAAGGGTCCCCAGAAAGCAGCTGTTACCTTCTCTTTGGTAAGATCCTCATCACCTTCAGGCTGCTCTACTCCAAACTTGTTGTCCATCTCCTCACCTCCCTCGCAGATATTTTTGCCTTTGCAGAGGTCATAGACATGGGTAAGTCGTTTCTTTGGTTGTCCTTTTGACTTACCCAGTATATCTTTGATTTTTGGATTGTTCTGAGGATGAAAGAGCAGGGTGATCAAGGGAAGTGCGCTGCCATCATCCCTCTCCACCCCTGCCTTTGAGGCCACTCCCCTACTCACTGAGTCAACCAGCAACTTGGAACAGAAGAAGCAGACACAGCGCAGAACTTTCATTGTCTTCACCAAGAAACCCACATGGAACACAGGCTTAGCCAGCTCAATGTGTCCAAAGTGGCCAGGACATTCTGTCATGTTCCCTGTTGGACCACATAAACTCAGCATTTAATCCACTTCACTCTTTTCAGAGGCTCCCTGACCCCCAGTCTTCATTTCTCCCCAACAATCCACATAGCCCATCAAGGCCCCTTGTCCTTTAAATACTCATTTCCTTATTTCCCAGCACCTGCCTGCACATGTCTGACAGCGTCCTGTCCGCTCAATCACTCCTTGCCTGGGATCCATCAGTCCCCCAAGCTTGGGGCGCCCTCCCTCCGTCGTCTCGGGGTACTTGATGCCACCTTCTGTCACAGACATCCGTTTCTGGGGGGAGGAAGAGAGAAAAATAATAATTAGGATGCCTGGGTTTCTGGAGTTCCTGAAGCAGAGGTGGGTGGATGTATCTGCACAAAATTCTCTGTAAGGTTCTTCAGAATAAATGGGACCTGAGAGGAATGAATAAAGCATTTATTAAACACTTACTATATGCAAAGCACATAAAAAGAATAGAAACTGGTAAAAAAAAAAAAGCTATAGTCCTCTGTCTTTAGGAGAGAAAGGTGTCTAGGAAGGTCTCAATGAATTACCACAGTCAGAGGTTCTTTTAGTTACTGTTTAATTACACCAGAAGACTAGAATGTATCAATCTATGCACTTGGCCCAAACAGCTAAGAGATAAGAAAACCCTTGGGGTTTGACGCTTTGTAATAACAACTCTGATCCACTGAGCTTGGCTAAAGGTGACCCTATTCCCCCTGGCCTTGCCTATTCCAATAGTCACCACTTCTCTCTCATGAAACTATCATCTATCTCCACTGGCTCCCTCCCATCTGCCTAAACTATCCTTAATTCACTCTAATACTAAAAAACAAACAAACAAACAAAAAAACACCTTTCCTGAACTCTTCTACCCTACTCCCCTTTACCATCCCATCTCTTCCCCCCCTTTCACAGAGTAGGGCATTCAAACACACAAAGTAAACATTTAATAAGAAGCAAAATGTAGTGGGAAAAACTCAGGATTTAAATAGGAGACTCAGATGAAAATTCTGCCTCTTACAATTACTAGTTGTGTTTCCTCACCTGTAAAACAAAGATACCTGTTGTAAATTTATTTCAGAGAGTTGTCGCAAGAACCAAATGAGATAATCAATCAATGAGCATCTTATTAAAGCATGTATGAGATGCTGTGCTAAGTGATAGGTATATAATCCTGAAACTCTAGAGAAGCTTATTTATATTCTAGCAGGGGAGACCCTTCCCCTCCACAAAAATGCAAAATAAATAGAAAGTAGGGAAAATTTAAAGTGTTATTTTTAACCCTTCCCCCCCAACTTCATGAAAAAGATTTTCTATTCATGATCTTCACTCACCTAAAAAGCTAGCACAGGTCTTCGATGACCTAAACACAAATCTAATAGGCCCTGGACATTCAGGCCCTGACTCTTGCACTTTGGCAGTCTTTTTATACTGTCTTGGACAGGATGAAGGTTTCCTTTTAAAAATTTTCACTGAAGCAAGCATTTATAGACCTTTCACTACCCCCACCCCCTCCACTAAATAATCTTTAATGACAAAGTTAAACCCTCATAAGAAATATGTAAAGTTCAGCAAAAACAGATTATATGTTTCTTTCTGCATTATGAGTCTGTCACTTGGAGGACAGTGAATAGTATGGCAGGAAGTGAGTAGTATGTTTCATAATCAGTCCTCTGGACTTTTTGGTTTGTTGCCACATTTATCAGAGTGCAAAGTCCTTCAAAGTTGTATATTTTTATAATGTCATTTGTTGTCATTTATAATGTTGTCAGCTGTTCTAGTGTGTTCACTCTCTCTGCATCAGTTTACAGAAGTCTTCCCAGCTGGTTCTGAAATTGTTCCTTTCCTTATTTCTCATTGTAAAATAATACTCCGTTACATTCACATACCACAATTTGTTCAGCCTTTCTCTAACTGGTAGGTGCCCTCTTGGCTTTCAGTTTCTGGTTACTATGGTAAAAATATTTCTGTATCTATGGCCCTTTTCCTTTTCCTTTGATATCTTTGGGGTACAAGTGGTACAACTAAGCTTAGTAACTTTGGGAACACTGTTCCAAACAGAATTTTCTACAACATTTGCACTAACACAGTCTCACCAAAGATGCATTAATATGCTTTTTTAACAGTAGCCCTTCCAATATTTGTCATTTTTCCCCATCTAATGGGTGAAAGTAGAAATTCAAGAGTACCTTTCATTTTCATTTCTTTAATTATTAGTGATTTAGAGTATTTTTTTCATCACTGTTGATAGCTTAGATTTATTTCTTCCTTTGAAAAAGGCTTCTTCGTATCTTTTGGTTATTTAGCTATTAGAGAATGGTCCCTAGTCTTTTAAATTTGAATCTGTTCTTTAAACAGAGTATACCAAAAAAAAAATGCATATACACTTTACTAGTCCATAATTGTGACATTTTCACTTTATCAAAAAAATAAATGAAGCCATTAACAAGCCAAGTTTGTGTACATTTTGGGGGAAATATTCACTTTTTGGGACTAGAGGGCTAACATGTATCTTGGATAAGAGACCATGTAAGCTGCCAAGATTTTTTTCCTAGGTACCTTTTCCCTTTTTAATTTTAATTGCATTAAATTGGTGCAGAAACTCTTACATTTTATATATAATTAAAATTATCTGCTTTATCTTCTGTGATGTTTTCTACCACTTTTTGGTCATTAACTCTTCCTCTACCTATAGGTCTGAAAGGTAATTTTCTTCCTTGTGCCTCTCATTTGTTATCTTTTGTGTTCATTTATTTATGTGAAGTTTATCTTGGTACACAGTCTATAGCTAATTTCTGCCAAACTCCAATTTTCCTAGCAGTTTTTGTCAAATAGTAAGCCTTCATCCCATCAAGTCTTTGGGCTTATCAAACACAATGCGACTGTGCTCATCTGTTTCCATGTTAGGTAATCAGATATGTCCTACTGATTTATTTCTTTATTTCTTAACTGCTACAAAAGCATTTTGAAGATTACTGCTAAGGCGTTCCTTTCCTTCCTAATTTTTTCATTATTAACTCTTAAGATTCTTGACTTTTTGTTCTTCTATATAAATTTCATTATTTCTTTGAGCTCTACAAAGTAATCCTTGGTAGTTCGGTATGGCACTTAATAAAATAAGCAAATGAGTTTAGGTAGTAGTGTTATTTTTATTATATTATCGTGACCTACTCATAAGCAATTAATATCTTTTCAATTACTTGAGTCCATTTTTACTTTTGAATAATTTTACGGCTGGATTAATATACTTAGTTCCTGGGTATATCTTGGTAGATACATTCCAAATTATAGTTATTTTTCCATCTCTCTAGAGTTTTTGCTGATGATATATAGGAATGCTGATAATTTATGTGGATTTTCTATCCTGTAACTCTGAATTTATTTAGTCATTTATAGTTTAGATTCTAAGCCAAATGTATTATCTGCAAAAAGTGATCATTTTATTTCCTTTCCACTTATGTTCCTTCCTATAATTTTTCTTATTATATTTAATTTATTTATATTTATTATAATTATTCATATTATTATATTTAATACATTTATTAGATAATTGGCATACTTCCTTTATTTATGATCTTAAAAGGCCTCTAACTTTTCCCCATTTTATATATAATATCTACCCTTGGTTTTAGATATTTACTATAAAGAAAGGTCGATTTATTCCTACAATCCTAGTGTTTTTAAACAAATATAGGTATTGGCTAAATGCCTTTTCAGCGTACACTGATATAACCATTCAGTCTTTTTTATTTGTCACCAAAAGTATTTGTTTTCCTTATGTTAAACCAACTCTGAATTCCTGGTATATACCCAACTGGATCATACTGTATAATCTAATATAGTTGTTCCAACCTATTTGCTAATGTTTATTTAAAATTTACCGTATTAATGCTCATTAGGATTATTGTTAGGGCTTATTTCTGTTTTGTCTCACTAGTTTAGGTATAGACTATATTTATAACAGAAAAATACTGGAAAGGTCTCTTCTATTACAGCAAAGAATTAATGCAATATTGAAATTCTCAAAATATCTGACAGGATCTATAAATCAAAAGAGGCCTAGAGTTTTTTTTTTTTCCTTTAGGACTTGACTTATAGCTTGTTCAATTGCTTTTTCTTTATTTAAAACAATCTTTCTTCTTTGTCAACCTGAATTTTTAAAAATTTTTATAAACGTGCATTCATTTTCCCTAAGTTATCAGTTCTGTTAGCATGTAATTGAGCAAAATAGTTTCTGACAATTTCATTTCCTCTGTCCTTTTTCAGTCATGTTACAATCTGCTCTTCCCCCTCTTTTAAACAATCAGATTAACGTAACCTATTTTATTAGGTTCCATTCCCTATCCCTAAATTTAACTCCTTTAATTTGCGGAATTCCTACTTTGTTGCTCAGTTGGGGGGTGGGAGTTCGGGGCTAATATTTTGTTTGGGTTAAGTTGTGTGTTCAATTTCCTGATTTTTTTCTCTCTTTTCTGAATGAAACATTTAGATATAAGATTTGTCCTAAGGATTGTTTTAGCATGATGTCTGTTATCATTTTCTTTATGAGATATTCTTGTTTCTATCAATTGGTTTTTTGACCTACCAGTTCTTTAGAATGTTGCTTAATTTTTGATTACTCTCAAATTCTTCCTTTAAGGACCTTTTACTGAATGAATTATGATAAAGAAATTATTTAGTATTTTTACTTTTCCACATTTTTGGTGATGTCCCAAAACATAATCAATTTTTTCTGAGGGGGAAAGACAAGGCAATTGGGGTTAAATGACTTGCCCAAGACAAAGCTAGTCAAGTGTCTGAGGACATACTTGAACTCAGGTCCTCCTGACTTCAGGGCCAGTGCTCTATTCACTGCCTCACCTAGCTGCCCCAACATTATCAATTTTTAAAAGGCATAATGTACAGCAGAGAAGTAAGTAAATTCAATTCCCCTACATAATCACCAGAGACTAATTATTTCTAAGTTTTCTAGTATTCTAGTCAGGTATCTAACTTATTTATCTTGTCATTAGATTTGTCTAGGTCTAAGAGACATAGCAAGGTTCCCCTCTACTACAGTTTTACTATTTCTTCTTCCAATTCCATTAACTTTCCTTTTACATACTTAGATGCTATGCTATTAAATACTGATACAGATTCATAATCTATGGTGCATTTAAGCAAAAAGTAATTTCCCTACAGAGCACTTTTTACCAAGCCTTATCTGAAATAATTACTACCTGATTTTTTTTAGTTCAACTGAAACATGAAATGATTTTGCTTCAGCCCCTCATTTTAACTATATATGAATCTTTTAAAGTAACACATTATCAAGACAAACTCAATCCATTCATGTAAATGGTTATGATTGTTGGTTGTCTATTTCCTCCATTCAATCCTCTTGTGTTTTTTTCTTTCTTTGCTCCCAAGTGAAGTGGCAACAAAGTCTGCTTGACAAGGCTTATTTTCTGACTTGCTGAAGTTCTTCTCTTTCTTTTGGCTTGATCCTGAACCCAGGTTTTTACTTTATTTCTTTCCTTGACACCTTCCACTCCTTGCCCTTTCTCTACAAACACTAGAGTTTGTTTTGCCTATGACCATCCCTCACAAATCCTGCCCTCTCTCCTCCATACCCCTCCCCCGTTCCCTATTTCCCTTTTAAGTTTAGTGTATTTCCATACCAACATATATGTATGGAGGGGGAAGATGCGTAACTGTGCTCAATCCTCATTCCACGCACCTCGATTGTATCATAATATTTCCCCCTCCCTTCCTCCAGGCAATAATCTTTTGTCCCTCCCATTTCTGGCTTCTCCTGAGACCATCAAAACAGAACAAAGTCACCCAGAGGTCTTCCGTTTAATTCTTTTTCTATGACTTTTTTACATATTATGATTTTGAGTACATTTGTTTCTTAAACCCCTAATAACATGTAAATAATCCATCCTTGTACATCCCTTCCAATTAAAAAAATGTGTGCCTTTCTATGTTTCTCTTGATTGTGTGTCTACTTAGTTCTAACCTTTTCATCAGGAACATTTGGAAATCTATTTCTTTAAAGATGTTAAATTATCTTTCATCTTCCTGGATTCCAGGTCAGTTAAAACATATCTATCTATCTATCTTTTATTTTCTTCAATAGTCTGGTTTTAATGTTTGTTGGTCTTACTGAGTGTTCCTTTGGTCCATTCTATTTTCTTTCTTTTTTTTATACTTCAGTTTTTTTTTCTTTTTAAAGATATTCTTTTTTATTATAGTTTGCATCATTCATTTCCAAAAGATTTTGAGTTACATATTTTCTCCC
>CM053584.1:186360237-186373526 GCA_028627135.1 Pseudochirops cupreus | reverse complement strand
TCCAGGCCGCTCAACGCGAGAGCACTGGCCTCAGAACAATCGCTTAATCCCCCTGCAGGCCGTGGGCGGGAAGCTACAACGCGGAGGCGGGTGCAAAACCTCTGCCTTTCGCTTTTCTGCTCTGGAGGCCTTTTCGCTGGACTGCTTATCTCCCCCTTTTGCAATCCCCACTCCCAGCTGCTGCTAATCTGCTCACCTGAGAGGCTCCTCCCCTCCTCCCGTCCAGCTGCCCCCAGGGCACAGCCGTAGCTTCAGGGCAGGCTGGTTTTGGTTCACAGTGCTGATATGGTTCCTCGTAGCCAAGCTGACTTTAGTGGGAAGTATCTTTGTGTGCGTTTTGGAGTTCTAGGATTGGTTTAGAGTCCTGTTTTATGGGTATTTTGGGGTGGCTATGTGAGAGCTGCGATATGTTGCTGCTGCTATGCCGCCATCTTGGCTCCGCCCCTGGTCCATTCTATTTTCAATGAGTTCAAGTCCTAAGTAAGTTTTCCCACCACCTATTTTCTAAGGTGTCAATTTTCCTAGGTATTCCAATGTCTCCCTGTAGTTTCATTTCTTCTAGGCACTCTTATAATCCTCATGGCCACAGTTTGTTTTTTCTCCCTATGAGGCTCTACTGGGAATTGTGGGTGGTCCTCCTCAAGGTTTACTCCCTGGGCATTTCTTAGTCCAAGTTATTTCCTAATTAATAGCAGCAATATATTTTACTTGGTGCACTAATCTCAACAGCCTCAGTGTCTAGGTTGGGGGAATCTGGCTGTTTCTGAATGTGGTGGGCTGTAGGGACTGTCTGGCCTTGTCCCCTGCTTTGAAGGCCCAGGTTCCCTAGAGGCCACTTAGGATCCTCCTCTACTGCAGAGAAGTTTCCTGGCAGCACTGTCACTAATGTTATTTCCCCTGCTGCTGTGAAAACTCCCAGGCTACTCCCATACCAGTCTTCAGAGACCCCTCACTTGTTACTATGGGACTTATGGCTGCCTACCCCCTAGGATCAAACAGGGACCATCTTCCCTCTTTCTTTTGCTGAGCAGCTTGACTCTTACCATGGGGCTCTGGGATACCTCCTTAGTGCCTGGGGCCCCATTCCTTGCTGCTAAGCATCTGGAGTCACTTCCTTGTTATTGCTAGGCCCTTACCAAGGGACGCAAGGGCCACTCCCAGGCTGGGCTCTGTTTAAGACTTCGCTCTTGCCTCAGAGTCCTCTAGGCCTCCAGTATTAGGCTGTCTAGGGCTCTTCTCTCTTCTCTCTTTCTGAGTCTGCCCCCACCTCCTCTATGCTAGGTTCCTGCCTCACAGCTCAATGTTACTCCTGGTTGATCTCTGCCATGAATCCATGGGTTAGGTGGAGGAGTCTACAGATAATTCCAATTCTTTTTAAAACTGATGCATTTTAAAAAGCTGTAATGGGATGTGTGTGTGTGTGTGTGTGTGTGTGTGTGTGTGTGTGTGTGTGTGTGTGAGGTGGTGGTCTTGGCTCCTCTGCTACGTTCCCACAATACTCCCCCCTTTCTGCTTTTATCACTGTTCCTTTTGGTACATTTTCAATTTTGCTGGCTCCTCTAGATCCTAACACCCTGCCACCCTCCCAAAATTCCTAAATGTATAGGGACTTCCCCCCAATTACAATTACATTTTATTATTTTCCCCACTTAATAGTATTTTATTTCTATGAATTATATGTAAAGATAATTTTCAGCATTCACTTTTATAAGATTTTGAGTTCCAAATTTTTTTATCCCTCCCTCCCTTCCCCTTTCCCAAGATGGCAAACAATCTGATATAGGCTATATACTTACAATCATATTAAACCTAAATGCATATTTTTAATTGTAAAACGTAACACACTAAACAATTGCAAATAAATTCAATAAAGAAACAAATCCCAAATAGACCCGTATTATCAATATTATTTGCATTTTGATTAGAAAACAAATACAATTTTAAGAAAAAAATTTATACTCTGTGTGCTTACAAAGTTTTATTGCCATTATTTGTTTTACATAATCAAAGCCAATAATATTCTTTAATAATTCTGCTATCATTGCCACAAATTATTTTCTATAACTTTTTCATATTTCTTTATTTTTTCGATTTCATTTTTTTAATGGCACAATGGTATTCCATTACCTTGATCTGCCATAGTTTATTTAGCCATTCCACGATCACTGAATGTGTATACTGTTTACAGCTTTTCACTACTACAAATGAAGCTGCTGTGAATAAAAATACTCACTTGCAGAGTCCTCCTCCCCCATCCTTTTGGTCATTTTGGAATTACCCTTGTGAGGAACGTTTGCAGAAAGACCATCATGAAAATAACTGAGGACGATTACACTTTAGAAATAAAGAGGTGGCAAAATTCTTTGAATAACTCAATTAGAACCTATAAATTAAGTCAACATAAATTCTAATACTCAGGGACTGCCATTCAAAGGTGAGACCACAAAAATATGTGGGAAAACATAGTTAAGGGAGAAGAAATGAAATAAATCAAAGGTTTCTAGACTACACAGAAGGAAGTTTCATGCCTATATATCATGAATGCCCTCTTTGAGAAAACAGAAAGAAGGAAGTAGAGATATGGTGAGCACCAAATAACATCACAAAAAATGAAACCAATTCTATCCTGACAGATGACTACTGATATGGGAGATATTTCCAAATTAGTCATCTTTGTTGGACCACCAATTTATGAGTTCTAAAAGTTCAAGAACAAAAACAAGATACAACTTGAGTTGAGATAACTCTAATATGACATATTTTGCTGTTGACTAAGAAAAACGGGAAATAAGAAATGTGAAGTTTAACCAATGTAAATCAATGAGCACAAAAGATCCTAGAAATGGCCTCAGACACCAAACATTTGATTTCCTTGCCACGCAGAGACATAAGAGTAACACTGGTTTAGAATAAAAATTCATTTATAAGATTCCATGGAAGAAGGTTATAGGCAATAATCGCTTCATTAAACTGTAAAAATCAGTGGAAGAAAAAAATGTTTACAGAAAGTTTGGAGAGAACCAACTCAGCAAAATCATCCTGAGGGCAATGAAGAATAAAAATGGGAAAGAAAGATCTATAAAGATTTTTATAATAAATTTTTTTCATCAAATGACTTGGGTACCAGACAATGCAATCACCACATTTGTATTTTTAACATCACAGCACTTTTGCTTGAGGAAGCAGGAAGGATACTAACAAAAACAAAGTTGGGAAGAACATCTGGATTGGAGACTGAGTACACTTAGGATAGGAAGCACAAAATTCTGAGCTGGAAATTGATACTCAAGCAAAAAGAAGATACCAAACGCCTTAGAAAATGATCTGAGATCTTGTTACCAAAAGAAGGTGACAGATTAATTACCTATATACTCAAGAATCTACATGGAAGAGGGAGTCATTTTGAGGTCATAGAGATATTCCCATTTGCAGATGACATTGTGTTAATGGTGCAGAACATTGAAAAATTTCCTAAATGAGACACATAACTCAAAAACGTTCAGCCCACCTATTCATACAGGAAAAAACAAATAAGAGCTGATGATCAGTACACACAGTGTAATGTTTTAAATTGGGTTAGAAATTAACAGGGAAGGGGACTGAAATTAACTTTTGGGGAAAATGCAGTCCTTTAATAACCCCAAACATCTCCCTGAAACCAATGTCCACCTTTTAAAAAATAAGATGGTGATACTGTATGCTTGGGACAGGTTCCAAAGAATTAAGAGTTCAGCGGCACATCAAAAGGTGATGGAGATGAGTAGGCTACAAGATATCACTGAGAATTAAGCAACAGAAGTGGAATAAAAGACATCATTATGGAGATTTAAGACCAGAAGCAAAAGTAGACCAATTCATGTGGACCCAGGAACAACCAATGGAAAGCAGAATGTACACCTTTTAGCATCCATGCAACATCAAGAGATCTAGAAGGTCCCCACCACATTGAGTTGGTGAACATAAACAAGAGTCAAACAAAATAGGATGGGATGGATACGTTTAATATGAGGCACTTTAAGTTTACTCACATGGATAAAATAAGCAGTTAAGTAAAATCCTTACGTTTTCTACTTTTGATAACATCATTAGATTATATTACGCTTGGCTTCCCTGCCTACATGTTCCCTAGAACTGAAATGTCATCCTTATTTTCCATCCTCCTTGACCAAAATCCTATCAGTTTAAAAACCATATAAAATTCAATTCACATCCACCATGAAGACTTTCCTGATCCCCTCAACCATGAACTAAACCTCCCCACCATAAATGGTACTTTGTTCAAACCTTTCACAAGCACTTTATTATTTTGTATTCTAGAAATTCCTATCATATTCCCTCACAAAAGTATAAGCTCCAAATCTGTAATTTCATTAGTGTCAGGAACTCCTAGTATGCAAACTTCTTCTACCTATGAAGACCAGCGGCTCCTCTACAACTAAATAGTTTGTTTGGAACCCAGAGAAATGACTAAGTGACCTGCCTATAGTGATAAAGCCTGTATCTGACACAGAACTTGAATCCAGGTTTTCCTGTGCCACTGTGCTTTCCAGACAAGACCCTGCCTTACCTAAACTTTAAATCTCCATCCCATCTGCTCCATCTACAACTTATACAGTAGGTACGTAGTTTACTAAATTAATAAACAAAACCCAGCACGTATATGTACATATGTCTCCCTAACCTCATGTTTTTTGTCTTTGTATCCCCACAACTAGTACACAGAAGGAACTAGTAATTAATGATTATTAAGCCTTTATTCCCAGAGGCTAGATAAAGGACAAGGATTGATGACAAACGGTACCAACCCACAAATACGTGGTCCTGATGGGTTAATATGGTCTGCCCCCCAATTTTAGTTCAAGTGTCCCCTTTTTAAGGCTGTAAAGGGCAGAGAATGACATCTTTCGGAAACGTGTTTGGTGCTACAGAGCTTTTGGGGTTTTCTGGTCAGTGAGTGGCTCTAGACTTTCCCCCTTTCCCATCTATGAAGACTTGGCCTTCTTCCATCCTCCAAAATCCCAGATTGCTGACTAAACTGCTGAAAATAAACTTGATAAGAGTTCAAATGCACTCTCAGACACTTGAAACACTTACTAGTTTGTATGACCTTCGGCAAGTCACTTAACCCCAATTGCCCTGCCTTCCCCCCTCAAAAAAAAAAAGGAAAGAAATGTGAGTTGCAGGTAAAACATCTGAATACTGGAGGGAAGCAAGAGGACACATAAGGATGAGATCAAGAACACTGATTAGGGTCTACACATGGAGTCAGAAAGGAGCTGGTGCTTCAAGATAGGATTTCCTCAAGAAGGAGGAGAGTAAAAGGAAGAAAGTGAGAAAGAGAAGGGAGTAGGAAAAGAAGCTTGAATTCAAGCTCAAATGAATCTGTGATCTCATCAATATAGATGCTATTTCCAACTGTACAGATGGCTCATCACGTACACTTGTCTTTCCATAAATTTGAACTTGTGACCTTGTTAAGATATCAGTGGAGTACCTGACATTCCTCTCCTCGGTCACATGAACAACCTAGACTGAGAGCTGAGGAGGAACATCAGAGGCTACCTAGACCAGTCTTTTCATTTTACAACTGAAGAAACAGTTAAATGATTAGCTAAGGTCAAACAGGGAGTACAAAGGTAGTTGTTGTTTCCAAGGCAAAGTCCCAGGGCCTTTGGGTAACCTCATCAACTGTTACAGATTTAATATCCATACTCTTCATCTGTATCTTCCCTGAGTTTCAACTTCATGTTAACCATTTGCCTACTGAACATTTCAAACTGGATATAACAATAACATCTCAAACCCACTAAATCCACAACAAAATTTATTATCTCTCTCCCCCCAAACCTTCCTATTTTTCTCAGAGATACCAACCATTTCTCAAATCTGTGTCATTCTCAATTCCTCACCCTCACTCATTCCAAATATCTGATCAGTCAACAAATCTTGTTCCTTTCTTCACAAAATGTTTCTCATCCGACCTCTCTATATACACAATTACCACCTTAGTTCAAGGTCTCATTACCTAGATCCTTACAACAGCAATGGTCTCCCTATTGAGACTTTCCTCACTCCAGTTCATCTTTCACTTGACTGTCAAAGTGACTTTTCCTTAATGGCAGATCTGACCATGCCACTCTCTCATACTTGATAAGCTCCAGTGGTTCTCCATTTACCTCAAGGATCGAATATGAACTTCTCTGTTCAGCTTTTTAAAAACTTTCAAATCTGGCCCCCACCTATGTTTCCAGCTTTCTGGTTACTTCTCTCTTCCCACGGTCTTCAATCCAACAACCTGTTATTCTCTCTGCTTTTCTTACGGGTCACCATCTCTCCCCTCTGTGCTTTGCACTGGCCACCCCTCCATATAGGGTATGTAATCTGTCCTCTAATTCACCTCAGAAAAATCCCCACAGTTCAAGAAACAGTCCAAGCATGAAGCCTTTCTTGATCCCTTAATGCCTTCCCTTCCCCTTTTTAAAAAATCATCTTTATATTTATTTGGCATGCACTAATATACAAGTACTCGTCTCACCCTTTAGAAAGTAAGCTCCTTAAGGGCAGCGATTAATTCTTTGTATTGGCCACTCTAATAGCACAGAGTAGGTGTTAAGTAAATGCTTGGGTGAAGAGGATCAAGGATCACATGGTTCTCCTTTGATTTCTGACTCCTAGAGGGTTCCCATAATTTATACAGTCAATTACTTATAGTGAAAACTAGAAATAAGAGATATTACATAGTGTTCTACAGTTTACAAAATGCTTTATGTTTATTATCTCATTCTTACAATAACTCTTAAGTTAGTCGAGAACTCTTTGTGTAGATTCTCTAACCATAAGATGAACTCCACTGCAACTTAAATCTTAAAAATTGCTTGAGATATCGAGGTTAAATAAATGACTTGTCCATGATCATAGTTAGTGTTAAGAGGCAGGGCTTGGTGAGGCCTTCTGAAGTTACATTCTAGGATTGTCCCTGAACTGTCTCCTGTATTTGCATACCCAGAACCCAGCACAGTGCTAACTAAGCACATAACTGGGGTTCAAAGAATGTCTGGTTCCTGAATCTAAAGCCAGTCAGATATCTAAGCCATATTGCCTCTCAAGATGAAAATTACTGATATTGTTACTCCCATTTTGGAGAAATTATCCAAGACCTGGAAGTTTGGGAATTCTGGATTCTTGGAAAAAAATGATTAATGTTTAAAGGGTACATAGAGCTAAGCTCACAGGCCCTTAAAAGTCCCTCTCTCTATACTCTACCTCAAATCAATATCAAAACTCTTAGGAATCTCCTGCTCAATTTTTGGAAGCCCTAAATAATGCCCTGCCAAACTTCATTCATCCTTCTCTTCAGTATCAACCTAAATGCTGCATTTTATTAAAAAAAAAACACCTCTCTATATTATATATATAGACGAAATTCATGTCCACGTATTTTAATAATTCCTTGCCACCTACCCAACCTTTACGCCTCCCTTTTAAAGTCTCAACTATCTGAAAAACAAAATTCTCCACTACCTATCTGACGGTTTCCATCCCAGAACAAGGCTAATATAAATCATTTCTACATCCTTTAAATAAATTTCATAACATCAAAGACACAATTCTCTATTTTCATGCTGCCTCCTTGCCCTGTTTGAGGCTCTGATCCAAGTACAAACCCTGACCCTAACAATAGTTACCACTTTTTGATATCCATATGGATTCGAATCTCCATTATTTTCTCAATTCCCAATTTTACAATCTACATCACACGACTCCCCCCTTCCCCAAAATCTAATTAGCAATACTAGTGGATGCGACATGAGATGCACTGCAACTCAGATCCTTAGTTCCGAAGATGTATATCCCAATCCCAACAATGAATTTTGCAAGTGCACCCCATCCCACCAACTTTACAAAGGCTAGGCAGTCCTTCAGCTTGGTCAATGCTCACTGAACTATCTCCAGGGCTGACCTAGCATTACCTTCATGGCAACTCTCGTACTTTGCAGTCGACGTATCGGGGTTCCAATAAAGGGCAATACAATACAACATAACATGTTTCAATAGATGCCCCACCACAACCCGAGGTTAAGTCCCGACTAATGGGGTGTTGCTTACCAGTTCATCTGGACTGAGGATTCCGAATTGCACGCGCTTGATAGTTCGTAGTGGGCATGCGCTATCCCCAGAGGGAGGTCCCCCACCGTGCATGGCTGAGGCAGGCCCGCCGCGCAGGCGCAAACCTCCCTACAAAAACCCGGCGCTGCCTCTGCCTCGGCGCCCAGTCCCCGCCGGGGCGGCCACCGGGTAAGACTTCCCAGGGTCGAGAGGAAATGCCAGCAGGCGAGGGAAGGAGAACGAAAAGGACCTGGGGAAGTACGAAAAAAAGCAAAAGGAACCTTCTCTTCTTCCCTTTTCCAGGGCTTTTACCTGCTCCCCCCCAAAAAATGCTTTTAAGGGGCTAAAGGAAAGTCCTTGGGACAGAAAAAGGAAATATCAATAAATAAATAAGTAACCGGGCTCCTTAACGGCCGAAGCGACAACAGTTTGTCTCTTGGCCTTCCGGGAAACCCTTCCTCACCAACCGTCCCAGCCGCGCTCTCGGCGCTTCTGAGGAGAGCGCACCAGAGCACCATCCTTTATAGACTCGCCCCCCCCTCACTTCCCCCGCCCCTTCCCCTTCCCGCCCTCCTTTGCGCCAGAAGGCCGTAAGCGCGAATACGTAGGGGGCGCGTGCTTTGGACGTTAAGCCTCTCTTCCGGGCCACTCATCTTCCTTCTGGATAGTAGTAAAGTGATGGGGGGGGGAAGAATCGATTGTAGTCTCATTGTGGCTACCTCCACCCCCGTCTCTGCTCTTCTTCTCCTAAATATTAAGCTGTAGAGATTTGAAATAGAAAGGTCCAATGGCTACCGCTTTTCCCCCCCTACTCTGGAGCACTGTTTCATCTTCATTGAATGGCACCTACTCCCTCCCACCGTCAGAACCGAAATTGGTTTATTCTGCTAGAGCTAAAGTAGGAGCGGCCCGGCCCAAACTCCGCCCAGATAAAAAATGGCCTGGGAGGTGGAGTTGCCTCCCTTCTCCCCCCCCCCCCCCCACACACCTCATGCTAATGAATATTTAATGACTTCGTAGATGTTTTGCCAGAGCGAGATGGCCCGGTTAATTCTGCAAGTCCGGAAGTTGGCTGCTTTGGTGTAGGGCCCTCGGAAGACGAGCGAAGCATCGCTGCCTCGCCTTGGCTCTGCGGCAGTTAGAGTCCCGGTCTCCCAAGCCCTTACGACACCAAGAAAGGACCGCGGCTCGGGGGCCTGTTCCACAGCGAGGGCCTAGTCTACCAAACAGTTTTCCAATAGCAGATCAGTAGAAAAATCCGAGGGTCTATTATTAGGTTCTGGAGATAACGCCAAGTAAAGGGATGGAGATACCCCAGAGAGGCTCCCTTCTGTCATGAAGAAATTTTATTTTCAGGAGACAGCGAAGGACAAACACTCAGGATCACTTGGAGAGGGATTGGCTGATTCCTCCTCCCATCCCCCTCAGTCTCAAAGCAGAGATGACACCAGGGATAGAGTCACACTTAGATTCTTCCTTGTTTCAAGTCAACATTGTGTCTCTCCTACGTACCAGTTTTCCAGGTCAATCCTTACCAACCCCTATCCCATATTCCCCTCCATGTCCTATCACATTCTCCTTTTGATTGGATGCCTCCCTTCTCCAGCCTCCATACAGAAAATGTCCTTCATTCCTTGTCCTGCCTGGAAACCCCAACTTCTGTTTTCCATTTCTCTTGCTCTTTAAGCTTTGCCCCCTAGCCTTCTAAGACTCCATCCCCTTTGTCCCCCAATCCTACTGTTCCAGGTCTACTTTGTCCCTTATATTCCTTTAAGCGTCTAGTCCCCAGGTCCTCCAGAACGTTCTGTTTTTCCATAATCTCAGTCAAGTTCCCAACATTTGTTCTTTGTCTCCCGATTTCTCTTAGTAATACCCCCTTATATACACCTGAGTTCCTCCCTCTACCAACTTTGAGTCCTAAGTCTCCCAAGCCCCAACTTCCTACTCTCCAACACACATATTTACATACAGACCCTCTGCCTCATTCCTTAAGACCCTCTCTTTTCCGATCACAGCTGAGATTCTGAGCAGTGATGATGGCAATGCTACCCAATACAACTCCTGCCCCCATGATGTCAGATGGGGTCACAGTCTCACAGAGTACATAGTACTGCAGCATCAGTGCCACCACCACCTCAGAATGTAGCACAGCACACACCAGTGCTGGGTGGGCCATGGTGACAGCATAACTGGCACATACAAATGAAACCAGGGCCAGGACCCCAACACCCCAGACACAGGTCCAACTCAGTGGGTCGTGGGGTATCACTGGTGTCTGCAACAAAAAGAGCCCTGGCAAGGCTCCCATCACCCCTACTACTCCAAAGAGGAATGCCACAGTCAGTAGGCTAGAAGGGAAGTCCAGGGATCTGTAAACCAACAGCCCCAGGGCAAGGGCCAGGCCCCCCAAGACAGCCAACAGGTAGCCAAGGGCTGTGTAGACCCCTTCTGATCCCTCATGTAGAGTGCTCAATCCTGGGCCCACAATGATAAGTAAGCCCAGGGTGCTGCCAACCAGGCCACACCAGTCATAGCTACTGAGTCTCTGACTCTCCAAACACAGGGCAAGGAGTGTAGAACAGACAGTAGAGGAGCCTTTTCGGACAGTGGCTGCATTGCCAGCGGGTACAACCAGGACAGCGCTGTAGGCACAGCCAATGCTGAGAACGTTGAGGAGGGCATGGAGCCAGGCTCTGTGTCGGTTACCTGCAGGCCCCAGCAGTGGACAGCCTCGTAGTTTGAGAAGCAAGGCGATGGGAAGGTGGAAAAGGCATCGGAAAAGGAGAAGCTCAAGGGAGGGTAGATGAGAGGCTTGATAGGCCATTCGAGAGAAGGGCCCCACAAAGCCCGCAGGAAGGCCTCCACCCAGTAGTGCCACAAGCAGCCCCTTGGTGGCATCTGTGGGGCGGCATCGTTGGTGCCAGGGTAGGCTCTCCTCCCTCACCTCCCCTGGTGGAGAGGAGGATGGTGAAGGCTGGGTGAAGTCATCCAGGACCAAAGAGGAAGAGCACATGGCAACCTGTGGGAGAGGGGAAATGGAGGGGGGACAGGAGACAGCAGGAAGGATAGAGGCGGAGAGGCAATAAGTGGGTCCCTTGGGGTACATGAAAATGGTTAGGGTGGACACCTTTTTGGACATGAAAAAGCCAAGGAGAGCAATAGGTGGTCCTGGTGGACAAGTTCTTCCTCCCTCCTCCCCATGCCTACCCTGAATTCTCCAAGGTCTTCTGTGGCAATAATCCTGTTACTAATATATTATGGAAGGGCTAGGGATTTGGAGGGTGGGGAAAGGGGGAGTTTGGTACCCTGGGGGACTCAGAATAGGAAGAACCTAGAGGATGAAGGATGTTATGATGCTTTATTACTCTGATTAACTGTGATCATGGATGAGAAAGGTGAAAAGGACAGTCAAAAAGTGGTAGTGCATTTTGCTTCCTTAGATAAGTTGGGTATTTGATATCATGCTTTCTTGGTTATAGGAGAGTCCTGGATATCACATGTGTATGTGATGTTGTTGTGTGTTCCAGGGACATTTTGTATCTGTGTGTACAGTCTGATTCAGGGATGTGTGTAATATATCAGAGTCCTGGGTGATAGAGGAAATTAGGACTGGGGGAAGAGGGGAAGCAGCCCCAAAGGTGGAGAATGGATGTCAGCATGCACCCTACTGGGCCCTCTGACTCACCATGGTTCTCTAGACACCATAGTTTGCTCTCTGCCTTCTGCTGCTCTTCCTGGCTTCTCAGAGCTCCAGCCATTGGCTATTATGACCTCAGGCTGGGGATCAAGTTCTCCCATGGAACTCATTGGAGTGGGGGTGGGGGGGTAGCATCCCTGATAGACAAGATATCTTTGTCTCCCTGTCTCTAACTCTATTTACTAACATTTTTTTTTGTGTTTTATCAGGTTTGTTTCTAATTGTGACTATCTCTGTGTCTGAATCTCTGAACTTGGCTTCTCATCTCTAAGTATATTGTCATTTCTGACCTCTAAATGTCTAAATATTATAGATCTCTATTTGCTGTCTCCTTGAGTCTTCATCAGTCTATAGAGTGCTACTTGTTATCTCTAAGTCATTTACTGCTGTTCCTATGTTTCTGGAAGGATCAATGTGTAACTACCTACCTAATTCTGCCTTTTAAAGAGTACTGTTGGGTGTTTTTTCTCTTATAATGTGTTTTTTTTCTAATTCTACAAATTTTTTTACAAGTATACTTCAGCCTCTGTTTCTCAGCTTCTGACCCTCTTATCTCTGTGCCTTAATTTCTGCATTTATATGTATGTATATATATATATATTTTTTTTTTGCTTGTGTATTTATTTACAGTATTTTAAGTTTCTCAACCATCGAGCATATTGGCCATATGTATGGATATTTATCCTAGTATAGCTTTGTGCGTAAACACACATGAATCTGTGTATTTTGTGCTTTGACTGAATGGCAAGTTGTTGGGGGGTCTCACTGTGTCCTGGTGTTAGGTGTCTGGCTCACATTGGAATATGAAAATGTATTGGCCCAACCCTCTCACCCCCAACAATGTAAGAGTTGTTATTTTCCATTCTTATTGTGTCCTACTGTCATGGCCTATGAGGCATTCTTTATGGTCTTCATGTGGTCATGTGTATTTCTGTCCATTTATTTTCTGTGAAACTCCATACCAGTGTTCCTCAGTAGTGATTATATATATACTTCCAGGGTAGAGCTGGTTTCTGTGTCCCCTTATATTGTGATTTTGTGACTGCATTGCTATCTTTTGCATCTTTGTCCTCTTTTGTGCATTTTGTCTCTCCCTGGCATGGTTGTGTTTCTATTCTTGCTTTTGGTGCATTATATGAACCTTGTGTTATAGATGTTCTTTCCCCTGACTGCTACCCCCTTCCTTATGCCGTAATGTGGCCCTCTTTCTATACAGAGATGTGTTCAAGTGCTTTGTTTTGCATCCACACAAGGTGCTGCCCCTTACACGTACCCTTTGCCCACTGGCCTGGCCCTGTGGAAAGCAGTTACTGTGGGTATTGCTGTGTAATGTTGTTAGGGGCACAGCTGTCTGTCACCACGAGTAACATGTTACATTTTCCTCCCAGTTGTAGCACTGTATCCCTGTGCTTGTTGTTGCTGACCCAGCGCGCTGGGGTGAGTGTGTGGGTTGTGTATGCTGAGCGCCCCCCACCCCCACCCCTCT
>CM053584.1:186310801-186360137 GCA_028627135.1 Pseudochirops cupreus | reverse complement strand
GTGGGGGACGGTGTGTCTGGGGGGGTGTTGGAGGTGTTTCCGGGGGGAGGGGGGACCGGGGAGGAGGGAGGGGGACCGATGATGTCAGCGGCGGCGGTGGCGGCAGCGGCGGCAGGGCCGGGGCCGGGCCGGGCACTGGGGGGGTGGGGGGGTGGGGGGGGTTGGGCCGGAACCGAAGTCAGAGCAGGAGCCGGAGCAAGAGCGAGAAGTGGCCTTAGCCGGAGTGGCCGAGAGCGGCCAAGGCGATGAACTGGGCCTGGCGGACGAGGCGCCATCATAGTCAGGTGGGCCGGAGCCAGGACGCCTGGGCTCCTTTCCCGCGTCTCGCCTCACCTCGCCCCGACCGGCCCGGGCCTTGTTCCCCGGACGCGGACGCACACGGCCGGCCTTCCCCTAGCCCCCAGGCCGCCGGGCGCTGGAGGATTGTGGGCCCTAGATTAGGGGGGTCCGGGTGAGGAAGACCCCGGGACCCCCTCCAGGCTCCGCCCAGGGAGGCGCAGAACTCTTGGTCCGAGCCCGCTGAGAGCACCCGCCTCCTTTCCGGGGCACGGCCAACACGGACCCCGAGTTAGTGGCATCTGGTGGGCAATCTCTCCACTGGGAACGAGCTGCTTGGATGCCTTTATGCCTAGGTCGTGGGAGGCTACCGACCCTCCCCCTCATTAAAGGGGGGGATTTGGCTGAGGAAGGGTTAATTATGCAACCTAGTCTCTCTCTCCTCCCCCTTTCGTCCCCCTCCTCCAAAGGGGATAGGGTGGGGGTGGGGCGGGGCCGGGTTTGGGCTCTGCTCTCTGCTGGGAGGATGATGGCGTAGTAGCCGAGAGGGAGGGAGGGGATGCAGAGTTACGAGCCTTCGAAAGGAATTGAGATATAGGGGGATGGAAGACTAGCTAGAGTAAGAAGTGGGAGTCTGTGCAGCTGGGTGCCCAGTATGTATAGTGGCTGGCGTGTGTGGTGTGGCATTGAGAGTTGTTTTCGTCTGGGCTTTAAGATTTGTTGGGTGGGGAAGAGGAGTAGCCCGGAGGTGGGGGGTAGGTTGGGGAGGCATGGAGGTCTTGCTATTTCCCCTCCTTCCCCCTCCCCCCCCTGCCACGAGTGGGGAGGGTGGAGTGTTGTAGAGTGCTGCGTGGCTATATTACGATGTGTCTGTGTATGTGACATTCGATATTACTAAACATAGTTTGTTATGTAGATGAATGTGTGCTGATCCTATGATATTACCATGTGTATATGTGTATGTCTCATATTCATGTGTTTGACTTAGTACAAGGATGCCTGGTGTGATTTGTCTCTCTCCGAAATGTACAAGGATCTAGAGTTGGAAAGGACCTTCCGAGGTCATCTAGTCCAACCATCTAATTTTACCTAATGAGGATACTTAGGCTTAGAGATGTTGAGTGGTGCTTAAAACTGTGCCTGGTATGTAATAGGAGCTTAATAAATGTTTATTGATTGAAGTAACTTGCCCAAGGTCAGGAAATAAATGAAAGCCAGTATTCAAACTCAACTTCCTTCAATTCCATTATAGCTCTTTGCCTGGCACAATGAGACCCCCCTCCTTGCTTATTGCCTCCTGTGTTACTTATATACAAATATGAATCCTACGTATTGTAGAAAGGAAATTGAACAACTTGAGCAAGGTAATGTGTCAACCAATTTGGAGTGTTGGGCTGTGTCTGTGTGTGATTCCTGTGTGAGGAGATAGATTTGTTGTGATTCTGTGCTCATGGGAAGTATGTATATGTTGTTTGCAGTGTTTGTGTGTTCCTGTGGTATATGTCCTCCTGTGGTGTAATGGATGTTATTCCTAGGCTGAAGATAACAGTTGACATATACACAGAACTTTATGGTTTGTCAAGTGAGATAATATACATTATCTCATTTAAGCCTCTCAACTGTTAAATGAGATATATCCCTATGTAAAAGTGTTATTCTCATTTTGCAGATGAGGAGACTGAAGCTTAGAGAGGTTACTTACCCTAATGACTTGATTATGTTTTTACCAACTCAGTCAGCAAGCATTTATTAAAGCACCACTATGTGCTAGGCACTTTGCTAGCCTCTGGATACAAAGAAAAAAGCCCTCAAGGACTTAATGTTCTAAGAGAGGAGATAATGTATATTTATATAAGTATATACAAAACTTATATACAAGATAACTTGCAAGTAGGGGGCCAGTGGAGGACTCATTGAACAGAATATGGCATTTGAGATGTCTTAAAGGAAACCAGAGATTCCAAGAGGTGGGGGAAATGAGGAGGGAGTCATTTTTGGATATGGGGGTTAGTCAGTAAATAGATCCAGACAAGGGAAATAGTACCTTGTGAGTATGGGACAGCAAGAAGGCCAGTTTAGCTATACTGTAGAATGCTTGGGGGTAGGGGGTTGAATAAGACTGGAAAAGTAAAATGTGAATAGGGGAGAGTTTTTTAATTAATTAATTTTTCATTCTTTTTATTTCAATGACTTGTTTATTTACTTTTAGTTTACAAGATTTAGTTCCACAATCACTTGAGTTTCAGATTTTCTCCCCTCCCTTACCCCCCCACCATGGTGGCATGCAATCATGTATAGGATCTGCAAATACTTTCACATTGTACAATAGTTTGGTTGTATAGAATGATTGTAACCAGTGAGTGATCACTGGGAAAAAAAAGCAAAACCAAACATGAAAAAGAACGATAGGATGTTTTGCTTCAGTCTCCATTTAAACGAAAGTCTTTCTGTATCTTTCTCTGAGTTTAGATATCTCCTTCCATCCTGAGGCTTATAGAGTTGTATTTTAGCTGTGTGTTGTTGAGGCTAGTCCAGTTTATCAAGGTCATCATATGTACTATGTGTTTGTAATTGTGTACAAGTTTTTCCTGGTTCTGCTCTTCTCACTTACCATCAATTTGTATAAGCCTCTCCAGGTAATTATGAAGTCCATCTCCTTCCCATTTCTTATAGCACAATAGTATTCCATTACATTTATATACCATAGCTTGTTCAGCCATTCCCCAATTGATGGGCATCCAATAGGGGGGAGTCTTAAAGCAGATAGCCTGGTTAAAAAGCTATTATAGTAGTTTAGAGACAGTTGATGAGGGCTTGAACTAGGGTGGTGGCTTTGCTGGTGGAGAGAAAAGATGATAATGGGAAAGATACTACAGCAATAGAAACATTCTTTGGATAGATGGGGTGAATGAGAGAAGTTGGACGACATTGAAGTTGCACACCTGGGTAACTGGAAGGATGATAGTGTCTTCTAAAAAAAATAATGAAGTTCAGAATAGGGGTGGATTTTGAATGGAGGCCTGAAAGATTATGAATTCAATTTTGGACATAGAGTCATAGATTTGGAACTAGAACAAACTCTGAGGCTATCAAGGCCAACTCCTCTCATTTTACAGATGAGAAACTGAGGCCAAGAGCTCACTCTGGATTACACAGCTTATAAGAAGTTTAAGTAACATTTGAACACAGGTCTTCCTGATTTCAGGTCTAGTACTCTATCATTGTACCATGCTATCTCTCATAAAAAGCAGCTCTTGGAGAGGCTATGTTGAGTTTGAGATATCTTACAAGAGCACTCAGTTTGAAATGTCCAGAAGGAGTTATTGGTATGAAATTAGAGTTCAGGAAAGAGATCTGGAAGTTTTCTGCCAAGGGATGCCACTTAATCCCTTACATGCCTGTAATTCACTCCTTCTTCACTTCTGATGACTCTTCGAATCCTTAGTTTGTTTCAAAATTGAGCTCAATTGTCACCTTCTACTTAAAGCCCCATCTGATTCCCCTGCCTATTAATATCTTCTTCCCGCCAACAAAGAAAAATTAACTTGTATTTTTTCTATATTTTGTACATGTTATATATGTGCATGTTGTCTCCCCCTATAGAATTCAACTTGTGGGTAGGGACTAGTTCATTTTTGTCTTTCTATCCCCAGTGCTGGTGTAGGTGCTAGAGCACAAATCCTGATACGTAACAAGAACTTGAGAAGTGCTTGCAGGTTGATGGATATTTGTTCAGAGAAGGAAGATGATTAGGTTGGTTTGGGTGTATGCTTTGAGAGGGTGGAAGTGCTTTTTGTGTTAAGTTTTGTATGTATCTTTCTGTTGTGTTCTTCTTTACTTTTATGATGTGTATCTTTGTGTTTCTAAAGAATGTCCAAACACAGATAAGGGAAACAGTGCAACAGAGAGGGAGGTAGGTGTCATTCATGGGACCTTTGTATACACTGTGCTCCTGAACTTATCTGTGTACATGCTGTTGGGACTGTGTTAGGTCTGTTCAGGCCTCTTAACTGGTGAAGAGCAGTGGACTTTGAAGAAAGAAAGTTGGACAGGAAGTTTGGGGTTAGAGTAAGGGGGAGAGGTGTGGAGTATGTGTATATGTTAGCATTTGTAGGTCTTTTGGTTCATGTGCATACGTGGTTTGTCATCAAAGTAGAAAACACAAAATTGAAGTTTTTAGTCTGTTTTCCCTTTAGCTCTGTGACTGTCTCTTCTTGTGTCTATATAGTCTCTTCGGAAGAATAACCAGCCAGAATCTTGAACCTTTGGGGACCAGGAGGGGAATTCACTTCCTGATTAGAGTTTGTATTTCAGGTCTTTGGATTGGTCTTTCTTATATAGGTATATATGTAGTTTGGGAGTGGTTTATATGCATAAGAGATAGAGAGTGTGTGTGAATGAATGATGGCTCATATGAAGGTTTGTGGTGGTATCTGGGTGTAGACACACTTGATGTATCTGTCTGTGGGTAATGGAGTATATGCATCATGGAATGGGTTGGAGAGAATAGATATGTTGGGGGCAAATCTGTGATGTGAATGTGAATGTGTACTTCGTATTCCTATTTATGTAGGAGAGGAGTATCTTGAGTGTGAACAGCTGTATTGTGAATCAGTGTAGTATAGAAGAGAAAAGCACAGGACTTAGACTGACCTGGGAGACCTAGCTCTTACTAGATAGCTGTTTAACTATGGATAAGCCACTTACCCTATGTGTTCCAATTTCCCCATTTGTAAAACAGGGATAATAAAAAACTTGTTTACCCAAACGCAACAAAATTGTTGTGAGGATGAAATGAGATAAAATATATGAAAAAGTTTCATAAAGTTTGAAGTGTTATATAAATCTAAGGTTTTACTAAGGTGCACACAAATATATGTACCTTAGTTTGGATCTGTCCCTATTCCTGCATTTCCAGCACTGGTCCTCATCACCATTCAGGAATCCCTAGCCCAGTAAGAAAATGTCAGGAAAAGTCTGCTTTTTTACCCTCTCTCCAAGTTTAAGTACTATCTGTCCTTTAAGGACCAATTTAAAAAATTGTCCCATATCTTCCACAAAGCATACTTTCAATCAGTAAATCACATTAAGTGCTAAACTCTATAAGTATACAAAGACCAAAATGAACCATTTCCTTCCCTTAGGGCACATACATTCTATGAGGAGATAAACCATGTATGCGTATAAGTAAAAACAAAATACATACAAAATAAATAAAAAGAAGTAACAAGGTTTTTAGATATAATGATTCTTGTGTCGCCTGGTGGAGTCAGATTGTCTGTGTGATACATTATGGTGTGGCTGTCAACTACTATGCCAGTTATCACCCCTTGCTAACTGCTACAGGCTAATTTCCTTATGCTTTACCAAGATTCGAAATGCCTTTGACTAAAGGGTATTTTCTGATATTTGCTCATAAATTAAAAGAAACACACAATTTCATTAATTCTGTCTGAATCGCTACCACAGCTTGTAAACTGGATAAACCTCTTTTCCCATTAGCCTCTCCTCTCCTCTTCTCTCCTTTCCTTTCCTTTCCCCCTTCTTCTCCTCCTCCTTTCTTTGCCTCTCTCATAGGCTTGCTTAAACTAGTGCTATTGCCTATACAATTTATTAAGAGATCATCAGCAAACAATGAGAAAACATTGTGATGTGATATGATAAAATGCCCTTTAGCCATCAGCTGCAACTTCTGGCTTCTCCACTGACACTCGAAACATAATCCCACTATGCAGCTCTCCCAGAAGGACACTTAGTCTCTTCTCAGGATGTCGACTTTACAGGATGAATTAAACAAAATTTTCCCAAAATATCTCTTCAGTATTCCTCAAGGATATCAGTTAACTCAATCTCTCAGGAAAGATGTTCTTATAGTTCTCCCTTAGTAACTTATACAATCTCTTTTAGATATGACAGTTAACTTTTTTTTCCCTTCCCCCCCTCCCTGCTTTTTGGAGGGGGGAAAGCGGGCCAATTGGGGTTAAGTGACTTGGTGAAGGTCACAGGGCTAGTTTTGTATTAAGTGTCTGAGGTCAAATTTGAACTCAGGTCCTCCTGATTCCAGGGCTGGTGCTCTATTCACTGTACCACCTAGCCTTCCCAACAGTTAACTCTTAAATGACACAAACTGTAGCTCCCTACCAAGATTCTATTCCCTATAGAACAATATCCAAAATGTCTATAACTAACAAGAGTTACAAAGGTAATTTGGTGAGGAGGCAATTTGGGAAAATTAGCTGGGAAAATCAAGAAAGGACTCATATAGGAGGTGGCATTTGAGCTGAACTTTGAAGGAACCTAGGGATTCTAAGAGGTAGAGGAAGAATGCATTTCAGGCATGGGGGACAGCCAGTGGAAAGGCATAGAGATGGGAGATGGTGACTCATGTGAGAAATAGAAAGAGAGCAGGTTTAGCTGAATTGTAGAGTGTATGGAGGGGAGTAGTAAGGCTTGCTTTAAAAGTAGGTACAGGCCAAGTTTGGAAAAGCTTTGGAGCCTCTCCCTGCAATATGGTCCACTTTCCTCACCTTCTCTTAGTTGGAGTCATACTTCAAGATCCAGTTTTAGTACCATCTCTCCCACAAAATGTTGACGACTCCCAGTCCTCATAGTTGTATTTTCAGAATGTTATGTGGTACCCTGAGCACAGTAGGTACTCAATAGGTATTTGTTGATGATAAGGAAGATAAGCAGGGACCAAACAACTGCCATCGTGAGGAAAAGAGGTAAATAGAATCCAGGTTGGACTGACGTAAAGTTGTCGGTTTCCCCTACCCATTTCCCCTACCCATCCATGCATAGAGCCCCACAAAGGTTCTGCACCAGTTTTTTCCTGGTGACTCCGTGATGAATATCCTTTTAGTTTTCCAGGGTTTTCACCTCTGCCTCCTTTGAAATTTACTACTCTTGGTTATCCCTTTAAGTCACTTCACTCTGTGTTTTATAAGGTCACAGCTAAATTCTGGTGAAACTAACAAAATGGCATCATACAGTGAAAAGAACACCAGAAGACTTGGCTTTGAGTCCTCAAATATAATATCTGTATGATCTTGAACAAGTGTCCAAGAGAATGTAAGCTCTTCTTTTTTTTTTTAAATGTAAACTCTTTCTAGGCAGTCACTGTTTCCTTTCCTGGGGCCTAGCACAGTGCCTGTTAGGCAGTTAATGCTTACCAGATTGAACTAAAGGGAAAACCTTTCTGAGCTTGTTTTCTCCTTCACAAAATGGGCATAATACTTAAACTGCCTATTGCAAGGAGAAAGTTATTTGTAAAGTACTATATCATGGTACTTAGATATCATCCAGTCTATCCCTCTCATTTTACAGATGAGGACACTAAGGCCCAGAAAGACACAGTGACTTAGCTCCAGGTCACATGAGCTGGCATTTGAACCTAGGTGTTCCAGTTCCTATTGGGTTCCCCCCCCCATGACAAGAGTAATTATCTTAATCTTTCCTGTGTAACAATTCCTTCTTTCATATACCTTACTTGGGAAAAGTGGGGATGGAAATAGAGGGAGAGGGCTAGAAGAACTGAAAATATTGAAAGCTAAAGATAATAAATACAAAGTCACTTTTAAGCCAATATCATCTCATCTATTTCATTCTACTATCACTTCCACCCCTCTCCCTGGCCCTCCCTCCCAGCTTTTACCTAGAGCCGATCAAAGACCAGTTAAAATTTCTCTTCCTCATGCAATTTCCTCTAGTGAAGATCAAGAAATAGGCTAACAAGGGTGGACACCAGAAGAGAGACAGGGAAAGCCCAAGTAGAATATGATTAATCACAGATCCACATGTTGAATGAGCTTGAAGAAACTCAGATGTGCCGTGTCAGGATTTAGAGCTGGAAGAGAACTTTGAGATCCTTAGTCTAATCTCTTCTTTTACAAATGAGCTTGAGCCCCAGGAAGAGGAGGTGAATTGCCCAAGGTCATACAACAAGTTAGTGGCAGAGCAAGGCTTAATGCAAATAAATTTGTATAAAACTTTAACAATTTGGAAGCCCCCCAATTTACTAAACTGTGCATATCCTTTGAACCATCTATAATACTACTGTACCTATACCACAAAGAAATGAAAGAGGAAAAATAAATGTACAAAAACATTTGTAGCAGCTCTTTTCATGGTAGCCAAAACTTGAAAATTAAGAGTGTCCTCCTATAGGTGAAAGCCTAAACAATTGTATTGAATTGAATACAAGTGTAATAAAAAATGATGAAATGGACAGCTTCAGAGGAAAGTGGGAAAAACTTCATGAACTGATGTAAAGTAAGCAGAACTAGAACAATTTATATGATGACTACATTGCAGTAAACAACTTTGAAAGAATTTAGAACTCTGATCAGTGAAGTGATAAACCATGAGGCCAAAAAGAATGGAGATAAAACAGAACACCTGACAGAGAGGTGATGAAATTAAATGTAGAAAGAAGAATACATTTTCAGACATGTCTAATGTGAGACTTTTTTTTGCCAAACTGTGCAGCATTTTTATTAAGTTCTCTAAGTTTTTATTAAGTTCCTTATTCTGGGGAGTGTTTTTAAAGTTTTTGTTCAGTTAGAGATAGTAGGAGGGACAAATTATAAAATTATCATTTATTGAAAAAATAATAAACCATTTTTAAAAGCAAAAAATATGCAGAGCTTTAAGGTTTAAGACCACATTTACATAATCACATTGAAAGACATAATACAGCATCCCATTGCATTTATTGGAGTTTTTTTTAATTATAAGAACACATTTTACATGGCAGAGCGACTTACATCCTTAACACTCCAACAAATTGTCTTTCACGTATATGTTAAGATGATACAAGATCAAAGTACAGATGAAACAGAGATAAATGTTCCACTGATTATATTAACCAATACAGTCAATCAAGGGATAAAAACAAGAAAATATATGTTTGCCAGAGTTATTTATCAGTTGTGGAAGATGTCCTGGGAATAGCTCAAATGGAAGAGGAGGGATGCCTTATCGATGGTAAGGTCCTCCAGATGTTTACAAATGGTGTTGTACTGATTGCATCATTGAAATTCAAAGATTCAAAAGAGTTTTGCCAAACTCCACATAGGAAAAGTCAAGTAGATAAAGAACATTTGTCACATATAATTGAATTACATTGAGTTAGTCCATCAGCTTATATATCTCAGAGAACAGTGCAACATGTCCAACCATTGAATAATCACTAGTAAACTAGTATTAAGGAGCAACTATTTGATAGGTACTGTGCTGAGTAATGGGGATGCAAAGAAAAGCGAGAAACAGCCCTTGCTCTTAGGGAGATCGCATCCTAATGGGGGGAACTGAAAGATGAGAATAAGCTGGAAAGTGCTACAATTTTTAATACTTCCAAATTGCTCATTAACACAAAAATCACACCTTAATACCAATGTTTTCTGTGATAATATGTGGCTATAAAGGGAAATCTCTGAAGAATCAAAATTTGAGTGACTCAAGAGGTCAATGAAGGTGAATATAAGTAGGTTATAACATCTTACCAACAATGATGTGCACAAAAAATGGTGTGAAAATATTAAATGGGAAATGGGAAAAAGGGGGTGGGGCAGTCATGTAATGACTGAGGAATAATAAATAGGAAGCCTAATGCTAGGGTACCTATGAAAGGTTGAAAGACTTTGAGTTACCTCCAATATATTGGGTAGGTTTTTTTGTAGTAGATTTATTGTGGTCTACATGGACAAGAGTCAGACAGAATGAGAAAGCATGGATGAGTTGTATTCTGTACCACTGGAGGGAGTATTCATCTTGATGAGGTCCAGATCCACTGAAGAATTTAAGACTTAAGAATTGCTTTCTTCATGACAACTCTGCCTGATATGTAGTGCAAGTATTTTACAGGTGGAGAAAATTAGGTTCAATTGTCCACAAAACTCAGTTTGCCCAAAGATAGGGGGAGCTGTATACCTGTCCCATTAACACATTGTGTGCCTAACATTTACCACAAGTCCTTTCATTTAGCAAGCTTTCTATAAATATGTGGGAATGGCTATTCATAATAATGTGAACATTTGGGTAATATCTCCACTTCAAAAGAGTACAGGAGAAGATACACTTGAATAAGTGCTCTCACACACACACACACACACACATTCTCATTGTGTGTGAGTGAGAGGATGGAAAAAACACTGGATTTAGAATAGGACTTGGGTTTTAGTCATGGTTCTACCATGTACCAGATCTGTGACCTTGACCAAGTCAATTTATAAAATGGGGATAATAATATACTTTTTGTCTCACCAATTTGTTAGTGAAGGTCAAATGGAACATTTTGTAACAATAGAAAAGCACTTAGTAACTACAAAATCTTCACATTAATACAACATTTATTCAGTAAACATTTTTGAAGCATGTAATATATATATATAGCTAGTTGGGAACCTATGGTATCGAGGCCACATGTGGCTTTCTAGGTCCTTGGGTACAGCCTTTTGACTGAGTCCAAGTTTTATAGAACAAATCATTTGATTAAGGAGATTTGTTCAGTGAAGTTTGGATTCAGCCAAAGGGTGGTACTTGAGGCCTAAGGCACTAAGGAAGATATAAAGGTATATAAAATACTATTTTTGCCTGCAAGGATCTTATAATCTAGTATTGGTATACCTAAGTGCCTCTGTCTCTAGCTGCTCCTCTACTAGTATATGGCTGTCTTGTTCTTTCATTGCATCTCTGTCTCTCTCCCTATCTAGGAGTTATAGGTCTCTCTGGAAAGTTGTATCTTTTTTTGCAGGGAAGTCTAGGCTGTCCATGAGATGAGGCTATATATATATATATATACACACACACACATATACATATATGTATGTATTCATGTAGTTTGTAAGGAGTTTCTAATTTTTAATATTTAATTCAACAAGTGTGCAAAAAAACTGCAATCCACCATATTTAAGGAGTAATTAAGTGTGCAAGATGGTATATACATAAAAGAAGTCTGTAGGAAGCTGTATAGGAAGGATGTCTAAAAGACCTCCCAAAAGATATTTTTGTATGAAATAATAATGCTTGCACAATCTACCTCATAAAGTCCTTGTGAGGATCAAATGAGATTGTTTGTATGAAAGCATTTTTTATATTAAATGCTGAAGCCTATAGGGGATCATTATGCTTCAAGTTTGTATGGTACTATGAGTTTTACAAAGTCCTTTGACATATATTACTAAATGGAATCTTGATGTAGTAAGGGCAGGTATTCTTTCATTTTGTATAGTTAAGGTTACATAGCTAGTTATCACAAAGAAAACTGAAATTGTTGTCAGAAGACCCTGCTTCAGCCTTAAGTGTGGACTTGGGGAAATCGCTTGAGCACTTTGGACCACAGGGTTATGATTTATAAAATAGGAATGATATGTTTTGCTCTACCCACCTCTCAGAGTTGTTTTAAGCAAACATTTTGTAAAATTTAATGGCACTATATAAAAATATTAATAATAAGTGACAGATCCAAGGCTAGAACCCAAAGTCTCAACTTCTGCTTTGGTGTTCTTCCCCTAAATCGCCAGGAAATAAGAGATTATATGGACATGCAAGTGTGTGAGGTCTGTCAGAGTTCTCAATGATGGCTAACATCAATCTTGGAACTGTTCCTTTGGGAAGAGTAGAGAATGACTAGTGACCCAAACTGAAATTTCCTGATTGTTCCTTTTATTAATGTTTCTGTGATAGAACAAACCTCTAGTTTTGTAGTCTGTGGTTGTGAATTGCCAGTTGAAACCTGGAACCATAGAATTCTAGAACTGGAAGAGACGTGGAAAAGATTGTGCAAATCATCTTCAGCATATAAAGGAATCTATTATATGAAAGGCAACATACAAATCTCAAGTTTTCTTTAATACTTGGTTAGGACTATGTAAATCAAATAACCAATACAATGAAGTTGTCTAAAGGCTTGCTAACAAATTTGGACTGTGTAGGTGAATCTATGGGGCAATAAGATGGTAATATGCAAATTAACTGACTAGACTTCTTTAGGCCAACAATTTTGCAGAATGCAAACGAACTGTCTACTTTGGACCAATAATGAGACTCTGCAAATAAATTGTCTTATTTCTTGGAGCCAATAAAATGGTTCTATGCAAATAACCTGACTGGGGCTACCTTTGTAGAGAAGAAAGTGCAGACAAACCAGCCTGGCTACCTTGACTCCCCCTATTCCTCACCCATTCTGTAGCTTCTAACTTCTGCCCTTTCCTTCTCTGCTTCCCTGCCATCTTCCATAAAATTCCACTGATTTCTCGTCTTTTATTTCTCCACAGAAAATTGAAACCAGGCTGAAGGAACTATCCCCTTTACTCCATGTTGACCTCTCCCTCAGGTAAAGGCTATGATAGGGGAGTTTCAAGAGAAGGAGGTGGGCAGATAATCCTGGTATAAGATCTAGAATTTGGGTAGGCAAGTTGGGTAGGCAAGGAACAGTGTGCCAAATGGGCAAATGGGCATTTTGCCTAGGAATTAGGGTTATACAAAATGGGGGTCATTGAAGCTTCCTCTTCCTGCCCCCAAATAATTGTGATTCTCAGGTATTTTGATTTTCCCTTGCCCTCTGACCTTCATGGCTTTTGATTGTCATTGTCCAAGACCCTCATCCCTTGTGACTTTGTGAGCTCTGACTACTTCAGCTACTCAGCATTTCTAACCCTCTAACCTCTCTTTCTGACCAGCCTCCTATAACTGACCTCTGAGCCGATTAGGTTGTGATCTAATTTAAAGAACACTGGATTTGTAGTCAGAAGTCCCAAGTTCAAATCCTGGTTTTGCTACTTGCTACTTGTGTGGTCAAACCATCTAACCTCTCTGAGCCTTTTCCATGAGATAAGGGGGTTGGACTAGATCTCTAAGGCCCTATTCCAACTCCTGATCCTAAAACCCATATTTCCCCTGCATTTTGACCTTTGACTTTCATCTGACCATCAACCTCTCTACTCTGGTTTCTTGGAACCCCCAATGTCAGACACTTGATTCTTCACCTTTGACCATATGTTTCAGGGAACTTTTTTTTTCTCCTTATTTGCCCTTTGATCCACAACAATTGACCCTTCCCAGTTTATCTCTCCATTAATTTTGACTCCCTTTTTGACATTTGTTCTCCCCAGTCTCTGACAATTGATTGCTGTCTCCCTCATGCTTCCTATGATCCCCTTCCCTTTTTTACCCCTGATTCCATCCCTGATCCCCTGGTATCCCATCTGTTCTAACTCATCCTTCTCACCCATTGTCCGCAAACCCCTTGGACAGCTTCCTTCAACCCTTTATTGAATCTTCTTTGCCCTCCCCTCTTCCCTCTGCAGGCTGGCGCCATGCCCCCCCCTGCAGAGGTGACAGACCCGTCCCATGCCCCAGCAGTGCTTCACCAACTCAATGAACAGCGTCTCCGTGGCCTCTTCTGTGACATCACCCTCATTGCTGGAGATACCAAATTCCCTGCTCATCGAAGCGTCCTGGCTGCCTCCAGCCCCTTCTTCAGAGAGGCCTTACTGGCCCAAGCCCCATCACCACTGCTACCTGTGACAAGGGATCCTGCCCCAAACCCTTCTGCTTCTTCTGCTTCCTCCTCCTCCTCCTCTTCCTCCTCCTCTTCTTCCTCCTCCTCCTCTTCCTCCTCTTCCTTTTCCTCTTCTTCCTCCTCCTCCTCTCCACCTCCACCATCCTCCTCCCCTACAGCTTCACACCTACCCCGGGTTCTAGAGTTGCCAGGAGTTCCAGCAGCTGCCTTCTCTGACGTTCTCAATTTTATCTACAGTGCCCGGCTGGCACTGCCTGGAGGTGGTGGGGACGGGGCAGCTATGGCAGAAATTGGGGCTTTGGGACGGCGTCTGGGTATTTCACGACTTCAGGGTCTCAGCGAAAGTGGGGATGCTTGGGTTCCTCCTGCTCCACCACCCCCAGCTCCCCCTGAGGTTGATAGCTTTACCACTGGGCCTTCGAAGGAATGGCAGGGAAATGGAAGTGAAGTTCCTACGTCTCAGAATTCTCTTTCCCGGCGGTCTCTTCCCTGCCCTCGATGTGGGAAAAATTTTATCCATGCTAAACGGCTGCAGACGCATGAGGCACAGTGTAGGCGAGGGACAGGGGCCCGGGGAACGGTGGGTGGGCAAGGGGATGGGGGCTCCCAGGAAGATAGCCCAGAAGGGATCCAAAATTCATCTGCTTCCCCTAGCACAAGTTTCCGAGGGGGTCCAGAGCATGTGGTGAAGGTGGTGGGGGGTCATGTGCTGTATGTATGTGGGGCTTGTGAACGCTCCTATGTGACACTCTCAAGTCTGAAGCGGCATAGTAATGTACACTCATGGCGTAGGAAATATCCCTGCCGCTACTGTGAAAAGGTGTTTGCCCTGGCTGAATACCGGACCAAGCATGAGGTGTGGCACACAGGGGAGCGGAGGTGAGTACCTGGGACTTCAGACTTTAGCGGGGAGGGGAAGGGAATCTGAAGCCGGGTCTATACTTCTGCATCCAGGATAGAGGCTCAGCCTACATAGCCCTGAGATTCCCTTCCAGTACAGCAGGAATTCTGAGCTGCTGGAGTGGGGTGGGGGATGGGGGGTTGGGGTTCCTATTTCTTTTTAAGATTCTGTATTTCAAAGAGAGCCTTGTTTGGAGTTAGAGAACTTGGTTTCAAAGTCTTAGGGGAGTGTGTGTGTGTGTGTGTGTGTGTGTGTGTGTGTGTGTGTTACAAAATGAAAGGGTGACATAAAGGGTCTCCAAGGTCCCTTCTAACTTCAGAATCTGATACCCCTATGAAACAATGTTCCAGTCAACTGGAAGCAAACAAAAACGAATAAGGAATCTGAAATCCTGACCCCTGGGGAAACAGCCTTAAATGACCTGGACCTGTTTCCCATGTAACACTATTTCCTATTGACTTGTTGCCTCTGTCCAGGTACCAGTGCATCTTCTGCTGGGAGACATTTGTCACCTATTACAATTTGAAGACTCACCAGCGAGCCTTCCATGGTATCAGCCCAGGCCTCTTGGCCAGTGAGAAGACCCCCAATGGTGGCTACAAACCCAAGTTGAATACCCTCAAGCTGTACCGCCTTCTCCCTATGCGGTCTGCCAAGCGTCCCTATAAGACTTATAGCCAAGGGGCACCCTCAGCCCCCACTCCTGCCCCTTTGTCACCAGAACCCACTCCTTCTGTATCTACCGTCCCCCCACTCCTCCCCACGACACCACCCCCACCACCTGTTCCTCCTCCACCTCCCAACCCTGCCCCTCCGCCCTCTGTCATTGCCTTTGCCCACCCAGCCCCTTCAGTTATTGTACATGGAGGCAGCAGCACAGGAAGTAGCATGACTGGCAGTACTGGAGCTCAGGCCGCCTCAGTGATTACCTACACAGCTCCACCAAGGCCTCCCAAGAAACGTGAATACCCACCTCCTCCCCGCCAGCCAGCAGTAGCAGTGGTCACAGCAACACCATCCACCCCAGCCACAACCACAATGGGGGCCACGGCAGAAGAGACCAAGGGTAGGAATCTCCGGGCAGGAAAGACTCTGACATATACAGCCAAACCAGCTGGTGGGGGGGGAATGTGCCCTTCTGGGGGGCTCAGCTGGGGTGGAGACTCTTCTCAACCCCAGCCCCCTCCACCACTATGCCAGATCACAGTTCGAATAGGTGAGGAGGCTATTGTTACTCGAAGAATTTCGGAGACTGACCTCCACCCTGGAGAGGCTAGTGGCCTTGAAGAAGGAGAGGACAGTGAAGATGAGGAAGAGGAGGAGGAGGAGGAAGAAGAGGAGGAAGAGGAGACAGAGGCTGGGAGTGAGGACCAACTTTGGCGGCCATACTATTCCTATAAACCTAAAAGAAAATTGGTTGGCACTGGCGGGGGGAGTAGCGGAACCAGCAGTGGTGGTGGGACCCCCAAGTGCCGACGTCCTCGCTGGAGAAGGAAGTTTGAAAGACGAGCCTGGGAGGAGTCCAGGTCCACTGAGAGCCTCTCTGGACAGGCCAGCAGTGAGTGGAAACATCAATGTGGAGACTGTGGCAAAGCTTTCTCAGCTCTGAGGAAGCTACACAAACACCAGGAAGCCCATGGCAGTGGGGGGATCCAGGGATCCCGAGCTGGCCGAAAGCCTTTGACCCGGTTTGCCTGTTCTCATTGTTCAAAAGTGTGTAAGACAGCAGCTGCCCTGAGCCGCCATGGGCACAGGCACACGGAGGAGCAGCCAGGGGGTACCCCCACACCTGTTATTGCCTATTCCAAAAGCCATGGAGGAAATGGGACTGGGTCAGGACTGGGATTAGGTGACAGTGGGGTGAAGGAGGAGGCCCCCCAGGAAATGCAGGTGTCATCATCCAGTGGTGAGGCTGGTGGGGGAGGGGGAGTTGGTGGTGGGGACCCTGAGGCTGCCTCTCTCCAGGATCCTGTTATCTCAGGAGGGGAAGAACCCCTAGCAGTGGGAGGTGGGAGTTATCCTCCAGTGCAAGAGTTCCCCCTAGCCTTGGTTGAAGATAAGCAGGAGGTTTCAGGTGGTGTGGAGAAGGCTGGAGCTGAAGGACTGATTGTGGGGGGTGTGGAGGGGACTGCACCGGCCAAAGTCACTTTCTATCCTGAGCCCTACCCACTGGTGTATGGTCCTCAGCTCCTTGCTGCCTACCCTTACAACTTTAGTAACCTGACTGCACTTCCAGTTGCCCTCAACATGGTCCTGCCTGATGAGAAGGGTGGTGGTGCCCTGCCCTTCTTGCCTGGGGTCTTCAGCTATGCTGTAAACCCTCGGGCAGCACCCCAGACACCCCCTCTCCCTCAGTCGATGCCTTCACCAGTCCCTCCCAAGGTGGATGGGGGTGGGGAAGGAATTGAGAGGGCCCAGAAGGGAGATGTGGGATGAACTCATTACTTGGTTAGCCCCTTTCACCAGAAGCCACCCTTGCTTTCTACTCACCCTCTTTGCTCCTCCTCCTGCCCCACTGTTCCTAGCCTGGCCCCCAACTCCCCTGGAGATCTCAAGTAGCCTCTGTGCTATAACTGCTAATATGAGAGGAATACAGGGGAGATGATTCCTGAGATCTCTTGGGTTGAGGCTGATTTAGGGTTTATAGCAAGTTTCCCATTTCATGGGAAGTGATAGTTGGTGGGTCTCACCATCTCTTTCCCTCTTTCCCAAATCCCTTCCTTCAGCTTCACCATGATCAGCCCAGGGTGGTCCCTATGGGAAGGGTATCTTGCTGTATCAATGTAGTTACCCAGATGCCTAGCTCCTGGAGCAACATAGATACATGTGGGTATATACACATGCACATATATATATGCATATACATATATGTGTGTGTGTGTGTATTCCCCCTCAGAAATTCCAATTGTGGTTTCTAGATCTAGGGGGATACCACCTCTCACCCTGTAACCTACTTTCCCTCCACTGTTTCCTTCCCACCACTCCAAAAAAAAACTTTTCCCAGCACATTCCATAGCACCTCTTCTCTCTCTCCCCACCCCCTTCCCAGTACAGCTGACAGGGTAGTATGGCCCAGTGCCAGAACCATTGTAATACCCACCACCTGCACACCCAGGGACCTTCTGAAACAACTCTTCTGTGCTTCTGGGGAATATTCTCTTCCTGTCCAGAGCAATAGTCATGTTCTTCTATCCCGCAAATTCAATGTTGGTCATTCCTAGACTCTTTCAAGTGAAAAGAATTGATAACTGGTTGGGCTATAGAGAAAGCTCTTTCTCTGCTCAGCCAAATGTGGGGGATAATAAAAATAAACTCCACTTTTTTTGGTGATGGTTTCACCCAGACCAGATTAAATAGCCAGGAAAACTATTGGAGTAGTGTCTGGGTATGGGAGGTACTAAAATTTGCACATGCCCTCCCGCCCTTTCAACAACTCCATTTCTCCCAATATCATATCCACAAACACTCTGGTATGGATTGAAGTGGAACTGTCTTATTCACCACATTGAGTATTAGAGCACCCCCCAACTCCCCTATTCATTAGGTCCCTTTCCATCCAAAAGAGCACCTTACTTAATTCCCCATTCCCAAAAATCCTACATAAGGGATGGGGAACAAGGGATTCCCAAGTAGCCCCCAAGCATCTAATTTGCACTAGTGATACCCCATTAAGGGGTACCCCATTCCCTCCCAGTAGGGAAAATGGGTACTGTTCCCCAGTCCCTTAAGCCCATGAAAAATAATTTGCTCTTGATCCCAGCTCCATGCTGGGGAACTAGAGCTAAAACCCTATTTCTATTCACCTCTCAAATTGGGCCTCCCCCATCTAAGATTAGATGAAAGATAACTTCCCCTACCCATGTCTAAATGAAAACACAAAACAAGGAGAGTCAGGTAGGGGAGTAAATTTGATGGGTGGGAAGTAATTTGAAAAGAGCAAAAGCTGCTTTCTGCTTAAAATGGCAGGCTTTCTTCCAGCCGCCAACAACTGGTCAGGAGTCAAGATAACAACCCTCAGCATACTCTGCGGCTAAAGTCAAGGTAATGACTTTGGGGTATAGGGATTATTCCACCAGGTCCCAAACTGCTTGTTATATACCCACAAGCAAAACAATCAGGGGCACTGGGCTGGGAGACAAGGCCTGCCTCACTCCCTATACATTAAGGAGTATCATTCCTTTCTCTGTCCTCCCTCTTTGCACTTTTTTTTGGTCTTGGCCAAAACCCAAGTAAAGAGTTTTCTACTGAATGTACCAAGTCCCAATGTTTAAAGAAAAAAACTAAAAATATAGGAAAACATTCCCCCCTTCCCCCCCCAAAAAATCTTGTTTCTGGCACTTTAGAGAAAAACTGTGGGAAAGTACATAATAAAAAAAGAAATATATATCTACACACAAATATACATATATTACATATATGTATATGTATATATACATATGTGTGTATATATAGCTATATAGAGGAACCACAAAAAAAGACTGAGGAATGCCTAGAGGCAGGGAGTAGATGCAGTAAGGGCTTCCTTCACCTTTTAACCTTTACCTTTACCCTTCTTCAGATCCTAGGGGAGAAATAAGAGGAGAGGGAGGGACTCTTGAGAAATGATCAGATAATTTTTATTTCAAAATAGATTGACATTCCAAACAGAGATTCTGGAAGAATTAAGAGCCCAGGAATTTGAAGGTTTAGCAATGTTGATGTTTGGGAAAATCCAGATTCCAGAATTTGGAAGCTTTGACTAAATTAATATTGTAGGAAATTGGAAGGGCTCTCTTTAGGATGGGGCATCTTGCAATTGTGGAAATACCAGATATTGGAAATTTTAGATTGAACAAGATTGTGATCCCTGTTGTACCAAGCCCTTTCACTCCCTCATGGAGAGGGAAGCCATTGTGGTGAAGAGGGGGAAGGCTTCTAGATCAGTGCTGCAAAGAGAAAGGAAAGATTTAAGATAAAAGAAACTTTTTAGCTTTATATTTTTAAGGAAACAGACTTAGAAAAACTGATTATATTTATCTTTCCACATCTGTGTGTGTCCAACTCTCTACCTTCTAGGTCAATAAACTGAGACAAATGGACTGTGCTCTGCATTAGTAATGCCTCCTACATTTATTTCCATAAGAAGAGGTGAGGGGGATGGGGTCAGGGTGGTTCAAGAGGTTCACAGGAAAAGAAGGAACTCCCACTAAACACTAGGTGGTACTTGGGAATTGAAAACTGATTGGTCTGTGAGGATGCCTCCCCACACCATTCCCTCCCTGGGGGCTTATGGAGCCTACATCCATGTAGGTCCTTTTACTCTTTGACCCTCGGTGAATTGCTTAAGATGACTGCAGCCAACTCCCAGAAGCCCTTGACAAAATACTGCTCAGCATTTTAGTCCCTAGAAGTGCTGGGAACTAGGAAATCCTAAGTCTGAAGAGTGGCTCTGTAATGGGGTAAAGACCCCTCTTCCAATTCCCTGGGCTTCTCTTATCCCTCTGTTGCTTAACCTTGGCATTTGGATCATCCCTTCACCTTTGGAGACAACAGAAATAGATCAGGTCCAACCTCCCCTAGTCCTCTTCTCCCTCCACTCTTTCTTTACCCCGTAAATGTCCCTCATCTTGGTCTCCTACCTTTTCCTGTCACTAGCTCTCCCTTGTGCCATCTAATGTCACCTAACCTGGGTCCATGTGAATAGAGAATTCGAATCTAGTAAAGCTTTTAAGAACAAAAAGACTAAGTCTATGATGACAGATTTTCAGGCATAGCTGGGTGGTATAAAATTGTTTTGTGTGCTACTCAAAAACTCATCCAACAAGTAGGTATCCGCTTAACCACTCATTCGTAAAGCAGCCTACCTCAGAAAATTAAGAAAGAAAAGATTTGTCTTGTCATACAACATGCAAGAAACATTAATTAAATTGGGGCTGGATCGCGACAGAGGAAACTGAAGGGAAGGAAGACAATCCATGTACAGGCCTCCCGCGGAATATTCCACACCAGCTATTCTTTGGGCTCAGGCGTCATTCTAGGGGAAGGGGTTGGAAGGTGGCAGGTGGTAGGAAGCATCCAGGAAGATAATAAGTGTCCCCACGCTGGTGAAAATGATGAAGGTCCACAAGAAGAGCCGGTCCACCACCATAGCCACATATTGCCAATCCTCCTTCAGCTGGTGGGGGGGAAGGAGGGAAACAAGAAGAGTCAGCCTCGACTCCAGCCTCACAGACCTTGATTACTAGCTCAGGACACCCAAAAGGCAGGAAGCTCCTCCCCCATCCCCTTACAATTACAGTCCAGCCCCTGGGAGGGGGCGGGACCTCGGCACAAGCGGAATACGAATCAGAAGCCGGGAGTGTAACCAAGGTGGGAGAGTGAGGTGCGGAAAAGGAAATCCTGGGATCATAGATTGAGAGCTCACTGAGACGTTAGAGGCCAGTGAAGCCAAACCTCTCTTTTTACGGATGAAGACACCGAGGAACAGAGAAGTTAAAAATCTTAGCCAGGATCACATGGCTAGTAAATCTCAGCGCAGCATTTGCACCCAGGCCTTTCTGGCTCCAAGTCCCCTGCATCGAACTGTAAGGAGCTAAGACCAACGGACCTTCGTGGGACCCCCACCCCACTCCCCTTTTCAGACGTACTTCTTCGTAGTCCTCTTGTTCTTGCAATTGACGAGCGATGTAGCTTATGGAGTTCACCACTTCCCTCAGTTCTGGGGGCAGCCTCCGACTTCCGCTCGGACCCCCGTTCATAAAACGCCGAAGGTCGGTGGGGGAGAGCTCAGGTTGAAACCTGAGGGGCAGGGCTACTTTAGCTTGGGCAGCTGCCCAAAGCCCAGCTCCCTCTGCCTCCTTGTCCCTCTTCTTTGGGGGTCTATGCCGGCAGGGCACACGCTCCCTATGAACACCTTCTTTTCTACACACAAGAAGTTTTGGGCTTTCTCAAAAGGCCAAAAAAGATGGAAGGAAATAGAAGGGTCCAGGCTCTTTGCCAACACCTCCTACACGAAAAACGACAACATCCACGATTCCCTACGATAGTGGCGTTGGTTCTCAGGACAGCTTCTAACTCTACTTTTCGCGTCTTTTGCAAAATCGAAGTGGGGTCAAGACTCACCTGTTGGTTTTAGAGAAATCTCCTGGAGGCTTCCGGATGAAATATTCATCTGTGGCTCGACCCCAGTCGCTACCTGGAGAGTCCCTGAGCGCCAGGACTGGAGGTTCAGGCTTCAGTGTTCGCTCTGCCTTGGGCCTCTTCAGACCCAAGTACCATGGGAGTTTATGGATAAAGATCTAGAGAAGAGTAGAGGCCTGAGAATCAACCCCAATGCAGCCCATTAGAAGCTGTTTTCTGTACTTTGAAGATGAGAATGGAGAGGGGAAGGGCATAGGAGTAGGACCCTGACCACACTGACAGGCCATTCCATGTTCTAGCCAAAGAGCTCTCCAAACTTTTCCTACGTCCATCACCATACCTGAAAGAACTCCCTCTTCTCATCTCCTGTCTTTTGGAATTTGCTCCTCTAAGGCCCAGTTCCATATCTTCTCTTAACCATCACATCCTGTATTTAGAGCTGGAAGGGGCCTGAAAGGTTATTTAATCCAACCCCTCACTTTAAAGATGAGGAAATGAAGTTTGTATAATGGTTACATGAGTAGTAAGTGGCAGAGGTGGAATCTGAACCCAGGTCGATGCTTTTTCCACTATATCAAGCTATTCTTCCTTAAATCTCTTATGCCACAAAATTTAACCCCTCCAATCTACTTAATTATTTTCTAACATGATATATAATGTAAGCTACTTAAAAACAGGAGTTGTTTCATTTTTGGTTTTGCATTCTCAGCACCTAGCATAGTGCCTTGGCACTATGTTGCTTAATAAATGGATTGTTGATCGACTGATTATAAACTCCTTGGGAGCAGGGATTGTGTCATTTTAAAACTTTTAACCCCTCTGTTGCCTAACAGAAGGCATAAGAAATTATTATTTGTTGAAATGAATTGTATGCTGGGCTCACATCTTAAAATCTATGCCCTCCCTCCCCTCCCCTCTTGCACAGTTTCACACAAATTGAGGAGGTGGATGGTTAAGTCCCAAGGATGGAAATTTATGTCTCTGAGGAATCGTCCCTTTTACCTGATGAACCCAGAGGGGCATTTGGTGGGTGTGTGGGGACCGGTGATGCAGGTTGAGGACAATGACACTGAGAATGACTGAGAAGGTGACCAGAATCATGGTGAACATGAGGTACTTGACAATGATGGGGACGGCCAGGGATGTCTCAGGAACCTTACTGGCCAGCAGCAGAAGGAACACCGTCAGGGTCAGCAGGGCAAAGATTGAGAGTGTCATCTTCTCCCCTTGTTTGTGAGTGGAAGATGAAATGAATAAATTGGGTTAGTCCACCCCGTCCCAAGGAAGTTATATGATATTGCAGGGGAAGAAGGCAGTTTTCCATGTAAAAGAACTCAAAATTTCAGCTCTCCCTTCTCTTTCTCAGACTGAAGATGCTAATGAAGAGAATTGCTAAAGAAGGAACTCAGTTTTGAGAGTCAGGAGGAAGAAGACAAGAGACATTGGTCTCACAAGGAATATGAAAATTGAGGGGTCCTGTTGTGAGGCCCAAATGGTTTTGGGGTGATAGAGGGGCATTGGGATATTCAAAGCAGAGAGAGTTGGCCCAGTAGGAGGGGCCACTCAGTAACTGGCTGTGAACTGGATTTAGTTGTTTGGATTATAGAAGGAGACTCCTTGAACAGGCTTGAGAAAGAAAGGTTGAATTGGGGAAAAGGGAGAATCTGGAGTGTGGCAGCTGAAAAGATGACCACAAATACTCTCTTTTAAATCTTCTCTTCCCCCCACAACTCCCAGGTTCCCCTTACCAGCGTCCGGGGGTAGGTAGAAGACAAAAATGGCAAGGAGAGTGATGAGTACGCAGGGAATTATGACATTGACCAGGTAGAAGAGTGGCTTCCGTCGAATGATGAGATAGAAGGTGACATCCTGGCGCTCTCCTTCCTTCCCTCCTTGTCCCTCTCCTGAGGGGCCATTCAGTCTTGAAGATTTATGGATTATTTCCCACTGGCCATTCTCTGGAGGAGGGGGTAGGTAAAGGTGTATAGGTGACAGCAGTTTGGGTTTACTGTGTTAACTACATAATATGTGTGCTAGATATCCCACTCACATGTGTGTGCTAGCTGTTTCATTTAAGTAGGAAAATCATATCTGCTCCTTCATATGGGCCATGCACATGCATATGTGGTATATACCCAGTGCATATAGCATTCTATCCTTCCCTAATTATCTGCGTCAAGCACAAACCAATGAAGTTTCCCTCATGGATGTAGATCTCATTCCTCTGCTGACCATCCATATCAAGCCCTGGGCTCAGGCTGACCTGAGAGCTGTCATAACTGTAAGAACTGAAGACCATAGTGCAATTCTGCCAGTCGAAGGGGAAGTAGGTGACCTGAAGGGTGAAGGAAGAAACATGAGAGATATTTCCCCAGCTACTGGTCAGGATGAAGAGTAAGAGTTACTAAGAGAGGTGGTTGGGACTAGGGACCACTGGGAAGGGTCACTTGGAAGGAGAGGAATAAAGCACTGCAGAAGGTCATTGGGAGGGACTGGAAGCTTGGAGGAGGGGTTACTGAAGAACTGACAATCTATGGGGATGGTCCTAGGAAAGAATTTTAAGTTAGCTGGAGGAAACTAGTGGTGGCTGGGGAGGGTCACTGGAAGGGACTGGGGATTTATTGCTGAATCATTGCTCATTCCTGTGAAGAAGGGGCTGGAAGTCAGGGACCTGGATACTACAGCTGCTGCGGTAAATGGCAGGGGGCAGCCAGTGCACGGAGCCGTCGGAGGTCACCAACACATGAATATTTAGAGCGACGTCGAAGTTTCCGTCGTTACTGAAGGGTGGAACCGGATCGGCTAAGTATATTTTTACAAATTTCGTCCTGAAGCCCTCCCACTTACCCTGCAACTTGAGTCCCTGTCCCACCCCTTCCCTCCTAGTGACCAAGTCACTCCCCCCACCCCAATCTCCACCCCCATCCTCTACTTGTTCATCAGCACTACATCCGGGAGCCACACGGAATCCGATGCAATCCTCAGTGAGTCTATTCCCTCGAATTCCTCAGGATTCCAGCTTAGTCTGTAATCCGTCCATACCTAGGGACATGGATGGTGACGGTTTAGCGCGTTCTAGGCAACCAATTTATCCTAGACTGAAAAGTTCTCTGATTCAGGTATGGTGCTCTCTGCACACAGCAATTTTTAACAACTCGAATTTATATCGAGCTTTAAGATTCATGAAACCCATTCCTCACAACAATCCCGCGAGTTAGGGAGTACAATTATGTCCATTTTAAAGAAAAGAAAACAGGTCCAGAGAGATGAAGTGACGTATGTCATGCGTTATGCAGTGACACAGCTAGTTGTCAAAGTCAGTATCTGGATGCAGGTTCTCTGACCTCAAGTCCAGTGACTACTAGACGCTTAATGTTTGTTGAATGAATTGCCTGGGTCAGGGGGCTGGGAGGGCGCTGTCAGCTGTTCGGGTCCTTCTAGGGCAGAAGTTTTTAAATCTTTTTTTTGTTTCATGTACTCCTTTGGTAGTATGGTAAAGCCTAGAGACTCGTTCGCAAATTAATGTTTATTACTTACATTAGTAATGGGAGGAGATGCTCAATTTCAGTTAAAGGTTAATGAAAATGAAGATGTGTTTTTTTTCTTATGGATCCCCTGAGATCTCTCCACGGACTTCCAAGTTTGTGGACCCCAGGTTAAAAGCCCTACTTCTACGGTAAGGAGGTGTTAAAAATAAGGGATAGGACCTCCTCCCCAGCCATCCCCATCCCCGCAACCTTCCCATACGGTCTCCTCCGTACCAGGTCCACATACACTTTGGTGATTAACTCCTCGTCCTTCTCGTTCTGTAAGGTAAGGAGCAGGAGTTAAAGGGGCTAAAGGAGAGTATCAATAAAGGTGAACTTCCCACCTCTTAGAATACCCTCGTTTACTTCTCACCTTTCCACTCAGCTTCTTCCCCAGTCACCTCGCAGGCCCCGCCCATTTTATAGCTAGCTCCGCCCCTTACCGCCGGTCTCGCCAGCTTCAGGCTCCACCCCGTCTACGTGTACTTAGCAATGGTCCTTAAGCCACTCCTCCTGAGGGCCTCTCCCCCACGAACTCGGGAGCTTTGTCCCTACGTCCTAATCCATCACTCTTTAGGCCCCATATCTTCTGCCCTTACCCGCACCTGCAACCCTAGCCCGGTACCCCTAGCTCACCAAACTGATGATCTGCGCTAGGGTTAGACCGATACTGACGGGTACGCGGTCCCCAGGGTCCCTGGCAGGCCTCACCGAGCTATCGTAACCCGAAAAAAGCTTTTCCAGGAGCTGACCCTCCGCCAACGTGCCGCTTGCCCCTAAAAACAGGATCATGAAGGCCCTCCCAGTCATATCACACACCCCCATACCAATCTCTCTTCTCCGTGACCCAAAGAATTCACCCCGGTACCCAAAAGTCCCGTTATCTACCGTCCATGGAGAACAGGACCCCTAGGGTTCCCAGCAGCAACACTCCTGGAGCCATGCTTGCCACTGCCTTTCTGCTTTCCCGAGGCTTGGCTCCAAGTCAGCTGGGATCGGGTGGCAGAGGAAATGACTAGGCGTTGAGGAATGTGCACCTGTTCTTCTGCCTGCAGCTGCTGGGACCCTAGCCTTAAAACCCAAGTGTTTCCGCTCGCCTTTTCTCTCTTCCGCCCACTGCTTTAAAAATTAAATTTTTCCTCCTGCTCAGGTACCCTCTCCCACTCCAGGCGCTCAACCTCCCCAGTCCCAGAACAGACACAGAAATTGTACAAATTGCCTTTAATCGAGGAAATGAGCAAGGGAAAGACCCTTATTCCCTGGAGAGGATGGATCCACAGGCAGCAGTGATGGTAGCGAGTGGGGTGGGATTGGGGTTCTACCAATCATGCAATCTAGGGAAGCTGAAATAGGTTCTGAGAGATAATTCCTCATCCTGACCTCAGTTCTTCTAAATTCTTTCCCACTGGGTTCCAGTTCTCTCTAGTTCCTCCTAGTGATTTCTGAATCTTTTTCTCCCATCGCCTTAGTTCCTCCCTAGTGTTCCCTGAATCTTTTTCTCCCATCGCCTTAGTTCCTCCCTAGTGTTCCAAGGGAGTCACAGTACTACACCTCCCCTCCCCCCATACTCCTCCTTAACTCACTACTGATTGGTTCTAATCTCATTTTAGTCCTATTTATTCCATGTGCCAAGCATCCTTTTCTTTCTTTCAATCTAGTTGAATTGTGACTTACATTGTTTTCAGTACTTGAAGAATTTGTGATCTCATCAGTATTTCCACAAACATGGATTACAAACCTCCCTGCAATTTAGCAAATAATCTTCGTAACTTGCTTGGCTGAAAAGCTTGACTATAACCTTGGCGATGAGCCTGTCTGAGCTTAGCTAGAGAAGTCTCTGGACAACAGACACGAAGCCTTTCTAGATTAAAGCCTTCCAGAGATTTTGATCCCCTAGAAAAATTCTTAGGAAACCCAGGATTATTCTATTCTGGTTAAAAACCTGGGGATAGTGAGATCTAGAACCAAAGTTCCCTGAATTTCCCCCTCATTACCTAACCAATATAAGAATGTTATTGTTGATTCAGAATTCTCTATTTGCTGTTCTATGGACAGCTTCTACCACTGTCTCATTACCCTCTTTCCATCCCAGACATTGAGGATTTCATGATACTTATGGAGGATCCCTAAGGAATCCCTGGTGAGGTAGCTAAGTATTCATATTTCCATATAATTCAGAAATTGTTCCCATAGCTCCCACCTCCCCATTCCAATCCCAGATTTCTCCCTCCTCTACCCACAGCATCTCGGTGCCTTCACCTTTAAATTTCATTAAATATGACTTTTCTTTCCTTCCCCCAACCCCTACACCTCCCAACCTATATTGCCCTGCAAATACCCATGTTTAGGGAGGGATTGAATCCTAAGCTTTAGAAAGTGCATTTAAAAAGAAGATGGATTTGGTTTTTTCTATATGGAAGAATAAGATTTTTAGAAAACATTCTATGGACAAAAAAGGAGGTGGGTTTTGGTCCATATATAATACAATTCTCTCTAGATCTGGAAGAAGTGTGAACCATTGTTTAGAATGTCTCCTAGAGAAAGCATGTGGCTATTCAGACTAGCTCCATCCAGGGAGAGGGGATGACATCAACTACAGGCTAGAACCACAGGCCATTAAAACAGACTCTAGAACAGGGTCCCTCCAGGCCAGAGGTTAGGACAGTGGTAGTACAGTTGGGCTCAGTGTAGACCAAGACAATGTCTGTGCTGTGCTCTAGATGTGGGTTTCTTGATCAACAACACTAATCTTCAATGACCTAGAGCAGAAGTTAGCAATGTGACTACTTATAATACAGAAGATTTTGATGCCAAATTGACTGGGTAGAATCCAGATTTCAGAATACATCCAGAACAAAGACAGAAGACTGAGGGGATAAGCAAGAGAGAGGGGTCTGTGCTGGAGTTGACCGTGGTTTCGTGTTTATGTAGAAGAATGGCAAAGACCCTAGAAACCAGGCTTTGTCTGTCCTTATTTAAAACCCACAGCTTCATCTCTCCAGAAATTTTCTAAGAGCTTGTGCAGAAAAGGAAAAAATATGATGATTAGCCAGGCCCCTTAATGGTATATAGCAATGTTTCCAGATCCCCTGTAAGGGTCCTTTGATATAGAAAATTGCCAAAGAGCAGATCTTATTAGGATTTAGGTTCTGCAGCAAATAGCCCAAGAGTCACAGACAGCCTTTAATCTTTCCAATAATTGTTGGATAGCCTGAAATGGCCACCACTTTTGTAGTCTTCCCTAAATTGCCCAAGGAAGGTCAAAAAGAAATATTCTAAGTCAGGAATTTATGGCTTGTGGTGGGGGAGTGACAAGGAAGGAATGGAACAAGAAGAGAGACCAGAATGACTGGCTCAGTCTGGGATCTGTATGGCTGTCTTGATGGAAGACTTGAGGGGCATTCCCAGACAACAGTATTATGTTTTAGGAGGCAAAGAGGCTGGAGGAGGCTTGTCATTTGTAGGAGATGTCTCAGGTACGTTGTGCAGGGAAGGCTCTCGGTACATGGCCACTGTGAGGAGGACAGAACAGAGAAAGAAAAACAGTCAGGGATCAAGAAACACAATTAAGCAGTGGAGAAATATGAAGATAAAGATATGACTGCAGCCTTTCTTGGCTGAAATGATGGGCTAAGTGATCTTTAAGGACCCTTCTAGTTTTTAAAACTTATGTTCTTATGGTTTTATAAAGGAGCTGTGACTGTGTTAATGCTTGGTTGACTTCTTTCTGTGCTGCTATTGTAGCCCTGAAATACTACCTCCCCTGCCCCCACAGGTGGGCCCTAGACAGAGCATGTTTTAGAATTCTGAGATAATCTAGTTCAACTCTCCCCTCCCCTACCTCAGAGACCCCATTTTACAAACATTCAGTATTTCAAGACTAAAACCCCCAGCTCCAAGAAGGTGTCTGTCTCTGTCTCTGTCTCCCCCCCCCCTCCCCTTTCTTCTATTATCACTATACAACTTTTCTGTCACAATATAAAATGTCTTCATTGGAAAAAACAAACAAAAGTAGAAATGTTGACATACACAGTGACTAAGTGCAGAAATCTCCCCACTCCTCATTCTTTCCTGTCAAGGCAAGCTTCCCTTTGTTATGACCTAGTTTGAGCTATTTGATACACAGCCCTCAGAGAATGTGAAGGTAGATAGAATCCTCTCTGTGGTGATAGCAATGTACTTGACATGACAGGCCCTCCTATCCCTGAGAATGTTCATACCTTCCAGGAGTTTAGGCACAAAATGGGCAGCTGCTTTGGTCTTCTTGACTCTATTTCCCTTCATGACATGGCCCTCCTTGTCCAAACCCAAATACCACGCTCGGCCTGAACGATGCTGGCGGTAGAGGGCAGAGGCGTAAAGGACATAATAATTCTCAAAGACACACTCCTTAAAGCGACATTCTGCTGTGAAGTGTGGCTGGAGGATGAGGTCACAGAAAGAGAAAACAAAGGGAGGGACAAAGAAAAATTGATATTAATGACCAAGAGGCTGATGTTTCTTAGTCTTGAGCCTCTCCTCCCCCCTTAGGAAATGATACATAAAATCTACAGTGGGGGAACAAAATCCTCTGACTGGTAGAGGGGAGGAAATAAAGACGAGTTCTGGGAACTAATCTCTGTATGTAGATAATTCTGTATCTAATTCTCCAACCTGCCTCCCATCCCCTCCCCTTTGCTCTAACCAATCACTCCCTTTTCCTCTGGTGTGGCAGTTCTCAAAGTGCGGTCTGTAGATCCTTGGGAGTACCCAATGGCGGAGGGGACTTCAAGTTTCAAACTATTTTCATAATAATACTAAGAAATTATTTGCCTTATTAAAATACCCCTTTATTTTTCAACTACACATCTGTGTGAGACCATATGTTTTCATACACTTTAACCAAAAAACATATCACAGCAGATCGAATAGAGAAGTATATGAGAAGCTAGCTGTCTTCTGTTAAGCCCAGACATTAAAGAACTTTGCAAAAATACGCAAAATAACGCCACTTTTCTCACTACATTTTTTATGTTTTTGGGAAATATAGTTATTTTTCACTAAAAATATGTTATTTATGTTGGTTAACATGTTTTTGTTGTTGTTTTGTCATATCCGACTCTTTGTGACCCCATTTGGGGTTTTCTCGGCAAAGATATTGGAGTGGTTTGTCATTTCCTTCTCCAGCTCATTTTGCAGATGACAAAACTGAAGCAAACTGGGTGAAATGACTTTTCCAGGGTCACACAGCTAGTGTCTGAGGCCAGATTTTAATTCAGTAAGATGAGCCCAGTGCTCTATCCACAGAACCACCTACCTGCCCTGAAATGGTTAACAAGTACTGAGTTTAGTATTATTATTTTAAATGGACTAATATATATTCTTAAAAAACTTGTGTTTTAATTTCTAATATGTTAAATATTGATTGATGTAACCCACATAAACAAAAACTTTTTGGATTATTTAGTAATTTTTAACAGTATAAATGGAAACAAAAAGTTTGACAACTCCTATTCCAGTAGATTTGGGCTCTCAATTAGAGGGGTAGATAGGAAGTAAACATAGACTCAGATATCCTTAGGCAAATCAACTAACTTCCCTAGTCCCCAGTCTCTTCACCTGTAAAAGGAGGGGATTGAAACAGATGGCCTGTAAGGTCCTCTCTGGCTCTAGTTTTAGGATTCTATGACATTTTAGCTCAACCTTCTCTTTTTGCTGATGAGGATACTGAGTCTTGGGGAGTGAAAGTGATTTGGTCAAAGAATGCATTCCTGGCAGAGCTATGGAAGAACTCAGGTCTCTCTTTCTAACATGCCCTACTGGGCTCTCCTAGTCATTACTAAATCTGGGGACACAGAGGGGTACTCAGAAGAGAGAAGCCATAAAGGATTCTAGGCATGTAGTTGTGAGGGTATCCCTTGCTTAGGCTATAAAGGGATTTGGAAAGAATCTCCCACAAGAGCCTCTACTGTAGTAAGGGGATGTGATGAGGGTACTGAAAGGTTACTGAGGATAGAGCTTGAAATGGGTCCTGGTAGGATATGGGAAGGAAAATCTTAGAAAAAATTTAGGGAATTCAGAGAGGGAAATGATTTTGGGACTGATAACTCTGTTGTAGAGAATGTGTAACAGGATCTGAAGCCTGGCTTGGGCCTCTGCCGTCTGCCTGATCATCTGTACCACTAATCAGACTGCCACAAGCCTGTCTTCCTGAAGGATTGAGAAGAGGGTCACGCATAGGATCGCCAGGGAAAGTGGCCAGGGTGGAGTGGGGGAAGGTCCCAGTTAGGTGGTTCACCAGGACAAAGGAAAGTGAGGGAGGCATCTCACCGAGCTGTAGAGTAGCCCCTCAGCATTCATGGCTACATAGTGCCCCAGCTTGGTACTCTGGATAGTGACCACACGGAGGCCCACGGGGATCAGGTTAAACTGAGCTGGAGGGTAGAGTGAGAATTAGAGATCCAAGGCATCCAACCCCTGACCTTAATTCTTAAGTATATTGAATTCAGATGCCTCATGCCAACCCCCTCAAAAAAAAAAAACCAGCAAAACCTTGAGTCTACCATCAGTTCACCCTACCATCAGCTCCATTCAGGGACAACCACTCTGACTCTGGCCCATCCCCACTCCTGGATGTCAATGACTGACAGAAACAGAGACTGAAACAGGATTAGAAAGTAACAGGGTGGATAGGAAATAGATAAACTATTCCTTCAGGGGCCCAGTTGCCTCAAGCATAAGGGTACAGTGAGAGAAGATTAGCCCTAAGTATCTGATACCCACTTCTCATCTCTCTAACTCCCCACACCCCGAAAATTTCCTTCTCCCCTCACTGAAGGAGCTGGTATCCTCTTGTGTCCCGTTGATGCTCCCATCTGGATTGGCCTGGAGATAGAAACCCTGACGGCAGAAAAGCTTTGTGATGATGCCTTTGAGCTGGGGCTCTAAGGAGAGAGAGACAGGAAGAACTTGACATTAGTCTTTGGTGAAGATTTCTCTTTCCAAGTTTGATCTTAGAAATGGGGGGAGAGGGGTGAGGGGAGTGAGGAAAGTAGTTAGAGGGAATTAAGATCAACTGCTCTTTCATTGACTCACTGCTTGTAACCCTCTACTTTTGGCCTCTCTGTCTCCTGGGGAAGTCTGCGCCCTATCCCTGCCCCCACCATTAGCTCAGTTTAATTTATTGAAAATAATTTAAATAGTTTAGTTCCTGCTCAGTAGCTAAGATGGAGGGGGAAGGGAAGGAGTAATGATAAGGGGAAAAAACAGTGACAAAGGCAGACATAATTTTTATGGTGGGTAATCTCAGGTTGGTTGTTGGAGGGAAGGGGGCTACTCAAGCTATGGGGGAGGGAGGGAGCTGACTCTGCTAGAATCAAGCTTGCTGACTCAGCACCTGATGCTGCCCAGCCTGGCCTGGGCCTCTGCCGTCTGCCTGGTCATCTGTACCACTCATCAGACTGCCACAAGCCTGTCTTCCTGAGGAACCAGGAGTCAGCGGAGTCCAGCCTCTTCTCCTTCTCCAGTCCTTATTAGCGAGTGTTAGGGACCCCGGACTTCCAAGGTGGGGAGGGAGGATTGTAGTGGCGCATACAAAGGATGAGTGTAAGTGAAGGACTGAGTGTGTGTGTATGTGTGTAAGGGATAGAGGGGTGTGGAACAGAAGGGCAAAGGGACATTTCCAAAGGGTGGGCTCTGGGCTGTACCAAAGAAAAAGGCAGAGTGGGTGGGGAGAGGAATTGTTCAACGAGAACTTGTGGTGGGGGTTATTGACTCTCACTCCCTAATCAATTTGGAAAAAGTGGGAAAGGGAGGACAGGGACAGCGCCCCTTTTTGAGGCATAGTCGTCTCTTCCTCACCTCTTTCACAGTATAATTCCCCAAGGGGAATTTCGTGTAGTTCTCCCTGCCCTTCTGCGGGTGGTACAGTCTCAATCAGTCTTTCTGGTCCCCTTCCCCCTCCCCGCCTCCCCCCCCCCCCGCTTCCTCATTCCCCTAATCCCCCAGAATCTGGTCTGAACGCCTGGGTTCCTGTGGGGAGGGGCAGTCAGTCCAGCGGGTGCCAGGGCTTTGTGTTCTTGGAGGAAGCAGAACTTGGGGGTGTAAAAAGAATCGGGTAGGAGAATCCAGAGGACATTCCTTGTTCCGTCCCCTGGGTGTGGAGGGGAAAGAGGGAAGACACAGTAGAGTTCTGGGATCAGGCAGGGAAAACTGAGTGGGGTGCGGGGGAGGAAGCAGGGAGGCAGGGTGGGGGAGGGGCTGATCTGCAAGGACACCCTAGGGAGAGTTAGGAAGGTTGTCTCAGAGCCAGGTGAGGTTAAAGATCCAAGCTAAAGTGTGGGATAACAGAAAAGCAGAGGAATGGGGATGGGGTGACCAGCTAAACTGGGGGGAAAGAGAAAAGGGCGTCGCAGAATCGAAGAAACTAGGTTGTGCGACCCAGGCGTTCGAGACCTCGGTAGTATGAGTTCAGGGCTTGAAGCAGAGCAGCAAAAGGACAGGAAGAAACGCACGTAGCCTGGCTATGCTGGGAGGGGGTGAGTGGGGAAACAGGATGCTTGGGTTCCTGGGAAGGGCGGCGGTTAGTTAAACTCCATTAAAACCCCTCACATTTTCCCTAGCTTAGAAGAAGCTCAGGGTTATGTGGGAACAGAGGAAGGAAACTGAGGACCAGCAGAAAGGGAAAGTATCTGAACTTCTAGTCTCTCTATTGCCCAACTCTCCTCAAGGAGTTTTAGTCTTTCTTATCCAACCCTCAACTCAGCTCTCTAAAGTGTTTTCTCTCTGGCTGTCCTCGCCCCGCTACTCCCGGGTATTCGGTTTTCCATCCTTGAGATTTCTCCTTCAGTCTAGCTCCCACCTCAACCTATTCAGGAGCCCCAAACCCCAGCTGTTATCACTCACCCGGGGCCCTGTCCGGCCGCGCCCGTCGCCCCCCACACAGACGGACCTTGGAGAGCAGAATCAGTATCTGTTTCTGACACAAGGACTTAGTACCCCTCGGGCACACTCGCCGTTGGGCTGACACCGGTCGGCTTGTCCCAGGGTCTCGTACCTCTCTCTTCTGCCTGATCAGGCTGCTGGCCAGCGCCGCCATCTCCAACCACCTTCCCTCCCTTTAGGGGACAGTCCAATCTTCCTACGATGTCCCCTAACTCCCCCACTCTCACAATGGAGGTATACAACCCAAACTGTATGGAGGCACCTCAATAGCACACAACCCTCAATCTCAATCTGGCTCCCAGAATGCCCCCCCAACTGAAAAACACTCCAAACTGGCAGATAGTTCAAGGATGAAAGGTAAAGCCTTCCCTTTCTCCAGGAAGGCACCCTCTAATCTCTTCTCTCAGAGAGGTACCCCAAAATTTATCCCAGATACTCCTGAGTTCCTGAATTCTTTTGCTGTTAAGTAGTACCCCAAAGAGCCCTCCCCTCTGAGCACTTCAAAAGGGTTCCTTCAACTGCCCTCTCCCCTTGTCACCCCCAAACTTGATGGGAATCCTTGAACTCTTACTTGGTTTAAGGTTTGTGAATCCCCAGCTCTTGCCGCCAATTCTCTGGGTTCCCCTTCCTCTTAGCTCCAAATTTTCTCTTCCTTCCTTCACTGTCCTGGCCCTAAATCGATGTAATTCCAAGGCTCCAGTTTTTCTGCACCTCTCCATATAATCTCTACTGACCAGACTTTGTAGACCCTACCTAACTCGCTAGGGGAGATGACAGAAATGAATCTCACAACTCCTCCCTGTCAGCTCAAGAAATCTAGAAGGGGTGAGAAGGAAACACAGCTACATCTCCAAATCACCCATAGCAGCAACACTTGGTGCAGCAGCTGAGAGGTTAAAGGAAATTGGGGTCTTCTTTGCTACTCTTTAGTTCCCAGATTGGAATGTATCTCTTACCTCTTCCCATCACTCTCAAAACCTATAGCCCAGAACTTCTGGGAGGTTCCATTTGCTAGGGTCCTGAGCTTCTTTCCAAATAAACCATAAACTCGACTTATGCCTCCCCTTTTCAGCAAGTCAACACTCTCTGTACCTCCTCAAATCCCTAAGGGCCCTAGTTTCTGGTGACCAGGTATCCTCTAAAGTTATCCTTACCTCTGCTTCTTCTCTGGTGCTTCCAAATATGCCCTTCCAGCTCCAGCAACTTAGGGGTTATCAAGGTGCAGTGGGTATGGAAGGTCCATTCTTACATCCTGTCACCCCAAAATAGTGAGTCTTTAACTTCACTCTAGGTATCCCACAAAATGTTATTGGGGAGTCAGTCTTGATGCAGTCTTCCAGCTATTTGACCTCCAGCTAGCTACTCTAAAGTGTTGCACCCCACTTTCTCCCTGGTACTCCCCAAATTAACCTGTCTCCTGTACTTCCCCCACGCGGTTCTGTGCTCCCCAGGGTCCCCGTCCACGTTCCTAAGCGATTGCTTGCACCCCACTTCTTTCCTGAGACCCCCCCAAACCTGTCCTGTTGATCCTGTTGCCGGCAGTGATGGATGGATGGCTCAGGCTCTCATATTCTCCTGCCTCACTGTCCCCTTGTCAGTAGAGGGTTCCCCGCGCGGTCCACCTCAGCTCTCTCTATCCCTCCCCCCCACCCAGGGAAATAGGGGTGGGTTCACAGGGCGTCCCCAGTCCCCCGATGGCGGCGCTCCAGGCCTCAGCAGCAGGACTGACTGAAAAGCAAGCCCAGGCAGCAGAAGCAGTAACAGCAGCGGTAAGCAGCAGCCGCAAACTCGCGTCCGGCTCCCCCACCTCAGCCCAAGAATCCTATCCGAGGGCGGGGCAGGGGGCGGAGACATCATCAAAAAGAGGACGGAGGAAAGGGACTCCTGGATCTGTTAGAGGACCTGGAAATGGAAGTGGCTGGGGATGTAGTGAGGGAACAAACAAACTGGTTGTGGGAAGCGAGTCATGAATCCCAGGAGGGGGAACAAGGTGCAGAGCTTGACTCTGGGGGACAAATGTCTAGAAAATGCATGAGGAAACGTGGAGGGGCTAACTAAGTGCTAGAGAAGAAATTGCACCGTGGTTGAAGGCAAGAGTAGCTTTGTAGGTTGTGTGTGTGTGTGCAGCAGAAATGGGGAGGGCATCCACCGCCACAAAGTGAGAGCTGTTTTCTCTATTTCCAGGCCCTATTTGGTCATCCTTTCATGCTGTGTCAGCATCTACCCTTTACCCCTTTACTTGGCTCCTACCTAGGGTCATACATAGGAGAAATTCCAAGAGGGTCGTGTGAGGGCAAGACTAGACAAGGGATGAGTCCCTGGGTCTTGGTGGGAGATGTGTGCATTTTGGGACGAGGTGGCGGCGGTGAGGATAGGATTGACATTTTTTTTTCAGGGTCAGGTCCAAGACAGCCAGCAGCCTCAGAAAGTTCGAGGGCTAGGTCTCCCAGAATGAGTTAAGTCACTGGTTGGGAAGAGTCGGGAATGAAGGAACCAAAATTCTTCTGTCTCCATCTAGCTGCAAATATTTTAATGACCCCCGGCCACCATTCCACCCCCCTTTCGCGCAGTCTTGGCCTCCTCCACCGCAGTTCTGAGAGCCCCTACAGGGTCCCCCCGGAGTCGAGCGAGAGCCCCGGCCAGCTCCGTGGCCCCCTCCCCGGCCGCCAGCTCCCGCCCTTCCAGGAAGTAGTCAGGCAGTGCCCCAGCCTCGAGCCCGCGGCTTAACTCGTCCAGCAGCCCGAGGCAACAAGCCCCGGCGTTCTCCGGCCGCCCCAAATAGAGGGCAGGGAGTCGCTCGCAGGCCCAGTAGAGCAGGATCCGCAGGAGGTAGGGAGCCGCGCAGCCGGCCCCGGCCACCAGGGGGCGAAGTAAGGCCTGGGCAGCGGCGTGAGCCTGAAGCAGAGGCTGGGGGATGCGGGCCTTGAGCGCCAGCTCCTGGCGGGCAAAGCAAATCCGCCAGCAGAGCCCATCCTCCTTTTTGGCTGTGTAGCCCGGCACGAGGTAGCAGGCGGTAGGCCCAGCGGCCACGGGACCCATCCAGGCGTGGGTCCGGGTTCTCTCGGGCCAGCCGGCCACGGAGACCCCTGGCACTAAGTCAAAGAGCAGGAGCCGGGGGGGAGGGCCTGGGGTGGACAGAAGGATGGTAGTGACTCCGGCATGGCGGGCGGCACGGACCAAGCGCACGGCACCGGGGGCCGGGGTCAAGGAGACAGCTACAGCAGATAGTGAGGAAAAAAACCAGGAAGCGACTTGGGTGGGGCACAAAGAGGGCCAGTTTTCCTGAGGGCCCTGCCCCTCAGGCTCTGGGACTGGCTGTCTAAGGAGTTGCTCTGTGACGTCACTGTGCGGTTCCTTCAATAAACCACGCTCTTCCGAATCCCTCGAGTCTCCGAGCCTCTCTTCCGCCGCCGCTGGCGACTTGGTGTCGGAGCCTTCTAGCATCCTCCTGGAGGCCGCCGCAGTCTCGGGCGCTGTGACGTCACACGGAGGCTTCTCCAATGGACACGCCTCTTTTACTTGCTCCTTCCCGCTCAAGCCAGCGGGGGCGGAGGGCCCTAGGCAGTCGCACCAAGCCTCCAGGGTCGAAGCCCCGCCCACTCGCGCTTGGAGGCGGAGCCACGCGCTGCCAGATTCCAGCTCGAGGTCCGGCCTTACCCCGTCGCAGTCGAGCAAGGGCACCAGGAGAGTGAAGCCAGTGTCGTAGTGAGGCCCCCGGACGTATGGACCCAGGGATCCGGGCCCCAGATCGAGAGAGCCCTCGCGGACTCCACCACGAAGGAGCAGAAGTTCGGTTTGCTCAGGAATCCGAGGGTCCCGTCGGTGGATGAGACCTGGGGATAAGGGGAGAGGGTCAGTCGAGGCTCTCTATGGGGCAGCGTTGAGAACTCGCGTAGGGGCACTGGAGAGAGGACAGGAAGAGGCCCAAGGTGACACACTTACTGAGCAGAGAGAAGACAAAGTCCTTAGCCCGGAGGAGGTCGGCCCCGGGCTTTGGCCCACAGTGCCAGCTCTCCTGAACCCCGAGCTCTTGGATCAGTTGAGTCAGCTCCTGCAGCTGCGCTCCGGAGCAGAAGTCGAGGTCCGTGAGGGGACGGGCAGGGGCTGGGGGTGACGGACCCCACCAGGGGGTGCCACCCCAGACTCCGGAAGCCATATGGGGCCTGAAGCTAAGGGAACGGCAGAGAGAAAGGGAAAAATGGGGCTCAATTCATTCTGGTAACTCGGGCCGGGACCACCCACTCCTTTCCTCTGCACCCCAGCCTACTCTGTATTCTAGAGGTGCCTACGCCCTGGGCTGCTACAAAATTGTTTATTTAAATGGAAAATGCACAAATATTCTCCAGTTTCCACCCCTTCCCTCAAGGTGTGTCCCCAGATTTCCCCCCTCCCTCAACATGCGAACTTCCTAGTCTTCTAATACCAGTTAGACCTGACAGGTGGTTTTTTAAAAAAAGTTCTCTCTCCCCACCCCAAGTTCAGACCCAGACTCAGCAGTCCAGTTCTATTCCTAGTTCTGAGTACCAGAAGCATCTCTTTATCCGTACCTAGTATTCCTTTCTCTTACCTGCTATTTGGGGGTGGGGTCGAGGGGGATGATGGCAAAGGACCTTAGGCGACCGCCGGGAGGAAAAAGAAAGCCGGAGAAAGCAGCGGAGAAAATGCTATGAGCAACTTCCTTCTGGCCACCAGGGCACGCCCCTTTTACCTGAGGCTACACCCCTCTCTGCCTAGACTAACTCGGAAAGTTCTGGCCCCACCCCCCCGGGTTCTAGAGACGTTTCTGAATTGTCCCGGAAATTGAAGTCTCTCTCGTCGTCCCTCCCTCCTGTTCTTCCAGCTCTTTCCAATAAATAACCCTGTTTAGAATTCACTTGGTATAGAGGCAAGGGGTGCATGCTAGAAAATAAGAGTTTAGTTTTTGTGTACCCAAGCCGTGTTTGAGAGTTGTCTTTTCAGGCCAGCTGGTCCTTTGCTGCGCCCTACTGTCTAGTCAGGGTATGGGTGGAGCGTCCTAGACAGATTAGCTGAATTTTATAGTTTCGAAGGACCTCAGCAGCCATCAAGTTCAACTCTAACCTCGAAAGGAATCCTCACCATAAAACTACTGGGAAAGTGGTAATCTTAAAGATTCAGCTTATGAGGAAGCAGTCCAAGTGGTCCATTCACTTTTAGGCAGCTCTAATTAATTAGGAGGGGCAGCCAAGTGGTGCAGTGAATAGACTGCCGGCCTGGAGTCAGGCAGACTCCAGTTCAAATTCGGACATAGACACTTGTGTGACCGTGGGCAAGTCCCTTAACCTTATTTGCTTCAGTTTCCTCATCTGTAACATGAGCTGGAGAAGGAAATGGCAAGCCGCTCCAGTATCTCTGCCGAAAAATGCAAAATAGTCCAAAAAGGGGTCACAAAGAATCTGAAATGACTTAGGAAGTTTTTTTCTGATATCAAGTCTAAAAAGTACCTTTGAAACTTCCATCCATTGATTTTGATTCTGCCCTTCAGGGTCAAACAAAGCAAGTCTAATCTATTTGACATGATAACCTTCAAATACTTGAAGACAGCCATCAAGTCCAAAAAAGTCCCCAGTTTTAGTTTAGCTGATCATGAGCTCAAAGTATTTTTCACCATCTTGGTTGCCCTCCTCCGGGCCATTATAATGATATCATTTATGTAGTGCTTTAAGGTTTGCAAAGCACTTTTCACTTTTACCCCTGAGAGGGAAGTTATTTTAACAATTCAGGTGATAGCTATTTGTGCCCTCATTTTGCAGGTGAGTAAACTGAGGGAGACAGAGTTGGCCAGGGTCACACAGTTAATGAGTGTTTGAAGCCACGTTTCAGATCATGTTTGTCTTGACTACAAATCTTGTGCTCTATCCACCATGCCTCTAATTCCCTCTAGCTCATCAAGGTCCTTCCTAAACTACATCAACCAGAACTGAACACAATAGGCCATTTGAGTGCATGACCTAGGGCAGAATATAGAGGGACTAGCCCTTCTTTATTCCTGGAAGCCATGTCCTAATGAACCCCCAAGAACACAGGATTTTTTTTGGCTAACTTATCACACTCACATCTTGCAATCTACTAGAGTCCCCACATCCTGCAATGAGTGATCTTACAATTCACTAAATCTCATACCTATCAAATTTTTCCTGACAAACGGCTTGTGCTTATGAAGTTGGTTGATTGAATTAAAATGTAAAACCTTAGAGAGTTTTTTTTTGAGGGGAGAAGGCAAAACAATTGAGGTTAAGTGACTTGCCCAAGGTCACAGATAGTTAAGTGTCAAATGTCTGAGGTCACATTTGAACTCAGGTCCTCCTGACTTCAAGGGTGGGTGCTCTACTCACTGGGCCACCTACCTGCCCCTAAAATGTAAGACTTCATCACTATTAGACTGAACCCAAGTTTCAAGCCTATCAAGAGCCTTGTCTGTCATTCAGTATGTAACCTTCTTAGCTCTATATCATCTACAAATTTGATCAACATGCCATCTATCAAAGGCACTGAAAAAAATGTAAAACAAAATGTGACCAAGCATGGTTCCTCGGGGTACTCCGCTGGAGACTTGCTGCTAAAGTGACATAGAAACTATTAGTGTCTGAATCTGATCCTTGAAAAAGTATTGAATCTATCTGGTTGTATGGAACTACCTCGGTCACACCTCTCCATCAGGACATGTTCCCTTCTTTATTTCTGCACCTCTCCCATTTTCTATAATTTTAAAGATATTACTGACAGTAACTGAGTCCCTGGTTTCCCCATGATAATCATGATGAGATCTAGGAAGACTAAATGAACCTGTGCAAATCTCTTAACTACTCTTAGCCTCAGTTTCCTTGCCTGTAAAATGAAGGATCTGGATGAATCTCTAAACCTTCTTATAGAGACAGCCAAGCTTAGTGGACCTAGAGGGCCAAACCTGGAGTTAGGTTCAAGTCCTCCAACTGTGTAGTCATGGACACACTCTTAACTTCTGAGTGCTTCAAGCAACTTTCCAAGTTACAGAAAGTTGCCTTTCTATATTGCTAGAAAGAAAAAATTGCTACACTAGAAATCCCAGAGAACAGGTCCCTTTAAGCTCTAAATGCTTTGACAAAAAGGCAAGTATTTCAGGCACTGTGGAAGGGAGATCCATCCTGCCCTATCGGAAAGTTAGAGGAGTGATGGGGGAGGACATGGGAAAGATTAGATTGGGGGAGGGGTTATACAAGGGGATGGCTGTTTTAGGGGGGGATTTAGGGGAAAGATGGGGAGAAAATGTGTAAAAAATGTGTCAAAATCTCGTGGAAATGAATGATGTAAACTAAATAAAATAAAAACATAAAAAAGAAAAAGGCAAGTGTTTGTAGTAACTAGGGCTTGGGTCGGAGGCTGCATTAGACCAGATGGGAAAGATCAGGACCATAATATGCCCAGAGGAAAAGTCAGCCAGAGTTCAGGGTTTGAAGACTAGGACATTAAGGGGGGAGGAGGAGAACCAGGCTCTGTATTATTGAAGCAAAAATCGATGTTCACCATGGATGACCAGAAGTCTAAATGAACAGTTCAAATTAGCATCACAGATCTGAGAGACAAGGCTTATAAGTAGTAGGCTTCTGGCTGGAGAAAATGGGACAATGATGGCAGGAACTCAGCAAATGGCAGAAAACTAAAGCAGGAGGAAGGGAATCCCCAAAAAGGAAAACCACCATTGTCTTCAAGACCGCTCAAATCTCAGCTCCCTTTTTGGTGAGGGTAGGGGTGCCCCTCGCTGTTGGTGCTTTCCCTCTTATCTTCTATTTACTCTGTATATAGCATGTGTGTTCTTGATGGCAAGGACTATTTGGCCCTTCTTTGTATTCCTAGCACTCAGCAGAGTGCCTGGCATTTAATAAATGATTGATTGACAAGGAGCAAGACTTGATTTGCCCATCCTTTCAGACTCAAAGGACTCCAGATTCTGAGCCAGACACTATCAGTATAGAGCAAACCCCTCTGCCTAAGGCCAGATTTGGTTCTATAATATGGATCATAGAATTTATAACTGGAAAAGACAGAAGAGACCATAATCTACCTCTCTCCTTTTACAAGTAGGGAAAGTGACTTGTCCAAAGTTGAACAGAGAGATTGGATTTTAACTCAGGGCCTTCTGATTCCAGAATCAGGGAATTTTTATACTATGCCTCATGAGGGAGAGGCTGCTGCTTCGAATTAAATAGACACTTCAGTCAAGGTTAAAAAGGCTTATGTTGTAGGTCTAAGTATCCAGGTAAACACTCTGCTGTCCTGGAGGAAGAGAAAAGGGGGAAGGGAACAATCACTTATGAAACATCCACTATGTGCCAGGAACTGTGCTAAGTGCTTTACAAACAGTAAATCATTTGATCCTCCCAACACTTCTGAGAGGTAGGTTATTATCCCCATTTTACAAATTGAGGAACTGAGACAGAGGTCAAATGACTCACCCAAGGCCACACAGCTAATAAATATCTGAGGTCAAATTTGAACTCAGGTCTTACTGACTCCCAGCCCAGTGCTCTATGCACTGAACCATCTAGCTGACCTCTAAGGAGGGGAATGTTCACAGGGCTCTGTAGGCCCAGTACCATTGCTGGGGAAGTGCCTTTCTCCCCTCTCAGCCTTAGACCTAAGCTGGAGCTGCTAAGGAAAATGTGGATGGCAGTTGAAGGACCTGCCTCCTCAGACAAAGCAAACAGAGCCCAGAATTGGGAAAGGGAAGAAGCAGTCAAGTGAAGGGGTGGAACTGGAAACTGATAGTATCCAGATTTATGGTGGTCTATGGGCTGTATTTTTACAAAGGAGCACTCCCCAGACCTCAAGCTTCATGAGGCCTCCTTCTTAGAGGATAATCCATGTAGTTAAAAGAGCACTGTATAAGAGCACTGTATTTCACACAATCACAGATTTTGAGAGCTGTAAGGGACCTCAGTGGCTATCTAGTCCAACCCAATTCATTTGGATTTGAGATGAGTAGAACAGCTTTCAAATCCTGGCTCTACTACTTACTTTCATGATCCTATTAATTGGGTAGTTGCTGAGCCTCAGTTTCCTCACTTTAAAATTAGGAAGTTGAGCCAAATTGATCTGTCCCTTCCAGCTCCAAATCCTACCATCCTGTGTTTTCCATCTCTGTGCCACCTCCCCCTCCCATAGGGTTCTAGATGTTCTAGAGGCCTTGCCTGCCTAAGAGGGCCTAAATAAGATGGAGGTAAAGGGCAGTTACCTCAAAGATCTGGTCTGGACTCTTCTCTGTGATCATAGAGACTGATCAGGTTTGGGACTTCCCTGGATCCTGAATACCACCATGCAAATCTTTTTCCTTTTTATACCTGTCCCTTTATTGCCATGTTTTCTCCCAAGTCTTTGTCATGGACTGGTATTCCCAGTCTTTCCTCTGCCTTTCCCTGGAACAGTCAGAGGGGCTTTAGGGCCATAGGAAGCCCTGGGGAAACAGCCTCTGGCATGTTCCTTGTTTAGCCTGAGCTGCCTGGCATCAAAGACCACATGACCAGTTGCCAAACCAGATCCCTTCCTCAGAGGCATCTGATGGAGAGATGGCCGATTCTGCATGGGCATTTCCAGAGTCTTGTACACCCAATTTTGGTTCTGTCCTTGGGAGTAGTGGGTTTGAGTGAGAGTGGAGACCTCTGGTAGTTTCTGTTTATCACAAGCCATCTCACCCTTTGAAACTTCTAGAGGTTGTACAAGAATCTTTGAAGGCTGCTGTTGATGCAATGGAGTCCAGTTAAGTAGGGGGATTTCAGAAGGACAGAGTGACTGGGAAGGGGTAGAAGTATGGCAGGGAAAAGTGGGGTGGTCAGAGGGCTGTAAACAGGCAGAATTTGGGAGAAGTAGAATCCTCTTCTCAGCATAACCTTTATCAATATGGGACTTAGAACTGCAGGAGAGTGTGCCCTTATTCCTTCCTTCAGGAAAGCTGGCTCTCTGCTCCCTGTACTCCGTGTGCTCCACGGGGTGGTCAACAGGGAAAGTGGGCAGATTGGAGGCCCTCTCCAGGTTCTGGGAGATGAGATTTTGGCCCTTTTTACTGAGCCCTTGAAGGGAGCTTCCCCCTGTGGAAAGGGACAAAGCTTCGACAAATTCTCCCACTTGAGAGTTTGGACCTTTCATCTTCCTGGCATCATATACCACATGGCCAGCTTGGGGATGAGGAACAGGGGAAGGAGAGAGAAAAACCTGGCATGGCTTCTGAATATCTCCGGCAGACTGGGACTCTATATCCTTACTGTTCCTTGAGCTTTGAGGCTTTTGGCCAAGGTAGAAAAGGGTCTCAGGGCGCAGGAGTGGGGTGGCACTAACTCCAGCAGACTGAGAATGGGAAAACTTTGCTGCCTTGGGCACCAATCCTTTTCCCTGCCTCCATGGTCCATGGGAAATCATTGGGTCTCCAGAGTGGCCACATTGGGGTGGCAGCCATCGGCACTGTGAGACTTTCTCATCATCTGTGTCTGGGGCCCATTCCAGGCTGTGAGAAGGGCCCATCAGGCAGGTTTGATGCTGATGAGTGTGGGAAGAGCCCCAGGGAGTTAGACTCTTGGGGTCCATGGTACAGCAGATGCAGGTTAGTTGGCATTGTTGCTGGTCTGAGAGAGGGGAGAAGGAAGAAGTTGGGGGTGGGGAAAGAGAAGCCTCAATTTTTAAGGGGATTTTGGGTCATTATAGGAAAGGGGAGGAGGAGAAGGATAGAGGACAAGAGGAATAGATTCAGGGTGCCTCTCCTAGGCCCCACACTCACATTTTTCACAAAAGTGATGGAGCAGTATTCGGAGGGAGGCTTTCAAATGACGCCAGAGCTGGGGGTTTGGGGAGGAAACAGGATAGAGGATATAGTGAACAAGGGTAAATCCAGGTGATTGAACCTCCAGGCTCAAATAGCTATATGCTGTCCAGTTCCCATTTTTGTTATCCCCAATTCTACACCCTACTTCCCTCAAGGGACCCCAGGTATCCTGCCTCCCTCAGTGCCCAATTTCCCTGTCTTCCCCCTGCCTCCCTAACCCCTCCCACTGCTCCCCCAGCCCCACTTTATCTACAGGGATGCTTGTGCTCTCCCTGACCAGTATCACCGCATTCATTCCAACATTCAGCAGAATCACGCTCCCCAGAAGTAACAGGATTGAGTCTCCCAGGTCCTGGCACTTCTTGGAGTTGGGTCTTGAGTGTACTTGGGCCCACTTGTAGGACTTGCTTGCCCATGTTGGGGGTCCCAGAGCCTCCTGGGGTGCCCCAGCCCCTGCCCACATACCCTGGGAGCTGAGGTTCCTGTGGTAGGAGATGGGGAGGCACCGGGTCACAATGGGAAGGGTCACAATGAGGGTGGGAGATGAATAAAGGGAGCCCACATCAGGCCTCCGTCAGTTTTAGGCTCCTAGGCCTCTTGTTCTTTAGTAGCCAGTTCCAAAAGCAGTAGCTCCTGCCAGGGCTTCTGGGCTGACTCATTCATTCAATTAAGCAATTATAGAACCACAGAACATAGAATGTCAAAGGTGGAAAGGACTTGAGGCCCTATTTAGTTCAACTTCTTCATTTTACAGGTGAGGAGAATTGAGGTCAGTGGCTTGCTGAAAGTCACACAGTTCCTAGGGGCAGAGCTGAGACCAGAAACCTGACCTCCCCTATGTATTCTTTAAGCTGTGCTTCCCGGAGTTCTTAAACCAGTACTAGATATTTTGGTGGCCTACCCAGGTTTGGGTGCCAGAGTCAGCATTTAAACCAATTTGGGGGCAGAGGGAGAGAAGTCTCCTGGTTTATGTCATAACTTAATCTTGAAGGGTCTAGGTAGGCCTCAGGTCTCCCTACAAAAGAGCACTGAGACCAGGGAACACCACCTCCTTACAATTCCAGTAGATATATACAATCCCTAGTGGAGACAGAGGGAAGAAGCAAAGAGTTGATGGGGTCCTCTTAGATATACTGGGGGACAGAATCCAAGGAGGGAAGGAAGGGTGATGGGGCCCTAGGGTATCATTTTTGGCCAGTTCGGGTGATCAGGTAAGAAATTATTAAGTCTTATTGGCAGGGAACATTGCCTTGCCTCCCTATCATTTGATTTAGCAACCATGGCCAGAAGGATGGAAAGCTGTGGGCTGAGGGGCAGTGGGGTAGAGGAGTCAGGTCTTGGGAACAACACCTACCAGACTCTCTAGCTAGGATCTCCTGACCTTTCCTACCAAAGATGGAAGCACACAATCCCTGTTGGCCTCTTTATTCCCCATTCCATCTCTCCTTACATGGATCAGCTATCCTCAAGGTTTTCAGTTCAGCCTCCCAGCCTTGGTTCTGTGTAGAGAGTGCCAGGATGAGGAAGCACCTATTCGGGGTGTGGCAAGGGAGCAGGAAAAGACCTCACCTCGACGCCCATGACCTTCCTGAATTTGCCGCTTCAGCTCCTGGCTATCATACACTTGGTAGTTGGTGAGGCCCCCCGGGCTCCTACTAAGGGGGATGAAAGCAGGTATATGGCCTGCATCAGGGGCCGGAATTCTGACTGGCACACGTGTTGAGACATAGGACAAGGGCTGGGAGACCTCAGGTATCTGGTTTTCATTTCGGGCAGAGCAGAAGTGGTTTTGTATCTCATGGTTGGGGAGTCTGCTGAAGGAACGGGATGAGCCCATTGAGGTCCGGTGGGGCTGTGGCTCTCTGTGCTCTCCATCCCACCGTTTTATCTCCGGCCTATCCTGGCTGCTGAAGGGCAAATGTCCTGCTGAGACATGGGTCCGATTCAAGGGGATGTGCGCTGAGATGAGAGGCACTATGGTCTGCCGCACAGAGTGTTTAGGTATGACATTCTCAGCATAGCTTTGGGGCTCAGGGCTTCGAAGTACAGACTGGGGAGTCTTGGGGACATTGGCCCTCTTGTTCCCATCTCGAACCCTTTGTCTCAGCTCCCAGCTGTCATAAAAAACCTCGCCACCTGGAGGAAGGGTGTTGTGGGTGCCAGGCATACAAGATGGGTTAGGAGGGAACCTGTGTATGAATTGTGGGGAGGTGGAGATAGGGCCAGGCTTCATGTTTTCTTTTAGATTCTGAGGCCAGCTGTTTGGAGATGACTGATAATAAGTCTTTAGCCTCAACTCAGACTTTGCTTCCACCCTTTTGGGAGCCCTCAAGTCTTGAGGAGAGAGATTTGATCCCCCTGGATAGTAACTGCTCCAGTATTCCCTGTAATGCCTGATGTTTCCAGGACGAGAAGTTTTGTCCCAAATCTTCTGGTAGTTGGATTGTTGGTTCCAGGGCTCTTTATTGTCTTCTAAGTCTGTGTCCCAAGTTTCTCGGTGACAGAAGGAAGTGGGTGAGGTTGCAGGTGAGGGAGAAGGGGGTGGGGGCAAGGATGCACGAGGGTGATGATGGTAATGAAGATGGCGTAGGCGGCCACGGTGTCGGCTATGACGGCTTCCCCAGTAGCTGCCACAGCCACTTCCCGAGTGCTGACGGCGGCGGCGATGTCGATTGGTAGCAGGGTGGGCCACATTTAGAGCCACAGGGTCCAAGGTGCAGTGGATGCACAGAGTTGGGACCCCTGATGGCTTCTTAATGGAAGGCTGGGGCTTCTTGAGAATCTTACCTATTGGGAGCAGGGTAAAGGCAGTGAAATTGAAGAGGGGGGCTGGATAGCTGAATACACAGGTTCCCTGTGGGGAGTAATTGTGTGGGATGTGGAGGGGCCATAGGGCCAGATGTCTGTGTGCCTTTGAGAATGGAAGTAGGCAGGTGACAGGACTGGGAGTATCAGAGGACAAAAAAGAAGGAAATCAGGGTCTCTCCCCAGACCCCACACTCACCTTTAGGTTCAAAGTAATCAAATATTCGGTGTAGGGACCTTGTGAGACTGCGCCAGATCTGAGGGATAGTGATGGAAGTGGGAGGATCAAAGAAGATAATGGGTGTGAAAGCATATTGCCCTAAGGCTGTTATTGTTTAATAAAGACCCAGGCCCCTGGCCCCTCCCTGTTCCTCTACTCTCTCCTAATCCTCAGGCTCCCCTAGCTGTTCTCTCCCACCCTCCCAGTCTCCACCCTTGTCTAGAAGGCCAGGTAGCATCTGACCAGGACCCATCCCTGACCAGAATCACCACATTGATCCCAAGGTGGAGCAGGATGATGAGGCTTAGGAGTAGAAGGATCACGTCTACAGGATCAAGATTTTTTGTAGGTCTATGGCCAGAGTGCATCTTTTCAGCCATGGCAGGGGATCCCGGGGTCACCTGGCCCCACCCCGGGCCCTGTCCACAGCTCACACATGCCAAGAGCTAGGAGGCCCAGGATTCCTGTGTGGAGGGAGATGTGGTTCCTGAAGGGGGTAGAGTCGGGTCATAATAGGGATAGGCAGTGGGGGTCACAATGAAAAGCAAGCTACTGAGGGCTCTAATCCCTGCACCTGTCTATTCATTTGTCTTATAGTATCTCCTTTGGATGCCTTGAATCTTTTCCACCTCTTCCCATCAATGTTCTTCAGCATTCTTCTTCAGCATCTTCAGTTTCCTCAGAGAAATAGCACTACCATCTTCCTAGGTACCAAAATTAGAATCACTTAAAACATTTTTCTCCCCTTCTTGCCTCTAACATATCTGTATGCTTGTTTTTTTTATGTTGTTGTTATGTTCATTTGATTGTGTGTTGTGCTATTTTCATACTATAGCAATTTGTTAACTTATTCATACATGCTAACACTTAGAGATAAGTTGTGCTTTATATACAGGCCTATTGAGGTGTTATTGCTGCAGTTAGCTTTGCTTTGTTAATTAGCGATGCTTGTTGCTTTTGAATGATTGCTATTTGCTATTTGACAGGCGTATATGTCCTACATGTAGTGTATTATCCTCCTAGGTTATGTTCTGTATAATGCTAGGTCTACTGCATGTACTATTAATGGACATTTGTTTTATTTTTCTTTCAGTGGTTCTGAAAGATGGTTATCTGGGATGCCAGAAAAATCATCCTTATTGTTTTTTTTAATTTACTCATTTACTTTTAATTTACAAGATTCAGTTCCACAATCACTTGAGTTTCAGATTTTCTCCCCTCCCTTCCCCCCCCCCCC
>CM053584.1:186230639-186310301 GCA_028627135.1 Pseudochirops cupreus | reverse complement strand
GGAAGGCAAAAGGGAAAGGGTCAACCTTACTCTCATTGAATTTGGCTTAGGGAAGGAATGACATACACTCTTGGGTGTCTTGCCCTACAGGAGAGTAGGGGGGAAGAGTATGAGAGGGGGGATGATGGAGGGGAGAGTTGTTAGAAGCATACACTTCTGCAAAGGAACAGGGACAAAGTAGAGAATAGAACAAGTGGAGAGTGGGATAGGAAGGAGGGAAATATTGTCAGTCTTTCACAATAATTCAATGTAATTTTCAGATGTTCTGCGTAACTACACATGTACGGCCTGTATTGAATTGCTTGTCTTTCCAGTGGGGGTGGGTGACGAGGGAGGAAAGGAAAGAATCTAGAATTTAAAGTTCTAAAATAAAATGTTAAAAAAATATATGTATATATTATTATTATTATTATTTACATGCAACTGGGTAATAAGAAATACAGGCACTGGGGTAGGGGGATCCATCTTGCCCTACCAGAAAGTCAGAGGAGTGATGGGGAAGGATATAGGAGAGAGCAGATTGGGGGAGGGGATATACAGTGGGATCACTGTTTTGGGGTGGGGGGTAGAGGAAAGATGGGGAGAAAATTTGTAACTCAAAATCTGGTGGAAATGAATGATGTAAACTAAAAATAAAGAAAAGTTAGTAACAAAAGAAGAGATAGTAAGACCAGTTGGTAAAAAACATTCTCCCTAAAACCTGAGGTGTGCTCTACCACAACTATACACAGTAGCCACGTGGAGAATGTAATAAAATTTAGAGTACTATGCTAGTGAGGCACATTTATAGAGAATACATGTGGCAAAGGGGTATTTTCCAACTTCTGGCCCTGGAAGTTCTTTTCTACCTTTATGGAATCCTCATGAGGTTTCCCTTAGGAATAGCTCCCCTACTTGCTACAAAGTAGGATCCCCACTTTCCTAGAGTTCATAGTCAATACTTTCTGCCATGAGGGGGTCACATTCTCTGAAGCTTGCATCTATTCATCTTCAGTGGTCTTGTTGGTCTTGCTGTAGCTGCTTTCACTGTTTTGTTAACCAGTACCACTCTGATGGTCACTAGACCACTGCTGTTTAACTTCAATGGGACTCCCTGCCTTTCCTGCCACCTTTCAAATTTAAAAAGTTGGACATGTCTACCTTGAAATTGCTACTTGGTCATTTCCTCAGAAAAAAAAATAGTAAAGAGAAGGGGGCAGCCCTGTTTTCATGGCCATCATTGTCTGGGTGGGAGTCAGAGCAACAGCCGTTCTCTTCCCTGGTTCTAGGCTAGGGAACGTTCCATGTAGCCTTGTCTTTTCTCACAATCTCAAAGGAAAAACACTATTGAAAGGCATATTGTCCCTTTCATCTACTCACTCAGTTCTGGTTCAGAAATCCCTGAAGCATCAATTTTTCCAGCTCCACAGCCAATTGTTATTTTAAAATGTACATTTACTTTTATTTTTATTCTGAACTTTACCAATACTGCAAGCATTTCTATATATGTTATAGGAGAGGATTATCTGTGAAACAGTATGTCTCTATGACCGAGAGTTTACCTTTTCTTTTTTAAATATACAATAAATTGCATGTAATTTTCAGAGTTCTGGCTATTTGGAATTCCTTCTGACTTTTCTCTTTTTGGGGGAGAGGAACCCTATTATTATCCCGACTTCTTCCTCCCACTCTCCTCCTGTTTAAAAAGCAAAAGCTGTAACAAACGTGCAGTCAAGCAAAACCAGCACCCACAATGGCCATGTCTGAGAATGTGTGACTTCCCTGTTTCTGTTATAGGAACCACTTTTCTTTTAGTTTCCCAGCTTGATGACCTTGGCATTATTCTTGAGTCCTTATTCTCTTTTACATCTCAAATATCTCTTTTATAATTCACACTACCACCAATTTAGTTCAGGCCCTCATTACCTCTTATCTGTATTACTGCAATAGTGTATTGATTGGTCTCCCTTCCTGAAATCTCTTCTCACTCTAGTCTATCTTCTACGTTGCCACCAAAGTAATTTTCTTTAAAAAAATGTTTTTTTCTGAAAATAATAACTAAAAAAGTCAAACATTTTCGTATACAAAATAGAACACAAAAAAGAGGATTGTATGTGAAATTTGGACTCTGTGTATCATATTGTTTGCCCTCTTAAAAAATACACAATGAATTGATTTGATGCTATTACTTTTAAAATGGGCCTGCTTATGGTTTCAGAAAAGCATAAAAACTTATATGAACTGATGCAAAGTGAGAGCAGAACCAGGAGACTATTGTATATTGTAACAACAACATTGTACGACGATCAGCTGTGAGTGATTTAGCTATTCTCAGCGATACAAGGATCCAGGACAATTGTGAAGGACTCATGATGAAAAAATGCTATCTGCCTCCAGAGAAGAAACTGATGGAATCTGAATGCAGATTGAAGCACGCTTTTTATTTTCTTTGTTATTATTGGGGTATTTTTTGTCTTTGTTTTCTTTTGCAACATGACTAATATGGAAATATGTTTTTCATGACTGCACATGTATAATCTATATCAAATTGCTTGCCTTCTCAAGGAAGGGGAAGGAGAGGAAGAAAAAATATGCAACTCAAAATTTTAAAAAGAATACTAAAAATTCTTTACATGTAATTGAAAAAAAATAAAAATTATATATTAAAAAATGATCCTGCTTGTCTCTGCTTCTTTCTGAACTTTCTTCTCTACTTCTCCACGTGCTTCGTAAAATGTTCAAATGTTTTTTCTTTTTGTATCATATCATTATCCTCTACTCTCTCCCAATTAAAAACAAAGTGAAAAACCCTGTTTGATGTGTAACAAATATACATAATTTAATAAAACAAATCCATATAGTGAACATATCCATACCTTGAGGCCACCTCTTTGTCAGGAGGTTGGTAACATGCTTCATCATAGGTGTTCTACAGACATGATTGGTTATAGTTTTGAACAGAATTCTCAAGTCTTTCAAAGTTATTTTTCTTTATAATGTCACTGTAAAAATTGTTCTTTATGTCTTATCACTTCATTCTTCATCAGTTCATATTTCCTAGGATGCTCTTCCATCATCATTTCTTAGAGTGTAACAATGGTCTACTACATTCAAAATGATGAGGGATAGGTTTTGGGGGGATTTCTAATGAGAAATCCTTTCTAGGTTCACGTCTGAAGAGAATTACAGGCTCAGCTGTCTTTTGGTAGATTTAGAAAAGTTTATTGATTCACAGGACAAAAGGGGTAGAATGAGGAAACCTGGCTAGGAAAAGCTCACAAGGGGCAAGGAGGGGGTGGGGTTCAGAGAAAGTTTGGAAGTGTGACGCTCTGCAGTGGGCAGAGGGCATACTAGAATGTCTACCTGACCTGCCAGAAAAGGCTAGAGAAAGCTACCTACTACCAAGGTCCATCTGCGAAGTTCTAAGGGCCAGAGAGGCATTTTTAAAGATACAAAGCTGTCAATCATAAGTTCATTAGGCTACTGAGGTGTACAAAGGTGGAGTTAGGGAGGGACCACGGCGTGGTTAATACTTAAAGGGACATGCACCCTTGATATTAACTGTGCATGTGTTTTACCCATAATACACTGGGACAAACAGCAGGAGGGAAGAGGGGGTGTGGTTTGAGCCCTGAAACATCATAAGGTCGACCAGCGGTCACAGATTTGAGGTCAGGTCAAGTGAGAAGTTCCCATCTTGATTTGCAAGTGGATGGGTTTGGTTTGCTAGGACAAAAGGAGGTAGTACCTTGAATGAAGAGTTAATGGTTTGAGGAAATACCTCTAGGCTGGGGCGGGGAAAGCTGGGGGAAGGGGAGAACAGTTAAGAAATGTGGCTTTTACAACTTAACACAAAACTGAATGAATTAAAATCATAAAGTTACCCCAAAATATTACATAGGCCATTCAGCACCTCTTCAATACTATACAACTTGTTCATGTATCTATTCCTCAATTAATGGGTGCCCCCCCTTAATTTCTAGTTATGTTATTCTTTTCCCCCCTTTTTATGTCCTCTTTTTTAATGTCCTTTTCCCCTTTTACCCCTCATTTGCAGAGTTTAACGTCAACAGGTACAGAACATAGCATAGAACATTAGATTTTTTTTTCCCATGTGTCAATTGGTTTTCCTGAACTTTTTTTCTCTTCCTTTTTTAATTTTTTACTGTTTGACATAAGGGATGGTTCCCTGAGAGGCAGGAAAGAAATTAAAGATCAGAAATAATTCTTCTCTGTTGAGGAAAAAAGAAACAAAAGGATAGTTCCTGGGCTCATGGCTTTAATTGGTATAGGGAATACCTAGATTAGGAAACTCCTGACACTGACCCAATGGAGGTAGGTCAGCACTGGCTCTGAAATATGTGGTCTTATAGTTGTTCCTTAGAGAACTAAGGTGGTGACTTGCAGCAGAGGCAGGACTTCAACTCAGGTCTCCTTGACTATCTCTATACTTCTTTTATATAGGTTTAAAAAAAAGTCCCTTATACTCATCTTCTGCTACTAAGCCTTGCTTCTAACTTCCATACATTTCTTTTAAAAATCTAAGTTGGTTGGTGAGTTCCCTGTACATTCAAACCAGTTTCTCTGGACAAATCCCATTTTTCCTCCGCCCTGGAATCCTTTGTTATTTTCAGAATTTCATTATTGAGCTTTGCCCCATTCATCCCAGGCCTCAGTTCCTAGAAGCATTTTAGCACATGGAATTCTACCTATCTTTCTGTATTTTAAGACCTGGAATTCTACCTATTTGCTAAATCCTTGGTAATCCTTGGATTTACCAGAACTCCCTAATTGATAAGAACTTCTGTGAAAACTGGAAAGCCATGAGGCAGAAATTAGGCTTATATCAATATTTTATACCATATTTCATGTTTAATTCAACAAGGATATTTGACCAGAATATAAGAGACCACAACATAAGAAAATTAGAAGAGGAGAAGATCATATATCTTTCACAGGTATGGATAGAGGATAAATTCCTAATCAAACAGTAGATTTACAATTATAATGACAAACTATTTTATTTACAATAAGCAATTACAAAGGACAAAATATGAAGCACACATTAGTATAGGCTCTTGGGCCTATATGGTGGTGGTGCAGTGGATTGAGTTCAGGGCCTGGAGTGGGAAAGACTCTTCCTGGGTTCAAACCTGACCCGACACTTACTAGCTGTGTGACTGTGCAAGTCACTTAACCCTTTTTGCCTCAGTTTCCACATCCATAAAATGTGATGGTGAAGAAAATGGCAAACCATTCCAGTATCTTTGCCAAGAAAATTCCAAATGGAGTTACAAAAAGTCAGATACAATTGAAAAATGACTGAAGGTATAGACTCTGGGGCTACTCACTCACACCGTAATCTTACTGTCATGCTAGGTCCCTAGAGGATGGCAGGTTGCTTCTTCCATCAGAATTCTAAGGATAATCTTGCAGGGTTGAAAGTTTTTCTAGTACCATAGCTCAGGAGTTCCCATTGGTTATCAGTTGATATCAGTCACCTAGATTTATTTAGCTTTTAGAAATGGGTATTTACTAAGATTTTATAGCAAGAACAATGAGCTCAAACATTCCCCCAAGAGTATGAGACATATTTTCCAAAAAATACACATAGATTCTAGAGGAAAGTGGGTTAAATTTGAATATTCAGAGGAGGTCCAACTCTACTAGGCCCATCTCCTGTTATATAAGTCTAACAAGTTTAAGATATAAGTAGCATCCAGTTCTAGTTATAATAATAAAAAATAAAAACAAGATTCACAAGAACAAAATATCTAGAATATTAAGGGAAATAATGAAAAAAGGTAGAAATGAATGGGAAATAGAACTTCTAGTCCTCAAACTATATTATTAAGCAACAATTATCAAAACCATATGGTATTGTTTAAAAATGAGATCAGTGGAACAGACTAGACAAGGGAGAATCAGAAATAATGAAATTCAATAACCTAGTGTTTGATAAATCCCAAAACATACTTAGAAAAGAATTTACTATTTAATAAGCACTACTGGGAAAACCAGAAAGTACAATTAGAAGGAATTAGACTTAAACCAATATCTTCTACCATATTATACAATAGATTCAAAATGGATTTGTGCTATGGATATTAAAGGTCATACCATAACATAATTAAAAGAGAAACATCATTCATAGCTATACTACTAGGAGGTCTCTACTACAAAGTGATCAAAGAACAAATAAAAGGACCTATGTGTACATAGATCCTGGCTGCACTGTTTGTGGTAGAAAAGATTTGGAAAAAAGTAGATACGCATCAGTTGGGGGATGGTTAAAAACATTCTGATGTATAATACTCCAGTCTAGAAAATGACAACCATGATGAATACAGGGAAGGATGGAAAGACTTATATGAATTGATGCAAAGTAAAGTAAGCAGAGTGTGGAAACTAATATATACTATGACTGCAACAATGTAGATAACTACAAAATAATAAAAACTGAGTGTTATGAAGTTATAAAGAATAAGTTTGGCTCAGAAAGAAAGATATGAGAAGACCTTTTTCCCTTTTACCCCTCATTTGCAGAGTTTAAGGTCAACAGGTACAGAACATAGCATAGAACATTAGATTTTTTTTTCCATGTGTCAATTGGTTTTCCTGAATTTTTTTTCCTCTTCTTCTTTTTTTAAATTTTTTAAATTTTTTTTTAAATTTTTTACTCTTGATATAAGCGATGGTTCCCTGAGAGGCAGGGAAGGAAAGGATGCAGAAAGAAATCTATGCCATGTAAAAACAAGATATATCAATAAAATCTACTAAAAATAAATTTGATTTCTCAAAATCTAGAGAGCATGTCAGACTATTCCTAAATTTCCTCTCTTCTATCACAAATGATCATTTTCTCCCAAGGTTCCAATCCCAGCAACAAATTCCTCTCTGTTAGTGAGGATCAGATCCAAAATAGAATTTCCCCTTTGTAGAGGACTTTCAGGGGTCCCCTGGCCCCACTAATGGAATATTCCCCTCTCCTTTACAAACTTCTGTAAGGTCACAAGGCAGATAATCAGGAGGATGTAAAGTCTTATTTGTTGATGCCTCCCGACAAGGTCCTAGGAATAACTATGGAAGATTCAGGGTAGTTAATCAGCAAGTCTTGTTTGTGCCTCCTTTTTTGTTTGTGCCTCTGGAAGTGGTCCTAGGATAAAGTCTTAATGAATAACTAGCTTTAGGCTGGGGTAAGGAGTAATCAAGACCAAAGGAGGGTGCTTGTATTTTGTCTACATTTTTTCCTGGTTATGAAAAATCTTCTGCTAGGGGCATATAAACCTTGTAAGTTCCTTGTATTTTTGGCTCTGTATGAAACGGCTCTGGAATAAACAGACTATGGAATACACCCCTCTCTCTTCACTTACTGGTTGTTAGCCCACCCAGCTGTGCTGGTTGCAGTACCCCTTGCTAATTTCTCTGCCTTTTAAAGGATGAAATTATCACCGAGGTGAAGCAATTGTTAACTGCTCTGCTTTTGGCTGAGAGAGAGCTCCAACAGATGTCTAAGCAATTGAAGTCCCCTACTATATCGTATCTCTGCTAGGATTGTAATCTGTTTCCCAAACTCCTCGTCTGTTTCCTTTCTTTCCAGGTGGTCAGTAGTGCACTCCAATGACAAAATTATTTTTATTTCTCTCTCTTTTGACCTCTTCCCAAACTACCTTCCATTTGATTACCTCATTTGGTTCCTGAATTTTTAATACACAATATTCTCCTTCCCCACCCCACACACCTTTTTACCTATCCTGTTTCTTTTGAATGAGGTATTGATGAGGGTTAGAAAGGGTGGATTTCTATGGAAATCCTTTGAGGGTTCTTATAAGTCTGAAAGAATTACCAGGCATGAGCAGTCTTGGCAGTTTTAAGAGACTTTATTACGATTGTCAAGCAGACAGGAGGGAACCAAGGGGAATCCTCCTGCCGGTAGGCAGGAGAAAATTAAGGTGAATCATCCTGAAAAGTGTGGGGATTGGGGGTACTGATTATATAGTAACAAAAGTCATACAGAGGTGGAGTTAGGGAGGAGCACCCAGCCTGTCTGCCCTGAAAGGTCCCCCTTTGATAAGTTGAAGTTCTTTTGTTAGGAGTTATCTTACAGCTGGCCACTAGAACAAAAGGGGTAAACCTTTCTCTAAGGAATCCTTTTAAGAATTCTTAGGTGTGGCCTGTTATAGTTAACGATCTTCAGGGAAGATACTTACAGGCTGGGGGCAGGGGAAGGGGCGGAGTTAATGACTTACAGCTGGGGGGGGGGAAAGGTGACCTTTCCACAGGCTGATATCACATACCCAGGTGCCCAAACAGATGAGATTCAAGACAAAGTCACCCCAAAACATTACAAGACCTCAGCGCCCCCTTCAGTATAACCACACATGGTCAAGGTTCAGTCACGGTTTCATCCGCTGCACATTAGCGATATCTCTGAGATTAAGTTTGCTCCCTTGAGGTACAACCTTCTACATATCTGTTCCTTAAATTTTGAACTTTTGTGAACAGATACACTTGAGTCTGTGGTTGTTACTACTGGCTCCTTTCTTGGATTTTATATCTTTTGAATTTCTAGGTATCATCCTGATTACAAATTTGTAATAGAATTTGGGATCTGGGTCTTTCCCTCTGATTGGAGGGTAGAGAGTGGAAGGTAAAGAACTTTTACCAGAACCTCCACTTCAGGAGGGCATCCAGGCCAACTATCTCTTCATTTCCTACCCAGTTGTACTCCCTGGACTTTTCCATCATGCTTTGGGTCAAATACCTTCTCAATACCCCCTTTTTCTTCTACTACTGATGGAGTGCTGGGGTGCCTTTGTAACTTTGATTGTAACATTGTTGTAACTTCAATCTACCTATTTCTGTAACATCAGCTTGTGAAGCCAAGTTGTAAAAGTTGCACTTCCCCCAGCCATAAAGGAATTAACTCTGCCTCTCCCCTGCACCTAGCCTAAAAGCCTTTTCCCTGAAACCATTAACTCTGCCAGCTATAATTATCCCTGTTTGGTATAATAACAAGCCATACCTATGAATCCTTCAAAAGCATTTTATAAACAAAGCCTTAGTTTAGAGAAATGTATACCTCCTTTGTTCTAGTGGCCAGCTGCAAAGGATGGATCTTTCAATGCATTATTGTTGCAGGATAGGTTTTGGGGGGATTTCTAATGAGAAATCCTTTCTAGGTTCACGTCTGAAAAGAATTATCAGCTCAGCTGTCTTTTGGCAGATTTACAAAAGTTTATTGATTTACAGGACAAAAAGGGGTAGAGTGAAGAAACCTGGCTAGGAAAAGCTCTCAAGGGGCAAGGGGAGTCACGGAAAGTCTGGAAGTGTGACGCTCTGCAGCGGGCAGATGGCCTACTAGAATGCCTACTTGACCTGCCAGAAAAGGCAAGAGCTACCAAGGGCCGTCTGCAAAGTTCTAAGGGGCAGAGAGGCATATTTAAAGATACAAAGTTGTCAACCATAAATTCATTAAGCTAACGAGGTATACAAAGGTGGAGTTAGGGAGGAGCCTGGGAGGGGCCAGGGCGTGACTAATACTTAAAGGGACATGCACGCTTGACAACTGCGCATGTGTTTTACCCATAATACACTGGGACAAACAGCATGAGGGAAGGGGCAGGGGGTGTGGTTTGAGCCCTGTAAGTCATAAGGTGGACCAGCGGTCAAATTTGAAGTCAGGTCAAGTGAGATGTTCCCATCCTGATTTGCAAGTGGATGGGTTTGGTTTGCTAGGACAAAAGGAGGTAGTACCTTGAATGAAGAGTTAATGGTTTGAGAGGAAATACCTCTAGGCTGGGGCAGGGAAAGCTGGGGGAAGGGGAGAAACAGTTAAGAAATGTGGCTTTTACAACTTAACACAAAACTGAATTAAAGTTACCCCAAAATATACTACATAGGCCACCCAGCACCTCTTCCTTATCAGTAAGATAACTCCTCACAATCAGACACATACTGAATCCCCAATTAGCCCAGCTTCCCAACATCCATCTTGTCAAAAAGGACTTTGACGACTAACAGACTGGGCACCTCTCAGTCAGAATTGACCACTAGCTGACTTAGTGACATTTTAAGGCAAAAACCACACCTCCTGGTAGCCCCTGGGGTTTCTCCCAGTGAATTATGGGCAATATGCCTGCGCAGTTGATATAAAAAGTGCATGTCCCTTTAAGCACTGATCACTCCTTAACTCCTCCCAAATCCCTCCTTTACACATCTAGTTAGCATAATTGATATCAGATTTATGGTTTTATTACTATATAATCAGTATCCCTAATTCCTGCAGGTTTCAGGCTTTCTCTGACACCCCCCCCCTGCCTGCTGAAAAGCGTAATAAACTTTTACAAACCTGCCAAGATTGCTTGTGCCTGGAAATTCTTTCAGACTAAAAGAACCCTCTGAGGATTTCCTAGAAATCCATCTCCCTCTCACCCTCTTCACTACTACCCCTGATTTCTTCATACACCCCCTTTTACCTTCCTTTTATGTACTTTCTTTCACCATTGGACTACAAGCTGTTTGAGGACAAAGAACGTCTTTCACTTTTGCTTGTGTTTTGTTCCCAGCATTTGGCTCCGGGCCTGGAACACCGTAAGCACTTAATAAGTGTTTGCTGATTGTTGACTTTTTCATTATTATCCTTGACTTTTTGTTCTTCCATATGAATTGTGTTATTCTTTTTCTAGTTCTATAAAATATTCTTTAGGGAGTTTAATCAACATAGTATTAAAGAAATGAGTTAATTTAGGCATTATTATCATTGTTATTATATTGGTTCAACCTAGGCATGAGAAATTAATGTCCATCCAATTTTTAGTTCAGTTTTTATTTCTGTAAAGAATAGTTAGATTCAAATAGTCCATGAGTAAATCTTGAAAGATACATTCCAAAATATTTAAAGCTTCTTATTTTGAATGGAATTTCTCTTTCTAGCTCTTCTTGCTGGGTTTATTGATTATATATAGGAATGTTGATAATTTATATGTGTTTATCTTATCCTAAAAGTTTGCTAAAGTTATTTTTAATGAATTTTAATGACTCTCTAAAGTTCTCAAATCAGCAGTAGCAAAAAAAAATGTTAATTTACTTTTCTTTTTGTCTGTTCTTGTTCTGTTGTGTTCAACTCTTCCTGATCCTGTGGATCATAGCACACCAGTGTTGTATATGGAGCTTTCTTGGCAAAGATACTGGACATTTGACATTTCATTCTCCAATGGATTAAAGCAAACTGAGACTAAATGACTTGCCCAGGCTAAGACAGCTGGTGAGTGTCTGAGGCTAGATTGGAACTTAGGCCTTCCTGACTCCAGGCTCAGTGATTTATTCTCTGAATCACCTAGCTGCCTTTCTATTCTTACTCCTTCATTTTATTTTTCTTGTCTTATTGTTATCTAGCACTCTAGCACTGTTAAATAGGAGTAGTGATAATGAGCATACTTGTTTTACCCTGATATGAATGTCTCTAACATTTCTGCCTTATATATGTTTGTGCTTATAGATAAATACTATATTGATGGGGTGCTGGGTTGCCTTTGTTTGTAATATTCAGTTGTAACTTCATTTCGTAAAATCACATTTGTGTTTGGGTACCTATGTTTGTAATATCAGCTTGTTAATTAAATTGTAAAGTCACACTTCCCCCAGCCATAAAGCATTAACTCTGCCTCTCCCCTGAGCCAGCACTCTACCTAGCTACAACTCATGAACTGTTTGTCCCTGCTTGGTACAATAACAAGCTATACCTATGAATCCCTTCACAAAAACATTTATAAACAACCCCTTTAGTTTAGAGAAATGTATAGCCCCCTTCTTCTAGTGGCCAGCTGCACCTATGAATCCTTCAATGCACTATCAGTAAGCTAACTCCTCACCAATGAGGCACATCCTGGATCCCCAATTAGTCTAGCTTTTCAACATCCATCTTGTCAAACAGGACATTGATGGGTAACAGACTGGACACCTCTCAGTCAGCCCCGACTGCTGGCTGACTTAGTGACGTTTCAAGGCAAAAACCACACCTCCTGGTATTCCGCCCCCCCCATGTGGGCTTTTCCCCAGTGAATTATGGGCAATACGCCTGCATAGTAGATATGAAAAGTACATGTCCCTTTAAGCACTGACTACTCCTTAACTCCTCCCTAATCCCACCCTTACTCACCTAGTTAGCATAATTGATATCTGATTTATGGCTTTATGGCTTTATAACCTGTATCTTTAACTCCTGCTGTTTGCAGGTCCCTTAACTCCTCCCCTGCCTGCTGCAAAGTATAACAATAAACTTACAATCCTGACTGCCAAGATTGCTTGAGTCTGGGAATTCTTTTCAGACTAAAAGAACCCTCCAAGGATTTCTTAGAAATCCCTAAAACACCTATCTTTCTCAACCTCTTCAATATTAGGGAAATATCTCATTTTACTAAGGTTTTTAGATCTGACTCCAGGGTTGGCATTCTATCTGCCATACCATGCAGCTACCTGGTGGAACTTCTTACATAGTCACTAATCCTTATCACAGATTAGGGAGAGCTGAACTGGATCACACAACATACTTACTGTTCTTTGCCTAACCAGTCAGGGATCCCACATGGATCTCCCTGGAGGGAAGTGGTAGAGTGAAGCATACAAAATCCTCACCCCATGAGAGGCCTCTAGGGCACTCATATATTCAATAGCCAATAAATACCTGTTAAGTGCTTACTGTGCTGAGCCCCAGCAACACAAAAAAGGCAAAGGACGTTTTCTACTTCAAGAACCTCCCTATCTAATGGGTGAAGATGATAAGTAAAAAGAAGTTGAGAAGGGGAGTGGGGAGAAAAAAAAGGGTACCTGGTAGGGTTGTGATGAAATCCAGAAAAATTACAGCTGGATGAGAAATGATGAGATGGCTACCATGGGTGCCCTCCCTAAATGGAAGATCTGGAAGAAGCTCCCTGATGTTTGCTTTTCACCCTCTCCAATGAGACAGTCCCCAGGGTCCCTGGGTATTGAAAAAGGGTGAGTTTCAGAGGTGATGCCAGTTGCCAGGATGATGAGTTTCTGGAGACCATGATGAATTCTAAGAGTGCAGTCTATGAGAAAGTGCTTTAAGGCTTACAAAACACTTTATATCCATTTCACTGGAGACTCAGAACACTTCTGGTAGGATAAAGGGACAGGGTTCCAAGGTCTGTACTGGAGGCTTCTGTCTCTGACATAATCACCACCTCTTCATGAATGGTACTAACACTGGAAGGACAAAGGCAAGTATGCTTTTGAATGTACCATTTCCATTTAAGCCCCCATGACCTCTCCATCTTATTCGAAAGACCTTCTTGTAACCACTCAACCCATAATAGGCAGCTCTGGGCAAAGAGTGGTTGTACAACCTTGTATCATCTGTTCATGGTAGCAGTTAGGGCCCAGTAATAGGGAACCAAGCAACTTGCTTTTCAGAAGTGGTATCTATGTACCCTCTTTGGGGCATTGCAGCTCCAGAAGTCTAACAGTTACTTATTTTGATCACCCTTTGGTGCCTACCAAAGACTCCACTCAACCTGATCTTTATGGATAGACACCTCCAGAGAAATGTGGGCCTTGCATGGTCATAAGGGTCCAAGGGGAGAGACTATGGAACAATCTACTTTAGGTCTTTTTTTTTAATTGTGAGGCAATCAGGGTTAAGTGACTTGCCCAGGGTCACACAGCTAGGTAAGTGTCAAGCATCTGAGGCTAGATTTGAATTCAGATCCTCCTGACTCCAGGGCCAGTATACCACCTAGCTGCCCCACCTGCTTTAGGTCTTACAGGGCTGTATAGCCTATCCTGGGCCCCACTTGAAAGAGGCAGACTTGTGGGTGGTGGTCGTCAGGATACTCAGGTGGGAAATACGTATTCTCTAAAACCTAAATAAGACTTTGGGATTACTTCTTAGATCATAAAGAAGAAAGTGTCAGAAGCTTATTCCAGACCATGCCTGCCATCATCTGGGTCTTTCTCAAAACTTTATATATTCCACTGGTTTGAACAGGATATGACTGCTAAACATGCTACAGCTTCTTGGAGCTGCAGGTGAGTTGGGTGAGAAGTAGACACCGAGGCTGGACAAGTAGCCCTGAAGAAGGGCTCAGCAAGCTTTCACACTAGAGGTGCTAGTCCTGCCTGAACACCCCATACGGCCAATCCCAGCACACAGGCTAAACTAGATGGGAGGTTACTGACAGGCCTTAAACCTGTTGGTAAGTTAGGAAGATGTCTATCCCAAGCAGGTGAAGTCTATTCCTGGTGGAATGGGTAGATGAAAACATTTTGGTGCTGAAGGTGCTAAATCAGGTGCTGTGGAATGCTTAGGAGCTTGGGCAGATATTGAAGATGTTCCAAGGTCATCCATTGTATCCTGGGCCAGCCCCAATCATCTTGACTTTTGCCTTGTCACTGAACTTTGATGACTCTGGAAGAGAGAGTGAGACTGATGATTTTGTGCAACTCTGCCTCACATCTAATTCAAGGTCAAGTCAAGACATCACCCGTAATGCCATTGGTCCTCTTCAGAAACAAAGGACAAACAACAACAATATATTCTATGATATTCTTCAAAACTTGATTGAACTGGACCCTGGATTTTCTTAGAGTTGATATCCCACCCCTTTGTCCCTCACATGGGTTACCATCTGATCTGTGGCCTCTGCCGGCCACCATGGCTGCATCTGAACCAGTTATCACATTAGCCTTCAGAAAAGTCTAGGGCTCACCATAATGTGGCAGTATGAGGGAGAGTTCTGGTATCCTAGGGGAGGGACAGTGAAGATATTGGACTCCTTCCTAGGTAAAAACTGATCTTGACTAGTTTCAGCTACAGGAATATTGAAAAAGGATTTGGTGAAGTCAATAATCCCATACTACTAATCCTGGGGCTGGGCTACCTCATCAACTTCATTGACAAGGTTGAGAACAGTTGCTATGATGAAAATGATAATGGTTCAGTCCCCTGTAGTTCACTATATGTTGCCAGGTACCATTTGCCTTCCTCATCGATAACATAGGAATGCATAAGAACAACTGGTAGAACAAAGTACTCCATTCTTCATATCCATCACTTTTGCTGTTGTTCAATCATTTTGGTCGTGTTTGACTCTTTGTTGCCCCACTTGGGGTTTTCTTGGCAAAGATACTGGAGTGATTTATTTCCTTCTCCAGTTCATTTTATAGCTAAGGAGACTGAGGCAAAGAGGGTTAAGTGACTTGCCCAGAGTTACACAGTTAGTCTGAGGCTAGATTCACTGCAGAAGAAATATCTTTCTCCCCCTATGGGGACCTGATATTGTTCAGTGTTAGCTACATGAATAAATGTAAAGGTTTCCATTTAGCACTACCCACAGGAACATGCATAGAGATTACTAAAAGGTTCTGTACAGAAATTGATTCCCAAGAATTCAGCATACCACTTCCCTCCAAGTCCTGTCTTCTGTAACCTGCCCTGAACGATCTAAATGGGGCAGAAGCTTTAGAGCTTTAAACTTGGGTGGAGCTATAGAGCTTCCATTGCTCTCATGCTGAACTTCTCTGTATAGTTTTATTAGCCTCCCCCCCCCCTCGACCATAGACTGACTAGCTTCCTGTTTCAGGAGCCACACCCACTGCTCCCTCTAGGAGAGGGTGTCATTGTCCTCTCCTCTCCCCATTTCCAGAGTGCCTACTTATACTGGCAGTAGTATTTGTCCAAGTCATAGCTGTTTAGACATCTTGCTCAAATCTCATCTATTGATCAGGTCACACCTGTAGAGTGGTCAGGGAGATCCATGGCTAAAGCCTGAAGTCATTCTGGTGGGGCTCTCTGTTCAGGAGGTGGGAACTAATTACCTCTGAGACAGGCTGGTCTTAGAGTGTGACAAGCCATGGGGTCTATGTGTGCGGTGGGCAGTACATAAATCCAATCTATGAAACTAAAATCCTTTAGGAACTTCACTCTCTCTATGGGGGAATAGACTGGAAAAAGAATTCATCTTTATGGGGTCAAGTACAAATAATTGCCTATCTCAGCTACCTAAAAAAAGGACAAAAGGCAGTCCTCATCTGGGGCCCTTAATAAATTGAGCTGACTCTGTAACAAATCCTCAGCTAACCTGTTTAAGCCAGTGGAACTCAGCTGAGTATCTCAGCAATTGGCTCCATTAGACCTTGCTTTCAGGAGCCATTTTTTTTCAGGTGACTCATCAGGTTTCTGTTTGAACTCCTGCAATCACACTTTTCTATTACTTCTTGCTCCCTCAGGGGAGGGAATCCTCCTCCTCCTAGGTGCAATAATAAGGCAATTCTGGGGCTTTTCTTTTTAAACTCTTACCTTCCTCACTTCCACTCTTATTTTTCATGCTCTCAGTTTCAGAGGGATACAACAAAACTGGAACCTCTGGAAACTGAATCTCTGGGTCAGAGATTATATGGAAGTTTTCTGACTGTGACCTGGCCAGTCCTGGATACTATCTCCATTAAGCTGTCCTTCAGCTTTCATTGCATCATCCCTAGTTGTTTCGTCTAGTCTCTAGTTGCTGAAAGTACTGGGCCAATTCACTTTCAGTCTTGTTATGCAGGAAAATCACCAACAACCGAGGAATGTTGGGCTTGGTGATTTTTTAGCCATCTTTATCCAGGTGGCTCCCTCTAGCATTAATTGCTTCACATGAGTATTCTACTCCATTCTCTCTATTCCATTGAGATTACATCCCACACAACAGTGCTGTCAAACTCAAATAGAAAATGGATGAGGGGTGAGGTGGGATATTGATGTAGAAAACCCCAAATTAACATTATATTCTTAATCCCTGTCCCAAAGCCAGTTGGTATGGGACTCTCTCCTTATTGGCAGAGATGAAGACCGTGCCCTTCATGAGAGATATGGTGAGAGTCAACAGCTTCAGTTCTCAGCCAGTCCCCACCTTTGGGGACTCTTCAACAGGGAGTTCCCCTTCTGGACTGTCCAAACTAGAATCTTCTTAAAGTGTAGCACTGAGTGAACCTGAGAGAAGATGGAAGAGGCCAACCCCACTTCAGGTTGCTGAAGGAAAAGACACAAGAGGAATGGGCAGTCTCTATCATGTTCCTAATTTTCAGCTTGCTACTCTACAGACTTTGGGGAATTTCCCCTTGGGTGAGATCAAGGACTCTGGATTAATCAAGATGTCTTGGTTAAGCTGAGTTATCCTGATCCCAATTGGAGAGTTCCTTCACTCTATATTGCCTGGTATATATTCTTTTATGTATCCCTTCTCTGATTTCTGTTTTTCTAGGGTTTGGATAAAAGGGCTTCTTTGCTATTCACTATATATGTTCATTGTGGAATTGGTATTTGGTGGGAAAGGGGTCAAATCTTGGATATAGAGCTTGGGGTCCCCTTACCCTGCAGAAATGACAAAACCATAAAAAATTAGAACTTGATCATGTCCCTAGACTAACAATAAATAGGGGGAACAGATAGACATACTTCTAGACTGGTACTCTCTCTAATTGAGGAGAGCAGAGTGGTGTCTCCAACTCCACCTTCTGCCTTTCCCTCTTGGTAGGAATGAAATGAGAAGGGTGGAGAGAAAAGAAGCTAGATATATCTGTTCTGCCTCCCTCCTTGCCACAAGTGGGCCTCACTATACACGTGGCTCTTCACTCCCACTACTATGAAGCACAGCTCTCCTTGCATGCATGTGGGGCCCACTCACCACACTACATTTGCTACATTCGGGTGCTCTGTGAGTAGGAATATAATTTTTGGTTGCTTATATTTTTCAAGTTCTTATAGTTTGGGGAGTCAGGTTTTTTCCTTCCTAAAAACTGGAACAATTTACTTTCTGTCCGGCACTTCTTCAGTACACTTTCGCAGGACCAGCCCTGATGTATTATGTTTTTAGTTATTTTGTTGAACATCTACCAATTTTAATCTGATGCAAGGCTTCACTTGGGAGTTTTGTAGCAGAATTAAAAGTATGCTATGCAGTCATCTAACTCTGTATTTGTAGATCCTTCCCCAATTCAACCATGAAGAGAGCCATGAAGCCATCTCCTCTTGTCCAAATTACCAGCTATGTCAACTTTTAGGGGCAGGTCTGATGCCAGCATCTTATTAGCTCTGGTTTGGTTTGGGGATAAAATGACAGCTTTATAAGTTATTGAACAGTTAACAAAAGGAAATTTACTTTGACCTAATATAGCAAGGACATTCAATAAGGATACAATTGTAGCATTTTTTTTTTTTTGGCAGGGGGGAAGGCAGGGGACAGATTTGAAGTCAGGTCCTCCTGACTCCAGGCCTGGTGCTCTATTCACTGCACCATCTAGCCACCCCAGTTGTAGCATATTTTACACACACACACACACACACACACACACACACACACACACACACACACACACACACACACACACCCCCTCATCTCCCTCACATGGAAATTAGTCTAATAGAAGGTGCCCTAATTCCATATGGGTGGATCCTTTTACACACTTAGTTGATCAAAAACTGTGACAAGAGAATCTGAGGCAAATCTGTCTTGAGGACAGTTTTTTTCCCCTTTTAGGGGAAACTAGTTGCTTTTGTGAAGAGACTGGGAACTCTGGTAGATATTACAGTTGTAGCGGGGTTTCTTCTTTTGGAGAGGTATGGTATAACTTTAACATTACATGATTCTGTGATTGATGGCTTCCCATTACAATCCATCCTTTCACACCAATCCAAAATAATCTTTCTAAAACCCAATCCTAATCATTGTTACTACCTTGCTCAAAAAATGAAATTTGCTCCCTTTTGCCTACATAATAAAGTATGAAATCTCAGCATGACATTAAAAAACCCGTACAATCTGCCTCCAAACTACCTTTCAAATCTTATTTCATATTATTCTCCTTTCACACTACACCCCAACTCAGCTGGACTCCTTACTCACTGTTTTCCTAACTTGACATGCTGTCTCTCAACTCTAAGAATTTGTAGAAACAATCCTCACCATGCTCATGTAAGTCTTTCAGAATCATTCGTTCAACTTGAGATACACAGGCACTGCAGTTGGGAGATCCATCCTGCCCTACCAAAAAGTGACATAGGAGAGAATAGACTGGGGGAGGGGGGAAACACTGGGATGGCTGTTTTGGGGTGGTGGTGGGGGAAAAGACAGGGAGAAAATATGTAACTCAAAAAAAATTTAATAAAATAAATTTATTATTAAAAAAAATAAAATAAAATGAGCTGGAGAAGGAAATGGCAAATCACTCCAGTATTTCTACCAAGAAAACTTCAAATGGGATCATGAAGAGTTGGACACAACTGAAAATGACTGAACAACAACAACAGATAAACAGACAGACAGACAGACAGATAGACACATGGATGGATGGATAGATAGGTAGATGATAGACACGGATGAAGATGATAGACACAGATAGATAGACAGACAGACAGATAGGGAAACAGACAGACAGAAAGATAGATGGACAGATAGATAGCTAGACAGATGGACAGATAGACAGACAGGTAGATAGATGGACAGATAGATAGACAGATAGATGGACAGATAGGCAGATAGACAGATGGACAGAGATAACTCTTGTTTGCAGCTTGTTTCCCTTACTAGATCGTGAGCTCCTTGACAATAGGGGTCATCTTTTGCTTTCCTTTGTACTCCCCAGGCTTTTTTCCACATAGTAGGTGCTTAATAAATGTCTGTAGACTTTTTGGCAACACCAACTTGAAGGAAATTAAATGAATTAAAATGAATCCAAAAAAAAAAAAAGAATCATTCGTTCAAAGCTCAGTGCCCTCATTCTCCCTCCCCACCCTCTACCCCCCCACCAGCTGTGAGGATTGTTCTTAATGCTCTTCAATTTTTGCTGGAGAACTTGGTCTGGATCTCTTGCCATCACCCCTTACATTGTATTATTCTTATTCACATACATATCATCCTGCCCTCCAGGATAATACAAGTTCCTTGAGGTCAGGGCCTATAAAATGTTTCATCTTTTTATCCTCAGAATAGGGCACTGTTTGTAGTGGCTACTTACTGTTTGTTTAATTAAATTATATGGAACCAACATTCTCATCTGGCCCTCAGTCCTCCCCCTCCCTGATTGTCTAAGGAGCCTCCACTCCAAGGGCTGCTGGGGAATAGTTCCCTTCTACTTCTCTTCTGCTGCCACATGTTCTTGCCTGGTCTCTAGGGATTCCAAATGCCTTCAAATCTCCTGATACCCATTTCTAGCCTAGGAATGTTTCTTTGCAGGTTCTTCACTATAAGCTAATATGTCTAATTCAGATCCAAACTTCAGCCACAATCTCTAGTTTCCTCCTCTCACTCCATTAACATACTTGGTTCTTTAAGCTGATCTGCCTCTAGTAATTCTCCCTTATTTTCCCACTTCCTTTCTCTCTGCCAATCCAAGTTTCTCCCTTTGCTATCCTTCCAAACTCACCTCAAAACTCACCTTATACAGAACATCTTTGAATAGCCACACCCCATACTATTGTTCTTTTATTCTTCCCCTCTTCAGATTTGATGTGCTTCCAACACACTTTTGGGAGGAAACTGAAATCCAAAACTTGGAAGATGTAAGTGGGACATCATTCACCTAATATGACATCCCTATAAGATTCCTGGATTTGAAGTATTTGCTTACATGTCCTTAAACCGGTGACAGGGGAACAAAGTAGAGGTTTAGGGTCAGCAGAGGAAGCTTTGAGAACCTAAAAACTCAAATGTTGGGAGCCACCAGCAATGAAAGATTAATCCCAACAGAGCTTGAAATAAAGAGCAATGCTGATGTAAATCCGTGGGAAAAAGGACTGGATGTACAAAGAATCAGTCTAAATATAACTTTTTAGGATTGTAGCAAGCAAAGGTGTAAAGTCAGAGTTCTATCTATAGTCATTTCCACTAGGGTGATGTGATGGAAGGGGCCAGTAGGCATGATTCCTTGGAGCAAGCAGATATTCCCCTCTCGCTACCAGGCCAATTGACCATATGAAAGCTGGTTAGGTCTGCTTCTGACCATGTGGGATTCCTTGCTGAGGGGTTTGCCCTGTGTAATAATGAAGAATCCCCTAATTGGCTGCTAATACAGAGGAGCTGATGACTCAGGGGATTGAAATGGGAGATGACAAATTATTATTCATTACCAAGACAGAACTCAGCGGATCTACAAAAGAAGCAACATGAAACCTCCCCTCCCTACCACCTCTCTCTTTTGCTTTCTATCTGTGGGCTATTTCAGCACAGTTCCACGTGTCAGGGAGGGGAGAGTATGACTTCCCACTCAGTCTCCCTGTAGCTGTGATCACACAGTTATCTCTACCTCTTGCTCTTTCCTTATCTTAAGTAAACAAATACTCCAAGGGAGAACAAGACTGTCAGAAATCTTGTGAGTTGTGAGAGAGTTAACTTGTCTTGGGAGAACTGTGAGACAACAGCTACAGTGTCTCCAGAGCAGTGATGGTTAGCACACAAAATATCTGAATTGATAGTGGGGAGATACAATGAGGACAGACATGGGTGGAGAATGATAGTAACCTGAGGGAGGAAGCTGTATCAAGGAGAAGTATCCTGGTGAATGCTTCACTTGGCCAGTTAGCAGCTACTTTTCTCTGCTGCTTCCTTCTAATTATTATATGAAAAAGAAAGGTAGGAAGTCTATTCATTTCTAAAGGAAATCTATTCATTTTTAAAATGTGGATGAAAGGATGGGACTCAAGGAGAGTCTTGTGTCCAGTGCAAGAAAATTAGACATTTTAGGAGGAAAAGGGATCCTGTATTTTCAATTTTGAAATGAGAATTTTATTTTATTTTTTGATGAGGCAAGTGGGGTTAAGTGACTTGCCCAGGGTCACAGAGTCAGTCTGATCAGAGGTCAAATTTGAACTCAGGTCCTCCTGACTTCAGGGCCAGTACTCTATCCACTGTACCACCTAGCTGCCCTGAAATGAGAATTTTAGACAGGAACAAGAGGGAAGCTATGAACTGCAACCTAGGGACTGTGGGTTACACAGTCTTCAGATAACATCCTGAAATTCTGGGCTAGGGGTGGGGACAAGGTGTCACCTCTGGGAAAACAGGCCTAGGGTTTCATTGGAACTGTCAGGGCATAGATAGATGAATACATGGATAAATAGATCTCTCTTTTTAAGAGTTGGCATAGGTATTCATGCTGTATATTCATGTAGACAGCATTAGAACAGTATGTAAGGGGGGAAAGGTTGATGGTGTTGGTATATAGGTGTAAGAGACAGAGGCTAGTGGGGGAGAACTGTGGTTGGATGCCTAATTCAACTTCTGGTGGAGAGAGATGTGACTCTAAGCCATATTGGAACAAAGAAGTGAGAAATACTGGACCCTTTAGCTCTTGGACTCTGTGGGAATCAGAAAAGGAAGACAGGTTATGACCTCTGGGCTCTGTTGTAGGCATTGTACGGAATGAAGGTGCAATCTTTCCATACCTATTCCTCTGCTTCTAATCTGGTGTGAAGCAGGGTGGTATAATAGGAAGAGAAATACAATTGGGTCAAGAAGCTCTAGGGTTGAGGCTCATTCTGCTACTAACTAGCTTTATTGCCTTAGACAAATCAGCTTCAGTTTTCTCATTAGTGAAATAAGGATAATCGTCCTTCTACTTCTCCCCCTCACAGGGTTGGTGTGAAGAAAGCGCTCTGCAAGCTATAAAATACCACATAAACTTTGAAAGGGTATTAGGTTCTATCACCATGAAATCTTCCTTTAGTATCTAGGATCAGGGAAATCCCAGACACCAACTACAAGCTACCCCTTATTTTTCCACTTTATTATTCTCCACTACCACTCCTCCAGGGAGTGGTATATCCAGTCCTGGCTTGGCTTTTCAAGAGAGTCTGGGGGGCATGCATGGGGCAAGCTGTCAACACTCCTAATTGCCTCCCATACTTGCCTCTTCTTTTTCCAGCCGTGGTACATTACATGGTTTGTGGAGGCCATGGGAATGCAGTTTAGAGGGCTGACTGTAACCTGGTGGAAGAACTAGGGGGAATATCCGTACATGTCTGGTTCTGCATTCTCTTTGCAACTCTGAGACTCAGCATTATGTGATGAGGGCTTAATGGGGTACACACAAGCTTCCAGTCCCATCTCGGACTTTGCTTCCACCCCCTTGGCTGATCTTCTCAGGTATCGTTGGAAATGGACCCCAGGGGATGGGAGACAAGCTGATAAATCTTTCCAGTGTGCCTGAGGCATTGGAGAGTCCCAGTCATATTGACAATTGCCAGGGCAACTGCCAGGGTGCCAGTACTGGGAAACCTTGTCATCTCCATCGGAAAGCCTGGCATCTAGACATTGGTTAGGTTCTGGTGAGAAAATTGAGTGTTTATGGCAGGAGCCTAGGGGGGCCAGGTCAAGAGTCACAGAGTCCATACTGCAGAGGTCACAGACAGCAGGGCTCTGACAGACAGCAGGGCTCTGACAGACAGCAGGGTTCCGATGGACAGCAAGATTCCAACAGACAGTAGAATTCTGACAGACAGAATGGTTCCAACAGACAGGAGGCTTCCAAAAGACAGTAGGACTTTGACAAACAGGATGGTTTCTACAGACAGGAGGGCCCTGATAGACAGGAGGTCTCTGTGTCTGCTTCGGTGCTGGAGGCCTGTGGATGAGCAGTTTCTTGGGTATAGGGGTCAGTTCAAGCATGTTATCTGCAGAATGGGAAGGGGAAGGTGAGCAGAAGCCTCCAAAATGGCATATGTCCCCTGGAGAAGTGGGAACCATGTCAGAGCCAAGGGCTAGGTACTGGGGCATTCAGACCCCTGAGAGGGACCATGAATTCTTGAGAAAGAGCCAGGGTCTGAGGGGAGGAATCTCTGTGTCTTTGACCAGAGAGGGACAAAGAAGTACACTGGGACCCACTCAAGACTCTGTCACTTACCTTCCTGAAAAAAATTATGGAACATTTGGTTCAGAGAGCCCTCAAGGCAGCACCAGAGCTGAGGGTCAGGGAAAAGGAAAGAGTAAACACCAGGCATCCTGGTCCTCTCACCACTAAGAACCCTGTAACATGATCTCCAGCCCATGGCTTTCCCTTCCTCCATCCCTCCCCAACCAAGGTTCCGGTTCTCTGACCTATTCCCTGACTCCCCCAGGAACTCTAGTACCCAAGCCCTGACCAGAGTCACCACATTGATTCCAATGTTGATGGAGACAATGAAGGCCAGAAAGACCAAGATATATTCGCCTAGGTTCTGGCAGCTCTCAGACCCAGGAACTGAACAGGAATGGGTTCCTTGCTGGAAAGGGTTACCCATGATGGGGGGTCCCAGGGCCACCTGGGGCCCCCCAACCCTCCACGCTACTATGAACTTGTTCTGGAAGCCAGCAGTTATGGGGAAGAGGTGAGTCACAATGAGAGGGAGCCATCACAATAACCAGGCTACCAAGATATTAATGCCTTCCTCACCCTTAGGCTTCTGCTGTGGCCCCAGCTGGACTAAATGTTCCCCAGACCTGACCATTCTTGCCTCACCTTTTCCCTCTTTCAAGCCTTCAAGTAGGCCAGTCTTCATTGCTAGACTATGCCCCTCACACTTTCAATACCCCTCCCCCCCTTTTCAGGAAGCTCCCTTGAATCTGTTTTCCTTTGCATTCTTAGCCTCTGCTTGAGGGTTTGCAGTCATCAGGATGCAGCTAAAGGCTCTTGATGACTCCCTTCCCTCTGGGTGGAGGTAGCATCCTATCTCCTGGACTGGACAATAACTTCCCTTGAAGAGGACTCTGTCCCTTCACAGCGTTAGGTTTGTGCTGACTGAGATCATTCTAACTAGCCTAGCTCCCCCTGTCCCTCACCACATAAGGATGGGCAAAGGAATGTTCTGATTGGCAAGAGGGCTGGTGAGATGGTATAAACAATTCCTACTAATTCAGGTATAGGTTAGACCAGATGATCTCTAAGGTCCCTTTCAATTTAGAGATTCTGTGCTTTCCAAGGACAACAATAAGATGGATTGGGTCCATATGAGGATGGTTGAAGGATTACATAAAGATTATTTGAAGGGAAGGCAATTTGGCCTGAAGATGAGAAGACTGGGGGAAGATATTAGCTATCTTCATATTTTTCAAGTAACTGAGGAATGTTTTATTTTCCTTGGCTCTAGAGGGGAGAGCTAGGAGCAAATAGGTGGCAACTGCAGGAAAATTTAGGTTTGTCATAAAGATAACAATTAGGGTTACCCAAAATGGATTGAACAGCTACAAGAAAGGATTAGTTTCCTCTTACTAGTAGGGGCCTTCAAGGAAAAAACTGGACAACTAACCTTGTCAAATATCTCTCATCAAAAGGATTCTCTCCCTAGGTCAGGAGTTAGATTGAATAAGTTCCCTTCTGACTCTTGATATTCTGTGAAACTGGGTTTTCAGACTATTTTTGTGTGTTTGTTGGAGGTAGGTGGAGGTGAAGCTTGGGTACCTACCTCCTTCAATCCCAGGTTGTCTCTGCCCTCCTCTGCTGGAAACTCACTCCCACTCCCCAAACCAGTCTCCCTCAGAAACCCATATGTGCACCAATCCCCCATAGCAGGCATGACTAACAGTTAAACTTTTATATTTACAATAATTCTCTTCATCATATTTTGCCAGGTTTAAAAATGTGTACAGAGCTGCTAGGGCAGGGAGATTGTGGACAAGGAGGGCAGGAGAGAGATGAAGACTTAGGGGAAAATTGGGCGCCAAGTGGTAGAGTCCATGGCTGAATCATAGGATACCCCAGGTCCATACCAGCCTCTCTCTTGTGCCCCAATGCTGGAGGTATAGCTACTGAGTTTCAGGGTCAAGGTCCCTAGAATCTGGGTGTATGACTTTCCAGAGAAAATGAGGGATCAAAAAGACTAAGTTGGGGACCAGGAGGTGTGTATGGCAAAGGCCTATGAGGAGGGAAGCAAATTCTAGGTCAAAAGTTGGGGAGACTGGATGAGAAGTCTAGATTTGGGATGTCAATGGAGAGGCATAGGTTCCCCCTGCCCTCCAACTGGTTTGGCACCAAATGCCCCCGAGAAATTGGAGCAAATTTTTATTCCTTTTCTTTGTTCCCTCCAAATCATTAATCACTTTTGGTCATCTCCCTTTTCAATTCTTCCCCACTGGTGACCCAAATCCTTATTATTTTTTTTAGAATTTTTCAGAGGAGGAACCCCATTTCACCTTACTACTTTCAAATTTTTCCTACTAATGTCTTCCTTAGATACTCCTGGCAACCCTGGAATAGGTTTCCCTATTCTTACCCCAGTATCACCTCCCATGTAAGCCCCACACTGTACTAGACCTCTGTTCCCTGCTGATAAGTCTATTCTCAGGTCTATTTCCACCCCCAAACTCCCCACCCAGCCCAACCAAGGGCTCAAGGGATTTGAAGGAGAGGGTGGGAAAGAAAAAAAAGTCTATTTATCTTAGGCAATGGGAGAAAGAGATGGAAAAAAATTTTAAAAAGGAAAAATTAAAACCATAAAAAGAGTTGGGGGGGAGGGAGAGAGGGGAATGGGAGGGGGGAGAGAGACAGAGATTTTCAGAGAAGAGGAACTGAGGCAGAAAGAGAAATGGGTAGGGGCACAAAGTTAGGACTTTTAGCTTTGTTTACCCTCCCCATATATCTCACTGGACCCCAGAGCCTCCTCCCTCCCCCTTCCCTGGGAAAGAGAGTCCTTGGCACTTGGGGGTAGGGTCTGACACACTTCAAACCCTTAAGTTTGGCACAGATGAATGCTGGTAAGAGGGGTAGGGGGAGGACTGCCCCCTAGACCCTGGTCTGGGACTTTGGTCAAACATGCATCGCCATCTTGGTCCCCACATCCACCCCAGCCTCCTGTTACTTCAACATCTCTGCGGGTGGGAAGGGGTGTATCTCCTCCCCACTCCCTAGAATTTGTACAAAATAAAGGGCAACTTTATTATGTTGTCTGCAGCTAACTCCCCATGGCTTCTCTTGGCCTTGAATTTCTTCTTATCCAATGTCCAGGGAGGAATTTAGGACTGGAGCCAGTTCACTGGGGATGGGGGTTGGGGATTAGGGGAGTCCTGGGCAGACAAGGGCATCCAGATGGAAAAATACACATCCACATGCAGTAACATGTCCACACAGGAAACGTACTTTCCCCATATGACATGTCCATATGGGAAACCGCATGTCTGACACTCACAAGAAGCATGGGTCCACATAGATCCATTCCTTTCCCTCCCACCCAATGGTAAGTCTGTGCCTATATGTGGAAGCCTCATGCCTACATAGGAGAACATGCTTCATCAAACCAATGCCATTAGGAAAAACATGGTTCACTGGGTGTCCCTGTGATCACCTCATTCATCTTTTCCTGGGTGTCAACTCCTTGAGTTGATAGGCATTCCAACCTTACATTGACAGGTGTAAAAATGCCCACTTCCAAGGTCTCCTTTAGAGGGTAAGAGGTCAGGATTCTGGAGTCCAACCCCTGCAAGGAATTTCCTTGAGAGGGCAAAATGTGTCCAGGGTGGCCCAAAAACTCCACACTCTGAACATGGGAAAACATGCCCCATTATAGGAAAATATACCTCCGTGTGAAAAAGCAGGCCTTAAATGTGAAAACACACTTCCACACACCATAAGACCTTTGTCCCAGTAGGAAAAGTCATCCTGCAACAAGTCTAAAGGCTGATGTCCAGATAAGAAAACATATCTCCATGGGCAGAGTGCGCATATCTTGAGGTGGAAACTTCTGTCCACCTTAATAAGGTGCTTTGACATGCTTGGGTGGGCATCCCAGCACCCACAATTCTTCTCAACCCAATCCCTAGGCTCCATGACCATTATTGAGTCTCCCTTCCTGTCTAGTTTGGGTAGAGATGAGTGGTGTGCACCCTCTCCCCCAATGCTGCCCCTTATACCCGGGTGGTAGAATGCGGATGGGGTAGCGTGTTGTTGTGGCTGGCAGTGGTTGGGGGAGGCAGAGGGAAGGGCCCAAAAGGGTGAAGGGTGGGGGGTGGAGGGGGTGGGGGTGGACCCAGACCACTTGGTAGCAGTGTCAGGGCACCAGGGGCAAGGAGAGGCATGTCATCCGGTGCCCGACGAAGGGCAAGTGTATAATCAGGTGGGCAGGATGGGCGAAGGGTCTCTCCTGGGTCCCCTCCTACACCTCCCCCCCGCTTTAGCTGCAATGACACCAATTCCTCCTCAGGTAGCTCCCTGCCAGCTGTGGGAAGCAGGGGGCCCCCACCAAGCACTCCAGAGCCTGTGCCCCCAGGTGGGCTGAGCCGCCGGCATCGTAGCTCCTGTCGCCGGTCCCGCTTGTAGTACAGGGCAGCAAAGGCTAGGATATTGAGGAAGAGGAGGGAGGCACCAACAGCCACAGTGACACTCAGCTCTGTGGAGTAGTCCCGAGAATCCCCTGGGAAGCGGTCATAGGCCCGGGGCCCTGGGTCTGGTTCAGGCTCAGGTGGAGTGGTGGCTGGTGGTGGGGGCCGGCGGGTGCCTGTGGTCCCAGGAGGTGGACGAGGGGGCCAGCGCGTAGCATAGGGTGGCAGGCGGGTGGTAGTGGATGTAATGAGTTCTGTGTGCAGATTGTGAAGGTGGGGCACCAGCTCCAGCCAGAAGGCCACCTTGTTGGCACGGTAGTTGTCCCGGACTCGGGGTTTGAGGCCTATATGCAGGTACTGCTTCTCCTTACTGTTGAACTTGCTCCACACGACCTCCTCAAAGCGGTTGGGCTTGGTGTGGATGAACTTGGTATCCTGGGGAACTGGCTGGTTGGGATCACTGCAGGGATCGGGGAAGGAGAGTGGAGGAGTAAGATTCAAAGGTCCAGAGAAAGAGGCAGTGACAAAGACAGAAAGAGATTTATCAAGAGCAAAGAGATATGTACTGTGAAAAAGATGCTGAAAGGAGAAAGAGACAGGTAGGAAAAGAGATGAAAATAAAGGAAAAATAAGCAGAGGTGCCAAAGCTAATTAGTGAGATGGATAGACAGAGCAATTTAAAAGGACTGATATACAGAGAGTATCCAAAAACTTAGAGATACAGAACAAGAAAAAAGAAAAGAGTTTTTAAAAAGGAAGCATAGCTGGTGGCAGAATAAAATGGGAGATTTGGGGATGAAAAAGAAAGGGATAAAGTAGGATGGGGAACAAAGAAAAAAGGAAATGAGAGGAAGAGAACAGCAGTGAGCAGAGGAATTGGGGGAAGGTGAGTAAGACAGTGGAAGATGAGAAAAGAGGCATAAACAGGGAGGAAGACATGAAAACAGATAGGAAAAGACTGAAACAGACACAGAGACAAACAGAGCCGGAGATGGGGAAAGAGGTAGAAGGGAAGAAGAAGGGAAACAAAGAGAAAAATACACGGGGAGTCACACAAAAGGATGGACACTAAGAAGGGAATAGGAAGACGGACAAAAGGAGACCAAAAAAAAAGAAGGGGAAAAGGAAAGAAGAGATACGGAAAAGGACAATAGTGGAGAAAGGAGGAAATAAAAGAGAGGGGAAGGAAGTGATACACAGAAAAATAAAGAATAGACTCCACGACGGGGAGGGGGACAGGGAGATACCCTGGACCTCCCTATCCCTTCTTCCTCCTCCAAAAGGGGACACCCTGCCCTCCCTCTGCCTCCTCCCCCTCACCCAGTCTTGGCGAAGTTGGTCCAGTAGGTCATAACAACAGCGCTGAGCATGACATCATTCTTGGAGAAGTTGCAGGGAAAGAGATCTGTGGCACCCACCATGGGTACCCCAAACACGTAGGGCAGCTCATCACCATGAGCTGCATCAGCCCACTCAGGCCTGCCCTCTGCCTGGCAATGATGATAGAAAGTATAGAAGTAGACAGGTGATTGGTAATCGGCATGAAGTTTTGCGGTAGCTACGGCTGGGGCCACCCACTGGTGGTCCGTAAAGAGAGCTAGGAGTGTCTTCCGCCTCATTTCACCATTGTCCCGGTCAGCCCAGTCTGTGTACATGAACTTGATGGTTTCTCTCAGGACATCCTTGCCCTCAGGGTAGCCATAGAGGTTGTCCACAAAGTTGGAGACTGTGAAGTCAAAGGCGCTAGCTGATACACCATCCTCGCTCTCTGCTGAATCCTCTACAAACTTCAAGCCCTCACCCTGGTTGACACCAATCAGCATGTCATAGTTGAGAAATTCACCCTGCTGCATCAGGATCTCTGGGTCATCTGGGACCACATCACCATCCACCACTGGACCAAAGGCAATGTGGTAGCTAGAAGAAAGCCAAGTCAGGTGTTTAGGGAGACTCTTGAATCCTCCTAGGTTAGTCAGGCCACAGGCCCACCAACTCTTCCTAGATCAAATACTGCTATAGGACCAAGTGAGAGTCTTTCCAGAATTCTTATACTTTAGGCACTTCCCCCTCCCTCCCCCCATATATATGTTCTGGTCCAATAGCAATGATCTACTTATTTCTCAACCAGTATACTCTACCTATTGACTCCTGATATTTTTCACTGCCTGTCTCCCCATTCCTGGAATTCTGTTCCTCCTAGCTTACCTGGCTTCCTTCATGCCCCAGCTCAAATCCTACCTTCTATGTGAAGCCTTTCCCACCCCTCTTAACTCTAAGTGTAGTGGTGGGGAACCTGTGATCTGGAGGCCACATGTAGCCCTCTAGGTCCTCAAGTGCAGCCCTTTGACTGAATCCAAACTTTGAAGAACAAATCCCCTTAATAAAAGGATTTGTTCTGTCAAACTCGGACTCAGTGAGAAGGCCACACAGCCAAGGACCTAGAAGGCCACATATGGCCTCAAGGCTACAAGTTCCCTACCCCTGCTCTAGTGCCTCCCTCTATTGGCCATCTCCAATTTATCTTGTATACATCTTCTTTGCACATAGCTGTTTGCATACTATCTCCTCTGTTAGACTGTAAGTTCCTTGAGAGTAGAGAATGTCTTTTATCTTTCTTTGTGTCCCCAAACTGGCCCTTTAGCCCAGTACCTGGCACACAGTAGGCACCTCATAAATGTTTACTGAGTGACTAACAGGATGAGTCCTGTCCCCCCAGGCCCTGGGAACCAAGAGCACTGTACCGAGCTGGTTGGACATCCTGATCAACAAGCTCCCGAGAGGGTTTTCTCCGAAGACATTCCACGACCTCGGCATTTTCTTCCTGGTTACAGCCCACCTTGGCTGCCAACAGTTGTGTGTATTTGAGTGGTTGGTAGTTTACAGACCAGCTGGAGATGGCTGTACCACTCTGGGCAATGGCTTTCTGGAACAGTCCTGGTGGTGGGAAGTAGGGAATGGACACATACACACAGAGGAAGGAGTGTAGTGGGTGAGGGAACTCTGCAGCACTCACCAGCAGCAGGGATGGGACTGGAGAGATAGACTAGATGCAGCTCAGCTGAGGGGGAAGGAGCCAGGGAAAAGGAGGGTGTCTCCCATGTAAATTCAAGTGGGACTAGGGAGAGCAGAACAGTGGAAACTTTTAGGAGAGGGCAGTAGGAGATCCCTGGGACTGGCCTAGGAGGGATCAGAGATGAAGACACCTGGGTTCCCCCAAAACAACATGCCAGTACCTTCAGAGTGGTGAGAGAGAATAAGCAGGTTAACACATGAGGCTCCAGCTCCAGAGCCAAAGATGGTAATTCGCTCTGGGTCACCTCCAAAGTGCCCCACGTTTTCACTGAGCCAGCGAAGTGCTTGGATCTGGTCGAGTAGTCCATAGTTACCCTTGGCAGCCTGGTCCCCTGTGCTGAGGAACCCTAGGGCAGGGCAGAGGGTGAGGAGAGAGGGAGATCTCAGGGAGGGTGATGGAACTCGACCCTTCCAAGGGGAAACCTCATCCACATCCCTCGTGCACGCAGAGCAGACCCACCCGTATTTGACTAGCCACCCCCCTTCTTGGAAAAGACACACCCCTGCTGGTCCAGAACATCCCAACAGTTCTCCCTCCTTGCATCCCCCCCATCCAGCCCCAGAAAGTCCTGCGCTCTCGACCCCACGCACATCACGCCCTCACCGAGCACACCGAGTCGATAGTTGAGCGTGACCACAATCACGTTGCCATAAGCGGCCAGGACGGAGCCGTCAAACATGTTCCCCGTTCCCTCCATGTAGGAGCCCCCGTGGAGGAACAGCATCACCGGTTTCTTCCCCGAGTCCCGGATGTCTGGTAGGGGCGGAGCCACAGCGAGGGGTGGGGTCAAGGAGGAGCCACGGGGATGAGGTGGGTTCGAGGGTGGAGCCACGTTGAAGGGAGGGGTAAAGGGCAAAGACACAGTGAGCAGCCAGGTAGGGGCAGAACCACCAAGAGGGGTTGGGTCACAGAGAAAGGTGGGGTCGAGGAAGGAAACGCAAGAAAAAAGGGTGTGGGGAGGATATGAGAGACTCCAAGAGAGGGGCAAGCTGAATACAGGTGTTGTGGGGAAAACCGCATCGCATTTGGCTCCCATTCCTCTGCTAGAGGGTGAGGGGTAATTCAGGGGGAAATAGTTCTCTTTCCGGAAAGGCGAACAGAATGAGGGTGCTGGGCCAGAAGAGTGGGTGAAGTGTAGAACAAGACCAGAGCTACCCTCCCTGGTGGGCCTTTACTCCCAGAGAGAACAAGGAGGCCCTTTGAGTAATAGGAACCCCGATAATGTGTGCATATAACCTCAGACCCAGAATCTACACCTGCCCAGATCCAGATCTGGTGCCTTGTGCTTTGCTAATCAGGGCTTTCCTACGGTTTCCCTACATCCTGAGGCCCAAATCAAAAGCTGGGTTAGGGGGACCAGCTAAAGAGTAAAATCATCTAATCTAGCAATAGGAAGGGGATATCTCTAAGTCAAAAGGTCTACCACTCCATGGCAGGGCATCACCCAACCTCTTAACATAATTTGTATCTCTCTTGTGATCCCTTCTCATTTCTAAAGGGACTCTTGTTGCTAAAATGGAGCAGACCCTTTTGGAACGGGGTGAAGTTACAGGATGCTCATTTCCATAGGCCTCAGCCCTCTGCTGTTCCCTCAGCAGTATGCAAGGCAGGGAGGGGAGGGTGTCAGGTTCTGGGGTTCTTGGGGGAGGGTCAGCCTCCTCCTCACCCTAATTCCTTTCTAGGGCAGCTCCCTAGTTGTCATGGCAGCACCCCCAGCCTAATTAATTTGGCTGAGAGAGTGTTGGGGAGAGGCTATGAATGGACTAATGAAGTCAGTGAGAATCCAAACTTCATCAAAAACCTATATTCTCTATATATCTCCCATGGGATAATGTATGTCAATCAATTTACATATCTTAAAGTGCTATGAATATTCTTCTTCACCCTCCACCCCAGGAAACTGGTAGAGCCTCGAAACTTTAGGGGATCTCTGAGATATGGCACCTCACAAATACAAGGGGCCAATTTTAACATCAGGGGATTCCTTCCTCCTCTTCACTCACTCCCCAAAGTTATACAAGCTAACAACCAGGATAGAGGTGACTTATCTAATTCTAGGACATTTGCCAGAAGAGCCCAGGAGCTTCCTCAAATCCTGAATGCCCTTACCTATTCCAGGAACCTCAGCATAGCTCTCCAGTATGCTCTTCTCTCCCCTGCAGGAACCCCATTCCTCCCCAGATCCTTGGTACTCCAGAAACAGACTCTTAAAGTCTGTTAAACTTCTGTACTTTACAAGCCTCAGGCATACTTGTCATCCCAAATTTTTATATACTTCCTTTCTCAGGTCCCCTTGTTAAAACTTCCTCCAATTCCTAAAGTTCACTTCCTCGCAATTTCCTGTTCACCCTCAAAAGGTTGTGGAAACATCTTCCCCTTTGCTCTTGGACAGAACTGAACCTACTCAGAGCATTTCTCATTGTCTATCCTTCCTTTTGTCTTTTTACCTCCCCTCTCCCAACTCTTCATCCTAGGTCAGAGAAGCATAGAATGTCAGACCTGGAAGGAACCTTAAAGACATCTTCTTTCACAGAGTAGGAAGCAGAGACCCAGAGAAGTGACTTTTCCAAGTCTACACTGACTGGGTCTGAGTAACCAAATTAGGACTACAGCTCAGGCCATGTCAATGCTCTTACCAGGAAGACCCTCCTGCTCTTTCACTTGCTAGCTAGCCCCAACTCCAACAATCCAATATTTCCAATGAAGAACACAGACCCTCCCATCTACCCAAATTCCTGTGTCACAGGATAGTTTCCTTAAAACAATTGCCTTCTCTTGAAAGTCACAGCTGTACTCTGTGTTTCTAGTGCTGATCTCCTCTCCCCAACATGCCCTCCCCAGCCCAGCACCACCACTCTCCCAGTGTGGGGGGAAAGGGGAGGCAGAGGGGTGCAAGGCAGGGCAGGGAAGGGTAGGGGCAAAGGGCAACAAGAATTCAAAAACAACAATGACAACAAAAAAGAGATCAAGAAAGAAGAAAGAAAAAACCCCAAAAGCAAGAAAATCACGGGCCAGATTCAACAAGAAAAGAAAAAACAAAAACTTTTTTGGGGGGGGGGAGAAAAAGAAAAAAAATATTTTCATTTTCAAAATTTTGTAGCAAAATTTGGGTCCCGTTTTTAAAAAGTTTCTACTTTATATGACTGGTTTCAAATGTCACTGTTTTCTGAACCTCACTTATTTTTCCAGTACTTCAAATTGTGTCAGTTTCTAATTAAAATTTTTTTTCCATTTTCCCCAACTCTCCCCTAATTTCCAATTTTCTCCAGATTTCCCATTTGGCTCAAAATTAAATCCCTCCAAGATTTTACATTTCCAAAGATGTCTAAAGTACCAAAGTTTTGCCAGTTTCTTTTAAGCTCTAAAAAATTCCAATTTTCTTGTTTCTTTTCATGATTCTAACACTCTAATTTCCTTTGATGGTTTTTTATTAAAAATCTTTAAGAAATTATTGTTTTTCATCCACATTTTCAATTGGGTTCAAAAGTTTTTCCTCTCCTCTCCTCTCCTCACCTCTCTTCTCTCCTCCTCTCCTCTTGCCTCCGTTCTCTCCTTTCTTCTCTGTATAGATGTATATGTCTGAATGTAAAGAATGATTGCAAAGGGACCTTAGGGACTATAAGATTTTAGTCTGGGTTGTTTTGGGTATGGTGGGCCAGGGATCCTGTGTGTCATTGTCGGCAACCACATGCAGCAGCGGCATTTAAAAAAATCTACCTGTGTCTGGCGGGGGCGGATTGAGCGTCGACTCGTCACGTTTTTTTGTGATCGGACCTAAGACCGGGAACACAAAACAGAGAAAAAAGGACAATTTTGTGGGGAAAGATGGGGGGGCGGGTCGGGGAGGTAGTGGATGGGGGAGGGAAGGAGAGAAAGCAGAAAAGGGGGTGGGGTGGGAAAGCAGGGGGGAAAAAACGAGCCAAAAAAGCAAAATGTGTTTGCAAGAAAAAGAAACCAAGAAAAGATAAAAATGCTTCTACATCCCAATTTTGCTCCCCCCACCTCGGGAAAAAAACACACCCAAAAAAAGCTGTTTATTCTTTTTTGTGAGGGTGGGGTTGGAGGGGGCAGGTGTAGCTAGGCCTGGGGTGGGAGGTAAGTGGGTGGGCTTAGACCTGTCATAAGAGATAATGTTGAACTTGATTGGAAAGGACTTGTTTCATTCAGTCTGTTGGCTTATAGCTGGAAAATTAAATGATGTTAGGAGGTGGGGTGCCTAGGAGACCCTGCTCCCCCCCCCCCCCACGCTAATGTCACCTTTTCCTCTCCTTTCCCAAGCTGGATTGGATGGGTATGGGTGAGGATGAAGCCAAAGGAGACCCAAGTATTTCTATTCAAGAGGGTGGCAGGCAGGAAACATGACCCTGTTCCCTCTGTACCACTTGCCCAAGGCTGGTTAGGGTTCAGGTCAACACCAGTTTTACTTCTAGCATTTTCCTTCCTTCCTGACTTACAGGCCTGGTTTCTCCAACTTCATAGCCCCAACCCAAGTGCTCCTTTCTTTATGAACCCCCTCTTCAACTCAAGGTGGGATAAAAGGAAGAAATAGATAATCTAAATTTTGTCCTTCTCCCTGCTGCCTCTCAGGGATCTAAACCCTTCCCTGGGGCACCAGTTCACCTTCTTCCAAGATACTGCTCTCTTCAAGGAGAAAGTAGAAACTGTTTACTGGAGTAGTCCATAACTCTAAACTTCATACCCCACTTTCCATCCCCATTGTCATTCCCAAACCCCACATTCTCAGAGATCCAGACCCTGGAAGATGAAGGGACCTATTTGTCCTGGGAGGGAGTGCATGGAATGAGAGAAGTACTTAGAAGACAGGATGGTCAAGCTCCAGAGAAGAAAAGGGTAGGAGTAAGGACTAGAGAGGAATAGAAACCAAGGTCCCAAATCCCTGGGAAAGCCAATCTTCTAGCATCATGATTCATGTGCTGTGGCAGGAGCCAGAAGAGACCATAATTCTAAGTGGATTTCTCCAACCTGAGAACAAAGTACTCTCTGGTGATAGGGTGGGGAGTGGGACCACTTCCTTCTACAGGGCAGATAGGTTTGCACTAGGGATGTCAGTGGAGTGAGTGCAATTTCTATATCTGAGTGATATTGTGGGGGTAAAAAGAAATGTTGGGTGGTAAATTGCAAGGCATTTGTGGGACATTGTGTATGAGAGGAAGCTGAGATACTTTTAAAGAAAGTTTTGCTGTAGAACATATGCATGAAGTTCGGGTAGATTGTATATGTCTAGGAGTAGTAAGTTATGAAGATATTAGAGATATTCTAACTGCATATATATATGTATGAAGATTGTGTGTGTGTGTGTGTGTGTGTGTGTGTGTGTGTATAGGGGTATTTGTGTGCAAGAGGATTAATGTGTACTGTGAGAAGCAATATTGGGGGTAAATTATATGGGTCTACGGTGTAAGTAGTAGATTGTGTATCTCTAAGGGGGATGCTAGGGGTTCTTTGTGTGGATATGAGATATGAGGGATAAATTGTGTATGTAACTAAGTGGATTTTTAGTGGTAAATAGTATGTGTACTGGGAATGTGGGGGAATTGTTTATGTGTGTTGGGAAATAAATTATATGCATGTAAGGGAAGCATTAGAGTAGACTGTGCATATAGGGGAATACTTAATGGCGATAGTTTATGGGGAGCTATGATATATGTTTAAGGAGATATGAAGGTAGTTTGAGTATGGGAGAATATGAAGGACAAATTGGACTTGCCTCAGGTAGTATTGGGAGGAGTGTAAATTAAAAATGTATATGGGAATTAGATTGTGTAAATGCATGGGATTAAATTGTGTGAATACAGAGGTAATTTTAGGAATAGACAATCTGGAGTGATTGTCAAAGATAGTCTGTGTACAAGTGTCAGCATGTTGGGGATAGATGATATGTGAGAATTGGGGTGATTTGTGTCAGGAAAAAAGCATTTATTTGGGTCTTACTCTGGATATTTAGAAGTTGGATTGTCTAGAGAGCATTTGGAGAGTGAATTGTAAATGTCTGGGTAACGGTCAGTGGGGTTTGGTCCCATGACATGTTATTTAGAGAGTGTTTTCTGCTTCCTTGGTGAAGAAGGTATTGAGGACTGATTTTGGAGCCCAGGGCAGGTATTTTCTCTTAAAGGTAATAATCACTGGGAAATGTTGGACTCAAGAAGTTACTTGATCTTGGAGTGGGTAAGTAGTTTGGAAAATGCCTGTATCCTTCAGGAATATTTGGCTGGAGAGACAGGACAGTTGGAAGCAGGTAAAGGAGGTGGGAAAGGGAAATGGGAAGGGAGAGAAGTAGGAGATCTTCCTCAAATAGAAAGATCATCTTTATCAAATGATGTGGTTTTCTCTTTAGGATAGTAGAGGGCTCAAGTGTCATATTTATTTATGAAGTGAGCATATATGGAAGTGTGGGGGCATATATGTATAATATGTTCTGGGAGTGTTGAGGCATATATGTGTATAATATGTTTTGGGACTTGCTGTGTGACCTGTGTAAGGGAAATGTTTGAGTGTATTTTCTGGGAAAGGGATGTGGTGTAAGATATGTGTATGGGAATACAGAAGTATATCTGGGGGGAGAGAGAGAGAAAGAGAGAGTGCCAGTGGGTGGAGTATGGGATCTGTGTATAAAGGGGCATATGAGTGTCAGACCTAGGGAAGGGGGCAGATTTGTACCACCAGTCTCTGCCCTTACCATCCTCAGTGGGCACGTAGAGGTTGAGGTACAGACAGTCCTCACTCTGGTTCTGCACGTAGCCAGCCGCAGCCTCCAGGTTGTCCGTGAACCAGACCGGGAGCATGATGGCTGGGAGGGCGCCGTGGAGGTTCTGGGGGCAGGCAGGCGGGAGGGCGGTAGCGTTCCTCACCCCAGGCCAAGAGGCTGGTGCCTCAGGGGGCTGGAAGCGTCGGGCCCCCAGAGGGGGTGTGGCATAGGGGACCCCCAGGAACTGCATCACTGGGCCCAGGATCTCGTTGTTGAGTTCTCTGCGAACTCCCCGCACACGCCCATACGCGGTGCCAATCACTGGGAATCGTTCCTCTCCAGCCCCAGGACCCCCTGGGATACCGCCTATTGGACCACCTCCTCCCCTTTGAGCCCCCACCAGCCCCACCAGACACAGCACCAAGAGCCACATGCTGATTGGGGGGGACCCCCCCTCCCTCCCCGGGATCCCCCCCTCGGAGAGAGTAGGGGGGGAGAGGGAGGGAGGTCCCCCCCTCTCCCCAGGGGAAAGGATGGGGAGGGGGAAAAGGGCGAAGGAAAGGGGGCAGGGAGGGAGGGGAAGTTAGATCGGGGAGGAGAGAGGTCTGTTGCGCTCCATGGAGAGAGCAAAGGGTGGGGAATGGGGGGGGGTAGATGGTAAATGGGGGAAGACGGCAGGACCTAGAAAGAGATAAAAGAGCAGGCTTGGGGATGGAGAGACAGAGGGATAGAGAAAAAGAAATACAGGAAGAGGGAGGGATATAGAAGGAGAGAGAGAAGAGAAGAGAAGAGAAGAAACATAAAGGAAGGGAAGATTAAGATAGAAGCAAAACAGGAAGGGGGAAACAGAGAGAAGAGACAAGTGGTTAGTCAGAACTCAGGTTCTGCATTACTCCCATCCCTCCCACCAATCCCTCAACCCTACCACCCCCAGAACACATACAGGGCAAGGGATAAGAGGAGCCAGGTTATGGTCAGTAAGTGGTTAAGGCACTCAGGTCAGCATAGTCTCAGTTCCCTGAATCCCTATAGAGCCACTGTCTTTGGGGTTAGGGATTCAGGTCCCCATGTAGGGTCTCCATACTTTCTAGTTCTGGCTTTTTAAAGGGACTGGGGTGTCCAGGTTTACACACACACACACACACACACACACACACACACACACACACACACACACACACACACACACACACACACGGTGTTGGTCTGGGGGAGGAGAGAAGTACACTCGAAAGAGAAAATAAAAATACCAATTCATTAATTAGCAGGAAGTGGTGGTTTGTTTATCTGTGTTAATTACTTTGGAGCTATAATTTAACCACCACAGCAAACTCTCCACTCCCACCACTTGTTCTGAGGTACTGCCTGGGACCCAGGTTTCCATGCCTCCAGCTTCTTTTCTTCTTCATCCCTCAGTACCCAAGGGGACTTGGGTATCCAGCCCTACAGCTGTCACCCATCTTTTGCATAGTTGCTTTCTTTCTCTTTCCCCTAAAGTTCAAAGGTTTCCCATGAGCTAGGGACTGGACAACAGAAAGCATGCATCTTGTGACTGGGGTTTATATGGGGGCGGGGGGCAATTTCTGGGGAAGGATGTGTGATCCTGGTACTGGTTGCCAGGACAACTGGATGCTGCCCCGCAATGTTACCGCGGCAACCAGCTGCAGCTTTAACCCTGGAAGGAGGCTAGGGGGTGGAGAAGGGGGGCATGAAGGGCTTTGGGACCAGAGATGCTGGGGTCTCTACTAGAAACAGGGGTTGGAGGAGTAAGAGTGGGAAAAAACCCAAGGACTGGGACACTAGACTCCTGGGTCCTTCCCACCCTTAGAGCTAAAATAAAAGAGCCTGTATTGTGGGGGGAGGAGTTGGGGGTGTCAAAGAGGTCTGAAGGCCCCGCCTCTTGCCCCCCTTGTTGGCCAATCCTAGTATAGCACTAGTGACCCAGGCCTGCAGACTCTAGTGAATAGGTAGGGAGGTGGAACTACTGATGCTGGAATGGTGGGGGTAGGTAGAAGGCTTGAGATGAACACAGCAACTGCCCCTAGACAGTGTTAGTTTTTGGCCACCCTACTCTTCTAGGTCATCTCCCCCAAAAAAGAATTGGAGGTTCCTTATTGGCACTGGGGTTGCCACCTACATGCCTTACCTATCCTTTCACCTCAATCTAGTGCCTCACTTCTGTACTGGCTCCAAATGTAGCCTTTTCTCCTTTCTAGGGTTTAGACAACCAGCCTATCTGCCTCCCTTACTTCTCCTCTCCCAGTTCACTAAGATGGAACCAATTATCACATATTTGTGGGTAAAGTACTTGGGTCCCCTGAAAAAAGCAGGATGTAGGGAAGGGGAGAAATCCAGGGTCTAGGGACCCAGACACCCGGGTTAATCTTATATACTCTTTCCTCCCCTCCCCTCCCACTGCCAAAGCTGTTTGCTGACAAGGAGATTTCTTTGGGTCATTTTTGGAGCCAGGAATGTTTGCATGCCTGCCAGACCAGATCTCTCTGCAGGTGTCAATTTATTTTGGAGATGAGGGTACAGGAATCCCCAATACCACTCCAGTTCTGTCCCTTTCTAACCTTACCTATCCTGCCTCCCCACCAACTCTCTATTCTATTCTTTCAGGACCCTGCCCTCTCCTGGCATTTCATATCCCAACTCACTTGGGTCTTGTTTCACTGCTCTCCATCCCCACAATTCAGCTACTTCTCCACTCCCCAATCTCTCTACTTCTCCCTGCTCTTCTCCTTCTGCCTCCTTCCCATCAAATCTTCCCATTTTTGTTTCTTTTTCTCCCTTATATCTCTCCCTCCCATTCCCTCCATCTTCCAACACTTCTGATCTCTATCAGTCTCATGCCTTTTCTACCTACATCCTTTTCTCTCTCTCCATCCCCCTTCCCCCCTCTCCATCTTTCTCTCTTTCCCTCCATATCTCTATTCATTTTCCCCCTGCATATCCCTTTTGCCTCAGTCTGTCCCCGTCTCTCTCCCCTGCCCAGTTTCTTTTTCCATCTCTTTCTCATTTCTTTTCCCTTCCTTTCCGCCAATATCTTCCTCCCCTCTATTTCTTATACTCATCTCTCCCCTATCTCTCTCTTCCCATTTTATGTCTCCATTTCTCTTCCAATCTTCCTTCCCCATCCCCCCTCTCTTTTCCAATCTCTCCCTCCCTCCATCACCTGCTCAGGCCTGACTCCCAAACCCAAAGGGAGTTGGGGGACAGGGGTTCAGGCCTCATCCTCCTCCCCTGCAGTGGAGAAATGGATTGGCCAGGAAGGGGGAGGAGGAGGGGGAGATGGGAACACACGGGGTCTGTGGGCCCATTGAAAGGATCATTCATGGGCTGGAGAGAGAGAGAGACAAAGAGACAGAGACAAAGTGACCAAGACCAAGAAAGAGAGGGAGAAATAAAGATACAGAAATATAAGGACTGAAGATGGCCAGAGAGAGATATGCAGAGACAGGCACACGGCAGACCCTCTGGGGCCCCTCCCCAATCTCTTACCTGCCTCAACCCCTGGGCCGTGGCTTCTCCATCTGGGGCTCGGAGTGGGGGAGGAGGGAGGCAGACAGGGTCCTTAGGGGTGCAGGGGCCTTAGAGCCTCCAAACCCGGCAGACCGGGCCCCCGCCCACAGCGCCTCACCCTACTGGGGACGGGGATTACCCCAAACCCCGGGGGCGGGCCAGGATCCAGTCGATTCCCAGGGAGAGGAGAGGTAGGGTACGAGGCCAGGGAAAGGAGAAACAGATGCCCGCCTAGGAGGGGGCTGGGAACCAGGAATCCCGCAGCGGGGGTAGAGTACGATGGATTGGAGATCGCTGGATCCCTGAAGATATTCGAATGGGGCTGGGGGCGTCTCCCGATGGGACTTGATTGAGGAAGAACTGAAAATGGGGAGAAGGTGGCGGATCTCACGGATCCTGAGGGATCGGGGATGGGGGGGGGGAGAGAAGAATAGTCTCCGGAGATCCTAAGGGATCTGAGGGCTGTCGGGAAGGCCCCACGCTGAATCCTCTGAACAGGAGGGAATTAGGTCGGAATCCTTACGAAGGAGGAAGAGGGATCCACTTGGTCTCGAGCAAGGGGCCAGAAAATCCAGGGGAGATCAGAAAAGGTCGGGTGTTGGGTCCCTTGCCGACCTCCCCAACCCTGGGCTAGGGGTTTGGGAGCTGGATTCCAGAGATCCTGGGATTGGGGAAGGCAGAGCAGGGACAGTGTCCCTCGGGGGATGGTGGGGGTAGAGGAGAGGAATGGTGGGGGAAGCGCTTAGCTGCTGGGCGGCCCGAACTCCTGGTTCTGCGAGCCGGGGCCCGCCCGCCCCTCGTCCATCCCAGCCCGAGAGTGATGAGCCGCCGGCGGAGCAGCCGCAGCAGCCACGCGCGTCACAGCCCAGCTGCCTCCCCCTCCTCTCTCCCTCCCCCCAACCCCGCTCCAGCTCGCTACTTCCCTCCCTCCCTCCCTTCTCTTTCCCTGGCCTACAGAGCCTTGCATCCCCTCACTCTGATGTCCTCTTTCCTTCCACCCATCCCTTCCCTTCTTCGCTCCTGCCTCCCTGCTTCTCTCCTATCCCCCTTTCCTCCTCCCTCTCCTCCCCTACCTAAACTTCAGGTACCCCTCGCCTCTTCTCCCCACTTTGGCCCCACCTCTCTCACGCCTTTTGCTTCTTCAGAAGTGGGGCTCAGGCATGGAGGTGGAAGAAAGGAATGAAAGAGGGAGGGGCGGTGACATATAGAAACCTAGAAGCATCGAATAGGCTGAATGAACCTAGTCGGACTAAGAGCAGAGAAGGAGGTGAGGAGAGGAGGAAGCGCGAGACAGGTGGGACTGAAGTGAGAAGATGAAAGAGCTACCTGGGGTTAGAGTGGGGGTAACTCCCTCTTCTGGATACTTCTCCCCCTGCCCTAGGCTCTGGTTTGGCCCTGGAGATCTGGGCTGAGGGGAGGCCGGGACTAGGGCGCCTGGGTGTGGCTTGTAGTAAACTTGGGTAGGGGGCAATGCGAAAAGAGCAGGGGGAGCCCGAAAAAAAAATAGACCTCCCGATCTCTTGAGGTAGGGAGGAGGAGTCCTTATAGACAGTGGGTGGGGCCTAAAAGAAATAGGGACCAAACTCATCTCGCCAAAGGTAGGCAGGGTTTGCAGCACATGAGGCGGGGCCAGTGGTAGTAGGTGGGGCTTTGAGGGAGTGATTTCGGACTTTGAGTCCAGGCCTAGGTGGGGTCTCTTCGCTTCCACCCGCCCCTTGCCCACCCCCTAATTGGTTTTCAGTTCTTCCGCCCGCAGGGCACCTCCGCCATTCACCAGCCGCTTCACAATCTTTTCATCTTGTTTGAGGGGTGAAGGTGGTAGACGCTAAAATTAACGCAGTTAGGATTGGGCAGTGAAAGACGTCATTTGCATAGACGGTTGGGATTGGCCAGACCCTCGGGTCTATGGTCCGGAATTCCTAAATTACGTGACCTTCTCCTGCCATGGCTGGACTTGGTGCTGCTTTTCGCCGCCTAGGCGCTCTGTCCGGAGCCAGTGCCTTGGGGTTGGCCACTTACGGGGCGCATGGTCAGGGGGCCGGGCCGGGGCTTACATTATCGGTATAGAGGGGAGGAGGAGAGGGCCAGGAGTAGGGGGTCTTGGAGGTCAAGTGGGTAGAAACTGGGAGCCGGGCGGACTAAAATTGGTCGATGGAGGACTTAACAGGCCTGATTCGAGCCAGCCCTCGACCACCTTTATGAGTTAGTTTTCGAAGCAGAAGACCCTTCCCCGACTTACCCAGCCTCACTATGATTGGCTACCCTGACTGTCCGTTTACTGCTTCTGCCTAATCAGAAGCCTGTAATTCCCGACTGGTTTGAAGGACCCCTTTTATCCAAGACTGAAAGGTTAGGCGTGGTCACGATTTCATAAAGTGCTTGGATTGGTGGGTCGGTATTAATTTTTGCTATTGTCTTTCACAGGTGCGAACATCCAGGACCCGTATCGTAAGGAGGTAAAAGAACTGCCCTACGTTTGCTGCTGGCCTGGGCCTTGGGGGGTGGGGGAAGTTGATGATGGTTCTTACATGTAGAATTCCCGAAAGGAGCACTGAAGTCCTAGTTACATGGGCCACGGAAAGAACTGGGGTTGGGCAAGCCGAAATGTATGGTTGTCTGTGTGCGCGATGCTCAGAGGGGGAGTGCCCATGGAAACCTGGTTATTTCTTAGAGAAGGTCGTACTAGGGGCTTCTATACATCAGGGAACTCTTAAGGGTGTGGAGAGGGAACTACATTTATTAATCCCTGAGAAAAATGCAGTTCATGCATCTTCTTGCATTTTCTAGCTTTTTGAGAAAACCAACAAACACCACTTCTTCCACAGTTTGGCTCTGCTCTTCGTTCCTCTCTGTAGCAAACCGATTTGGGTAAGTTTCAGGGTGCCTCCAAGCCTGCTCATCTTCTAGTCCGCCCAGGGTGTCCCGTCCACCAAAAGCTTATCTTCAGAGAATAACAAGAGCTGTCTTTATTGGGGGAGTGAATGCTGTTACTGGGCAGGTCAAGAGGAACAAGTCAGAGACTGAAGGAGAGAATGGAGGGATGAATCAAGGGCTGAGGACTTGTAGGAACATTCCCCCGTCACAGAAGGAACAGAGCTGGTGTAACCCGCTATTCCTGCCCTTCAGAATTTCACATGCCTGTCTTCTCCTTTACTCCCAGGCAGGGACTCTGCTTACCTCTGGGATCTCATTATTCTGTGGCAGCTTTTACTACCAGACCCTGACAGGAGACACCATGGCAATGCCAATTGCCCCAGTGGGGGGCTCCCTGCTTATTCTTGGCTGGCTTACCCTAGCTCTTTGATCTTCCCCTATATTGTCCCACCGGACCAGTCTTCAGAGTAACTCTTTAGGCAGGAAGCAACAAGCCTGTTTTTGTAAGGTTACTCCAGTTATTCCTGGGAGAAGCCACCAACATGAGATGGTATGCTGGGGAACTTGATTTCTCAATCTTTGCTGGTGTTTTGTTTGGAGATTGGGAGTGGGAAGAAAATTAAAAATGAAATGCAGAAAACTTTGGCATCTTTATTAATCCCACCTGGGTTGTACCATATGAGAGGAATTTGACTTGAGGGACTCTTTTTTATATTTCTTTTGGCAATCTCATCTACTAGGCTGGCTTCATCTATTACCCTTATATTAACCTCATGTTTAAAAGTCCCATGGTTTTCTTGTTAGCTCTGGTAAGTTCAGTTGCTAATGTTACACAAATGACTCCCATTAATCTCTCCCCATCTCCAAATCCACATCATCCACTCCCTGCTAAATACATCTACATTTCTAAACTAAGCGTATCTAAAGCAGAATATTTCCCCAAAACACATCACTTCTTCAAATTTCCCATTAAGAGCAGCACCATCTCCCAGATAGCCAGGTTTGAAGCCTTAAAATCAAATTTGTCTTTTCCCTCTCCCTCAGCCTCCATATTGAGTTGCCAGGTTTAGTCAGTTGTATCTCATTGACCTCTGTCATATTCGTCCCCCTCTTTCTACTCAAATTGCCACTAACTCAGTGCTTCATCACTTCCCATTAGGCTATTGTAATAGTCCCCTAATTGATCTTCCTGATTCTAGTCTCTCATTTCTTCAATCCTTCAAGCAGTTCCCAAAATAATCTTTCATTCAAACAAGTACCTACTATGTGCAAAGTACTGTGCCTCCATGTCCTCTTTGTAAAGTGGATTGGATGAGATGATCTGAGGATCTCTTCTATTCTGACATTCTATAGGTTTACATCTAAAGCTAATGTATTCTTCCTTCCAGTCTGTTACTGATTCTCCTATTTTGAAAGTCAAGGTTGAAACCTTGGTGTTTTTGTTTCCTTTCTCATCTACTTCTAGGTACCAAGTCTTGTTCATTGTGTTTTCAAAATATTGTTGTGGGTGGGGGTAGGGAAAGACTATAACATGTACCTATATAAATTTATTCAAATTAATTTCAAGGAGGAGACAACACAAACAAGCAGAGTGGTAGTGGTTGGGGGAAAACTCTTGTGTAACAGGTAGCATCTAAACTATTTGGAAATGAATTCAAAACATAGGGGACTACCTATTCTAAGGCACAGAGGAGACAGGAGATGGCAGGGGTTTGACCATGTTGTGACCTTTGACTCATCTATCTGGGGTGCCCTGCATGGCCCACCCCTTTCATAGTTTAATCCTTTCCTTGCCATATTTAGGTTGCCTGATTAGCATATCAGGACCTAAGCTTAAAGCCCTCTTTTCATCAACCTAATGTAGCCCCTCCACCCCTATCTCAATAGGGCCAATTTGGTATGCCTGCTGATGTGGTATGCCTGGTCAAGTCTAACCCTCTTGATCAGTGGTTCTCAACCTCCCTAATGCTGAGACCCTTTAATACTCATATGTGGGCGTATCTGCATGTGGGCGGACCCACCTGGAGACAGATAGAGGAGCAGTGTCTTGGTCCCTAAGACCATCAGAAAAATATGTTTTCTGATGGTCATAGGCAACCCCCAAAGGAGTGGAAACCCACAGGTTGAGAACTGCTGCTCTTGATTAAGGATTGGGGAAAGAGGAAACTACTCTGACCCTTTTAGTCCCCCTATTAAATTTGGCTCACCTTATGGCCAAATCTCTAGCTCTGCTTTCCACCTGAGGACCATCCTTATGGGATCCCTTACTTGGTCAGAGCTGTTTCTGGTTGGGAATATACTAAATAAACCTGTTTGCTTTTCTAGCTTCCTGCCTCTGCAGTCCTTGCTGTTTCCTAAGTGCCTCATGGGTATTTCCCTTGCAGTTCTCCTCTCCCTTGACCTCATAAGCAGAGTCTGTAGGGGAGGGACAAACTACATCACTCTCTTGACTTTCTATAGCATCTAGGACAAAATAAAAACTTTTTGGACTGGCATTTTAAGGTTTCCCATAATCTCTCAGACCTACCCTGACAGCCTTATTTCTCGTTATTCCCCTTCATGTTCTAATCTGTTTTAAGTGAACCATCAGCTCTTCCCCCCAATTCAGCATTCCCCATCCATCTCTTATTTTTGTGCATTTAAACAAGCCCTCTCCTCACCTAGAATGTACTCCTTCCTTATTTCAACCTCCCAAAATACTTATCTTCTTTCTAGGCTAGTTCACCTCCTCAGGTATCATTTCCTCCAGAAGCCTTCCTTGTTACTGTCTCCTCAAATTATACCCCATCCCCATGTTGTAAGTTCCTTTGGGAGGTTGGAACTGTTTTATTTTTGTCTTTTATATGCTTTATATTTCCCCCAACCACTACCACTCTACTTGTTTGTGTTCTCTCCTCCTTGAAATTAATTTGAATAAATTTATATATGTACATGTTATAGTCTCTCCCTACCCCCACCCACAATAATATTTTGAAAACACAATGAACAAGACTTGGTACCTAGAAGTAGATGAGAAAGGAAACAAAAACAACAAGGTTTCAACCTTGACTTTCAAAATAGGAGAATCAGTAACAGACTGGAAGGAAGAATACATTAGCTTTAGATGTAAACCTATAGAATGTCAGAATAGAAGGGATCCTCAGATCATCTCATCCAGTCCACTTTACAAAGAGTCTTAGACACAGTAAACCTTATTAACATTTGTTGAAGCGAGTCTAAGGCATGTCCTTGTGCTCCACAAATTTTTTGTACATCCATCCCCTGCTTTCTATTTTTACTGCACCCACCTCATTCAGATGCTCACTCTTATAACTCCAATTCAGTTGAGTTACCCCTGCTAGAGGCATCATCATAATGCTCAGGTCTAATTATGTCGTTCCTCTTCTCAAAAACCTTTAGTGACTCCCTAAAATCTACTACGTAAAGTCCAAACTCCTTAATCTGGCATTCAAATCCTGCCTACTCTGAGTCCAACCTACTTTTCCACCCTTATCTCACACTATTTCCCTTTCTATACTCTATAGTCCATCCCAATTCCTTGAATTTGCTCCTCCAGTTTTGTGCCTTATTACACTTTTGCTTATGGCACTCCTTTGACCTGAAATGTCCTTTCCCAGCATCTCTGCCAGTTGAAATCCACAGAGGCTGAACTGAAAAGCCACCTCCTCCATGAAGCCTTCTCTTATCTCCCCTTCTCAGGCTGGTAGGTAATCTCTTCTTCCCCCAGCTCTCTCTCATGGCACTTTGTGTCTCCCTTTCACTTATCCCACTCAACCTTGATTCCAGTTGTTTATATTTAAGTGACATCTCCCCTAAAAGACTGTAATTATGGTGTTTCATTTATCTTTATGTTCCACCAGACTCCCCTCCAACACAGTGCTTGCACATAGTAGGTGCTTTATAAATGAGAATGAATGTAATTGTTTTTTAAAAAAAGGGCCATGGAAATGAAGATAAGCTAGGAATCCTAGAGACATTTTAAAGGCAGAATGGACAAGACTTGGTAACTGAAGATGAGGAGAAAAGAGGGGGTAGAAAGACACCAAGATTGTAAGCAACTTTGACTTTTAAAATGGCAGAATCAGTAATAGTCTGAAAAGCAAGATGAAAATCTTCACTTTCGATGTGACCATCAACCAATCAAGAAGTTACTTTTAAATTTAAATTTAAGGTACTTATTAAATAGCTACACTGTACCAGACACCATTCTAAGTGCTGGGAATACAGGCGCAAAAAATGAAACAATTCCTACCCTGAAGATGCTTGCTTTGTATGGGGGAAGATTACAACATGTACCTATATGTAAGAAATCAAGTATTGGCATTCCTTGCCCCACCCCACCCCAGGCCACCCCCAACTCTCAGTTAACATCAAGGGATGTTATCACAGGTTAATCACTGAGGTGTTAATGAGGTAACATGATTTTCACACCTGAGAACACTTTCTCTGATGCAATTGAAGTGAGGCTAGCCATTGGATGAGCAAGATGAGGTGATACATCAAATGAGATAATATTTGTAAAAAGAAATTAGATAATAGCTGTAATAATAATAGTTAACAGTTGCTGTTCTAAATTCCTTGCAAACATTTCATTTGATCCAAACAACGGGTCTGGGAAATAGGTGCTATTATTATCCCCATTTTAAACCTGAGGAAACAGAAGCAAATGGAGTTTAACTTGCCCAGGGTCACACAAATAGCACGTATGGGAACTCAGGTCTTTTTGATTCCAGAACTTCTTGGCTTAGCACTATGCTTATCCCCTCCGCCACCCTTCCCCTACACAGGTATGTATTGAATAAATGCAATATAAATACAAGGTCATTAAATGTAAAGTAGTCAATAAGGAATGGCACTAGCAACTGGGGAGATCAGAAAAGGCTCTGGGCGGTACTTGTGAGCCAAGAGAATTAATTCTGTGTAGGTTCAGAATATCAGAACTGGAAGGGACCAAAATGACAATTTCCCTAGTCTATTTCATAGAAGAGACCAGGGAAGCCCAGAGAGAGGAAGCAACTTGACCACATACACCTCGTTAGAGCCTCCAAGATCCCAGATTTCCAAATCTCTATTCTACACTACCTCCCTTTGAATTTTTAATTACGATGAAGCAACCTAAGGGAGTCTGCAGGATAGGGAAAGCGTAGGTCTCACGTGTGTGAGATAAGGACCAGAGGCGCATATATGATTATGGGAAATATGCACATAGTAGGTGCTTAATAAATGTTTATTGATTGGTGCACACGTAAGTGGTAACTGGTGCCATGTGAGAAGAACCAGTTTGGAAGGGGTTCAAAAAACATGAAATGGTTTCAGGAAGGTCGTAGTTTCTGCATTTGCCAGGAGGGGGCGCTGTGGTCACGTAGTGGGAGTGTATGTGTGTGCCCAGTGTGCTAACCCTTCCTAACCACAGTAACTTATTCCATTAAACCCACTCACTTCCTTGCATATCTGCACCCCGCCCTTCCACTTTTGGGCTAGTTAATTTGCATATCAGCATTCAACTGGCTGGCTAATTAGCATATGGTGGGGTAGGCCACCACCCGCACCCCAATCCAGTGGGGTGCCATTTTCCAGCCGAAGAAGCTGCCTCCGACACTTTCAGTGCTCCTCTGTTTCGGCTCTACATATCCATCCCTTCTCATCTGAGGCCAAGAGCATGTGCTAAATAAATATCTTGACTGATTCATGCCTCACACTTGTGTTTCTCCCCCTCCTCCCGCCTCCCCGATACCTAGAATGACTCATTGAGCACGAACCAAGGTGCCTATAGGCGCTACCATAACAGGCCACCTCCTTATGTTTGCGGCCCAGCTGCTAAAGGGTTTGGCCACTAGAGATCACAGGATCATAAATTCAGAGCACAGAATCCACAGAGGAGGAAGAGAGAGGCTGGAGGCGGGGAGGGACTGTTTTTCGGTCTGTCTTTAGGCCTTTCACTTTTTCATCCTCTCTCCCTTCCGTTTCTGTTCTCCCAGTTGTTGGAGAAGATCCGGAAAGGGGGGGAGGAGCTCAAAGAAAGCAGCTGCGTGTCCTGTCCTTTCCCACCCCATGGGAAGGGGGGGGGTCCTGCAGTAGTGCTCTGGCCTCTCCCCCAAAACCTAGACGGAAGGGCAGTTCGAGGGCTCGCACGGATCTGAATTTAGTTTACCCCTCCTGAATTGAACAGCCGGACCAGCCTGGCACCTCCCGTAAGCCTGGGGGTGGGGGCTGTCTACTCGGTAAGTTGGGGAGAAGAGACATCCGATTAGGGCGGGGAGAGAAGTGGAGCAGGGCGGGGATGGGGGGAGGGAGGAGAAGAGAACAAAGGCTAGTGGAGGGAGCTGAACTGGTGTGGCTGGAACCCAGGCGTTCTAGGACACTGCTTCTTCTTCTCCCTGGCTCTTTCCTCCTACCTGACCATCCCCAGTCCCACATCGGCATCTCGGATTCCTTGGTCCACTTCTCCTGTTTCTCTGAGTGAGCCTCATCCTCGACTCCTCCTTTCTCTTGGTCCCATATTTGTGCCTCTGCCTCTATATCTCTTTGCTCCCCCTCCCCTTTTTCTCTCTACAAATTTCTTCCCTCGGCTCTCTTTCTCTAGAAGATACTCCACAGGGGACATCGACATCCACCTCCATGGCAGGTAAGGGTATCATCTATGGAGGTAATTAGGGATTCCTAGGGTAGGGTGGTTTCTGGGCAAGGATGGGAGGGATCATTTCTCTGAGGGATAAGTGAGTGTGGGCTGACCTCCATAAGGGTTCCTGTTATCTACCCTTCATTCTCCCATCTCTTAATCTTTAAGTTTGGAAGCTGGTGAAGGAGGGAGTGGGATGTTAAGGGAGGCATCTTCTGGGAATATGGTTGAACCTGCTAGGAAGGGGCCCCTCCCTGCTATGCTCTCATGCTGTCTCTGTTCTACCTCCTTCATCTTTTTCTCCAGGTGTACAGTTTTTTCATTTCTTCCTTCCTCTATGTGTTTCCCCTTAGTTCTTGGGGGAGTTTAAGGAAAGTAAGGAGGCTGGTCTGAGTCTCACTTCTTCCTTCTTCCAATATCACCTTCCTACAGGTTACTTACCCCCCAAAGGCTATGCCCCATCACCCCCATATCCAGTGGCCCAGTCTGCCTCATATTCCAATCCTGCACCTGTCCCAGGCCACATTGTCAACCTCTTCCCTTCCCCTGGTCCTGTGGCCCCCCTGGAACCAGAACCAGTTACTGTTCCCTTCTTGCAGTTGCCCAGCGTCCCTTCTGGCCTGGAATTCCTTGTACAGGTGAGTTAGAAGTATGAGGGAGTTCTGGGATCTAGACCCTAAGTCATTTTCATGCACACATTATTTCATTTAGTCCTTACAACATGCTATTAGGTAGGGTAAGTTGAAATATGCTCATTTTATGCCTGAGGAAATGGATATTGGGAGGTTGTCATTTGGGTGGGGAGAATATAATGGGAATACAAAATTAATTTTATATATAGTCCTTGATTTCAAGGAGCTTATAATCTGATAAAAGAGATAAGACCATATTTATGGATAACTTTAATATATGATGTAATGTAAGTGACATAAGAGAGATATAAAATACTAGAGTAGAAAAAGAAGGAAAACTTACTTTTGAAAGGTGGTTGTGGTAGTAGTAAATCCAGAAAGACTTCTTGGAAGAAGAGGCTAGAGTCTTGAAGGATGAATAGATATTGGACAGGTGGAAGAAGGGGAACTAAGAAATTACAGTCTTAAGCAAAAAGTGCATGAAAGGGAAAGTAGTGGGAAATATAGCTGGGAATTCAGGCTTTCTTTCTAGCTCCATGGGGTAGCAGAGAAGTGTGTTTGTATGTGTCTCTCTTCCTAGATTGATCAGATCCTGATTCATCAGAAGATTGAGCGGGTGAAAGGTAAGTGGGGTAAAATTATACCAGATATGGAAAATTGATAGATTAGAGAATGGTAGGAGGTAGGAGCTGGAAGAGGAAATCTTCTGGTTGGAAACTGGTGGGATAAAAAATGAGGGGAGACTGAACATTCTTTCTCTAAATCATCCTATCAGCTCCCCCTGGTTCAATATTATCTTTAGGCCAACTATTATCTTCTCTTAGATTTATGTATCTAGCTCTAGACTCTCTCCTTAGTTACATTCCTTCCTAATGGACAATTGGACATTTCCTTAAAATTTTTTTCATTGATATCTTTTGTTTTTACATTACCTTCACTTTCCAGTATTTTCCTCCCATTTCTCCTACTCAGAGATCAACCCCTTATAACAAAGAATAAAAAAGAAAGGGAAAACATGGCAGTTCAGCAAAACTAAGGAACCATAGCAACTAAGTCCAACATTGTAGGCATCATTCCACACTTGTAACTCCCCCTTCTAAAAAGAAAGGGAATTGCAATATATTATATATAATTATATATTCAATATCCAGTTTACAATATTCAGTTTCAATTTGATTTATCCACTTACATTGTTGAAGTTCGTGTATATTGTTTTCCTGGTTTTGCTTACCTTAACTCTGTGTGTGTGTGTGTGTGTGTGTGTGTGTGTGTGTGTGTGTGTGTGTGTGTGTGTGTGTTGATCTTAGCCTTCCCATGATTCTCACATATCAGACTGATAATTCCATTATTCCTATACTCCATATAGCACATTGCCAATCGGATGTCCCATGGGTATCTTAAAAGTCAGCAGTTCTCAAACAGAACTCATTATCTCTTCTTTGCTCCCCCCACCTTCCTGATATCCATATTTCATTGAAGGTAACACTGTACCACTATCCTTGTAGAAAAAGCCTCAGAGGTGTCCTCTTCTCTCTTTCTTTCTCTGTATATCCAATCAATTGCCAAATCTTATTCATTCTACCTCTACTGTATCTCTCCCATTTGTCTCCTCTCCATTTACTGGGCCATTACCTTGGTACAGGCTCTTGTCACATCTGGCCTGGACTACCACAAGAATCTCCTTATCAGTCTCTTTGCATGCAGCTTCTCCCCACTCCAGTCTATAATTCTGCCAAAGGTTTGACCTTGTTATTCCTCTGTCCAGGAAGTCTCAGTAGCTCACAATTACCCCTAGGATAATTCTGTTTGAAGCCCTTCACATTCTGACTCCAGTCTGTCTTTCTTGGGTGATTTCACCTTACTACCCTACACAAACTCTGTGTTCTAACCAATTTGGCCTACTTCCTGTTCCCTCATAGACAACACCTTTGCATAGGCTTTCTCCCATGCCTGGAATTCCCCCCTTACTCCTCTCTAACTTGTAGAACCCCTAAATTTCTTCCAGGCTAAGCTCAGCCTTGTACATAAGGCCTGTCATGATTAACCAGTTGCTATTATTCTTCCCTCACCATCAGAAATTACTCTACGTATATTTGGTGTCTACTTATTTTCGTGTTGTTCCTTCATGGCCTCCATAGATTCTGAGCTCCTTGATGGCAGGAACTATTTGATTTTTGTCATTGTGTCCTAAGAGGCGTAATGTCTGATACATAGCAAGTGCTTAGTTTTAATCTGTTTATTAAATGAGTGAATGAATGAAAGAATGAATGAATGGAAGTAGGCCTCAGAAGTTCAACACTAACATCCATGTGTTTACTTCTCCTTGCCTCTTGCTCCTAGCATTTTTTGGCTGGGATGTCTGTAACCGATATGAGCTACGTTCTGGAGTAGGGCTTCCACTGGGCCAGGCAGTTGAGGAAAGCAGCTGCTGTGCCCGCCTCTGCTGTGGGGCTCGCCGGCCCATGCGTATCCGTGTGGCTGATTCCAGGAACTGTGAGGTCCTGCACTTGATCCGCCCTCTCCATTGTGGGTCTTGTTGCTGCCCCTGTTGCCTTCAGGAGGTGGGCTTGTATGTTTGAGACTTGAGGGGAGCTTGGGTTTGTGGATAAGGTCTTAGAGGTAGGACCTAGAATAGTGAGGGGACAAAGATTTGGAACCTGGGAGGTGGAAGGCTAGAGCTAGGTATATTGAGACTGGGGGAGCTAGATTGAGGGGCTGAGAGGCCTTGGGGCTAGGGAGCCAGAATTTGCTGGTCTTCTTCCACCATGGGTCCAGGCCTATGAAGAAAACTGAGGCCTGGTTTGGGGACTGGACAGCTTGGAACCCTGTAGTGATTCTATCTTCTCATGGCCTTAGCTGGAAGTACAGGCTCCCCCTGGCACAACTGTTGGGCATGTACTACAGACCTGGCATCCCTTCCTGCCCAAGTTCTCAATTCAGGATGCGAATCGCCAGACACTGCTTCGAGTTGTGGGGCCATGCTGTGCCTGTGGTTGTGGCAGTGACACCAACTTTGAGGTAGGGATTAAGAGACAGGAATTATGATAGTGAATTTCAGGGAACCAGTGAGGACTCTGGGATTTACTATTGCATGCCACATAAAACAGTGATGTCCTCTTCCATAAACAGAAAAGTACTCAAAAGTCTAACATACTTACCTTGATGATCTAAGATAGTCACCCATAGAAAGTAAGATGGCCAATTCTAAGATCAAGGATCTCTAATACCAACAACCAAATCCAATATAGCTGCCACTATGATCAAAGATATTTTCCTCCATAAGATGGAATTCCCTGTGGTCTAATTCAGTGGTTACTGCTGTGATGCCAGATTATGACCTTTATGCTACAACATGCCAACACCTGTCAGAGGGGCTACTTTCTAGTAATGATGTTTTAGGGGACATGGGAGGAAGGAGAACTTATTGTTTCTGTCTTTTTAGACAAGATCTTTATTCCATCAATACTGGCTTAGCATCCCACCAATTGTCCAATTGCTGCCAGGAAGGAATACCAGTTTGCACCACTCAAGTTCACAAGCATTGGCCTCCAATTGATCACATAAGAAAGACAGGATCATAGGATTATAGCTTTAGAGCTGGAAGTGCCCCTTATAGGCCACATAGTCCAACCCCCTCATTTTACAGGTAAGGCAAATGAGGTTCATAGACCTTGAATGATTAATCCCTCTCCTTTTTTTAATAAAAAAAAAGTAACTTACTCATAGAATCACAAGATTTGGAAGAGAATTTAGGTCTGTATTTAGTCCACTCCCTTCATTTTAAGCTTAAGAAACTGATATCAGAGTATCAGTAACTAATTAATTAATCAGTAACTAATTACTTAGTTAATCAGTAACTAATTACTCTATGTAACTCATGCAAGATCACATAGATAGTATGTAGCACAATGGATTCAGACTCAGATTCTGGGGATATAAAGCTATGAAATAGCTGCTCTAAGGGAGCTTATAATTTAATGGTGGGATATAAGGTATTTGGAAAATAAGTATGTAATACAGAGTAGAATGTTATGGAAGCAGATATCTGGATAAAGTGTTTTAGAAACTGTTTAAGGAGGAAAAGAAAAGGGGCAGAGTGGGGCTTGGGATGGCAAAGGCTGAATGTGACCATGTTCACCATATCCCCAAACAGAAGAATTCTCTGAGATCCTTAGAATCAGCTCAAAAGCAGTAGCTTTGAGATAAATAAGAGAGCTTTGCTGTACTGTGAGCATGCTGTAAATGAAGGGAATTAATTGCCCCACAGAAGTATGAAAATGTTTGAGAGGCTTAGATCAACTCATGAATAATAGCTCCATAAGGTCAAGATTCTCCATAGAACCCTGCTGTTGTTTTTAGTAAGCCATTGTGGACCTGTCAGTGTTTTTGCTAGGGGACAAGAGAGGGTAGATTCCTCATACAGCAACTAGCCTCCCTCATACCTCATACCTCCTGGCTCATCAGTTCCCTCCTCCTGGTCATCAGGTGAAGACTAAAGATGAATCACGGAGTGTGGGCCGGATCAGTAAACAGTGGGGAGGCATTGTGCCAGAGGCCTTCACTGATGCAGACCAGTTTGGCCTCCAGTTCCCCTTGGACCTTGATGTTCGATTGAAGGCTGTGCTGCTGGGGGCAGCCTTTCTCATTGTGAGTTCTCATATGCCATATTTCCTCCTTCTTTGTCTGGGTGTCTTGTTCATCTCAAGGGTGTGGGATTAAGGGTGGATTATGTGAGAAAGAGATGGGCAAATGGAGAGGAATAGTCCTTTGGGAGAACATGGATGGGGAGTAAAGGATCACACTGTATCAGAATCCCTCTTATTGGGTCCCTATTGGCTCCCTCCCACCCAGGATTACGTGTTTTTTGAGAAGCCAGGAGATGCCAATCCGGGGCCCTCAGTTGTCACCAGTTAGAGGCTGCCCATGTAATCAAAGATAGGTATCCTGGCCACAGAATTCCAAGACATCTACCACCACCCTGGCCTGGCCCCAGGATCAAAGATGGCCACTGCCACCCTCCAAGATGATGGTGCCTTGAGGAGACAGATCTAAGAATGGAGGCTAGGGCTGGGGTGCTCCAAAGAAACTTTGAAAACCTTCATTATGAAGACTGATGCTCTATTCCCTACAAGGAGTTAATGCAAGAACAAATGCTGCATGTGCTGAATGCTGAAGGTTTTTGTTTTAGGCCCCTTCCTCTTTTGGATGCTTCAACTCAACCCCAAACTCACAATGATGTCACTAGCTATCTTCCCCTTCCTCTTATTTACATTTCTCTACCTCCTCTGCTCCTGATTTGACCCCATCCTACCTCCCAGCATCATAATATCGCGAAGAAAAATAGATGTAGGAACTGGGGGATTTTATCATATCAGTAGCCTCCTCCCACCTTAAAAAATCGTAGACCTTTTTAATTCTTCCTTTAACATATGAGGAAGCTGAGGTCAAGTAAAAGTAAGTTGACCAAAGTCACATGGTGAGTTGGTATTAGAGGGCAGGGCTCAATCGCAGGTCTTCTGGCTCTTAGCCTAGTGATTTCCCCCCCTCATTCTACAACATACATTTTCTTCCTTGACAAACATAAACCCCAAACCCCTGGAACCCTTCTTGGAGCCATGGCACTTTAAGAGGAGGCCAGATAACCCTCCTTAAGCTCAGCCCTTTTGGTCTGAGACCCCAGTACACAACTACCAGGTTCCCAAACACCATCTCTCTTGTCTTTCCCAAGCTGGTGCTTATTGCTGCTTTTCTTATGCCTTATTTAACATTTTTCCTCTTCCCTCTGTCTGGGCATGAGGGAGGATACTATATCTTTGTATGATGTGTGTGTGTATATATGTATATATATATTCTCTGCACATACACACAAACATATATATAACATTAAAAACTTTCTAACTTTTTGGATACTGGGAAATTCATATATGGGATTGGAGATGGGGTTTGGTATAGAAACAAAAGAAAATTGAAGATAGACCCTTGTCTTAAATTGGTTATGTTTAAAATGCAAGTTGATCTGTATTCTACCAACGTCAGAGAGGGCTGCCTCCTAACATCACCTTTAGCCAAGATAGCTATGACCTTGTTTACCCTAAGTCTCAAGAGAACTTCTTTCATGATCCAAAATTAGAGGACTGCCCACATAATACAAGGTGTTTACAAATACCCCTTTTGGCTCCTTGACCTATACGTCAAGATTCAGTTGAAGATGGTAATACCAAGAGCTGCTTGAATAGAATAATGTCTAGCATTCCACATATTTCAGTTTGAGTTCTGTAGTGGGGCAAGGGAAGTGAGGCTTCTATGAGTAGAGTGGGCTACTTTAGTTAAGCTCCTGTTTCCTAGGTGGGGGTGTCAGAAATTAAGCAGAGCCAAATGAATATAAGTCTACCTTAGTCTTAGGATTTAGAATAAGAAGTCTTTGAGCTTACATTGTTTCACAAATGAAGAGATGGAGATCTAGAGAAGTGATTGGACTCATCAGAAATCAAATAGTAAACAGCAAATCTGGAATCTGAACCCAAGTCTTCTAATTCCCAATCTTGTGCTTTTTCTATTTGTGCACATCTTCTGCTTTCCATTCCTGGTTGGGTTCTAGGGTGCCAAGCCTGCTCCATTAGATAGCAGAGTCTATCCTGGATTGCATTGAGAGAAGAAGGAAAGGAAAGGAGAGGTGAGCCCAGTATCCTTAAAATGGTTCCAAGTGAAGCTTCACTCCCTTCTCATGGGGTGGCTTCTGGTACTTCCTACTTCAACAAAGCTAGCAAATGAAGGCAAAACAATGAAGATTTCATTCCCTGACAACAGTCTACATGAAGTTCATGCCATACCCTATAAAGAAAGAGTGGAGGTGGTCATCTTGCCATCTCTTTGAAGTGAGATGGTGACATTTTGTCACCAAGTCAAAGCCTGTTCATTATCTAGTGGCCGGTGGTACAGAGGTTCCAATGATTACATTACAGGATCTGCCAGCAGTCACCCTCAGGGCAACTACTCAGGTGAAAGAGCAAGCAGTTAGCCCTACAAGGGACTTCGGAATTGGAGGGGCGGCCAACTGGATCCCTCAGACGAATGGGTAGTGGGAAAGAACCAGAGGTATACCTCAAGGACCTTCCATTTCAGGAGGAAGAGAGGTCAGAGAATGCAGAACTTAAGTGATTAGGGACAATGGAGACTTGGAGATCTCTCCTGATTTTCTGAGAAGATGGAGGACAGTGGAAGGTTGAAGGTTCAGGTCCTTGGAGTTATAGGAACTGATAAGAGGCTGGTGTCTGTATTTGAGGTTCTAGAAAGCAGAAGTCGTATCACTTGTCACTTTGTGAATGCACAGCTCTGTCTATAAGCAACAAAACATTGAATCCTCCCCAGCAGACTGATGTACAGTATGTCATCCTCTTCACTCACCCATGGCCATGCTATCATTTCTTTAACCTCTGGATGAGGACAGAGGCTCACATGGGCTACAAGTACTTGTTTGGCCTTCCTGTGCCTCCCACAGGCTAACCAGATATGAAGTGTTTTGGGGGGACCCAGGGAAAGTGTGTACTGAAGCCAGCTTTTACTAGATCAAGAATCAGTTGTTACATTTTCAGTGTGAACTTTGCACCTTAGAAACCAGGATATGCTGTAAACCAGGGCTTGATTTGTTGTTTTGTGGATTTTCTATATTTTAGAAAGTGATAGAGAAAATGTTAATAATGCAGATTAAATTTAAATGTGTCCTGCATACTTTTTTTTTTGAAAGCCAATTGTTAAACCTCTTGGCCTGAGTCTCTATGGGGGTCTGGTTGGGCTGGGAGTTTGGAGGAGAAGGAGCAGAGAAGTAAGAAGGAAAGGATCAGTACTAATGTAATGATAATAATTTAGCATTTATATATCAGTTTAAGGCTTGCTGTTTGATTCTCACAACAACCCTATGAGGTAGGTGCTATTATCATGCCCATTTTACAGAGGAGGAATTGGAGACCAAGAAAGATTATATGACTTACTCAGGGTCACACAGCTAATAAGTGTTTGAGTCAGAATTTGAACTCGGGACTCTTCCATTGTACCACCCAGCTGCAGTAATGTACAGCAATCAGATGTTGCATTTCTGAAGGGCTGGAGCCATTTCCTGAGGATTGAGTAGCCAGAGAGAGGGCTGACCCAGATTCTTGGAAAGTTCCAGAAAGGAGATTAGAGAATTTAGTGTGACCCAGGCCCTGGTTTCCTGGATCCTTTGAAAGACACCAGGAGTTCTACCAAATCATCCTCAGATCCTTTTCCCCTTTGGGATACCAGGATTCTAGGCTGCCAGCAGCAACAACCTCACCTTTCACTTGGTACCCTTTTGTCCCTTGGGCCTTAGCTGAGTCCTGTAGCCCTTTACATCTTTTCAGGAGGGAAGAATCTAAAGGTAAGATGTGGAGGGTGCAGAAAGGAGAAAATGGGGGTTTGGGATGGAAGGGATTAGGAGAAGGCAAGAAGAAGTAGAGAGAGAATGGATGATGGGAAAGAAGGGAAATGGAGGGAGAAGAGCCGAGTGAGGAGACAAGTAGAAAAGAAGTGGGGAGGATTTTTTCAGGAACTGAGACTTACTAAAAAAGTCTGGAGGATGCCCTCCAGGCATAGAAAAGTTGGTCAGTCAGCAGATAGGGAATCCAATATCTAAGGCAATGGCATGGTGGTCATAAGAGCAGAAGGGAGGCTACGAGAGCTGGGTACCATCATGACCCAAACACCGAATGATCAGATAGGTCAGCACCTAGTCTGAGGTTCCTTAAGTCCAGAAAACATTTTCCACAGCATCACTTCAAACATCCATACATCTATGGAAGAGGAGAAGGTTCCCAGATGGGGGGGGAGGGGGAGACAAGGGATAGATCAACTCTAAAGCCCCATTCGTTGCTCCACATAACTCTTGATTTTAGTTATCCCTTCCCTACTCCATTTCTTCCTTGAAATAATCTACTGCAAGGCCCTCTCCTGTCCCAGGTTTCTGATTTCTCTCCTTCTCACCCCATCCATGAAAGAATCCCACGATGATTCTCATCATGGTGTTGCTTTCTTGGTTGTGGCTCAGTGGGGCAGTCCAAAGTCAGCCATCCTTATGGTTGTGGAGGGAGAACAGGAACAAGTTTTGAGTGTCTAGGTCATGATACACTAGCGTCCAGCCCTGATATAGGCTGTGGTCCCTGCCTCTTGGGACAGGAACAGAAAGAAGGAAGACATAGAGATGTGGGTGGTAGGAGCTGAGGAAACCAATAAAGAGTATAGGCAGCCCAGTGGACTGAATTTCATCCTCCACAAGAGAAATAAGAAACCTTCACACTACCATCCCTTCTTCCCTGGAAAGCCTTCCTACCCTCCTGCTGAAGCATTTCATTCTCTTCATGCCAAACCTTTCTTTAGAATCTCTGGAAGCAGGGGGAAGTATCAGAAGCCTGTCTTACCGTCTAGGAAAGGAAACCTAACATGGGGCCATGGCATTTAAGCACATGAAGTATCATTACAAGTGACCAAAGAATGGGCCATTAGGACTTCTTGAGCTACCCTGAAAAGACTTCACTGGCACAGGGTAGAGAATAGAAGAGATAGACAGTAGACTTCAGGGCTGGGGCTAAGACCCTAGAGCAGCAGTTCTCAACCTGTGGGTCACGACTCCTTTAGGGGTCGAATGACCCTTTCACAGGGGTCACCTAAGACCATCGGAAAACACATATTTTAGGAACTGAGACACTGCTCCTCTATCATCTCCAGGCGGGTCCGCCCACATGCAGATACACCCCACATAGGAGTAGTAAAGGGGCGGGGCAATAGGAAGGTTGAGAACCACTGCCCTAGAGGGAGTGGACTGAAGGAAGGCATCTGGGAGGTCAGGAATGAACAAAGCATTATTAGTTTTGCAAGGCATTGTTTAGAGCTCCAAGAGACTTAAATCTTATCTAACTCAATCCTATCATTTTACACCTGAAATAATTAAAGCCCAGAGGAGAGGAAATGACTTGCCCAAAGTCACATTGGTGAAGTTTGAACCAAGGTTATCTGAAACCAAATCTATCACCATCCTGGGAAGATAGAAGGACTTGAAAAGGAGTCCAGTGAGGATAGAGCAGCTCAGAAACAACTGGAAGAGAGAGTGACTGGAAATTCTCCCTCCCACCCCCACCCCTAGTGTCCAGAGCTCCTGATGAACAATACCAAAATAGTCTCTTCCCCCACTATACAACTCTCTCTGGATTCAGAGATCCCTCTTACTCTGGGATCCAAGAAGGAATATTGTAGGGAGGGTGGTAAGTAAATATTTCTTTGGCCCAGAGGCCCAGCCCTCTAAGATCTGAAAACAATATGAAGAAGTTCAAAGGAATGCCATGGAAACACTCTCTGGGATAACTCTCTCGTGCTGCATTCATTCCCTCTCCCTCTGATCTCCTGTTTCATTCTTGGAAACATTAGAAACCAAAGAACTGTACCTCCCCATCCAGTCCTTTGGTTTGCATAGTGACCAATGTCTCTTTAGGGTTTCATTCAACAATATTGGGCAAGAGGAGAAAGGGATAATCAGGAGAGGTTCTGGATTTGGGGGGTGAGGGGCCAGGAGGGTGGAAATATAAGATCATACAATTTAGAGCTAGGAAGGACCTTAGAAATCATCTAATGTAATTCTCTTATGAAAATTTAGGCTAAGAGAGATTATGTGACTCATCTAAGGTCACACTAATCGTTAAATGGAAGAGTCAAATTCAAACCTTGGCTCACTGCTTTCCACTAATGGGATATTAAGGGAATAGAATTCAGAACAAGCAGATTTTGTAGCTAGATGTTCAGGGGTGGGGTGGAGTACATCAAGATGAGATCTAAAAGGGTTTAGAGGAGCAGGATGAGGGACCTTAGGAGTAGGAACCAGAAGCACAAGAGAGCATTAGCTGGGTCTCCCACTACTGTCCAGACGCATGAAGTCAAAGTACTTAGACTGTGTAGTAATGTTAAGTCAGTCATAGCAAATAAAATTGGACCAACTGGACTTCCTGATCAGATACAGACATGGGACCCCTTCTTTGGGGAGCACTTCTGTGGGGCAATGGGAACTTTCTTCCATTTTTGATGGCGTGTGGTAATAATAATACTACCCATGAAAGTTCCAAGTAAGGAAACCCTGCTTCTCTGATTAATTCTTGCTCCCCAGGTAAGGAATGCTCCTTCCATAAGATCCCTCCTTCAGGGAAGGAAGACCTTGCTCCTCTAGGCAAAGTAACTCTCCTATTCCCATGCTGAGATGACAAGGAAAACATCCCCTGCTGAGAAATCTTCCAGCCAAATAAGGAAACCTTCCTCCTTCAGATCTCCCCCTTGGGTTATTTCTAAGAGAAAATAATCTACTTCCTTGAGATATCTCTCCCTCTACCTTCCATCCAAACAACAACAACAAACCATATCTCCTTTCCTGAGATTCCCAATTAAGAAACAATCCCTAGTATATTTCCATCCTCTAACTCCTACCCCAAAATCCCTCTCTTGGAACTTAGACTCCCCTTCACCCCCAAAAAGAAATCTCCTCCTTAAGAACTCTCGCTCAGATAAAGAGAACTCTTTATATAATTACCTTTCAGATAAGTAATCTTCTGAGGCAGCTAGGTGGTTAAGTGGATAGAGTACTGAGTCTTAAGTCAGGAAGACTCATTTTCCTGAGTTCGAATGTGACCTCAGACACTAGTTGTGTGACTGGCACCCTGTTTGCCTCAGTTCTTCATCTGCAAAATGAGTTGGAGAAGGAGTGGCAAACTATTCCAGTATCTTTGCCAAGAAGGTCATAAGGACGTGGATGCAACTGAATAATCTTCCAACTTTCTTAAAAGTAAAAAATCTTTCAGACATTGGGGACTCCCTGGTAACAACTCATTCCCTTCCCTGTGGTTGCCAGTTCAGCTGAACTCAGTAACCTTCAAACACCAGCTATATAACAAAACCTCGTGGCTGACTGAGGATGTGGCGTGGAGGCAGCGACAAGAAGGAGAGAAATAGCTTAGTCTCTACTCTTGAGGGTGCAAACTAGTACAGCAGCCCCGGATAAGAGACCGGTGCCTTCTCGGGTGATGTCACCCCCACCCCACCCCCACCCCCACCCCCACCCCACCCCCCCAATAACCGGAAGAACCGCTCTCCCCCTCCCTGCCATCCATTATTTAACAGAAGAGAAAGGAAGAAGCGAGAAAAAAGAAGTTGAAAACTAAAAAGAAAGTGGGCAAGTGTATATAGGGACCAAAGAGAAGATGAGAGAGAGAGAGAAAGAGAGATCAAGGGATCAAAGGAAACAAATAGAGGCAGGTGAGAAGAAAAGTTAGGGGGACAGAAATGTTGAGATCAGAAAAGAGATAAAGAGGAGGGGATCAGAGTCAAGAAAGGGGAAGGGAGAAAGAATTTAAAAGTAGGTAGACACAGGAATTTACTGAGGCAAACAGGGTTAAGTGACTTGCCCAGGGTCATACAGCTAGTAAGTGCCTGAAGTCAGTTCTGGCTATTGTAATCAATTGAAAACAGGCTTCTCCTAACTTATGGTTGGTAACCTAGAGCAAGTTTCAGAATTTCCACAGTCTTTCCAAAGAATTTTCATTCCATGTGGTCACAACTCCCCAATTCTTTAAAAGTTCTAGTCCCTGATACACTCTCAGTTTGGGTATAGAGAAGACAGATCAGTGGGGATCGAGGCCAGAAGACTGTCTGGAGGAAGAAAGTGTGGAATGTAGTTTTGAGGGAGGGAAGACATGGGACTGAGAAAGGAACAGTAAGCTCCTTGAGGTCAGGACCTGTCTAACTTTCATCCTTAAATCCCTAGTGATTAGCACAGAGCATACTATTTAATAGGCACTTAATAAATGCTTATTGCTTTATTGAGTAGCATATTTGCCCCCATTTTGCTGTTCTATTAAAAAAAATGTTTGAAACCTCAATTACCAAACATCAAACACCTAAAATAGGGGTCATACCCCTTTCTCCCTAGTTCTGGCAAACTGTGGAATATAGTCTCTAGCACAGAATGATGGCTTGATTGAGCCCCCTGGGCTCAGGGCTTTGGACCATTCCTGTCCTGTACCCGTAAACATAATCTGGATCCAGTTTAGTCTTAGAGATCTTGACTCTAGTGAGAGAAGACTCCCTTTCCTTATTGGCTCATTAAACTCTCTGTCCTCAGTGATCCCAGGAACAATTTTTAATTATAGTAAATTTGATTGTTGCTCCTGCAAAGAAGTCCTCAGTGTACAAAATGTGTCAAAGTATGATGGAGGTAATTTACTCCTGTAGGGAAAAAAAATGGTGCGCATAAGATACTGGCAAGCACTTATTAATAGACTTAATTAAATAGGATTCAGTATTTTAACTAATGATTGTTAATGATCTGCTGGGAAGATAAAATTTAAATCTCATCTGTACGAAAGGAAGGCTGCAGAACCACAAAAATTGGGCATTTTGTATTTCATCTCAGTTTACCTCTGTCTGAACACCTGCTCTGCACATATGCTGGAGAACCTCATTCTAACTTGGATTTGAACTGATTCATCAGGTCCCTTAGAAGAAAGCCAGACTTTCCTATTCAGGATTCTAAGGGTACCCCTAAAGAATGGTGAGCATCTTTCTTCTCAAGTCCCTTATTCTGGTGTTTCCTCTCTGCCATAGGAAAAAAAATATTAATACTCTGTATTTTGGCACAAGTGTGCCAGAAACAACTTATTGATTTAATAGAGAAATGTCCAAACTGACATGGTTTTCTAGACCCCATCCCCCATGTGTGCTCTTGGAGATCTCTTTAATACAAGATAATTTGAGGTAATTTGTAGGAATCTTTTTGGTTTTGCTTTTTTTTTTTTGGAGGGGTGAAGGCAGGGCAATTTCGGTTAAGTGACATGCCCAAAGTCACAGGGCTAGTTTTGTGTTAAGTGTCTGAGGTCATATTTGAACTCAGGTCCTCCTGACTCCAGGGCCGGTTCTCTATTCACAGTGCCACCTAGCTGCCCCAATTTGTAGGAATCTTGAACTAGAAAATTACAATATGAGAAAATACGGTTTGGAGTTAACATTGTACTCCACCTAACCACTCTATTTTAAAAATCTATTCAATTCTTTCTTTAATTGTTCCCCTAAAGGGCTCCATCAGGTAATCTCCTGCCTTCACTCAACACCTTAATCCCTTCAGAATAGGGAAACTGGGTTCTTAGGTGGGGCAAAATGAGACACTTGTAAGTCATTGAACAGTTAGCAAAATGAGCTTTGCTTAACCCTAACATAGCAAGGATATACAATAATCTGCTTAGTTTCTATAGGATCTCCCCCATCATTTCCATTTGGAAATTCCTTTGGGCAGCTTAACAGGGTATGGTGACTTCCTGTGAAGTTCAGGTAAACACCAAGTTGGAGGGGCCCCAACTCTGAGTGGGTGGGACTTTTTACATCCTTATGAAACCAGAAATCTGTGTCAAGTGAGGCAGGGACCATTCAGATCTCAGGGACAACTTTGATTCCTTTCAGGGAAAATTAATCCCAACTAGGTGGCAAACTGGATAGAATGCCTAGAATGTTGGGCCTGGAATCAGAAAGAGTCATCTTCCTGAATTCAAATCTGGTTTCAGACACTTACTAGCTATGTGACCCTGAGCAAGTCACTTAACCCTCTTTGCCTCAGTAAATGCCTCTGTAAAATGAGCTGGAGAAGGAAATGGCAAACCCCTCCAGTGTTTTTGCAAAGAAAACCCCAAATAGGGTCATAAAGGGATACAACTGAAATAAAATGAATCAGTAACAACAATTCCCCTTGTAGGTAAAGTAAGGATCTCAGGTCTTATTGATCCTATCGCTGGGATTTTTTTTTTTAGGAAACTCAACCCTTCTGAGTATAAAGAAGGCAAAGATCTCAGCTAGACTGAAGATAATTCTTCTAAGTTTGGTACCACACTTAATCCATTTTCCTTGATCTTTAGCTTTTGTTCTTGAACTTTTACATGCTTTCCTAAAGAGAAAACTCTAGAAAGGACTTTAGACTGGGGAAAATTTACTTCTTAGTATTTTCAGTTGAACAAAAAATGAGAATCTTAAATATGCTTCCAAATTCCAAATAATAATGGACAATGATTAGTGTCTCAGTATCAATTAATCAAATAACATCAATTAGCTTTTACTAAAGGGATATTTTGTTAATAAAATAAAATGAGAAAAGACATTTCCTCCTAATAACTGCCAGTGTGGAGTAGGAGGCACACTCTCTTTTAAAAAAAAAGTCTGATTCTGATTTCTTCAATTAATGAGATTTTTTATTCATCTATCCATCCCACTACCCCCTCACTGAACAAATTTGAAAAAAATCCAAGAAAAATAAAGCCCTCATCTATCCACTTAGAACAAGTCCCCACATTGACCATGTCTAAAAACACGTGTTTTGAATTTTAAGTTAAATCACTTCTCTGTCAGGAGGTAACATGATTTGACTACTTTTTTTTTTTGACTAGTCATTATTTATCATTATTTTGAGAAAAAATTGCTTTCCTCTATAATGTTATTTTCATAGTGTGCACTGTTCTATTTTGGAAACTCACTTCACTCAGCATCAATTCACATAGGGCTTCAAAGTTTCCTATGAAACTGTTTCATCGTTTTACGATAGTGTTCCATCATGCTCACATAATCGAATTTGTTTAGCCATCCCCCATTATTAGGAGGATATCCCCTTAGTTTCCCACTTCTGGCTACCATGAAAAATGCTTCTTTTGGGAGGTCCTTCTCCTCTTTCTTTAATGTCATTGACGTATAGACCCTCATCAGGGTATTCGTTGCTGTTCATTGTTGTTTCGGTTGTGTCTGGCTCTTTGTGACTCCATTTGGAGTTCTTTTTGGTAAAGATACTGGAATGACTTGCCATTTCCTTCTCCAACTCATTTTATAGATGAGGAAATGAGGCAAATAGGATTAAGGGGCTTGCTTAGGGTCACACGGCTGGTAAGTGAATCTTCCCGACGTCAGGCCCAGGGCTCTACCCCCTGGACCACCTAACTGCCCAGCAGTGCCATAGATAGATCAAAAGGCACGCACAGCCTAGTGACTTTTTGGGCAGAGTTCCAAATTGCCTTCTAGAATGATTGGACCACCAACAGTTCATCAGTGTATTTGTTTTCCCACAGTCCCTCCAAAATTTGTCATTTTCCTGTTGTTGTTTTAGCCTACTGGAAGGTGTGAGGTGGAACCTCAAAGTTGTTTTATTTTGCATTTCTCTAATTATTGGTATTTAGAGCATTTTTTCATAGGCTTGTTGAGAGTTTATCTGTTGGAGAATGGCTCTTAAACTTATACGTTTGAATCAGCTCCTAATATGTCTTGGAATTTTTTATTGGAGAAATTTGCTGCAGTTTCACACACACACACACAGTTGCCTGTTTCCTTTTGAATTTTTTATTGCAATAATTTCATTGTGTGATTTTTTTCTTTCATTTCATAAACTCAAGGTTGTGCATTTCACCTTGTGTGATCCTCTCTATCATTTGTTCAGCCATGAGCTCTTCTTCTCCTATTCTTAGATCCTAAAGGTAATTTCTTCTTTGTTCCTCTAATTTATTTATGATCATATTTTATATTTAGGTCTTATATCAATTTGGAAATTATTTTGTCACATGGTGTGAAGTGTTGGTCCAAAATTAATTTCTGCCACTGTTGTCCAGTTTCCCCAGCAGTTTTTGTCAACTAACATCTCCCCCAGTATTTGGGTTGATTTTATCAAACACCATGCCATTGTGTTTGTTTGCTTTGATATATTGTATACCTCATCTGTTCTACTGGTTGACTTCTCTACCCGCCCCCATATGTGTGTGTGTGTATGTGTATGTGTGTGTATGTGTGTGTGCGCACGTGTGTGTATGTGTGTGTATGTGTATATGTGTGTGTCTGTGTGTGTGCGTGTGTGTGAGCGTGTGTGTGCATGTGTGTGTGTGTGTGTGTGTGTGTCTTAACTAATCCCAAACCATTTGAATGATTTGTAGTGTGGTGATTCTCTTCCTTCCCATTTTTTACTCTTGAGAAACCTTTTGTTCCTCCATATGAATTTAATTATTATCTTTCTAGCTCTATAATTGGGAATTTGCTCGGTATAGCACTAGATAATTTCGGAAATTGTAATTTTTAATATGTTGGCTCAGCCTACCCACAAGCCATGAACATTTCCCCAATTAGGTCTACAAAAAAATGTTTTATAATCATATTTATTCATATAATCCCTGGATGATTCTTGGTAGATATACTCCCAGGTATTTTTTAGAGTTTATATAGTTGTTTTGCATGGAATTTCTTTATCTCTTCCTGCTGGGGTTTGTTGGTTATATACAGGAATGGTGATGATTTGTATAGTTTTATTTTATATTTGGCAACTTTGCTGAATTTAGTATTTCACATAACTTTTAGTTGACTCCCTAGGGCTTTCAAGTATACCATCTTACCATCTGTAGAAATCAGTAATTTTGTTTCCTCTTTGTCTCTACTGAATCTCTCAATTTCTTTTCTTGTCTTACTGATATAGCTAGCATTTCTAGCACTATGTCATATAGTCGTGGTGATAATGGACATTTTTGTTTTAGTTCTCATCTTTTTTTTAGAGGGGGGAAAGCATGGCAGTTGGGGTTAAGTGACTTTCCCCAGGTCACACCACTAGTTAAGTGTCAAGTGTCTGAGGCCAGATTTGAGCTCAGATTCCTCCTGACTTCAGGGCAGGTGCTCTATTCACTGCACCACCTAGCTGCCCCTTAGTTCTAATCTTAATAGAATGACATCTAACTTTTCTCTATTACATATAATGTTTGCTCTAGTATTTAAATAAATATTATTTTATATATTAAGGAAAAATCCACCTATTCCTTATGATATATAGGTTTTTTAAAAATTGGAAATGAGTGTTAGATTTTGTCAAAAAGCCTTTTTGGGGTCTATCAATGTAATTACATGTCTTTTATTTTTTACATTATTAACATGGTTTATTATGTTTATACTCTTCCTTATGTTGAACCAACTCTGCATTCTTAGTATCAACCCAAACTAGTCATAGTGTATAATCTTCCTAATGTGTTATTGTAGCTTACATGCTATTTTATTAAAAAAAATTTTTTTTGCTTGAATGTCCATTAGGTATAGTGGTGTGTATTTTTCTTTTTCTGCTTTGTCTCTCCCTGGTTTATGGGTCAAGATGATATTTGTACCACAGAGAGAAATTAGAATGATGCCTTCTCTTTTGATTATTACAAAGAGTTTGTGTAGCATTAGATTTTAATTGTTGTTTGAATATTTTGTAGAATTCATTTGCAAATCTATTGGATCTTCAAGTTTTTTCCTTGGAGAGTTTGTTTATAGTTTGCTTTGTTTCTTTTTTTGTTAATCTGGTTATTTTATTATTTCTGTAAATATCTATTTGCTCTAAGTTATCTATTTTTAGCATGTAATTGGATGAATTAAATGCTAATAACTTTATTTTCAGTTATGAGTTCTTTTTCATTTTTAATATATAAAATTTCATTTTCCTCTGTTGTTGTTCAAGTTTTTAAAATACAATTCTCAATTCATTGATTTGTTCTTTATCTCTTTTTCCTATGAATGCCTTAAAAGAAGGTATTTAGTTTCCCCTCAGAACTACTTTAGCTGTGTCCCATAAGTTTTGGTATGTTGTCTCATTATTGTCATTTTCTTTAATGAAATTTCCTGTTGTTTCTATAGTTTGTCCTTTGATCTACCAGTTCTTTAGATCTTTTAACTTATTTAGTCTCTAATTACTCAAAAAAATTCTCTAAGAGCTCCTTATTGAATATAGGTTTTATTAATTATGATCAGTAAATGATGTATTTACATTTCTGCTTTTCTATATTTTTCTGATGTCTTTATGCTCCAATAGGTTAGTTTTTGCACAGAGCCACGTACAGCCTAGAAACATATAAAATCCTTTCTATTCCCATTTAGTAATTACTAGAGAGCTAACATATTCATTTTTTCTAAAGTTATACTCAGATTCTTAACTTCTTTCTTGTTTATTTTTTTGTTAGATCTATCTATGAGAGATATACACTGAGGTAGCCCACCATTACAGTTTTACTATATTTCTTTCTCCAATTAACTTTTCTTTTAAGTATTTAGATGCTGTGCTATTAGGTTCATAGATATTAAGTACTGATGTTAGTTCATTATCTATGTAAAATGCAATTTCCTAGTCAATATCTTTTTATCTTATCTATATTTACTGTTGTTGTTGTTTGTCCTTCCTTCCCTAAGAGGATCCTGACATCAGGAAGCTGACGCCATGACTTGCAAGTGAATTTGATTTAAGGGAGGGAAGGCTGTGCAAAGTTACCACCTTCGCTTTCTCCTTAGGAGCAATCTGGGTCCAGTGGCAAGATATAACTAGCAAAACTGGAAAGTCCCCCCGATCTTCCCCATTTACTACAGCTTTATCTGAAATCGTGACTTCCTGTTGTTGTTATTGCTATTGCTGTCGTTTAGTTCAAGGGACTTAGCTCCGTGCCTCATTTTAGCTCTATATAAATCTTTGTGCTTCAAGTGAATTTCTTATAAATAACATTGTCAGATTCTGCTTTCTAATTCATCCTGCTTCTCTTAATCCTCTTCTGCCTTATGGGTGAATTCATCCCATTTACATTCAGTTATGATTGTCGATTGTGTATTTCCCTCCATTTTGTCTTCTTGCAATTTTTCCAATCTGTGTTCCTACTTCCCACTTTACAAATAAGAAGGTAGCAGAAGAGAGAGAGTTTGTCTGATACCTGTGATCTTATAAGTGAAACCACCTCTTCTCTGTTGCATCTCTTCTCTTGCCCTTACTCTGACCTTTATCCTTTTTTTAAAAAAAGTTTTAAAAAGTTTTTTAAAAAAGTTTTTATTGCTTTTTTCTTTTCATTTTAATCCAGTTGTTACATTCCTCCTTTCAACATTCAAATTTGTTTTGCTTTCAAATTTTCAAATTCAAATTCTCCTGTCTAAACTGCCCTTCCTTTTAGAGTCATTTTTATCCTTCCCTGACTCATTTCTACCCCTCCCTTTCCCCTCCTATTTCCTTTTTGAGTTTATTGTTTTTCTATATAAAAATCTCCTTGTGGGTGTGGGTACGTGAGTATAATTATGTTCAATCCTCCTTGATCTGATTCGATGAAAGTGAGATTCATGGGATACTCATTCCACCCACCCTTCCTCCATTACTAAATATTTTTCATCTTATTCACCTCTGTTATACAATAGATTTTCTCTCTGTTCTTCATCCTGGTGTCCCCTATACTTCCCATTTTTGTCTTCTCCAATGACCATTATAACAAAACAAAAACCACCTGTAGACACTCCATTATTTCAACCGTTTTCTATGACCCTTATTCCACCCCACTCCCGACCCCAGCCATTATCATGTAATAGTTCATCCCCACGTATTCTCCTTCAACTAAACAAATGTTTCTGTGTTTCTCTTGGCATCCATTCCAAACATCTACTTACTTCTGACTTTTGCATGAAGTATGCTTGGAAATTTTCTGTTCCGTTAAAAGTCCCCGTAGGACTGTATTTGGTTTCCTTGGCTAGGCTATCTCGTCTTTTGGAATGTCCCGTGCCCAGACTTCTTTAAAGGGGCAGCTGCTGAGGCTCCTGTGATCCGTGGCGTGGCCCCATCGAACTTTCCGTCCGTTTGACTGCTTGGAATATTTGGGGTTTTTTTTGTTTATTTTGACTCCAAGGTTCTGGATTTTGTCTCTGATGTTCCTGGGAGTTTTCGTTTTGGGGTTTCCAAAGGTAACCGGTAGATAACTCACGTGTTCACTCCCTTTGCCCACCAGTTATGAGAAGTTTTCAACTATAATTTCTTGAAATACAGGAGGCAAGTTTTTTAATCACGGCTTTCAGATAGGCTTGATATTTCTTTTCTCCAGGTTGATTTTTTAATATTACTTTTCTTATGTAATAATAGATCTGCCCCCCCCCACGCACATTTTGGTTTTGTTTTAATATTTTTAGTTCTCTTATTGAATTGTTGTTTTAACACGTTTTCTCGCTGGCTCGCTCTAAACTTCAGAGCTTGCAGCGCTCCTGTGAGACTTTTTTCGTGGGTATTGACTTTGCTGGCCATTATTTTCTTCCCGGATTTTGGTACCTGTTGTTCAATTTCTCCCTGGTCCTCCTGCAGTCCTGTAGCCAGGACTCTCCCCTCTGAGGTGTTAACTGGAGCCTCGCTGCTGTTGCTCTTCTCTTTAAGGGTCTGCATTCCTGGACGCCATTCATGTCCAGGTGTTTCTTTATAGCGTTGGGGACTTTCCTTGATTTGTTGGTCCCATCTATCTAAATATTTGGTTTGGGGAGACTGCGCTTAGATCAAGCTCCACAACTGAATAGCCTGATCAGGGTCGTACCTAGTCCCCTGTGAAGTGGGTAGGGGAGCCCCTCCAAGTGATTTGGAGACTGTTCAGGTGCTGGGCTTTACCTGGAGGCTCCCTCTTGTCACAAGATTCCAGGATCTCTCCCTCTTTTCAGCAGCAGGAATCAGGAGCTACTCAGGGACCTGACTTTGTGCAGGGTCTTTGGCCATAGATAACCTACCGGACCCTCCCTACAATGATTTGAGGTTGCTTTCTTGGCTCAGGAACTATTGGACCAGACTTCTGTTTGGCTCAGGCCAGAATTACTGCACTGGACTAACTCTGCCCCCCACATCCTCCCCTTATCCCTTGAGATAGCTCTCTTTCAAATAGGACGCCTGAAGCCACGTTCTGGAAGTCTTTGGGCTTCGCTCAGGCTGTGTTTGGCTCAGACAGAGACTGACTGCCACACTGGAACTTCCTGAAAGGCCAAGAAGTAATTTTCCCCTTGCTTGACTCTTTTTTGTTGTTGTTGTTGCTTTTTGGAGGGAGGAAGGCAGGGCAATTGGGGTTAAGTGACTTGCCCAAGTCACTAGGCTAGTAAGTGTTAATTGTCTGAGATTTTAACTCAGGTCCTCCTGACTCCAGTGCCAGTACTCTGTTTATTGTGTCACCTAACCGCCCCTTCCTGGCTTGACTCTTGCAGCCAAGGGCCTCAGGGTAGGCTTGGATTGGGCTGGTCTTGGGTGCTTTGGGACTCAGGTAGGAAGTAATGAATCCTCCTGAAGATTCCAGGGGCCACCTGGACTGTTCATGTTGCTCTTCCTCTCCTACTTTAGTCTATTTAGCCCAGAGTTTCTGCAGTACTCCAGAGTTCCCTCTGTGGATCCCTGGGCTGTGGGTGAGGGAGTCTATAGGTGATTTTTTTCTATCTCTTACCAGAGTGGTACATCTCTAGACCCCAGTTGAGTGCTTACTGGAGATAGGGGATTGTAGCATACTCCCCTCTTCCACTTCGTCCCTAAGGAGAAAAGACTCAGATTCCAAGCAGTCTCTAAAATTCTTTCGCCTCAACAAGTTTACTTCTGAATGAACCAAAGCTCTTATAGGAGCCAGCATCTTGGCTCTGTGGGTCAATCCATTGCTGGGATGGGTCCCAGTTACTCCTCATGGCTCTGCTAGTAAACCACAAACTCTGACCTTGACCTTGGTTTCCAGACTTCTAGTGACTCTTGCACATTTTCAAAACTTTCGCAAGGTCAGATCCTCGGGATCAGGAAAGGACATACAGAACAGAGAATAAGGAGTGGCGTCAGGGCCACTCCCTCATGGGACACATGGCAGCAGCCTGCTCCAAACAGTAAAGGCCCAAAGCCTCTTTCTGTCCCTGCCAGGAGGCTTGCAGCATCCCTTACCTCCTCACCTGAACACAGCTGTGAAAGAAAGAGAATCTACTTTGGCTGCTTAGTTCCTTTTGAATGAATTTTCATGTCTGGCTCAGCAACCAGTTGAAAGGCTCCTCTTTCCCACACGGTAAGCGGGTCAGAGTAAAGTCCACGTGGAATGTATCAGCAGAGCAGGGTGCCTACAACCGTAAGGACTGGCCCTGATATCCAGAGTTCTTGTATTACAAACTCTTTAACAGAATGAATTAAACAAATCATAAACCTAATTTATAACTACTGTTATAATCTGATGCGATATGAATATTTAAACCTCATCTAGATATAAAGCAGTTTGCCAAACTGCTAATTAGGCCTTTTACAGTTTATCCCCACTGAATAGCAACCAAACAATTCCCAGTACATAGCCACTCAATAAAATAAAATAAATGAAATACCGTAGGCTTGGGCCAATCTTCTTATCAATGGCTGTCCTCTCTAAAGAACCTTCTCCTGCCACCAGCCAGCTCAAACTAGATAGGCCTCATGACTTCATAAGGTCGTTCCCAATCCTGGACTTATTCCCTGAATATCCAGGAAAAAAACAAACACAAAAAGGATAATGACAGTCAAGATACCCTAGGCACAAGCCCAACTAGTTGAGTATCAGAAGCAGGCTCAATATTGCACAAGATTGGAGACAGGCCCTTTTTTTTCAACATCCCTCACTGGAGTTACATCATGCCATCTGGAGAGTCACTGCTAAAAAGGTCAAACCAGGGACTGTTTCTTCTTTTAGCCCTCCATACCTGTGAGGCTGCTAGGTGGCTCAGTGGATAGAGTACTGGACCAGGAATCAGAAAGACCTGAGTTCAAGTCCATTCTCAGATGCTGTATTAGCCTGGGGTATAAACTCTGTTTACCTTCACCCACTGAAGAAGGAAATGACAAAACACTAAAGTATCATTGCCAAGAAAACTCAGTGGACAGCATTAGCATGCTGTGGTCCACAGGATCACAAAGATCTGGACACTACTGAATGCCTGAACACCTGCCCCTGTGAAGCGGTCACTAGGGTTGGGATGGACTAAGGGGCCACTTAGGAGTTCTTCATAATATTCTAAAGTGCCAAGTCCTTTCCATACCGGGCTACTATTTGACCAGAAGCAGTCAGTAAGCTTGTTGTCCTTCAATAATGAGTCATCATATCCTCAGAGTCCCTCAAAGTTTCCTGGGAACTCTAGGTTCATGCTTCATTAGAATGACCCCTATAGGTCCATTTAGCCTCTGCTGTGTACCCATGGCACTAGGAAATTTGGATACAAAGATGACCTATTGGTTGGGAAATGCTGGTATAGATTTCAAATCCTCCAGGCCTTCACATCTTCTGTGATTTTTGTCCATTTTTTTTTTTCTTCAAGTCCTCCATAGAGAATACCTTTCCCTGCTTTTATGAATGTTTCATGAGTATACCTCTTGACAGAAAAGTGATGGACTAGAGGTACAGGATGAGACATTTTGGAACATGGCCAATATGTGGATTTGTCTTGCTTGACTCTGTTACAATGGACGGGATTTAAGATTTTTTTTGGAGGGGGAGAATTAGGAAAGGGGGGAGTGCTAGAGGTAGGAATTTTTTAAAAAGACAGAAATAAGTGTCAATGAAAAAAATTTCTATTGTCATCTTGGGGTGGGAGGTAGCGGAGAGATGGGGAGAAAATTTGGAACTCAAAGTCTTGTGGAAATAAATGTTGTAAACTAAAAATAAATTCTGAAAAAAGAAAAACAAACTCTAAATGCAGAGAACAGAAAGAAGTTCGAGGAGAGACACAGACAACCAAGGCAGCCTTGGAATTAAAATGCTGACGATATATATATATATATATATATATATATATATATATATATATGTTTTACAAAAAGTTATACCTAATAGAAATTTTGAGTTTCATATATATATAAAATCATCTTTTTCTATTCTTTGCATATGGAAGTGTTGGTATTCATTTTCAAGTTCAAAACAACAAGAAAGTTAAAATAAAAAATATGAATTTCATGGCTGGGGACCAGTGAAGCACTTGGACTGCCTATTTTTCAGAGGTGTAACTCATATGTGGTCAGTGGGAGTTGACCACTGAGTGACAATGTGGAAGGGCAAGACTTTATTCCCAGAGTAGATGCTTCCAGATCTTCCCTTCCCTTGAAGGGTAGCCATCCACAGAAGGGCTACCTCCAAGTGGACATTTTGGGGTATGGACTGCTTTTCTCCTGACTATACTCATGGTAGTTCTGACCTCTAGCTAATTTGGGCTCTGCCATCTGCTACCCCTCATTAATTTTTTTAATTTTGAACTTAAATACAGAATGAGAAAAGAAAAAAAATTGCCATGTACACAGCAAACCATAAGAGAGGACTGAGTATAAAATAAATTTCTATTTCAAGAAAACCTATATAAGTACTATACATGGTTTTCTTTTCTTTTCTTTTCTGATTTGTTTATTTACTTTTAGTTTACAAGATTCAGTTTCAGAATCCCTTGAGTTTCAATTTTTCTCCCCTCCCTCTCACCCCCACCATGGTGGCATGCAATCAAGTATAGGATCTGCAAATACTTTAACGTTCGACATTAGTCTGGTTGTACAGAAGGGTTGTAACCGATGGAGTGAACAATGGGAAAAAAGAAACAAAACCAAACATGGACAAGAGCGATAGCATGTAGATTGCTTCAGTCTCCATTTAAACTCTGTTCTTTCTAGATCTTTCTCTGAGTTTAGATATCTCTTTCCATCCTAAGATTTGTAGAGTTGTCTTATAGCTGTGCATTGTTGAGAAGAGTCCAGTTTATCAAGGTTGGTTGTCACACATATGATGTGTATGTGATTGTGTACAAGTTTTTCCAGGTTCTGCTCTTCTCACTTAGCATCAGTGTGTATAAGCCTTTCGATGTGATTATGAAGTCCATCTCCTCCCCATTTCTTATAGCACAATAGTATTCCATTACATTCATGTACCACAACTCATTTAACCATTCCCCAATTGATGGGCATCCCCTTAATTTCCAGCTTTTTGCCACAACAAAGAGAGCTGCAGTAAATATTTTTGTACGTATGGGTCTTCCAACCACTTCGATGATCTCTTTGGGATACAACCCCAGAAGTGGTATTACTGGGTCAAAGGGTATGCAATTATTTATAGCCTTTGGGCATAGTTCCAGATTGCTCTCCAGAATGGTTGTATCGGTTCACAGCTCCACCAACAATGCATTAGTGTTCCAATTTTTCCACATCCTCTCCAGCATTTGTCATTTTCCTGTTTTGTCATCTTAGCCAATCTCACTGGTGAGATGTGGTACCTCAAAGTTGTTTTGATCTGCATTTCTCTAATCAATATACACATTGTTTTCAAAGCTGCCCAGCTTTTCTTTGCTTCCTTGTTGGTTTTCTTTTATTCTCTGCTGTGTACTTTTTACTTTATTTTTTCTCCTTGCTCCCCACTCCCCCCCTAAAGAAGGATACAATTAAGTATGAATATATATACATATACATAGATATTTATAAACATAGACATACATACATATACATGTAAGATCATATAATGCTTATTTCATCTTTTCTGTTTCTCTTAGATAGCATCTTCTTTCATATGTCCAAGTCCTTTCATGTTTTCCTAAATCAACCAGCTCATCATTTCCTACACCACAGCAATATTTCTTTCTGGATTCAAACACCATCTTCCTTCATAGGATCTTTGAGGTTAATTTGGGTATTTATAATAGTCAGAATGACTTGGTTGTTCAAAGTTGTTCTTTAAACAATACTGCTATTACTGCATATAATGTTCTCTTTGTTCTGCTCATTTTGCTCTTCATTATTTTGTGGAGGTCTCCTTGCTTTTCAAAAACCATTGAATCCATCATTTCTTATAGCAGAGTGATATTCCATCATGAACACAAACCACAATTTGTTTATCCATTCCCCAACTGATGGGCATCCCTGCAATTTGCAGTTCTTTGCTACCATAGAATTGCTATAAATATTTTAGAACACGTAGGTTCTTTTCCATTTTCCAAAGATGGAAAAGAGACATAATAGTGGTATTACTGGGTTGAAGGGCATAGGCAGTTTACTAACCCTTCGGACAAAATTCCAAATCTTTCTCCAAAATGGTTGGATCAGGCCACAGATACACACTAACAATGAATTACAGTCCTAATTTTCCCACATCCCCTCCAACATTTTAGCCTTCTATTTTAGCCATCCCCTTCTATCATTTTAGCCAATCTGATAGGTATAAAATGTTATCTCAAGGTTATTTTAATTTGCATTTCTTTGTCAATAATGGTTTAGAGCACTTTTTCATATGACTACAAACTTTTGATTTCTTCATTGGAAAACTGCCTATTCATATCCTTTGGACATTTATCAATTGGGGAAAGACTCACATTCTTTACAGATTTGACAAAGTTCTTTATATATCTGAGATATGAAATCTTTATCTGAGGAACTGTTTATAAATTCCCCCCCCCCAGTTTTCTGCTTTCCTTCTGATCTTGGCTACATTTATTTTATTTGTACAAAATCTCTTTAATGTAATTAAAATTATCCATCTTACATCTTACAACACTATCTCTTGTTTGTTCACAAGTTGTTCATCTATCCAGGTCTGATAGGTAATATGTTTCATGTCTTGAAATTTTCTTGTAATGTCTTCCCTTTATATTAGGTCATGTATCCATTTGGACCTTATCTTGGTACATGGTGTAAGATATTGGTCTATGTCCAATTTCTACTAGACTGTTTCCCAGCGTTCCCCACAATTTTTACCAAATAATGAATTTATCCCAAACACTTAATCTTTACTCTTGTCAAACACTGGGTAATTATATTTGTTTGCTGCTGTAGATTGTATATCTACTTTGTTCCATTGATCTACCTTTCTTTTTTTTTATTTTTAATTTTTTAAAATTTACTTATTTACTTTTAGTTTACAAGATTCAGTTCCACAATCACTTGAGTTTCAGATTTTCTCCCCTCCCTCCCCCCCCCCCCATGGTGGCGTGCAATCATGTATAGGATCTGCAAATACTTTCACCTTGTACAATAGTTTGGTTATATAGAAGGGTTGTAACCAATGATTGATCACTGGGAAAAGGAAAAAAAAAAAGCAAAACCAGACATGAAAGAGAACGATAACGTGTTTTGCTTCAGTCTCCATTTCAACTATAGTCTTTCTATATCTTTCTCTGAGTTTAGG
>CM053584.1:186206764-186230139 GCA_028627135.1 Pseudochirops cupreus | reverse complement strand
CCGCTCTGGAGGCCTTCCGGCCGGACTGCTTATCTCCCCCTTTCACAAATCCCATTCACAGCTGGCGCTAATCCGCTCACCTGAAGCTTCTCAGCAATTCCCGTCCAGCCGCCCCCGGGGCACAGCCACGGCTTCAGGCCAGCCTGGTTTCGGTTCGCAGTGCTGATACGGTTCCTCGTAGCCGAGCTGACTTTAGTGGGAAGTATCTTTGTGTGCGTTTTGGAGTTCTAGGATTGGTTTAGAGTCCTATTTTATGGGTATTTTGGGGTGGCTATGTGAGAGCTGCGATATGTTGCTGCTTCTACGCCGCCATCTTGGCTCCGCCCCTTCTTAAATATGTTTCTTATAAGCAGCATATTATCAGATTCTGATTTTTTAATCCATTTGTTTCCATTTTATGGGTGAAATCCTGTAGAAAGATAAAAGAAGATGACCCAGGACAAAACCCTGTGAGACCACCCACAGTTAGTGGGTATGATCTGGATGATGATCCAGCAAATGAGACTGAGATAGGAATAGTATCCTTAAAACCAAGAGAGTATAAAGAAGAGGGTGATTGACAGTGTCAAAAGCTTCAGAGAGGTCAAAAAGAAATGAGATCTGAGGAAAGACCATTAGATTTAATGATTGAGAAATTGGTAGTAGTTTTAGTTGGAAGTCAGCTGCACAGAAGAGAGTGAGAAGTGGAGGGATCTATTGTAGGTGGCCTTCTCAAGGAGTTTAGCCATAAAAGGGAACAGATATGGGACAATAGTTCATAGGTATGAATGACTCAAGTGAGGGTTTTTTGAGACTAGTGGAGATATGGTTATGTTTATAAGGAACAGAGAAGCAGTCAGTTGACAAAGAGAGATTGAAGATAAGTGAGAGTGGGGATAATAGGGAGTAATCTGCTGTAGAAGATGGGATAGCATGTGATTACAGTTGTGTATGTGGACAGATTTGTTTTGATAAGGAGAAGGATCACCTCGTTGTGTTAGAAAGGGGTGAAGGACAAAATAGTGGCAGAAGGCATCTGAATGATGTGGAATGAGAAGGGCAGAAGAGGGAGCTCAAGAGGAACATCCTCAGATTTTCCAGTGAATTAAGACAAGTTTCTAAGCATGGGTAGGAGGGAGGGTGAGTGAGGTAGTGAGTTAATTAGAAATATGTAAACGTATTTCCTCGCAGTTATGGGGACCCCGTTGAAGTTATTTACCATATATTCGTAGTGGACTCAAGCAGGATGATTTTGTGACTTCTTTCATCATTGTACATGTGTAGGAATGGAGGTAAAAGATGATGGAAATACTCCAAGGTAATGCTTTTCAGGACAAAAATTGGCAATATGGTAAGGCACTCAAGAGAAGAGGACACTGCAGAGTTGCCTTGAAACCCCCAATCCTGTTCTTAGTTCACACTGTGACTTCCAGTCTCTCAACCCCTCATTTCTCTCCCAGGCCATCACCCCTGCAACTAGCTACACTCCTCCTTTTCTCATTTTGACCTCTTGGTGAACCAGTTCAACTCTATACTGTCTTCTTCTCTTGAGAGTATAGCTAAAACAGAAGTGATAACCTGGGAAAGAACTGAGGGGTCAAGAGGTTGGAGGTCATGGTGTGAACTACAAATGGGGTTTGGGGTTACAAGGCAGAGGGAAAGGTAGAGTGACAATAGATTGTGATCAGATAAGGGAATTTTAGAATTCATGAACATGGAAGTGGTACATTTGTGGGTGATGGCAAAATTAAGGGTATAACCACTCATGTGTGGCTAAGATGGGATGGAGGAATAGGTCATGTGAAATGAGTAAATTGAGGAAATGTGACATTAAGATGTTTGAGGGGGGTATGTATCACTATGGATGTTGCAGTTCCCTAGTATGAGGATAGTAGTTGGGGAGGAAAGAAAGACTGTGGGTTAGGCACTGAGGTAATTGAAGAAAGAAGGGGAGTGTCCTGGAGACTGATAGATAACATCTACCAGGATTTTGTCTGGGTGGTAGATGTGAATAGCATGAACTTCAATGGAAGAGAGAGGTTACTGAGTGATGGAGGTAGATGGAGAACCTAGAAGTTACAATAGGGAACAAAGAGTATTTCAACTTCCCGGCTTCAACTAATAAGTTGCGGGGAGGAGCAGGAGGGAGGAGCAAAAATACAAGTCTTAGAGAGCTGTGTCACTAGGAGGCAGCCAGGTCTTAGTGAGAGCCAGAATGAAAGCAGTGAAAAAGGAAAGGATTTAAGATGAAAGTAAGTTTGTCATGTATGGATCAAGCATTCCAGAGTGTATAATGGAAAGGGTAGGTAGATTTAGAGTGGGTTGTGGAGTGGGGCCAGGTTCTGAGGAAAATGAGAATAAGGAATGACAAAGAATGGAACTGGAATGATTACAGTTGGGTGTTCATAGTCCCTGGGATGGAGAATGTTATATCTTGGTAATCATTGAGGAATGAATCCAGGTAGCTTTTCCTTAGTCATAGGGGTCTGGTCTTTGGCTGGAGTTTTCTCAGAGTTTTTGGCAGTTCAGGAGAAGAGATAAGTGCTGGGTACTGAAGGAATAGGGATACTTTTCGTCCCTCAAGGGAGGAGACCAGGCTGCAGACAAATAGGATGGCCTTTCTCTTCTTCCTGGCTATGGAGAAGGTATCCTAAAGAAAAATTTGTGACTTTGCAATCCTGAGAGAATTGAATGGTAGAACTGTGTTTCCAGGGTTGAGAAACTGAAAGTTGAAGTAGAGAGAGGTGATTCTGGCTGTGATCTTTCTTACTGTGCTATATGGCTAAAATATTTAAATATTATCTTGTCATTTGTAGCAGGATTTTAGGGTCACTACTTCCCACTTGCCTATGTGGAGGTATATCTCCTCTCTCAGGACTACTCACTCATTTTCCTTATTTGTTCTCTTTCAGAGTTCTAAGGTAATCTAGAAAATGCTCTACATTTCCATCTTAGTTGCAAAAATTGTAGCATCTTGCTCTGTAACTGAACAATTAGCTTTGAACCACCACATCAATTTATTAAATATTACTTTTAGAAACTGCAGGGGTGGCTAGGTGGTGCAGTGAATGGAATACCATCCCTGGAGTCAGGAGGACCTGAGTTCAAATCTTACCTCAGACACTTAATACTAGCCATGTGACCTTTGGCAAGTCACCTAACCCCAATGGCTCTGCCTTCCCCCTTCCATATAGCAAAAAAAAAAAAAAAAAAAAAAAAGGAAACTGAAGAAACTTATTTTCTTATGTTTCCTCTTCTTTGTTGACACCCCCACACTCACTCTACCCCAAAACCTTTGTAGGCTTAAATACACATCAAAGTTACTGGTTATACTATTTATCAAAATATGCAAATAATTATTTGCCATGTATAAGCTTTGAGAGAGATCATAGCCAAAGTTACCTTTAATAAGAGGAGTGCTGGTAAATGTTAACAACCAGTTCTCTGTAGGGGACAGGAGGTCGTACCTATCACACACTTTTAGGTTTAAAATGCCTTTATTAACATATTCTTTATTACTTTGTTAAGTATAGAGTAATAATCAACAAAACGATAAATCAACCCTTGACTTTTGAGCATTTGATGATATTTGAGGTATAAAGGCTCACTGAAAATTTAACAATCGGCTCTCATGAGCCTGAACAAGCTGTGTCCAACACACTGAAATGACAGACTTCTCAATTCCGAAAAAATAGTTGCAACATTCAGTTCTCTCAGTACAGTAATTAAAGTCTCTCTTCAAGAATTCTCTCTTCTTACAAATCTCTTTATGAAACAGTGTTATGGAGTTTTACAACCTGACTTATGGGTCACCTTTGAGCTGGCTACTTGATTCGTTCTCATATTTAATCTTATCCCAAACTCTCTACGGTAATTCAGGGGGCTATATGTGAATATCTTCTTATTAATAAAATTGAATCACTTTCTTATTAATTAGTTGGCTCAAACCCACACCCTGGTTCATCAGAAATTGCTGGAATAAACTAGACAAGCTTTCCCCAATAATCATTACTCACACATCTCTGTTAAATTCCTTAATCTCTGATGAATGAATGAATGAATGAATGATTCATGCACAATGCAGCAAACAACTTGTAATTATTTGTATTTTGCCTACACCCCAGTCAGAATCTCCTGAAACCCCCATTACACTAACAGATGGCCGACTTCATTTCCAGAAACAGCATTTAACCATTCAGTTCAGTCCATATACTGATTAGAGCCTTCCAACGATCCTCTTCGTATTTCTCCTTAAGAATTAAATTCAATCTCTCTTCTGTCGTCACAAGAAACAGTCTTTCCCATGTACGTTAAACCGCCAATTCCGATCCAGGCCCATCGGCAGGCCAAACGCCTGAGAGGTCTTGTTCAGCCCTCAGGGTCAGAGTCCCACTGGCCTGCAGTCCTCCGGAGTAGTCAGGAGGGTGCTTAGTACTCAGATACCGAATCCAGAGAGGTACAAGAAAAGTTGCTGAGCTCCTCCTCCTTGCTCCGAAAGGACTTACAGTTCACCAAGGCTGGGGCAATGAGAAGGGAGGGGACATACGCATAAAGGATAACATAGGCTGTCTTGCTATGTTTAAGAGCCATATGAACAGTTGAGATTGTAATGGCAATAGAATTACAGATCAGGACCTTACTGAGGGATAGGGTGAAAGGAAAGAAATCTGAGCTAGGGCTAACAGGAAGGTTAAGATTTAGCAACATGGTGGGATGGGAAAGAGGTTTAAATATGAGCATAAGCCTAGGAGTAGAAATGGTAGGAGCGAAGGCCTAGATGCAATAATAATATAAAAAGGGAACAGACCTATTCAGTAGATATGGAAGGTTGGTGTCCAGGAGGCAAGGTTGGAAAAATGAGAGGGTTATATGGTGGATGGTCTTGAATTCAATCCAAATATTCAATTCAAGAAATATTAAGGGCCTGGTATGTGCAAGGCCCCAGGCTGGGTTCAGGGGGTACAAAAATTTTAAAACGACTGGGCTCCCTGCCTTCTAGGTACTGAAACCCAGGAAGGCAGACAAATTTACAAAGCGAATGGCGGAAGAGAGCCAAAATGATGATGTGATATTTGAGGAGAGATAGATACCATTTATAGGTGGGGTAAGAAATAAGGGAGGACTTTGTGGAAGAGATGACATGTGAGTAATTTTTAGCCGGTACAAATGTGGGATTTACCATTCTACCATGTATAAGATATGAAGGGGGGAAAGGGCAAAATATAATTAGGGAACAGGATGGGTGTAGTGTGACTAAGACTAGAAATATAGGTGGGAAACAGATTGTGGAAGGCCTTGAAAGCTAGACTAGGGTTGTATTTTATTCTATAGACTTGTGAGGGACAAGGATTTTGAGCAGAGAGATAAGTATCTTGATTACACCTTGATAAGGAAGATTATCTGGCAGTGGTGTGCCGAGAAGGAAGAAACTGGAGACAGGGAGATGAGACCAGTTGCAATGATCCAAATAAAAAGTAATATGGGCCTAAACTAGTCTGGTGACAATAGAATAGGAAAGGAAGGGACTGAAGTAGACTTGAGAAACATGAGGAAGAATCAATAGAACTTGGTAGTGAGATCAGGAGAGAAGGGAACGGAAGGTAACAAGGTTGATTAAGATCCAGAGATGAGGATGCCCCTGTCAAATATAGGGAACCTAAGAATATAGGGAACTACTACTGTAGTCTCAAGGAAAAAACCCATGTTTTCAGATTCAGACATCCTGTTCAATTTCTCACTTACACACCTCAAGGGTGAATACTCAATTTCCCTCATTAGAGCCCTCCAGAACTGTCATTCTCCCTTACTGTAGATTAAAGACCAGAACAGGTGAAGAGATTAAAATAAGGATATTTAGTGAAAACAGGAGAACAAAAATCCCAGGGAAGGTGAGGGGTGTCTCACTCTCAGTGGGGATATACATGAATACACATACACTGACAGCTATGTATACCTTGTTAGCTTTAAAACAAGATAATATCACCCCCAACATGGGAAGAGTTTTCCAAAGAAGGTTGAATCTTCCAGAATCTGCAAAACCCTTGGGGGCTGAGGAGAGGGAGGCTGGAGATGACTATGGGGACAATGTTCCCAGTTGATTTTTCAGGGACTAGGTGAAAGGGGTTTTGGGGTAACAGTATGGTAGTTCTTTCCATCTGTATTTAATTGAGTCACAAAGAGTGGTGGTGAGTGTGAGGGGATGGGAAGTTAGGTATGTGTGTGGTCCTTGGAGGTTGGGAGTACTGGATGCTTGACTGTGGGTGGCCAGATTGAGTCAACAAAGAGACCTTGAAGATGGAAACTAGGGGAAGATCTTGGAATTTCCAGATGAGGATCACTCTGCAAGGAGGGATCTGGACCTGGAGATAGTGGATAAAAGGAAATGGGAAGAAATAAAGACTGGCTTGTGATGGGACAGAAGAAAATATGGTAATTAGAATGATACTTGCCCAGTACTCCCAACCTCAGTCCCATTCCCTAGCTCACTCTACTATACAGCTGATGAAACCTAGAATTAATAAGGCAGCTGAAAGAGAAAGGAGCAGGATTCTGGCTTCCCTTAGGTCCTGTAGTCCTGTAGGAAAGAGGGTACAGTGAGAGAGTTGCCAGGAAGCAGAGAGACCCTTAGGGCCCCTTTTTGAAAGGGAAGTCAGGGAGAGGATGATGGGAAGTCTTTTGGAGAAGTAATTAAACCCCAGGTAAGAGTCTGAGGGCTACATGATTGGGTCCCCAAGGGCAGAAGCTTCTGGAAAGAGTGGACAAGGTACTTAGATATAAGACCAACCTGGGAAGCAACGCTTGAGAGCCAAGCAATGAACCTCAATAGCTTTGCATGTAGAACAGTTGTACAGGGTAGTCCTTCCACCTGGAGGTCACAGTAGGGGCTGTAATGTTGGCTAGACAAGATAGTTTAGGAAGAACCCAGACCCTTCCCTCCTAGGGCCTCAGTAGTGGTGATGAAAGTTTGGAGGCAATCTCCTGGGCCTCTCTGATTCTCTCCTCACCCTCTCCACCCAACCTTTGTTCTCCTCAGAGACCAAGATGGTCAAACTACTCCTTTGCTCTCAACTCATATGCTGTATACTCACGGCAGGCAGGAGGGCACAGAGCTGAGAAAATCAAGGAGAAAAGTGTCTGTCCCCAATCCTACACCCTCCTCCCACCCCCCAATGCTTTATATCCATCAGGATTCCAAGTATTCCCGCCCCCCATCATCTATGCCAGATACCTTGCCTCACATATTCAGGAAGTTTAGTCTCCTGAAGCCATTGCCGATAGGAGAGAAGGGAAAGCAGGGAACCTTTGATTTCTGGGGAGAAGGGCAGCAAATGGTTTGTTCATAAACCTTCCCCTTGGCCCCTACTCTACATCCTCATTTCCACATCCATCAGTGATTCCACACCATTCCTTTTTCTCTAACTTCCCATTTTCTCCCCCATGCTCCTCTCCTTAGCTCTTGTTCTCATACCTCTCCTTGTCCCCCATCCCTGGTACTCACTCTCTCATTCCTCTCTCTCCACTCCCTTCTCTCTTCTTTTACCATACTCCTTTCCTTTTTCTCTGATTGCCAATCAACACTTCTTTTATTCCATGCCCTCTACCCATTATCTTTCCCAAAGGTTCATTCTCCTTTCTTTATTCCCCCCTAATGTTCCACCTCTCATCTCCTCACCAAGGACTGTCATGACTCTGTGTGTCTTCTCTGTAATTCTATCCATGGACACATCATCTGGGGAAGAAGGGGAAATGGGAAAGGTACAGAGAAAATCTTACGGATCCTGGAGGGTGGAGTAACCCTCTAAGTGTTCTAGTCTTCCTTCATGGATCCCCTGGGCCCACATTAGAAGCAGATCCTATAATAGGATCCAAGGGAGGTCTTATCAATAGATTTATTGGGTAGTAATGTGAAGAGAACTAGGGGATTGAGGAGAAGAGAGAAGGACTGTTCTAACAGATAGCTTTCAGTTCAGATCCCTGAGAGATTTGGAGGAGGAAATATAATTGGGACTAGAGAAAAGGATTCCTAGATCCCACCTAAGGCAAAGGTTGAGAAGTTCCAGCTGGTTTTACAGTCTCCCCACTGTGAACTTATCTGGTCACAGAGATGAGCCAGGCGTGCAGCAAGGTCTCTAGAAGGGAGGCGGCAGAAGATGCAGGCTTGGGACGTGCTTAGGAGAAGGTAACCAAGGATTAGGGTCCACATGAGGACCAGAATGAGAACCTTTGTTGGAGTATAGGACACTGATCTCCTATTGAGGGAAGCACTTTGGAATATTCTGTCAACTTTGACTCTGGTCTCTTTATTCTTGGGTTCTAGAGCCCCAGAGTGTTCCAACTTGAAGGATAGCAGGTGAGTGGTAGGGGTCTCAGAATACCTTGGTCTCAGAAAGGATTGGGGGACATGGTATGGAAGCCTAGATTTCTATAATCCCAGTACCTTATGTAACACTGATATCCTTTGGTTGTGTTGGTCAATGATGCCTTCTGTAAACCTATAAGGACAATGTCAACATTAATTATTCAGTGGAGTATAATATTTTAACACAATTCTTGGCATACAGTGCGTAATAAATGCTTGTTAACTGATGAATTGACTGAATTGGCTAGCAGGTAGGTGTCTGTCTATTTGAAACAAGAGGCCAGCTGTGTAAATCACTTTCTCAGGCGTATTGGGAAAAAACAAACCACCACCACTGTTAAGAGACTGCAGCATCCTGGCTGGCCACCAGAGGGGGCGCAGCATGAAAATCTTGGTCTGCTCTCCCACAGGCGCCTAGGGCAAAGGCTGTGTGCAGGCACTGTTTGATCCTCCCCCAACGACCCTTGGAGAGATACACAGAAGTCCTTCAGCAGCAGCTGCCAGTTCGTTAACCCTTCCCTGGATGGATCCAAAGTTAAACTTGGGCATGAAATGGAGTATCAATCATGACTAAAAATGAGAACTAAACGCCAAGCACTCTGCTAGGTGATAGAGATACGAAGATAAAACAAAATAGCGTCTTTGACCTCAAGGACCTTAAATTCTTTTTTTTTTTGCCTTTTTTTTGGAGGGGGAAGGGCAATTGGGGTTAAGTGACTTGCCCAAGGTCACATGGCTAGTTTTTTTGTGTTAGGTGTCTGAGGCCATATTTGAACTCAGGTCCCCCTGACTCCAGGGCCTGTGCTCTATTCACTGCGCCACCTGGCCGGCGCCTTGGACCTTAAATTCTACAGATGGAAATGACATTTGCATTTCTAAATAAATACTATATATGCATAGAGTTTTTTTGTGATTGTTTTGACCTGTGATTTCCTTAGTATAGGGAACTTCCAGGGAAGGAATTATAGCCATGTAGATAAGAATCTATTCTAGAGTTTCTAAGAGAGGGCCTATAGGCAATGGAAAAGCCTGCTTAAGGAAGGTGAGATTTAATATCAGACCTGAAGGAAGCCGGGAGGCAGAGGTGAGGAGGGAGAGAATTCCAAGCAACAGGAACAACCAGGGGGAAATGGAGACGGGATGTCTTTCAGGGAATAGCAAGGAGGCTAGAGTTATGGGTCACAGAAGAAGAGAGTGGTGGAAGAAGGCTAGAAAGGTAGGAAGGGACCAGGTCATAAATGGCTTTAGAAACGAAACAGAGGATTTAGTATTTGGCCCTGGAGCGTGCCAGTGAATGATGGGTAAGAGTGATAGGGTCAGACTTGCACTTCAGGATGATCAATAGTAGAGAACGGACTGGGAGTGGGGAGAGACTGGGTGAGGCTGACAGACTTCATCCCACCAGGGTGGGGGCAATGTCAGAGGAGAGAAGGGAAAATACACAAAGGCACAATCAACAGGCAGAATGGATGGGGAAGAAAGAACGGGACAGATCTTATTCCATTTCCCCAGCCTGACTTCTGATTTTAGACTTGAAGGGAGGGAGAGATGGGTAATGAATTTCCCATGAAAAAATGATATGAAATTGCTCTATCAGTCATTTTCTCTGTGAATCACCATCACCCCCTCCCCCCAATCAGGTCTAGGAGAAAACAATTAAGGAGATAAACAGGGAAACAGGGCAAGTAGGAACACAGGTTATACCTGTAAGCTTCAGAGCAGTTTGAAGATACTTTTGGGTATTGAGCTGTAACTAGGATGGGACAATTGGAGCTTTGTCTTAGGACATGGATTAAAAGGGTAGTTTTCCTCCTAGGAGTGGTTCAGAGACTACCATCCTTCTGTCTACTCTCTCACCTAACTCCATCCAACATGTTCAACATTCCATCACTATGGTATCTCTCTTAAAGTGTCTCCCTTCCTCTCCAACCCCAATGGGAGTTGGGCAACTGTAAACACAGTCATACACAATCTCTTTCCAAAGGTTTTTCTCCCAGGTGAAAAAAGTCCTAGTTCCAACTCTGTAGCATATTCAGTTCCTAGTATACCTCTTCATATACCCACTCTTACCCCTTTCCCCTCCCCCATAGACTTCACAAGTTTACAGTATAACAAGTTTTAACTTTTATTATTTTTAGGAATTTCTTATTTATTAGGCATGAACAATAAATAGTGACTCTTTCTGAAAAAGGACCTGTGCAAAATAGGAGAGTAAATATTCTATTCCCTTCCCCTCCCTTCATAAATTTGTTGAATTAAATTTCTCTTCCAGTCCAGGGCTGCCCAGGCCTCCCAACTACAGTGAAACCTAGCATCAGGACCATGGTTGCCACAGCAACCCATAAACACAAAATAGCTTCACCCGCCCAGCAAGGCGGGCAGCTTTTGCTAGCAGGCTCTCTCAGAGATGTACACAGAGACAGGTTCTGCCCATATTGACAGAGGGCAGTGGAGGTGTAGTCACATGCCACTGAGTGATTCAATAATAAATCTTCTACCTGTCCATTAAATGCACACAAATGCACGCACCCTGTGCCAAGCCAGTCTTTTCACCATGAGGGACAACACTGTAATAGGTATTTTCCAGAACAGACAAGCCCCAAGATTGGGAAAGGGGCAAAGTCGGAGATCAAAAGACAATAAAGCTCTGACAGACAGAGGAAGAGACTCTGAACCCCCCTCCACCTCAGCTCCCCCACTCCCAGTCAGCATGAAACACGGGGGTGGGGTAGGGTGTGAGATCACCCAGTAGTCAGTCAACCAGCATTTATTACACCAAAGTTTATGGATAATACTTAGATTTCCACAACTCACCTCCCCACCCCCCCAACCCTCAACTTGGGATCCCTTTAAAAGATTTTCTCTTCTCTCAAGCTCCACTTGAGCTCACAGCAGAGGACCATAGGGTGCATGCTCCTTTCCCCGCTCCCCTCTGCAACTGGGAAACTTTCATAGCCCTTCAGGGTGATCTGATCAAACACTTTCCACTAGGTTGGAGGTGGGGGACGGGAAGTTTTTCCAGTTTTCTATTTCTTCCCAGATAGAAGCTTAAGTCAAGAGATAGACTGAAAGTTCCCCTTAACTCTCACAGCTCCTACCTCCTCCAAGTCATTCTAGAAGGTTCTAAATTCTCTTACCGATTTAAGAGGAGTATGGAGGGATTGCACTCCCAACTTTATAGACTCTTCCCTTTTCCCCCAAACCAAGTCACTATCCTTCAATGTCGGACAAAACGCAGTGAGCGGGAATTCAGCAGGTCCTCAGGGTCAGGGAAGACCGAGTCAAGTCGAAAGCCATGTTCCAGGGCCACCTGGAGCACTTCCTCCAAGAACCCAGGTGTCCCTACTACCTCCCGCTTCTCACCAGCCTCTCCTACTACCCACAGTTGCTGCAATCCTAGACGTCGATATTCAACCTCTGGGAGCCCTTCTGGGCAGGGAGCCCATTCTAAACGGAAATGGGGACTTCCTTCTCCTCCTTCCCCTTGAGCAACTCCAAACCGGGCCCGAAGCACCCCAAGACAGGTGGCATCTGTGCAGAAGATATTGGCCCTAAAGGTGTCAACTTGGGCAGCACTGAGTTCATAGTGGTGGGGACCTCGACGAGCTGAGAAGTGGACCAGTCGGGGGGTGGCATCCACATCTGCATGGAGCAAGGCGGCTGTGAGCACCTGAGTTCCCTGAGTTACCTCCAGTTCCCTGAGCGCATCTAGTAGGGGCTGGATCTGGTAGAAATCAGCCTCAGCTCTCAGGAGTGCTGTCTCCCCATAGCCCCTAGGCAAGTCCAGGCAGCCCAGGCGCAGGAAATTGAGGATATGACGGAAGGCTTTACCATCCCTGTCGATAAAGTAGTAGTTGCTACCCTGGGGACCAGAGTTGGGTGGCAGTGCTGCACCCTCTCTGAACATGGCCCCCAACATTGAGTCTGGGAATCGAGTCAGAGTTTCCAAGGTGGTAGCATACAATGTTCCCCCCACATTCAGTGTCACAGGCCCCCCGAAAGAGGGTGCCTGGGAGGGCATTGGAGGAGGGGGAATTTTGAGGAGTATGATAGATATACTGATGGGGAGGGAGAGGCTGGGTTTGGGGGGGATGATGAAGGAACTGATGTGTAGATTCACACCAGCTGGCTTCCAGGTAAAGAATAGTTTAGGGGTACCCAGCAGCTGCCTCACTGGAACACCCCAACTAAATCTGTAGCAGAGAATATTTTCAGGATGTAGATAAGTCTGAGGATACTGTGCAGTCTCGGGATAGCCCTGTGGCTGGTTTCAAGGACAAAAAGCAGTTTGGGGTGCACCTCAGCTGATTTGGAATGTTGACCCAAAGTAGGGACGGAGGCCGGCTAGTGTGAAATAAACAGCTGGACTGCTGGTCCAGAAATGCTGGATTCCGAGTACTCCAAGATATGTACGGAGGACTTTTCCTGGGAGTACCTGAAGATTAAGTTTCAGGGTTCCAACCGACAGACTGGCGGGACAGAGGCTGATTTCTGGGTGATCGGTGAGGGAAATAACAATGCCGTCTTTTAGGGGGAGAGGAGTGGTTTGCAGAAGGTGTTCTCAGTTCCCAGCAGCGCATATCCTTGAACTGGCGTCGATATTTTGGAAAGCAGGTCCAAGCTTCTAGCGTTTTCAGTTTCCAAGTTAGGGAGGTGGGGAGCCGGAGGGAGGCTGGAAGGGGCAGTGACTTCAGGGATGGGGTGGGGTGGTCAAGCCGTCCCGGCAGTCGGTTTCGGGGCTCGCTCCAAATTTGGCAGGGGTGAGAAAGGTCTCAGAGACCCGGTCTGAGCCCTGAATCTCTGGGGCCCGGCCCAGGATGGACTCCCCCAGCGAACAGCAGATTCGGTACTCAGCTCTTCAGGAAGTAGAAGTAACAACGCAGACGTGATGGGCCCTTTAAGAGACAGGCCCATCCCCTCAGAGCCCTACCCCTCTCTGCCCCCACCCTCATCCCCGCCTCCACACCCCCGCAGAGCTAGTTTGCGCTCTCTTTTGGGGACTGGGGCTGAGCTGGATGGGGAGGGGAGGGGAGGGGAGGGGAGGGGAGCGGAGCGGAGCGGAGGAGACGACAGGGACTAGGGAAAAGGCGGCATTTGGAACGCGGAATTCGCTGGAGGCTGGGGAGGAGGAGGAGGAGGAGGAGAGTGAATCAGATGCCTTTCCTCCCTCTTCCCCAAGCCTGGGTACCGAAGGGAAGAGAAGAAAGCAGGGTGGAGCAGAGCGATCAGTCCGGGAAAACACTCCCCAAACTCTCTAACCTAGAGAGGCGAGAGCCGTTTCTGGAGATAGAGGGTTTCCGGTCGTCAGGGGTTTTTCCAGCAGAGATAATTAGCACTCGCTAAAGTTGTGCAAGGTGGTTCTTATTCAGCTATGAGTTGTTTAGGATGGATGCCTAGACGGCCTCTGTGGTTCCTTCCAACTCTGAGCCTGAGGCTTAAGCCAGCTGCAGGAATAGTTTGGTCTGCCTAGGGACACCTGAGCCACCCACGCCTGGAGGCTGCTCTTCGACCCCCTACCCTTAAGCTTGAAGTTTTAGACTGCTGTGGGCTGGACTTGGCATAGAGCCTTTGCTTGGCTCCTGGAAAGTTCCCCGGGGGAAGAAAACGTGGAATTCCAGTAGACCCAAGCGCTGAGACATCACATTCCGAGTATCTTGGGAGGGTGAGGTCAGGGAGACTTGGAACATCAGTCTTGAAACTAGCCCTGGAAATAATAGTACTCCTCTACGTGTTCCCCTTTTGGGGGAGGGGTTCAAGACTTGGAAGGAATGGGGAAGGTAAATGTCCAAACCTCTAGAAAAAGGGAGAGAACAGCTGCATACCAGGGCCAGCTGGGTCCTCCTCTACTTCTAAGAGCTGGGGAAGGCTCACCTACCCAGGAGGAAAGGGTTGAATTCCTTCCTGGCTAACCTGTCTGGTAACATTTCAATACCCTATATGCTTTACCCTAAAACTGAGGGTCTTCTGAAACATCCTGAGCAAACAGGTCTCTATGTCTTGAGTCTCCCAAATCTATCCACAAATTCCTTGGCTCCATGTGGATTTTTTTCCTCCACCACTTCTATCCCACACAGCCCCCTAACCCCCAGTACAGTGGAGACACGTTGGTAGCTGAGAAGTTATTTTAATATGAATGATTACAAAGGGAGGAGGTTGGGGGTCTAGCTCTCTAGTTCAGAGTGTGTGGAGATCATGGTTTCGGCGGCTTAACTTCTCTGGATCATCAGAAGCCATGAGAGAGAAGTCTCGGAAAATGTCCAGATATGTCTCATCTCCTAAGGTGAGGAAGATGGGAAGGAAGAAAGAGAAGCTGAGGCTGAGGTACTTTGGAGTTTCTGAGGACTAGCGTAGGAGATAACCAGGGATCCAAAGGAGGATGACACACAGTTTTGGGTGTCAGATAGCTCACCTGCCTGTCCTTGGGCCACTTCAGCTTCTCTCATCTTTGCCAAACGTAACCTAAGGCAGAAGGGAAGGAATTGGTTCACAGCCCCTCTTTAGTTCCCATCCTAATTCTTCAGCTCAGGCCCCTTGTCCCACACTGTCCTTGCCTTCCTCCTTTCAGTGAGCTGGGCTCTGTCTAATCCTATTCTCTTGTCTTCCTCCATCTATCACCAGTCCCACACACCTATATTCCTTTAAGTTCCAGCTGTTTGTACATTCTCTCTCCACGTAAAGTCAACAGATTCAAAACTGATTCCTGACAACTATTCCATTTTGTAACACCTGTATCATTTCAACATCCCTCTCCCCACCCCTTCCCACTCCCACACCCTAACTAATAAATTGCCACATCCTACTGCCACCCCACAGTTCTTGACATATTTATCTTCGGCCTGGGCTATCATAATAACCCCCTACTCCCTTCCCTCAGGTCTCTTTATTTTCCACATTATGCTCAGAATAAGGCTTCCTAAAGTCCAGGTAGGAACAGGTCACTTCTCTACCCAAAAGCTTTCAATAGCTACCCACTGTTTCATGAATAAATTCTCAGCTGCATAGGCTCTGGCAATTGGACCCTAACCTACCTTTCCAGCTGTATACTCGATTGCACATAATTTCATTGTTCTCCACACATACCTTACCTGGCTTTGTGTCAAGGCCCTCAATTTGCCTGATGTTTTCTTCTCCTGTATCTATTTAAATCAAGCCTAGGCATCCTCCAAGGCCCACTTTAAATGTGCCATCTTCTCCATAAGTCTTCCCTGATCCCTACCCTCCTTCTCTCCCCTCCCCCAAACTAGAAGTGATTTCTCCTTCTTCTGAAACTTGGAGCATTTTATTTTCCCTTCAGTTTTGTACTAGTGGAAAACTATACTTTGGAGTCAGGGGACCTAGGTTCTAGTCCTGGCTGAGCAAGTATCATTTCAGTTTTCTGAGTTTCTTACCTGTAAAAGTAGGCATAATGGCACCTAATCTCAGTAACTCATACTAGGTGGGTGGTGTGAGGGTTAAGTAAAGCAACTATGAAGTAGATTTGTAAATTGTAAAATGTGATACCTATGTGCCCAGCACAGTGTTGCTGCCTTCGTCATACAGAAAAAGATGTGTGGAGAAAGTTAAAAGCTCTATGAATACAAAGATAATGCCCTTCTCATTGTGGTAGAATTGGAGTCAAAGAACCTGGGTCCAAAAGTCTGGCTGTGTTGCAGGATCACTACTTGTGTACCACTAAACTGTTCTGGGCCCATTTCCTCATCTATAAAATGAGGGGGGTGGATATGATGATCCTTAAAGATCTCATTTTCTCTTTACTCCTCTTCTCTTTTCTACACTCCTCTCCCTTCTAAACTTCTTCCTAAAGGGCTTTACATAGTGTAAACTTTACATAGTTTTTGGCATTGTAAGACATATATTTTTTAAATTAAACTATTATACTTCTAAGTTTTATCTTTTCACCTTAATAGCTCCACTTTTTCCTATATTCCTCCTCAAAACTCTGGCCACATGAGTCCCTGGGTCCCTTAAATGCAGGCTTTAAGCATTGGTTCTACCCCTTTCAGGCTCCAGTTCCGTGGCACCATTCCTGTAATCTTCCCTCAGACCCTAGTCTCCCTTTCCCAGAGGGTCATTCATCCTCATCTTCATGGGACTCACAGAGTGACAATATCTGCATTGGCTGTCTCCATAGCAATGGTCAGAGGGTCTTTCCCTTCAGAATCCTGAGCTCCAAGGTCTGCCCCTCGTTTTAGGAAGAGACAGGCCAAGCTGAAGGAAAGCAAACAGATTCAGGTCATCTATTGCCCCACTCTTAACCTCCCTCCCAGCCCCTCCATTTCTTAGCTGTCCACCCCTTCCCTTTGTACTTTCCTCCCTGGGGTCCCTAGTAACCAGGTATCCTAGGTTATACCCAGTGTGGCCGAGGATGGTGGCATGGTGGAGGGGGCTCCTTCCCATGCTGTCAGCCTGGTTCACATTTGCACCATTTTGGAGGAGAAATTCACAGGCAAGCAGGGAGTTCTGAAAAAAGAGAAGTAGAAGGGGCAAAAAGGATAACATCAGGTAGAAGCTGGGGTGGGGTCTGGGAAAGGGGGCAGAGTTAGAGATAGCAGGGGAGAAGTTGAGGAAAGGAAAAGTTGGACTACTAGCTGTATCCAGAATTTGCTATATCGTCTCTTGCCTCCATGCATTTCTGCAAGTCCAGCCTCCATGCTTGAAAAGCTCACCCTAGTAAACTCTAATTCTCTCAAATCCTGTTTCTTCCTTTAAGGTTCAGCTCAGTTGGCGACTCCTTCATGAACTGTCCCTGCTCCTGGCATTTAGTGGCTTTTCCCACCTCAAATGTGTATTTTCCCATGTATATGTGATCTTGAATGTAAGCTACTGAGGGATACTGTGTGGGGAGGGCCGGGAATGTCTCATTTGTCTTGATCACTAGTGACTACATAGTACCAGTACATATTAAGCATTTATTTATCTATATCTATAGCTCTATCTATGTATATTATGCTTTGAATTGAAGAGAAGTGGTGGAGATAGAGAAGGTACTGGGAAGAAAAGAAGGATGCTGCTGGAGGAAGTAATTAAGCTACAAATGAAAACACTGGAGGATGACCAGATACCTATGAACAGAAGCAACAGAGCTAGAGGACAGAACTTGGGGAGCCAATAAGAACTGTCATCTAGAAAATTATTTTTTAAAAGTCTGATGCTCCTCTTCTAAGTAATTTTCACTGAAGAGAGATTGCCCTGAAGTACTAGAGATGGAGAACAGTTTGTTGTTGAGTCATTTCAGTTGTGTCTAACCCTCCATGCTTGCCATTTTCCTTCTCCCGCCCATTTTACAGATGAGGAACTGAGGCAAACACAGTCAAGTGACTTGCCCATAGTCACCCAGCTAGTAAGTGTTTGAGGCTATATTTGAACTCAGATCTCTCCGACTCTAGGGCTGGCACTCTATCCACTGTGCCACCTAGCTGCCCTAGTATAGAATAAAGAGTGTTAATCCGTGAGTCAGGGGACTTGGATTCAAATCTTTCTGTTTCTCTCATGCTTATTACCTGTATGACCTTAGGCAAATCAATTCCTCTCTCAGGATCTCAGTTTCTTTATCTATAAAATGAGGAATATTGAACTAAATGGCCTCTGATTAAGGATGCTGTGCAAATAGGTGAGAATCCATAGGATGCCAACAGAGGCAGACCTTCAGAGTTAGAATCTTTCGAGCAGCTAATGTGATGCCCCAATGTGCAGAGTGAGGGGCCTAAAGTCAGGAAGACTCATTTTCCTGGGTTAAAAATGACTTCAGACACTTACTAGCTGGTTGACCCTGCACAAGCCATTTAACCCTGTTTGCCTCAGTTTATCTATAACATGAGCTGGAGAAGGAATTAGTAAGCCACTTCAGTATCTTTGCAAATAAACTCTCAAGTGGGGTCACCAAGAGGGGAACACGACTGAAAAACCGAATACCCAGTGAGGATGAGAGGTTTTATTTTCTAATGTTGAATGAAATGTGTTTTAACATAAAGGAGACTGATTTGTACAACAAATTTACCAAGCTTACAAAACTGAATTCGTAATAAGAGATGGTTCTTCAATGAGGTCAGAAAGTGTAATTCTTTCCTGCTGAGGAATCCAGAACGGGGAAGGGCCTTTGAAAGGCAAATTGAACAAGCAGGTGAAACTCAGTAAGGAGAGCTAGGCTTGAGTGCAAGTTGTGAATAAAGGGTGTCTCAAATGTTTCTTCCCTTTTCTCTCTTTTGTGTCTCCTTGACAAGCTGTGAGAATCAAGGATTATACAGAATAAGTGAAATAATATTTCTTGTAATTGGACACAACACATTAATCTGAAACAAAGGGGTGAGAGACAGACAGACCAACTGACCGAAAGCCATCTTATTAGAGGGAGGATGAAAAAAAAGATTATATACTCTTCAGTTTTCTCTTTGGATTATGTTCTTCCAAGTACAAGGATTAAGACTGGATTGTTACATGCTATTAAGATAAGTTTCATTATTTATGTTGGATGTGAGTGGGAAGCAGAAACAAACTGTATTTGGGTGTGCCAGAAATGAAACTGTGTTCTTTAAAAAAAGGTTGTATAGTACCTTGTTACTGACAAAAGGGGGAAACTAATTTAATGGAAGGAAAATAAAACATTTATAACCTTAAATGACTTGAATTCATCAATAAAGAGGAAGCAGAATTGATTAGAAAAACCCCCCACAATTTGCTATTTCCAAGAAATAAATTTAAAGCAGAAAGACTCATGTATATTCAAAGTGAAAGGCTGAAACAAAATATATTATGCTTAAGTTAAATTCAAGTATAAGAGGAATTATTATCATAATTTAGGATATGGCAATCATAAACTACTCTAAGGAAGATAAGTAGGAAAAAGATGAATAAAATGTTGGAAAAAATGAAACTTAGTAGAACTAAGGAGACTTCTGAATGGGAATCTTAGAGAATACACATATATCTCATGCAATATAAAAAAACTATAGGCTAGAACACAAAGATTTCAAATAAAGGAAGGCAGTAATCTTAAATATCCTTTATAGATCATGACATGATAAAATGTGATCAATAAAGTAAATATGGACAACATGTATAGAGACCTAAATGGAGATTTTAAAAATCTGACTGCCTAAATAGTGTAAAGACAGAATCATAGAAACAACAAAATTTTGAGATTAAATTCTAAGATTTATGGGATACAGCTAAAGAAATTCTTAAAAGAAAAACTGTATCCTTTAGCATTTATATTAACAAAAGAAGAGGTGGCTAGGTAGTGCAGTGAATAAAGCACCGGCCCTGGAGTCAGGAGGACCTGAGTTCAAATCTGGCCTCAGAAACTTAGCACTTACTAGCCATGTGACCCAGTGAAAAGGAAAAAAAAAACAAAAGAAAAAAAGAGAGGGCCGATAAACTAAAGAACTAAAGCATGTATAATCCTGCCCCTTCCCTGACTACCATGATTATGGATGAGAGAGAGAGGAGAGAAAGAAAACAAATGTGAGCTGGACTAAAGAGAGGGCGAGTTATTACAACAAGTGACTCACCCTGAGTCTCACCATCTTGAAGTTAGTTCCAAATCCCTGGGAACCAAAGGAGTTCCCTGTGAATCCTTCAACAAATAGCCTCTTGGGCATATTACATTTTCATGGGGAGATACCCCTCAGATGCCATAAAACAAAGGATCTTGTCCTACAATCTTACCAAGTAAATTAAGGAACTCATCACATTGACCATAATCACAGAAATTTGAAAGAGGTCTCAGTGGCAATACAGTCCAAGCCATACATAAATAGAATTTCCCACTATAAGATACCTACTAAGTAGTCAACTAACCTCTGTTGAAGACTTGCAAGGATGGGGAACCCACAACTTCTCAAGATAACCTCTTCCACTTTTGGACAGCTAACTGTTAGCCTAAATTGACCTCATAATTTACACACATTTCCCCCTGGTTCTGCTCTCTAGGGACCAAAAGAACAAGTGTAATCCCTCCTTATAACTGTCTTTTCTTTTATAACTGTAACTATATAAATATATGTATATGTATATATATACATAACTTTTATAACTTATAACTACCTTCTATAACTGTATCTTTTCTTCCCCAGTTCCTTCAACTGATCATCATGTGACATGAACTTAAGGCAACCTTCACCATCCTGGCTACTCTCCTCTGGATACTCCCCAGTTTATTAATGTCCTTCTTAAATCATGGTGTCCAGAACTGAATACAATACCACTGATGAGGGCACTTGTACAGAATGACTTACCATCTTTTTATTCCTGAAAGTTATGTTCCCTTCTCTAAATGTAGCCCAAGATCCAGTTAGTTTATTTTTTTCTTGTCTGCTATATCACACTGCTCATTCATATTGAGCTCACAGCCCTTCTACTAAAAACCAAGAGATCTTTTTTCAGAGCTTCTAATTATAAGGGGAATTGTGGGAAGATGGTAGAATAAGGAAGGAAAATACCTGGCTTTACCCAATTCCCCCACAAATAAAATAATGTCTCAAGGTAAATTTTAGCACAGCAGAAACAATTAAAAGTCAGAATAAAGTAGCTCTCTAGCCTAAGACAATTTGGGAGGACATTAGGAAAGCTCTGACCTCCCAGGATGGTCATCTGGCCTGGAAATGCAGATACCATGAGGTAGCTACTGTGGCATCAACACAGCAGCTACACAGCTATATAGGTATAGCCTTAGCTTCAGATGCCCCACAGATGAAGGAGGGGTATGGAAGTTGATTTGGGAAATATTTTAGGAGCCTTCCATTGGAACTGGATGCTGGGGCCCAGGCATGCTGACCAGACATCATCCCAGGCTGCAGCTGCAGGTGAGGAGGAGTAAGCACATGCTGGTAAGTGAGATTACAGAGAAGTGAGGACCCTGCTGCCTATGGGCACTGGCAGGAGAGCAGAGTCCCTGGTTTCAATTCCAGGGCAGAAAGGCAAGCTGACACAGGTACCTGAGGGACCAGAGGGAGTAAGAACATTTGTGGTGGCAGCAATGCTAGCTAGAGGCTCTGGTTGAGAGTCAGGGGTGGAAAGGAGTACTTGAAGTTGCTTATAAACCAAGGTGTGAGCTGGACAACCAGTGACAACACCCAGTACCACAGAAGAACATGAGAAAAACCAAGAGGTCAAAGGTCCCCAGAGAGAGATCAGAAACCAACAGCTTAAAAACCTGAAGCCTGAAACATTATCCCCCACACCCTGGGAGCAAAGTTTTTTTTAAATGAGTAAAAAACAGAGAAAACTGGACCATAGATAGTTACTATGGTGATAATAAAGGTCAGGGTTCAAACTCGGAAGAAGACAAAACAACTTCTTATAAAGCTTCAAAGAAAAATGTAAAATGGTCACAAGCCCAAAAAGAGTTCTTGGAAGAGCTTAAAAAGGACTTTAAAAATCAAATAAGAAAGGTTGAATAAAAATTGGGAAAAGAAATAAGAGCAATGCAAGAAAATTATGGAAAGAAAGTCAACCAATTAGAAAAAGAGATCCAAAAACTTACCAAAGGAAATAACTCCTTAAAACTTAGAATTGGGCAAGTGGGAGGCAAATGACTTCTTAAGACATCAAGAGATAATAAAGTCAAAAGAATGAAAAAATAGAAGAGAATGTGAAACATCTCATTAGAAAAACCAACCTGGAAAACATATCAAGAAAAGATTAAAACAAGTGTTGGACTACCTGAAAATTATGATCAAAGAAAGAGTTTAGTTACTATACTTCAATAAGTTATTAAGGAAAACTGTCCTGAAGTTCTAGAACTAGAGGGTAAAATAGAAATTTTTTAAAATCCACCAATCACCCCCTGAAAGCGATCCCAAAACCAAAACTCACAAGAATATTATGGTTAAGTTTAAAAGCTCCCAGGTTAAGGAGAAAGTATTATAAGCAACTAGGAAGAAACAATTTAAATATTGTAGGACTACAGTCAGGATAACACAAGATTTAGCAGTTTCTACGTTAAAAGACTGAAGGGCATGGAATATAATATTCTGAAGAGCAGAGGAGGTGGCTTTGCAACCAAGAATAACCTATCCAACCAAGTTGAGAATAATCCTGCAAGGAAAAAAACAGATATTTAATGAATTAAAGGACTTAAAGGACTTTTGTGTATTCTTTAGGAAAAGACCAGAATTGAAGAGAAAATCTGACTTATAAGAATCAGGAAAAACAGATGAAGGTAAACATAAAATACTAATTATATGGGATTTAATAAGGTAAAACTGTTTACTGATTATATGGAGAAACTGATATATGTAATTCTTAAGAATGTTATCATTACTAGAGTAGATTAAAAGCTCAGAGTTGAGTTGATTATGACGGGATGATCCTAGAAGATAAAATTGGATAGAAAGAGGTAAAATGGAGCAAATTATCTCATACAAAAGAGGCACAAATGGAAGAACTGTTATAGTGGATGGAAGGATAGGAAGAAGGGCAGGTAGCAGGAGAAACTTATTCTCATTGGAACTGAGTTAAAGAAGGAAGAACATACACATTTAGTAGGGTATAAAAGTTTTCTTAACTTACAGAGGAAATAGGAGAAAATTTTAGATGGGTGTGTGGATTAGGAAGGCAGTGGTCAGAAGTAAATTAGATTTCTGAGGAGGGATAGGGTAAAAGAGAGAGAAGGATAAACTGGATAGACTGGAGGGAAATATACAAACTAGTAATTGTAATTTTAAATGTGAATGGGATGAACTCACCAATAAAATGGAAATGGATAGCAGAATATATAAAAAAAAACAGAAAGTAACAATATGTTGTTTACAAGAAACACATTTAAGAATGAGAGACATACAGAGAAAAAATAAAGACCTGGAGTAGAATTTATTATGCTTCAGCAGTAATCAGATAAAAAAAAAGAGATAATCAGGGAAACTACATTATGTTATAAAAGATACAAGAGAAAATGAAGTACTATCAATACTAGGCATACATGCTCCAAATGCTATAGCATTCAAATTTTTAAAGGAAAAGGTAAATGAATTACAGGTGAAAATAGGTAGCAATACTATAACAGTGGAGAATTTCAACTTTCTCCTCTCAGAACTAGATA
>CM053584.1:186184970-186206264 GCA_028627135.1 Pseudochirops cupreus | reverse complement strand
AAATTTTTTTGGAGGAGGGAAGGCAAGGCAATTGGGATTAAGTGACTTGCCCAAGGTCACACAGTGTCTGAGGTCACATTTGAACTCAGGTCCTCCTGACTCCAGGGCCAGTGCTCTCTATTCACTGCGCCACCTAGCTGCCCCTAAATAAGCCTATTTTAGAAAAAGAAACTGAACGGGCCATAAATGAAATTCCTAAGAAAAAAGGATCAGGACCAGATGCATTTACAAGTTACCATTTAATGATCAACTAATTTCAACTAAGATCCAACTAAATCAACTAATGCTATCACTTAAAGTTCAACTAATTCTAATATCAAATAAATTATTTGGAACAATAGGCAAAGATGGAATTCTACCAAACTCTTCTGATGAAACAAAAATGGTGCTGATACCTAAACCAAAAAGAGCAAAAATATAGAAAATTATATGCCAAAAATCCTGAATAAAACACTATGTAGGAGATCACAACAATATATCACCTTATATATTATAACCAAGTGAGATTTATACCAGAAATGCAGGACTGGTTCTATATAAGGAAAACTTAACATAATTGATTATATTAGTAAAAAAAAATCACATGATTCTATCAACAGATGCAGAAAAGGCTTCTGACAAAATACAACAAAGGAAAAACACTTGGAAGCATAGTTATAAATGGATTTTCCCTTAAAATGATAAGAAGTATCTGTCTAAAATCATCAGCAAGCATTCTCTGTAATGGGATAAGCTAGAAACCTTACCAATAAGATCAGGAGTGAAACAAGAATGCCCATTATCACCAATGTTATTCCATAATGCTTGCAATAGCAATAAGAGAAGAAAAAGGAATCAGCACGGGCAAATGAGGTAATAAAATTACCTCTTTTTGCAGATGATATGATGGCATACTTGGAAAATCCTAAAGATTCAAGTAAAAAACTACTTGAAATAATAATTTTAGTCAAGTAGCAGGATATAAAATAAACCCACAATAAATCTTCAGCATTTCTATATATCACCAACAAAGCCCTATAAGAAGAGATAGTAAGAGATAGTTCATTTAAAATAACTATAGATGATAAAAAAATTACCTGGAAGTATACCTGCCAAGACAAACTCAGAATCTGGATGAACATAATTATAAAACATTTTTATGGAAATAAAGTCAATTTTAATTGGAGAAATATTGATTTTTATGGGTGGGCCGAGTCAATATAATAAAAATGACAATTCTACCTAAATTAGCCTACTAATTATTCAATGCCATACCAATTAGATTATCAAAAAATTATTTTATTCGGTTAGAAAAATAACCAAACTCATTTGGAAAAACAAAAGGTCAAGAACAGCAAAGGAACTAATTAATTTTTAAAATATAAAGGAAGAAGGTCTAGCAATGCCAGATCTTAAATTGTATCATAAGGTGGTAATTATCAAAGCTATCTGATACTGGCTAAGGTATAGAGTAGTGGGTCAGTGGAATAGAGTAGCTATATAATAACACAGTAGTAAATTATTACAGTAACATTGAGTTTATAAATGTTCATAAGTAAATCAGAACAACATGGAACATATTACCTATAAGATTTATGGACAGAAGAGAAATTTATGAATAAACAAGAGATAGAAAGCATTGTGAGGCATAAATGGATAATTTTAATTACATTAAGTTAAAAGGGTTTTTAAAAACCAATGTAGCCAACATGAAAAGGAAAGCAGAACACTGGGAGGATGGAGGGGAATTTATAGACAGTTTATCACATAAAGGCCTCATATCTCAAATATATTGAGAACCTTATCAAATTTATAAGAATATGACTCATTCACCAACTGATAAATGGTCAAAGGATATGAACAGACAGTTTTTGAATGAAGAAATCAAAGCAATGTCATGTGAAAAAAAATCCTCTAAATCATTATTGATTAGAGAAATGTAAATTAAAACAACTTTGAGATATACTCATACTTTTCAGATTGGCTAAAATGATAGATGGGAAAATAACAAATTTTGGGGAGGATGTAGAAAAATTGGGAGTCTAATACATGGAACCAAAAACTGATCAAATCATTTTGGAGAGCAATCTGGAATTATGCCCCAAAAGTTATAAACCTGCATGTGCCCTTTGACCTAACAATACCATTATTAGGTTTGTTTCCCAAGGTGGTCAGTAAAAAAAGAAAAAGAACCTATATGTTCTAAAATATTTATAATAACTCTTTGTGGTAGCAAGGAACTAGAAATTGAGGAAATGCCCATTAACTGAGGAATGACTAACGAGTTGTGGTATATGATTGCGATGGAATGCTGTATTATAAGAAATGATGAGCAGGTTGATTTTAGTAAAACATGGAAAGTCTTGCATGGAATAATGAAGAATAAAATGAACAAAACCAAGAGAATGCTGTATATAGTAATAGCAATATTGTTTAAAGTGTAAATGTGAATTATCAAGCTATTCTGAGTTATATGAATATTCAAATCAGCTACAAAAGACCTATGAAAGAAAATGCTGTCCATCATCTTCAGAGAAAGAACTGATATAAGAACTATGTTTTGTATAGTTTCACATATATATATAATATGTTAAATGTTGGCCTCCTCTAGTGTGGGGTTGGGAGAGGAGGGAAACAGCTTGAAACCCAAATGTAACAAAAATTTAAAAAGAACTTCTAATCATACTTCCCCACTGTACTTGGGAAGTTGATTTTTTTTTTTTACTCAAGAGTAAGATTCTATATTTATCTCTACTGAATTTTGCCGCCTTAGATTCATTTCAAAAGCTCTAAGACGTCAAGAACCTGACTGTTTCCTGATTGTCATGCATGATGTTGGGTCACTGTTTCCATCAGTGTGTCCTTCAAAGATTTGACCATGCCATCTATGCCTTTATCCAACTCATTGATTAAAAATGTAGCACAGGGATAAGCATAATTCTTTGGGGTACTATACTAGAGAAATTCTGCCATATTGACATTGAAACATTAACTACTGGCCATCAAATCAGTTCTGAATCTTTCTGACTGAATTACTGTTTTCTCTCTCTCTCTCTCTCTCTCTCTCCATCTTATACATAATAGCATAATACATCTATACCTCATCCTATATGAATGTTATCCATGCCCTCCTCCCTCCCTTAAATCTTCTACAGATGGTCTGCCCAATGTACTGGAGGGCCTTTCTTTAGAGTCCTTTACAATTGGCTAGATACCAGTGGAGCATACAGATTTTCCATTGGTTATTCCTCCATCCTCTAAATGATAGCCCATCTTTTCCCCCATCATACATCTCTTATTCTATTTTGGTTTTTTGTTTTCCTTTTTGGAGGGGGGAAGGCAGGGCAATTGGAGTTAAGTGACTTGCCCATGGTCACTCGGCTAGTAAGTGTGTCAAGTGTCTGAGGTCGGATTTGAACTCAGGTCCTCTTGACTCCAGGGGTGGTGCTCTATTCACGGAGCCACCTGGCTGCCCCTTACATCTCTTATTCTATCCTTCTCACTGCTACTCTTGAAAAAATTCTTTGTTGATTTGTAGCAACCTACTCGCATACATGTCTTTCCACTGACCTGAAGATAGTCTTTTCCTAGAATTCTTTGAAGAATGTGGCTTCTTTCATACTTCAAAGATATCGAAGCCTTGATACAGATTTTAAGTGTGTAATTAATATCACACACTGAAAAATGGGAAATGCATAAAACTACAGAGACCAACAGACTATCTTTATTTTCTAAGAAAGTTTAACTGATGTAAACCAATCTCCACAATAAAAAAAACCCAAAGGAGTCTAGAAATCACCTTAACCATCAAACACTTGATTGTCAGCTAAGAGAGGTAAGACAGCCAAAGACAACACAGGCTTAGATATTAACTCACCTATAAAATCTTACAAATCTGAGGATAGTGGAAGATTACGAAGAGAAAAGAAACCAAGGAGAAAGACAACAACAACAAAAGAAAGACTCATTGAGATATTTACCTAAGCTAGACCTTTTCAAAGTTGTTTAATGGTGAAACTAGAAAGAAGGCAACAAGCTGATGAAAAACGGAAAAAGTTTGCAAAAACTTCCTTGACAAACTCTTTTCTCCATGAATGACGGGTGGAATATTCATTTTTGGACTCCAACCAAAAAAGCCCAAACAAATTGCAAAACCCCCAAAGGAGGAGATTTTGAAAATTAAAACCAAGATAAATTGAATAAAACTCTTAACAACGCAGACCAGCAAGTATTCTGCAATTTTTAGTCTTAGAGAATGCCTTAGAGGCATTAAGAAATTTGAATGACATGCAAAGGGTTACACAGCCATTATGTGCCAGTCAGAGGCAGGACTTGAACCCAGATCTTTCCGTTTTCCAAACCAGCTATCTTTCCACTACATCCCACTGCCATTTACAGTTCATATACCATGATAAGTCCAAAATGGACTTATTATGCTGACAAATGTGCCATGGAAATAAAAATTACAAACTTAAAATGTTGCTAAAGTGATTAATGACCAAGTTTGGACTATGAGAAAAAGCATATCTCCATTCCCTAGGTGAAGAGGTAAGAGACTACAGGTTCAGGTTTATAAAAATTCATGCCATTAAAAAGTTAAAGAAGACTGGAAAGTTGTCTTTTGACCCAATTGTGATCAAGAAATGGATCACTAGACATAAAAGAGACAAGGATTTTTTGGGAGTCTATCCATGATTTCAATGTGTAGGTGAAAAGAACTTCTGATAAAGAAATCCCTCCCTCCTGCAGCATATCTATTGCTGTTCTCCAACATCCCAAAACACAGACAGCATGAGCATCCTGTCATTTGCCACACACTTTCCCCCTAACTTCCAGGTACCCCAGACCCCGTGGAGAACTAATCCACTACATTTTGAGATTTGTCTTTGGTATCTACTCTAGTTTGCTAAATCCTCATCTTAGCCCTCTATATCTAGCCAGCCCTGGACACTAAGACCAAGCTTGTATGTCCATCTTGCCATCTGCCTTGCCACTGTGTGTTGTGGGGGAATCTACCTTGCCCCTCCCCACCATTTTCTACCTCTTGGTCTGGTAACAATGATCAAGTCAATATTACCTTTGCTGTTGGAAAGAGCAAGACTATCTATTGCCATATGACTCCACTCACAATCCCTTTGTCTGCCCTAGATCAACTCTCCTCTCCCTTGACCACCAATCAGATTAGAATATAAACTCCTAGAGGGCAGGGACTTTTTTTTTCTTTGTATACTTTAGACCTTGTACAGTGCATGAAACAAAGTAGGCACTTGATAAATGTATACTAGATGAAATGAATTTAGTCTTAGAGAATTTTCAGAGACACTGAGAGGTCAGGTGACCTTCCTGGAGTCACACAGCCAATATGTGGCAAAGTTAGGATTTCCACTCAGGTCTTCTTGACTCTGTCTTTCTATCCACTTCGTGGATTATATAAAAATGGCTTTTGTACAAATTAAGTATATCCAGGTAGAATGAGAAAATGTATGGACTGAGGAAAAATCTTTGCACAAACATTTCTGGCAAAGTTCAACATCCAAAATCCAAATGGAATTCATACAAATCTACAAACTCTCCAATCAACAGCTGGTCAACAAGCAGCATTTAAAAGAAGAAATGCAAACTCTAACCATCTAAAAGTTTTTAACATTACACAAAGAGATCAAAGGAAGAGGAAAAGGTACCATATATATGGAAAAAAACATTTATAGCAGATTTTTGTGATGGCAAGGAACTGGAAACTGAGAAGGTACCCATCAATTGGGAAATGGCTGAACAAATTATGATGTAAAATGTCATAGAATATGATTGTGCTGTAAGAAATGACCAAAGGGAATGGCTTCAGAGGAACTTGAGAAGACTTACCTGAAATGATTTCAATGTGAAATGAGCAGAATCAGAATAATAATTTATATAATAACACTGCAAAAAGAAATAATTTTGAAAGACTTAGGAACTCCGACCAACTGTGATGTCTCAGGATGAGGACTTATGATGAAATATAAGGAGGCTGTTGACAAGAAAGCACTAATCTCCGTGAAAAGATTCAGAGCAGCATTACTTGTGATGGCATAGCTTGGAAACAAACCATGAACCTAATAACAGGGGAAAGGTTCAACATAACAAAGGCTTAAAACTATCAAATGCACATTTTGGGCAGCAGTAATCATCCTTTGATACCGTTTTTAAAAACTGTTTTCAGGATCATACATTTCAGGATCATATATCACACAGCAGATTGACACAGAATTTGTCAAAAGTAAAAACCAACCAAACAAACAAAAACTGAAACACAAAACCACCCAAAACAAAACCAAGCAGCTGCACTTCTGCCTTTACTTCCTCTTCTCAATCCCCAATAATTTGAGTTCTGACCATACAATTCAAACTGCCCTCTGAAGTTACCAGTGATATCTTAATTGCTAAACCTTCTCTGTCTTCTTTCAGTTTTCATCCTCCTTGACCTCTCCCCACCCAAGGCTTCCAAGATACTGGCTTCTCTTCTTGACCACACCTTCTCGGCCTTCTTCCCAGGTTTAACCTCCTCCTGCTTCTGCTGCTCCCATGGGTGTTCCCCAAGGTTCTGCCTCTTTCTCTTGATGTTTTACATTGATGTTCTCAAGGCTCTACAGGAGACACTCCCAAAGCCACACATCCACTCATTATTTATTTCTCACTTAAATTTCAGACTCATACATCAACAACTGTCTGTGGGGCAACTCACCTGGCTGTCCCAAAAACTATTCAAACTCAGTATTTTGAAACTGAGCTTAGCATTTCCTCCCAAAATCTAATCCTTCTCCCAACTTTCCCATTACTGTTAATAGTACCAGTATTCTTCCCAGGTAAGCAGGTTCAAAGCGTTAGTCTATCTTGGACTGAGTCATATTTCTCAACTATAAAATAGGATAATAATAGCACTGACCTTACAGAATTGATAGAGGATCAAATGAGATAAAATTTAGTGCAGTGTCTAACAACACATAGCAGACATTTAATAAACACTTGTCCCCCTTTCCTGAGGCAGCTAGATGTATGCACTGGATAAGAGTGCCAGACCTAGAGTTAGGAAGACTTGAGTTCAAATCTGGCTTTAGACACTTACTAACTGTATGATCTGGGAAAGTCACTTAAACCTCTGTTTGCCTCAGTTTCCTAATCTGTAAAATGGGGATAATAATAGCACCTCCCCCTTCCCTCAATTCCTGTGAGAATCAAATCTGCGTAGTGCCTGGTACAGAGTAGGTACTATATTATGTAAATATGTATTTCCTCCCCGACTTCTGCTCACTCACATTTATTATTCACAATGTTTTCCCATCATATTTCATCTGGATCTGAATAGAAGGACAGGGTTGGGGGGGAGGAGAATCAGGATAGTGATGGAATTGGGTTGGAATGGAGGAAAGGGAGAGTTCAGGCAGAAGAGATTTCTGCCTGAAATCAAAGGGTTTCTCACCGAAGATGTGGCCTGGATGAGTGGGGTTGCATTTTCTTGTTCCCCGTTTACCCAGTTGACATCAGCTCCATGGGCAAGGGCATCAGCCATGGTGGGAAGAGATGGGGTTGGCCCAGCGGCCCAGAATAGCAAGGCCCCAGGGTGTAAGCATCTCAGTTCACCAGAGGGGAGCGCTGTTGGGGGTTTAACCATTAGTGTGGGGATATATCCCTCAGCCCTGGCCTTCCATGCCCTGATGTAGAAATGACAGTGCAGAACGAAGAAATATCCAGGTTAAACTACAGGGAAGCCAATCTGGGGATTATAGTAGGGGAGGCAGAAGCTCAGGTCCAGATCTAAGTCCCTTAGGAGAGCAGAAGGGAGGGAGCTCCAAAACTATGGTTAGCAAAAAGCGTACAAGGCTGGATATGGAAGCACTGGGTTGGATTGCTTGGTCCTACTCTAACTCCTTAACCTAGTTTTAAGGATATTCTGGCCCTGATAAACTCTCCAACCTTTCTTCCTACACCCCAATATCATCCTTTTGATCCTGAAGCTGGTCTCATGCATTTAGAAGGGTCAGTGACCATGCCTTTTACTCTACCTTTGCTTACACCATTTCTGCTTGAAACATCTTCCCCATACCCCTAATCTACTCTTTGCAGCTCCAAATCCTTTTCATCTTCCCAAACCCAACCCAACATAGCCTCTTCCAAATGTTCTTCCTTACCACCCTGGCCTACAGTACAGTACCTCTCCCCTCTGAGTAGTGTCTCTAATCTTTACAATTAGGACATACAATATAACTCAGTTACAGTTTTGAACTTTTCTCCCATTATTTTGGCCTTACAATTTCATTGTCCCTATTTAGATCATCAAGGTCAGGGACTGAGCGACACTAATAGTATGCCCATAGCAACAGTTTGAAATGTCTCTCCAAGAAGATCTAAAAATCCCTTCCAGTTGATTTGTATACATACCTGGTTTGGCCCCCATGTTCCCTGGTCGAGGTGCAAGCTGGGGTTTAGGGGGCAATGGAGGCTGCCCTCGGGGGTGTCCACGCCCCACTTTTCGTCCCCTGACCACAGGAAGCTTGGTCAGAAATTTTTTCTCCACATATTTGGCATGAATCCATGCCTCTTTCTCCTGCCTTATTTGGGAAGGGGGGGAGGGGAGGAGAAAGTATAATAGCAGAAGGAAGGATGAAAACAGGATAATTTCCCCCTGTAATCCTAGGGCTCCTAATCTTCTCAAATGTCTTCCTTTCTCAGGATCCTTCTTCCTGTCCAAACCTTCAGTCTGTCAGTTCTCCCCCACCAGCGTCACTCAGTCCCAGGAAAACCCAGGTAACTAAAACTCAGTTTCTTATGTCTGCTTATTAAACCCTTCCTATCTTCCCCCACTCCCAACCCCTTACCGAGAACAAGTTGGTCCAGGTTTCTTCACAGACATTTCCTGTATTCGAGCTTCATAGATCTGGTTGATGACAACATTCCCCAACTCACACATCAGCTTCAGGGAATGGTGGAGATCATGTGAGAGAACAGGCATGAAGTTACAGACAAGACTTTCCAGTACCCCACCACCCACCCACCCCAAGCTCCTGAAGGCTTCCCTGTCCCTCTGTTTGTCTCTCCAATTACTACTCCAATTCTTTTCTAACTGTACTGTAATCACCTTCACCAGTTCAGGCTCCCAGGAATCAAGGGTCAGAGAGCGGACTTTGGAGAAATGAACCCCTAGGCTTCTGCAGAAGAGGGACAAGAGAAGGACAAGGCCAGTAGGTCTGAAGTTTTGTATAAAGAGTTCACAAAGAAAGGGGGGGGCAGTATTTGAGTGCACACATATACCTCCCCCCAGTCAAGAAAGTTCAAGCTGGTAAGAGACAGAGACCAAGGTAGAGTCATTTAATTTTCTGTGGTTTCCTGATGGGGTTAGACCAACAGCCCAGTGAACTGCATGTTTAGACACTGCTAAACTTTTATTATGCATTTTTAAACCTGAGCCTCTTGGGATATGACAGGCTATTGAGATTAAACCTTCTCCAAACCTTGGTGCTAGGGGCTCTGTGCCTTGTATTGGAAACTTATTTTGAAAAGACTGCTACAGCTTTGAAAACAGGAGAAAATCATGCAGTGTATTCCCTTTTGGTGTTATTGCTAAATAAACTATAAGATCTTCAAGGGCAGACTCTGTTTTTCTCCTCTGTGTTGTCTCCTCTTAGTGCCCAACTTGAGCTTTTAGCCCTTAGCCTGGTGAATCGATCTGAGAGGAGACATGATAGCAGCAGCCACAGTGGGACTTGAGAAGCTGACCCTCACCAAATGCTGCTCTTATTTAATTTCACATTTTTCTCCTCTCCATTTTAGGGGGACTGAGCTCCTTTCCAGTCACCACTTTCCTTTTTTCGTTCTTCAGACTCATACCCAGAGAGGGGTGTGGCTCCTGTTTACCTAATGACCCTGTTTAATAAGAACCTTCCAGCCTCCAGTCCTCAGTCTGGAGAAGAGGGAGATACACAGATATGGGGGAAACTACGGAATTGAAGACCAAGAGTCTGAGGAGGGAAAAGTAAGGCTTGGTGAAAGGGGGTGGGGAGGTGAAGCACTAAAGCCCTAGGAAGAAAATGAATAGACAGGAGGGGTTATGATATGGGGAAGGCATCTCTGGGCCTCAATTTCTTCCTCTGTTAAGTGAGGGGGTTGGACAAGATCAGCATTTCCTTGTGTGCTTTGGAATGCTGGTGTTCCCTGTGATGTGAATGGGAGCTCTGTGTAAATATGTCTACGCCTGTGATCTTTTCCCTTGAAAATATTAAATGTGAAATTCTTTTATCTAACACATTTTTACATGTAGTCATTTTTTTGTTTAAAAAAAATTAACTCAATGACCTCTATTTTGTTCCACCATTTCCTAGACTTCTCTTCAAACCTGTTATAGTCCAAACTCTCAGATACTTCCAACCAGACTGGCATCTGTGAATTCTGCCAAGAGATTTCAAGTCTCCAACTGTTCTTCAGGTAAACTGATTTGGGGAATTTGTGGGCTAGAAATTCTCAGAGGTTCTTTCCATCTTTGGCATCCTAAGGTTTTATGACCGTAGGGAGTGATTAAGGTCATTGGTCTAATACACCAAGGGGGTAGCACAGGAGTTCCAAAGGGCTTGTATAAAGGATTTGGGGGCCAGGTAAGCAGGATCTTCCATAGTATAGAGAAACAAGAAATGTGTTAAGGGTAAAGAGAGGATGCCCAAGGAGTTCCCTGGGAGATATTCTGAAGATAAATGTTGTAAGATAAGGGTTGGGACCTGTGGATTCCAGAGCATTGGATGCAGAGGGTCACGCCAAGATTGATGCTTGCCCATTCTGGTGCAGGTTCCCGGCAATCACAGCACTGGGCATTCCCCTCCACACTCTGTACCTGGGCCACCACACGTCCTGCCACACTGGACCCTCGGCCTGTCCCCCTGGATGCTCCTCCACTAGCCAAGGTGGAGGCCAAGCCTGAGGCCAAGTGAGAGGGGCCCTGCAGGAAAAAAATACCTCAGAAGATACCCCACAAACTCTTGGAGTATGACTAATTAAAAGATTAAGACAGCTCAGACTCCTTCTACTTCCCTCTCAGTCTCCCTTTGCCCTAGATGAATAACAATGACTCACATTTAAAAAGAAGCTTTGAGGCTTACAAAATATTTTCAGGTGAGACAGAATAACTGGAGACTTGAACTCTAGAGTGTATAGAGAGACCTAGGATTGCTCTTGTGCTGACCAGAGCACAGGATAGCAAGGAAATCATCAGCAAATTATAGCGATCACAATCCCTGTGAATTGCATAGAACACCAAGGGTAGGAAGCAGGGAGAAGAGGCAGGTGACAGCAAGGTCCTAATTAGTTTCACCTACAGAGCCCTGGGAACATCTGCTGGGCTCAGGTGTATGAGGTACAATCAAGAACTAAAAAGGCTCTCAGACCAGATTTACACTTAGATGAAGACCTGGAGAACCAGAGGAGGGAACAGAGGAACAGAGTCAATTCAAAGATTAGACTTAATCCTAGCCCAGGGGTGGGGAACCTAGGCCTTGAGGCCACTTGTGGCCTTCTAGGTCCTTGGGTTCAGCCTTTTCACTGAGTCCAAGTTTTACTTTTATTAAGGGGATTTGTTCTGTGAAGTCTGGATTCAGTCAAAGGGCTGCATGCAAGGACCTAGAGGACCACACATGGCCTTGAAGTTGAAGGTGTCCCACCCCCATCTAGCCTAAAAGTCTCTGCTAAGGGCTGGGCTGCTTCATGAGTGTGGCTCATTATATCCTCATCTTCCTGACTCAGAGAGAAACTCAGTAATCACATATGATCCAGCAGACGGTAACCAAAGAGCAGCGGGTGGCCCAAGAAGGTGACCAGCTGGAAGACCATCCGAGGTACCCAGCAGAGTAGCACATCTGTAGCAGCCTCGAAGATATAGGCAGATGTAATACAATATAGCCTGTCTGCATCGGGGAGGGACTTAGGGAGTTCTTGTCACTTAATTTGCCTTGTCTCAGTCATCTAACTCTTCACAATCCCATTTAGGATTTTCTTGGCAAAGATACCAGAATGGTTTGCCATTTCCTTCTCTAGTTCATTTTTACACATGAGGAAACTGAGGCAAATGGGGTCACGTGACTTGTCCAGGATCACCCGGCTAGATGTCTGAGGCCAGATTTGGACTTGGGAAGATGAGTCTTCCCGACTCCAGGACCAGCACTCTGTGCACTATGGCGCCACCTAGCTGTCGGATTAAATGTCTTTGCTTTGAACTAACTCGACCCTTCTGGTTGGCCTAGTAAAACGAAAGGCGTTGCTAAAGTTTCACAGACTTTCATTCTGAAATGATGCTGCACCCACAGATTGCCCATAACCTAGTGTAGTTTTCTGGGAGGGGCTACAAGGGAGAAGGGTCGTATGTTGAAAACCAGCTATCAGATAGTAGTTACTACTTTATAGATGAGGCAACAGAGGGCTGGAGAAATTAACTTGCTGAATGTCACATAGCTATTAAGTGGTAGGAGCTGGGATTCAAATTGAGATCCACTAACTTGGAATCTAGTGTTTTGGGTTTTGTTTCCCTTCATTGCCATTTCCTTGCTCACCCACCTGGTCTAGAGATCCTCTCTCCTCCTGGGCCTGACTGAAGGCAGTAGCGATGCTGCTTTGCACAGCACTGACCCACAACTGAAGAAGTTGTTCTGAGTCGGCCTGGAGGAGGCAGGACCTGGGAAGGTGATGAAGAGGGTTACAGGGCCAGGATGTAGAGGCACAGACAGACACGGGAATGATTGTTGTTGTTCAGTTGTGTTCAGCTCTTTGTGAGCTCTTTGTCATTTGGGGTTTTCTTGGCAGAGATGCTGGAGTGGTTTGCCATCCCTTCTCTAGTTCATTTTGCAGATGATGAAACTGAGACAAACAGGGTAAAGTGACTTGCCCAGGGTCACACAGCTAGTAAGTGTCTGAGGCTGGATTTGAACTCAGGAAGAGGAATCTTCCTGATTCCACTCCATCCATTGGGCCACCTAGCTCCCCATAAGGATACCACCCCAAATTTAGAGAGTTAGTTTGTGTTTACAAAAAACTCTCCATACAGTACTCCCATGAAGTAAACAGTACGAATATTATCTCCTTTTTCTCTTAGAGGAAGCTGAAGGTCATATCATTAGTGAAGATCAAGAATCAAAAGCTCAAGACTTGGGTAAAGAGGAGGAAGATGTGGGGAATAAAGGACAGGCCCTCTTCCCAACTTCTCCTCCCTACCCCACTCCACTCCACCCTGCCATCCCTCACTTGCTGGGGGAGACAACTTCAAAGCAGAATCTTCTTTCAGAGTCAGGACAGAGTTTCACTGTGCACAGTCGAAGATCATCCACAACCACAGTCATAGGATCCTAAGGGATGGAAAGATGTCTGGTCTGCTAGCCATCTCTCACGGTCCTTGGGCCCACCCTGAAGCCAAGGACTCAGACATCTCGCCAATAGACCGTCAGTCTCTACCCCTTTCAGGAACCCCTGTTGTGTTTTAAGGCCCCAAACACTTCTACTCACCCTGTATCTCTTCTGATAAACCAGTTGGTTGTTCTGAATGGTGAACCAGCGTCTAGGATGGGGAACTTAGAGTAAGAAAGAATGGATGGGATGGAGGAAAGTGGGAAGAGGAAGGAAGAAACTAGGGGAACTAGGTAAAAGTAGGGGAACACAAGACTGTTTTTCATTACTTAGTATACTTGAGCAAAGGGCTAAAAGGGGTATGGGAAAAAATACTTGGAGGAAGAGAAGAGTGGGGGGGGGGATATATAACCATCTGCCTCCATAGAAGAATTAGGTATGGCATGGGTGAAATCACCCTAACAAAGTTAAAATCAAAGAATCATAGAAGGTCAGAACTGGAGAGACCCTCAGAGATCACTAATCTAAATCGCTTATTCTACAGAGGAGGAAACTGAGGGCCAGAGAGGGATAAAGACTGGCCAAAGGTCAAAGTGAGTCAGTGGGAAAGCTTAGTATAGAATTCAGGAAGGGAAGTGGTAGCAGTGACCTCACCTGCTCCAAGTTTTGAAAGCATTACTGGCCCTTTTGAAGAGGTGGCCTTCCATCACCAGCCCCCCTGCTCCTTCCTTCAGGCCTGGTTCAGGTTCCTCTCCACTTAGCTCCTGGAGAGAGGAACAGAGTCCGAGATGATGGGCCAGTGTGTCTGGTAGGCAGAGAACAAAAACTTTCCTGCCCCCATTCTACCACTCCTCACTTGCTCCTTCAGCAACACATGTCTCTGCTCCATGTCTCTTTTTTGCCTTGCAGACTCCAGGACCAGCTTGTGCAACTGTAAGTAAAGGACAGAGAGGAATCATGGCTGTAGTCACCAAGCTCCCATCATCCCTGGGAAGTGGGGACAAAGTGGGCATGGGGAACGGAGGAAAGTTAGAAGGAGGACCTCACCCACTGCAGCCTGACAAAAATCTCTAATACACACTTCTCTTGTGCCAGTTACTTTTGTACATGTTCCTCCACCCACACCACAGCCTCTTACATTTGCCCTTGAAACTTCCCCCCCCCCAAAAAAAACCAACAACTTTCCCCATCCTCAGCTTCTTAACTCTACCTCCTATACCATCCCAGGCATCACTCACCTGAGCCCCCAGCTCTTTGTGGTAGACTTCTAGCCCATTCAATTCTTCATGACCCAGTTGGAAGTATATTGCCTGAGCTTCCACCAATCGAAGCACCTTGGAGGGTAGAGCAAGGAAATGCATAATCAAGAAATCATAGCAGTTGAGTTGTGGGGACAGGAAGGCAATGGCTTCCTACCAATAGCCCTAATGTAAGGAACTAACCTAACTTCTTTTCTACTTCGATATTATCTCTAGATGGCTTATAAAATATGGAGTCAGAACATCTTGAGTTGGTGTTCCCTAAACCAGTCTTCATACAAAAGCCAATTATATTGAAAAGAGGTAGGAGAGTTAAATGGTAATTCTTTATGGAACAATATAGTTCTGTGGATTTTATTTACCTGGGTGGTTTTTCTCTCCCTCTGTCTTCAATCCTCTATGTTTAAATGTCCAGGGGAATGCTTTTTATATACGTTTTATTGTGCTGTGCTGAAAGTTGCCTGAGTGTTAGGCAAAGAAAATGCCAAAGATTTGGGCAATGATAACTCTGAATCACAAAATCAGCAAAAGACATGTTTGTATCTCGAGATCCCTGTGATACAGGGATGCAGTGGAGCTAGGAGGAAAGGAGAGCTTGGTATGTGTTGACAGCTCTTTGCTTTTTTTTCTGTCTCCATTTTTCATTGTTTTGTTGCTATTCTCTATCAGGATGTTTTTTTCTTGCACAGAATGAGTTTGCCTCAATCTCTCACCTTTCTATCCCACCTCCATCTTCCCAAAGCCCTATTGACCCAACTTACGAACTCCATGATGTCAAACTTCTTCTTGTCCTGGATCACATTGATCTGAGGAACACAGAGATAAAGGCCAATCCTCCAAAGAACTTGGATGGAAGGTGGAGGCGGAGGCAAGATAGGGGGTGGGAGGTGGGAACAGGGAGGAGACAGAGCAGATTCTCTAATCCCCAGAACCATACCACTAGTACAGAATCAGAGAATGTTAGAGCCAGAATGTCTTTGAGAAACTCAACTTCCTCAGCTGAGTAAACTGAGGACCATGGGATATGACTCCCCTTAGTCCCCATATCTTCATCATCATTCCTGCTTCTCCCATCCTCAACCTCCTACTCTAGAACACTGGGAGGGACTAAAGCATTGCTAAGCCTTATCACATTGGTGAGAGGAGGAGGAGGAGGAGAAGGACGATAGAGTGTCACCTGTAACACATAGTCCAAAGCCCGCCCTTGGTAGCCTGCTCTGACTGCCTTCAGTGCAGACATTGCTTCTTCTGCTTCATGAGCCCGGCGTCGGGGGACTTCAGCATTGTGACTGAGAGCTGCCTCCAGGGACTCTGCTCCTCTCCAAAACTCTCTTCGGGCTTCCCAGAAACCACGGAGACTCCTAGGGAAGAAATGAAGGATCAAAGACTTACTGCAACCCCCCAAAAGAAATTATGGTGTACATAAGGTTAGAAGAGCCCTCTTCACATACTCCCAACTTAGATGATACATTTCTAAACATGAAGCTTCTGGGAAATGATTAAAGATGAGGAGGTCCTATTTTCTTCAGAATTTGGGGCTATGTGTGGAGGCTATGTTAATAAATGATATCTAGCTTTGGAGGCTAAAAATGGGGAGGAATGTAGGGTTGTGTAATGCTCTCCCTTCCTTTAATTTTGGGAGGTTCTTGAGTCTTCCCTTCAAAGAGATCTCCCTGAGGAGTTAGGGGAAAAGGAGACAGGGTACTAGGGAAATGAGAAGACTTAGCATGACTCCAGATTAAAAAAAAAAACAAACAACTTACTCCTTCACAAAGCTCTGGATCTGTTGCTTCAGTGTCTGTTGAGTGGCATTCAAGAGGTCCTAGTAGAAAGCAGGGGATTAGAGCCTGAAACATTGCCTTTAAAAAAAGGGAGATTTCTGCTCCCTGTAGTCCTCCCCCATCCTCCATCCTACCCCACTCACTTCATGGCAATTGATTTTGTGACTCAGGCTCTCTGTAAATTTGTCCAGGCATTCCTAAAGGAAAATAAGGTAAGTGAGACCCCAGTGAGATACATCCCTAGAACTTGACACCACACTCGGCCCCTGACTTTTGCCCTTTATCTCCAAGTTTAATAAATTCATGTGTAAGAGAGGAGGAATAGAATTAGATTAGCATTTTTCAAATCATGTTCTGAAGAACATTAGAGTTCCTTCTTAAGGAAATGCTGCTGCTAGCAATATCTTTTTCTCTAAAATATTAAATATGAAATGTCTGTATTAAACATGGCAACTTTTGGCTTTCTCCTCCCTATTTTGTCCCCAGATTTCCATGTGATCACAAGGTGAGGTTATCTACCATTTATGTTGGTTCTATCAGTATACTTCCAACTCCAAAGTGATGAGTGGTTGAGTTAATATAGAAAACTCTGGCCTAGACCTCTGAGGTGTCTTTCAGCTTGTAAGATTTACTATTCTGGGATGATATTGTATTCATTGTGTTCATCATTCCCCAAAGTCTCATTTCTTAAATAAACTCTCTATCTTGGTTAGACTGCTCTCTCTGACTTCTCTCCTTTTCTTAAGTTCTTCTTTCTTCCCTTGACTCCTCCCATTTTAAGAAGCCTCTACTACCCATTTCTTGGGTTTTCCTTCCCTTCTCCACCCCTTCTGCTCCCATGAAAATTCTTCTTTGAAAAGAAACTCTGAGCTAGGCTTCCCATTCCTCTTTCCCTTCTGATGCCTCATCTCTGGGACTTACAGTCATCATGGGCTCTGGAGGACCCAGGTTTGAGAGTTCCTGAATGCCACTGATGAAGGCTCGACTAGTAGCGAGATAATGGCGCCCACTCTCCAGTAGGCTAGAACCGAGCTTGAGGAGCTGGAGAATAAAGAAAAAAAAAATGGCACATAAGGGTCCAATTCAGAGCTCCCAAAATCTATTCTCTGACCTAGAGACACCTTTAGGCTATGCTTTTCCACCTTCCTCCCCAAATATGCCTCTCTAGATCATCTTCCCTCAGATTTCACCAATCACCCTATAGCTCCCATGACGTGGCAAGTAGGCCAAACTCCTCACTGTTTCTGCACGTGCACTGAGATCTTGGCTTTCGTTCACATCATTTTCTAACCTCCTCATCCTGTCTCCAATTCACCTTCATGCGCCAGAATTCTATTTTCCTTTCAAAGCCCAACTCTGGTTGTACCAAGAAGCCTTCCCAGTCCATTCTGGTCCATAGGGATCTCTCCCCTCCTATGAACTTCTAGAGAGCACTGATACTATCTTACTGTTTTCTAAGTTTCATGTACCAATTTTATATTGCCCTAAAAGAGCAAAAAGTTCTTCAGAACATAGACTTTTTTTAATTGAAGAAAGAATCCTGGACGTAAGAGTTGGGAAACCAAGGATTTAAGTCTCAGGACTACCATTTATTACCTTTGTGACCTTTGGCAAGTAACCTAATCTCTCCCGTTTTTCCCATCTGTAAATGAGGATAGTAATAATTATGCCAAATTACTTCATAATGTTGAAAAGGGAAACATTTTGTAAATTTTAAAGAGCTATGGAAATGGGAGCCTTTTTTTTAATACCCTGAATGTCTTAGCTTGGTGCTGTGTACACAGTAGGTATTCAGCAAACACTTGTTGCACTGACTTCCCTGCTTCCCTAGATCCTCCCTCCTCTATCTAGAATCCCTTCCTCTGACTCAGTTTCTTCTCTTCTGACTCTGTGATCACCTTCTCCAGACGATTCTCCAATTCTGATATATCTGATTCCACCAATTCAATGGAAGCCCTAGGAAGGAAAAGGTCATAAAGTTCAAGGCCTGAACTCACATTCTGTTTACCACCATGGACATGCTAGGGGAAGGCAGGAAAGGATGGACAAGAAAAGACCATGATACCAAGGTGGAAAGGGGACTAGCCTTGAAGTCAGAGGATTTGCCTCTGCTATTCTCTATCTGTGTGACCTTCAAGCGAATCATTTTCTATCTCTGGGCCTCAGTTTCCTGCTCTGTAAAAACCTGGTGATCTCTAAGAGGTCTTTGTTCTCTTCAGTCTAGAGAAGGCTAAAAACCTTGGGTACTTTAGCAGACAGTGGGTAAGGCCATACACAGCCGGAAGGATCAAGAGAAGGGTGGATGTGGTAAGGACAGGAAATTCATAACCACCCCAGAAAGCAGGTGATGGGGGAGGGGAGCTCAGAGAGAGAAGGATGACAGTTATGGAGATTGAGAAGGCAGAAACAAACATATGGGCCCCATAGGGTGTAATGTCAGAGTCAGGGAAGCCTCCATTTTGGCCCCCATCCCCTTCCCTTTTCGGTCCTTACATGAAGTAGGTTCAGAAAAGGGTGCAGGAAATCACTTGGTATCTTTCCCTTGCCCTATCCTTTCCAGCACCTCCCTCACACTGACCCCCCCCCCCTCACATACACACACACACACACTCTCTCTCTCTCTCTCTCTCCTTCTCTCTCACACTCTCTTACCGGAATCGGGGGGAATCCTTTAGACACTCCTCAAAGTCAAGTTTGACCGTCATCTCTGGTGCTGTGGAGAAGAGGGCTAACTCTCTCTCTGGGGTGGAAGTGGAGATACAGAGAAGACTCTCCCCCAGAGGGGAGGAAGGGGATGATGTAAGAATTTAAGGAGGAAAAGCGTCTATCTCTAGGGCAGGGGCAATTATGGGGGAGAGGGTTCTCTAATCCCAGGGGGAAGAAGGGGCTACAAATGTAGAGGCTCTCACCCTATGGGGTCAGAATTGACAGGGAGTGGCAGAAGGTGGGGCCTGAGGTTGGTAGAGGAGGTCTGAGATCAGAGAAGTAGCTGGTCCCACCCCTTCCAGGGTGTCTGACCCATTATGTTGCTTCCTTCCCCAGGTCCCTGAGTTTCTGTGGCCTTCATTCTCATTCCTTATTCTTTGTCCCCACAATTTCTCCTCCAACTTTGTTTTGTTCCAGATTTTCCAACTTCACGTTACTGTTATACCCCTTAGTCATATACCATGTAATATTATTGTGCCTTGTTACCTCACTTCCTGGGCCTTTCTGTGTATCTTCCCTTTCATACTTCTCCCCAAATCCCTCCCTGCTCTCCTACCATTTTCTTATTCCCCAGCACCCATCCTGTTCACTGAATTTCATGCACCTGGACTCCTGACTCCTCTTTCTTTTTATTGTCCATCTCTGGGTGGCCATGGCCTGGGGGGGTGGGGTGTCTGTAGTGTCTTCCCCTCCCCCTCTTCTCCAGCTTCCTGAGTCTGCTACATCTTCCATTGAACAGTATCCTCCTCCTGACTCCAGTGTAGACGAAGTGTCTCATCTGGAGGGTGGGGGGAATTATGGGGGATTAGGATTGGGGAGAGTTATTAGGGATGGGGTAGAGAATAAAATGCATTTTGTAGTCAAGCATTCCCAAGGGAGAAATGGGAATACCTATATTGCCGAACCAAATGGCTCCCAAGGTATGAAAGGGAAAGGGAAGCTCCTATCTTCACCTCTTTCTATTGTTATTCTGAATGTTACATTTTTAGGGAGCCCCATTATACTCATAAGGCACTTTTACATGTCACTTATTTTAGTCACAGTATGACAGGGTAGTACATAATTATTCTCCTTTTACAAGTGGAGAAATTGAGACCCAGAGGGGTGAAGGAACTTCTCTCCAGGGGGCCTATAGCTAGGGAGAGACCATCCTGGGACTTGACCCTGGGTTTTCTTGCTCTTTTCACAAACTCACAGTAATGATACTTTCAGTGAAGACACCACCTTCTTTCTGTTTACTGTTTTATAAGACACTTTCAGATCATATACCCATTAGGGTGGGAGGGGTTCTCATGAAATGAGAAAGCCACCAGGGCCCCCACCCCAATTTAACTGTGACCTCCCACTTGTAGCCTTAGCTCCCCTTCTACCTCCGGGTATGTTCCAGGTCCAATACTGCCCTGTGACTTACGCCTTCTTTCAGGCCCTCCTGGGGCCCCCTGGCTTTCCCCAGTATCTTTGCCTGGAATCCTTGTGCTCTTCCAGCTCAGTTCCTTGGTTACCAGCCATCGACACCAGCCAGACATCACAGGGGACTCATTGTGCTTCTGTGTTAGGGTTGTGCCTGGGAAGTTTGCGGGGGAGGAATCAGACCTTGAGTTCCCTGAGCTGTGGGAAGGGAAAGAGGGGGTGGAACCTAGAAGGATCTGGAATAGGGTAACTGGGAGGGTCTAGGAAGGATTCTTGATTGGTTGGGAGAAGGAACAGAATTGGGGTTAGAGGTAGGCAAGATGTCTCTGACAAAAACAGCTGGGAAATGGGGTAGGGAGTGGAATGTATCATATGATTTCCATGTTCTAGGATTAAAACACAGCTGACATTTATGCTCCCATCTATCAATAATACTGCTGTTAGTTTTAAATACTTTGGAAAAGTTATCTTTTCAAAAATTAAAACATATTCCCCTTTTAGGGGGCAGATAAGGAAGGGGGGGGCTGGGAACCAAGGAACATTTTAAATGATTTTTTATAAATGCTTACATTTTTAATGGCAGAACCCCCAATCTACACGTTCCTTAGATACTTATTTTTGTATAATCAAATGTTTGTATAAAAGGGAAAAATCAAAGCCTCACAAATAACTCACTAAAGGCATTGTTGAAGCATGCCAAGGGAAGGGGAAGGGGAAGGGGATAAGCATCTTATATGGCATCTGCTATGTGCCAGGCACTATCACTAACTTTTCATATATCTCATTTAATCCTCTCAACAACTTTGAGA
>CM053584.1:186160558-186184470 GCA_028627135.1 Pseudochirops cupreus | reverse complement strand
GAAGGGGCTGGGTTAGCAAGCAGCAATAGGCATAGCTGGGGAAATCTAAGAAAGTAGATGGGTTTGGGAGCAAAGGGAGGCACACTGAGATCTCCTGGGGAAAGGTAGTGTCATGGGCCCCCTCACCAGGCTGAGACTGTGTTATAGTGATGGTCAGAGGCTTCTCTGTTGTAGCCTTCTGTTCTCCATTGGGTGCTTGCCCAGCAAGACCAAATAGGTGGACTCCCTGGGAGGTCAGGGGCTTCTCTATCACCCAGGTCAATCCAGAGGTGCCTGTAGGGACCCTGGGGGTCAGATATTGGAAGGCAGCCACCTGACCCCCTAAGCCAATGTCTCCACCTTCCACTCCAGTTAGTTACCACTTGGCCCACAAACCTACTTCCCCTATCTATACATACAGTGAAAGGTCCCCCCCCCACCACCTTCACCCTAGCTGTAACAATTATAAAGTATTACAGGTAGAAGAGACCTCACAGGCCACATTAAGTCTAACCTCTTTATTTTATATATGACAAAATTGAGGCCCAGATTACAAAATTGATTTGAAGGTCACACATACACAGCAAGGCAGTGCCAGAGCTAGTACTAAGAACTCATGATCCTCCTGACTCCCATTCCATTCCTCCTCCTACAACTCAGGGCTGCCTCACCATCTTTCTGCTCTTTGTCTGTATCCTCTTCCAAATCTGTGGGTATTGCCACCTTCAGGAATGTCCCTTTGCTGTAATATTCCTTCCCACGGCAATCAAACTCCCCATGCTCTGGTGGGGGCTGGGGCAAGGCATGGCTTCCCCCATCAGGGATATCTGAGGATTCTTTCTTATGTTAACCAGGACTTCCAGGCCACCCCTTCCCTTCCTTGTGAGATACATTTTATTCACTGCCTACCTCCCACCCTGGGAGGTCTCAAATCTTAAGGCATTTAATTTAACTTAAATCACTCATCTAATTTCATTTAGGGGCAGCTAAATGGTACAATAAAGTGTCAGTTATCTTCTCGAGTTCAAATCTGGCTTCAGACACTTACTAGCTGTGTAACCTTGAGCAAGTCACTTCACCCTGTTTGCCTCAGTTTCCCATCTGTAACATAAGCTGGAGAAGGAAAAGGCAAACCACTCCAGTATTTTTGCCAAGAAAACACCAAATAGGGTCAAGAAGAGTCAGACAGGACTGAACAACAATAACAACAAAATTTCATTTGCTTCCCCCATTTTATGATGTTCACACCAATCCTTCAGTGTAACCTTTCTCCCCCTTGTTGTAGCTTCTGTCCCTCTAAATTGGAAAGGCCCCCTGAGGTCCTTATTCCCTCCGGAGTACAGTAGTAGGAGGGAATGAGGAATATTAGGCCCCTTTCTCTGTCTAGAATCTCTTCCCCACAGAGCTTTATGGGAGAACCTAATCTTTGTGGGGAGGGTAAGGAGGGTGAAGAGGAAGAATCATGATCTTCAATACACACATGTTCAACCAATTCCTATGTAGCAGGCAGTTAGAGTATGCAGTTGTATGAACAGATCCTATAGTTCCATGAACGTCCCAACTTCCTGTCCTCTCCACCTCCCATCCTCACTTCTTCTACCTCATTTGGGATACTCTCATAACCCTCCCCCCCTCCTTCTCTGCCTTCAGAGACTGAGACTTGGACCCAAGACCAAGTATATCAGCCAGCCTTGGAATTTCTCTTAACTAAAGATGCTGCTTGTCTTTTCTCCTGTGGTTGGGGGAGTGGGGTCTTCAAGAAGTGAAGGATGATGAATGACTCCCATGAGTCCTTGAGACAAACACCAAGGCTGGCTAGCCTCTAAGATTGCTACTATATTGTAGTTCTTAGTCAATCTCACCCATTCCTTACTCTACTTCCTCCCTTACTTTTAATAGACCCCTTAGTCAATCTCACCCATTCCTTACTCTACTTCCTCCCTTACTTTTAATAGACCCCTTAGTCAATCTCACCCATTCCTTACTCTACTTTCTCCCTTACTTTTAATAGACCCCTCCTGTCTTTCCTTCCTACTCACCCCTACAAACACTGGGAATCTAGTTTGGATCTGGGATCTTTCCATAGAGCTTAAGTGGGCCAACTGTTTTCTTGGGAGACCTAGAGGGAACTGACTTACCTGGGGGCTCTTCTTCATCATCCTGTGCAGTGAGTTTCTGAGCTTTTAGGTACTTCCCCTCATCATAGTGAGCCTTACGACGCCACTCAAAATCTTTCTGCACTATGGAATAGGAGAGAACTAAGCTCTTGGGGCCAATAGTTGAGCTTGACAACCCCTGCCCCAGCCCTTGCCTGAAAGTCTCACTTTTTTTAGATGTTAACTTGTCCTTGGAGCCTGTGTTCTTATCTCCAAACTGAAGAACTTTGGGACAAAAACTGTCCAGTGATGCGAGCCTGGGGGAAGGCGGTAGAGGGGGCTAGAGGCTCTGGAAGGAGGGAAGGGGGAATGGGGGTGGAGGTGACAGAGGGCTCCCAATGGGGAGAGAAAGTTACAACTCCCAACATCTCTCAAGGGCAGATGACTCTACCACCAACTCTTTCTTTACGTCCGAGTCTGATGGGAGTTATAGTTGCTTCTATTATATGGGTCACTGAAGGGAGCCCCATGGACCCAAGGATTGGGTGTTGGTCAGACTCGCCTGGGTCCTTCATCAAAGAGAACTGAGGCCAGGGAGCCCCCACCTCTCAGCAAGCTCTTCAGGTGACACTGCCTGTGAGGTTCCGGCTCTCAGATCCTCATCACTGTCTTCCAGCCTAAGGATGTGGGGTGTGGCACGGAAGAGAGATGAGTGCCTTTGGGTAGAAACAAGCATCCATCTATCCAGACTAACCCTCCCACAATTTCTGGTGACTGGCTGGGGTCTGAAGTCTGAAGCCCTAGGGGAAGGAGGGGACCCTAGGGAGAAGGGTAGGGTGAGGTTAATCCCAGTCAAGGTCTGTGTACTGATTTCCATGTACTTGATGCGCAGGGACCTGTATTTGGCATGTGACCTGTGGTAGGGTGTGCTGGGCTCATCCACGTTCATGAGTCCGTAGTCCTTGCCCAATGGATGGTATGTGGCCAAGATATTCATCTCGTCCCAGTGTTGGGACTTCTTCCTGGATTGGAAGAGTCAAGGAGGTGTTCTGAGACCCCCACCAGAATTTTCGTGATTTTCGTGCCTCATTTTCCTTGTCAGTTCCTGGAAGACCTGGGGAACTCTAGGCTGAGGAGGTGCTTTCTGGTCTAAGGAATTCCACGTTTCAGACGTCAAGTTAAGCTTGTTGTCTCAACTGAAGTTGGACTAGATGTCTAAAGTCCCTTCTCTTCCAGCTCTAAATCCCTTGATCCTTCAATGTTCCTCACCCCTTTCTTGGCCCTTATATTCCAGTAGTCCTCAGGGGAGTCGCCCCCTCCCCCGCCCACGTGGCCCAAACCGACCGCTCCTCCCGCCTGCCCCCTTACTTCTCCCCACAGGGGATTCTCTGCACCAGGATGGAGCTGGTGTTCTTCAGGATGCCCCGGGGCCGCTCGTCAGTGGAGCTGGGGATTGGGCGTGGGCTGAGCCCTGCGCAGTGCAAGCTGGGGCTGACCACGCGCAGGCCAGCGGCAGCCCCATCCTGAAAGCCGGACACTGTCCTTTTCAGGCTGCCGTCTCCAGACACCGTGCCACCACCCCCTTCTGTGGCCCCTACAGCCTCCAGCTTCTCCATCTTGCCCACCCCGAGCCCGGGGCCCGCCCTCAGCTGCCCCGCCCCTCCACATAGCCCCACCCCCGTGACCCCGCCCCACCGCAGCCAGGGGGGGAAATCCGCACTCTACTCCCCCTTCCTCTTTACTCTCCCCTGAGGCCTCTCCTTCTCCGGCCCCCCTCGCCCCTCCCACCGGGGGAATGGAGGTGGGCGGAGTCATGGTTCGAGTGTGGGAGTCCGAGAGCTCAACTCCCTTCTCTGTTACCCCCTCCTTCAGCTCCCCCAGCACCTTTTTTTTGTCTCCTTCTCTGCTCCCCTCGTACCCAACCTGACCAATCACAGAACTTGGACCCTGGGAAGGCGGGCTTTCGTCATTGTGACGTCACACAAATATCTGCCCCGCCAGTTTATAGTGGTATTGGTGGGGAGAAAGGGGGACCCTCGGGCTTTTCGTTAAGATGTAGAGATTTAAGTTCCTTTTTGTTTGGGTTACCTGTGAGATTCAACATATTTGGGAGTTTCTGAATTTAGCCTCGATGGAAGTAACATTTTGGGCTTAGGTGGGGTAATTTGCCCTTTCCCAGCTTGTTTCCTGTTGTTATTAAAAATGATCTGACTGGAAGGCGTAGGGATGGTGAAGGTTGGACATGATGAGCTCAAATGTCCCTTCTAGTTATAATTCTCACGCAGCTTCACGTCCAATTTTTGGTTATCCGTTGCTATTGCTATACTTCATTATAAAATAAAAAGAAGGAGGTCTAAGGAAGAAGATTCTGGAAAAGGAGAAGGGATTTCTGCGGATCTGGGACTAGAATAGGATAGGTAATTTAAGGAAAGGTGTCCGCCACACTGCATAAGAACGACTGTTGCAAGGCAGCAGATTATTTCCAGACAACTGTTGCACAGCAAAGAGGGTATCCAGATGCGAGTACAATAGCTGTGGAAGAGCTCTTTGAGCGAAGTCGTTAAAAAGCCGAGGCTTCACCCGGGACGGGAAAAAGAAAACAGCACAACACGGGGAACTCGTTACCGTAAAGCAACAGGCTGCACGTTTAGACTTAGTTAGCCACTGCCTTTGGTAAGGAATTGTTATTTCTTGGCAGTAACAGGCAGGAAGTTGGGGGGGGGGTAGGGTGGGGCAGGGAACGCATCTCGGTAAGGGGCTTCCCGGCTGTCGTAAAGTAACAGTTGACATACGGCTGTTCTGACGTAAAGCAATCGCTTGCCTTTTGTGTCGCTAGGCAACAGTTTTCTGTGTTGCGGTCCTGAGTTGCGGACACGTAGGGGCTTGGAACTGCTAACAGTTGCTGCCGTGGTGTCGTAGGATTGGGGGCTGGGTCACACAAGAAACCTCTCCAGGTCCTCCTCCCCCCCCCCTCCCTGACACCAGCGGTCGGTTTGTTCCACGGCCTCGAAAAAACGGTACTTTCTAAGCTCGCGCTTCATCCGCCAAAAAGCGACGGTACCTAAGAGAGGGTTGTGAAAGAGGCATCTTACGCCAATCTGATGTCGCAAAGCGACTGCTCCACCGTGCCGTAAAGCAAACTCAGTGACTGCCGTCCTACGCGTTTCGGTTGCCCCCTCTCCTCCTTAAGTGCCTTTTATTTTCGATCCGGTTCCCGGTCCCCGCTGCCCAGGCTGCGCTTCACCTCTAGTGGGCGGGGCCGACCCAAGTGCCCGGCAGTGCCGTAAAGCAAACCCACCACCTTCCCTTCTTCCCCTTCGCGTTACCCGTGTAGGTTGCCAGGTTGCCAATAAGCGCAGCTGTCGCGCAGGCCCCGGTGTCAGTCAGCTTCTGAGCGGGCGGCGGCGGCGCTGGGGATGGCAGCGGGGGCGGGGGGGGGGCCGGGGGCCGGGGCGGGTGGTGGTGGCGGCTGCGGCGGCGGGGAGCTGCACCCGCGCACTGGACGGCTGGTGAGTCTGTCCGGGGGTGGCCGCACGGCGCGGAGGCAGCAGCCGGGCCAGGAGTTCAACCATGGGCTGGTGTTGAGCCGGGAGCCCCTGAGGGACGGGCGAGTCTTCACGGTGCGGATTGACCGCAAGGTGTGGCCCGGCCCCGGTGTGCGGAAGCAGGGAGGGAGGGAGGAGGAGGAGGAGGAGGGAGGGTGAGGGGGTCTCTGATGAATTAGTGGAGCAAATGCTCTCCGGGTCAGTAAGGGAAGAGCAGATTGAACCAAGGTAATAACAACAGAGACCCAGCCCTTGAGGAGCAGAGACTTGAGGAAGGTAGATGACATCTTTCTTTGTTCTATTTTCTGAGGACATGTCTCAGTAATGGAGATACTCAGACACGTAAAAAGACTCGGGGGATTGAAAAGACCAAGCAAGCCAAGGACACCAGTAGAAAGATCAGGAAGTCAAGGAAGCAGTCAGATAAAAGAGGAGGGACCTACTGTGGGACAGGAGACTAGGAAGGCCTTCAGTCCACTGGAACTATTTTCCTATGCCCCTCTCCCCACCCAACTCCTGATTCCCCATTTATAGGTGAACTCTTGGAGTGGATCTATTGAGATTGGAGTAACAGCCTTGGACCCAGGTGTACTGGACTTCCCAAGTAGCGCCACAGGACTGAAGGGGGGCTCTTGGGTAGTGTCTGGGTGCTCGGTGCTTCGGGATGGGCGTTCAGTTCTGGAAGAGTATGGGCAGGACCTGGATCAGCTGGGTGAGGGGGACCTTGTGGGTGTGGAGCGCACAGCTGCTGGTGAGCTTCGACTCTGGGTCAATGGGCGGGACTGTGGTGTTGCTGCTACTGGCCTTCCCTCTCGAGTCTGGGCTGTGGTCGATCTCTATGGCAAGTGCACTCAGATCACCGTGCTGCCCCCCGAGCCTGGTCTTGGTACCCCTACACCTCCCCCTGCCCCTGCCCTGCCCCCTGGGGACACCTCTGCTGACCAGGGGGCCGCCGGAGATGAAGGTGAGATGCCACAATGAAAGGAAGAGGGTCATAGATTGGGAGCACAGAAGACATTTGGGAATTTGTGTATTTATACAGGAGGAGGGGGAGTAGGAAAATAGCTGGAGGTGTGGAGGTTGGCACAGTTGGTGTGTGGGAGGGATAGCTGGGAGTAGAGTATGTGTGGAATAGTTGGGAATGTAGTATTTTGAGGGGAAATAGTAGTTGGGTATTTGTGGAGTAAAAGAGGACTATGGAGTGATATAGGAAACAACAGAAAGGAAGGAGCTGGGAGTAGTATGGAATAAAGAGGTGTGGGAAGAGGAGGACATGGGCAAAATAAAAACTGGTGCATGCAGGACAATTGAAAGGAATGTTTTGGGGGTGAGGGGCTAGACCTGGGAAAGTGTCTTGGTTGAGAGGACCAGGGATAAAGACTGGAGACCTTACACCCTTCCCACCCCCCAACCTGGTCCCCAGCCCACATGCCGCCCCAAGCCCAGGCCCAGCTGGACAAGTTCCCCAACAGCCTTGAGTCGGAGAATGGTGAGGGAGGGGGTAAAAGGTGCCTGGGGTGAGGGAGAAGAGAGGGGTGAATAGAAGGGAGGTGGACAGTTGAAGGGAAGGGCTTTTAAGATGGGAAACAAGCTCTTTAGAGAACTGGGACTTTATTTTTCCCTTTCCCAATTTTTTGGCTCCAGGTTTCTCAGGCATGGAACTATCAGAAGTAGTGAGTAATGCCATCCTCTCTGCTTACAATGGTGGACTCTTGAGTGTCAACCTTGGCTCCCCACCTGCAGGAGAAGGGCCAGGACCTGGTGCTGGTGGGAGTGGACTCCCTGCCCCAACATCCCTCACCTCTAATGATGCCCTGCTTTTTCATGAGAAGTGTGGAACCCTCATCAAACTTAGCAACAACAACAAGACAGCTGAGCGTCGCCGGCCTCTAGATGAGTTCAACAATGGTGTAGTAATGACAAATCGCCCACTACGTGACAATGAGATGTTCGAGGTGGGAATTCTAGTGGCTTGATCCCAGCTTTTCTCTTCAGAAATCTAAGTGTCTTAGGTCTCAGCTTAGTCTCTTAAGTCCTGTTCTTTTGGGGACCTAGACATTTGATACAACGTCCTTGATAAGTATGGGGATGGGAAGTCTTAGGATGGGCTAGAGAGTTTTTCCTCTCAGTTAATAGGAGGAGTTAAGCTGGGTGTCTGTCTCCTCCATTGCCATTCTATTCTTCCTTCCTCTCACCTGCTGGCTTCCCTCTACCCTAAGATTCGAATTGACAAGTTAGTGGATAAATGGTCAGGCTCCATAGAAATTGGAGTGACAACACACAACCCAAACAGCCTGGAGTATCCTGCAACTATGACCAATCTTCGCTCAGGTACCAGAGAGCTGGGCCCTTAAGGGGAATTGGTAGGGGGTTTCTCAAGACCATAACTAAGGGAAGTACGGTTTCTCTTCTGTAGGCACCATCATGATGAGTGGCTGTGGGATCCTGACCAATGGTAAAGGGACACGCCGAGAATACTGTGAGTTCAGCCTAGATGAGCTACAGGTGAGAGCCAGGCTTGGGGCTGGAAAGGTGGTAGGGAGGGCTAGAGGTGTAAAGGGGTGGTTACTCTAGACTTTCTTCCTACCAGAAAAATTAGGTTGTTTCCACATGTGCATTTGGGAGAGGGAGGGTGCAGCAGGGAAGACTTTTTGCTTAGTTGGCCTTATTATTAAGTCCTAAGCTCTGTCCCATAATATAGCTAGATGGGAAGACCCCAGAATTTTTGCTGGGGATGAAAAACTCTGAGTACCATAAGATCTCTTGTTACCCTTCCCTCCCCAAAGGAAGGGGACCACATTGGTCTTACAAGAAAAGCCAGCTCCGCACTACACTTCTTCATCAATGGAATTGACCAGGGTAAGGTGGAGAAAACAGGGCTGAGGTAAATCTACTAGGGTGGAATAACTGGGTAGATGTTGGGACTGAGGTTGATTTAGAGAGGTTGTAGAGGATTTGACTTTAAGGAGAGTAAAAGATGGTAGTTGGCCCAATTTTGACTTGTTCTCTGCCTCTTTCCCCTTCCAGATTTTGTACTAGTATCTTTGGGCCTCTCTCTGAGTTTGTTTCTCCTTGTGACTCTCTCCTTCCTTCCTTCCTTCCTTCCTTCCTTTCTTTCCTGGTCCCTGGGTAGGTGTGGCAACTTCAGTGACACCCCCAGTGGTGTATGGTGTGGTGGACTTGTATGGGATGGCAGTGAAGGTGACCATTGTCCACAACCACAACCACAGCGACCGTCTTCGACGAAACAATGCTATCCTTCGGGCCCTGTCTCCTGAGGGTGCTCATCGAAGGCCCCCTCCTGGCCTTGCTCACTCTGAGCCTGATCGCCTGCTTTTCCACCCCAACTGTGGACAGAAGGCAGCAATCACCCATGAAGGACGAACTGCTCTTCGACCCCAGTATAGCCCCTGGGATAGGAAGGGGCTTATTTGGGTCAGGATGGGGGGAAGGTCCTTCAGAGTAGAGGGAGAGAATAGCACTGAAGGGATAAATGGGGTTTCAGAGTTGTCTGACTAGGGGGAATCATCTCCCTAATCAATAGTCAAAGGATGGTGGAATTTGGGGGCAGCTGGAAGTTTGGGTGGGTCTTAGGTAGAAGAATGGGGCTGATTTCCCCATTTACTCCACTCTCAGTGCAACTGATGACTTCAATCATGGTGTGGTGTTGAGCAGCCGGGCTCTTCGGGATGGAGAACTGTTCCAGGTTCGAATTGACAAAATGGTGGACAAGTGGGCAGGTTCAATTGAAATTGGGGTCACCACCCACAATCCAGCTTACTTGCAGCTGCCTTCTACTATGACCAACTTGCGTTCAGGTGAGAGGGACTCGTGCTCCAAGGATGGGACAAATGTTGGGAAAGGGATGAGTTTGGATAAGGACCAATAGAGGGATGAGTTCTCGGGAGGAAGAAGAAGGAGCTGAGGATAAGGAAAGTGGATGTCCTCCAGTACCTTTGACTCCTGCATTCCACTAGGTGGAAAATATAGATATAAAACCATATAGAATATTTAGAGCCTCTAGTTCAACTCCATCACTCCTTAATTTTGAGAAATAGGCCCAGACAGGTGAAATGACTAAATCAAGGAAGGATCTGGAACTAAAACCGAGGTCTTCAAATTTAAAATCCTAGTCCTGTAATATACCTTTCTTTGTTCCTTCTTTCTCATTGACCTCTTAATGACATAGACTTCTTCCAACCCTCACCTTTTTTCACCAGGAACTTGGATGATGACTGGGAATGGGGTGATGCACAATGGGACAACCATCCTGGACGAGTATGGTCACAACCTTGACCGACTCAAGGTCTGGTAGGGAGTGTGGACTTTTTTCCCCAAGGGGCATAGCAGATGGGACTGGAGTATTAAGATGATTTCTCACCCTCACACTGCCCTGAGGAAGAGAGAGTATAGTGTGGTTAGTAGTGGGCAGTAGATAATATCCTTTCCTTTACTCAGCATGGTTCAAGGACTATGGCTGACTTTTTATTCCTTTCCCCAAGGCAGGGGACACAGTAGGTGTAGTACGTCGAGAGGATGGCACTCTCCACTTCTTTGTCAATGGAGTGGCCCAAGGCCCTGCAGCATGGAATGTGCCCCCAGGGGTTTATGCTGTAGTTGATCTTTATGGCCAGGCTGCACAAGCCACCATTGTGGATGACTCTGGTGAGGAAAAAACATAAGGACTGGCTAGAAGCATTTTGTGGATCTAGAAGGGGAGGTCTAGGAGGAGTTGGAAACCAAGAAACATGAGGATGTGGCAGCTGATTCCCCACCCACTACCCTATCCCTAGAGCTACTGCCGCTCCCTGATGACATTTCTGAAGGAAATAACCAGCTGTCACCAAGTTCACCTTCATCTGGGGCAGGAGCCACTGACCTTCGATTTCACCAGCTTCATGGCAGCAATGCTGTCATCACTAATGGGGGCCGCACAGCCCTCAGGCACAACTGTCGAAGTGAATTCAATGATGCCATCGTCATCTCCAACCGGTCAGTCCCATAATAGGGGATGAAGGTATTGGCTTCCCCTTCCTTCCTTCTCCCTCTCCCTCTCCCAGGTTCTTGCATCCCTGATGCCTTCAGAGACCATCTCTGAGTCTCCCCCTTCTCTCTGGTAGGGCCCTTCGAGATGGAGAACTCTTTGAGATTGTTATCCAGAAGATGGTTGACCGTTGGTCAGGGTCTATTGAGGCTGGTATGTTGGTTAGGATGCTTGAGGGGAAGGTTGAAGCTTAAGGATGGTTGCCTGAGCCATAAAGGAACTTCTTTTTCCCCCTGCAGGAGTGACTGCCATACGTCCGGAAGACTTAGAGTTCCCTAACACAATGACTGACATTGACTATGACACGTGGATGCTGAGGTGAGGCAATTTATTCATCCATTCACTACTTCTGTCATTTCTTTAGTGCCTTCTTAGCAAAAGACTCTGCTAGGCCCGGGATGGGATAAAGGAAGGGGAAGACAAAGCCCAACTGACTGACCCCTTGGGATGGAAAACATTTTTAGGTACAGTCCTTTGCCGTGGAGGAGCTTTGTTGAACGTGGCACAGAGGTGTTGATGGGGACTTTCCATAACAGTGGTCTGTTGCATAAGTGTAAGGAAATAGAATACATCTCTTATGGAAGGTAGCAAAGAATGCAACATAGCATGTAGACACCATGGCAGGCAGACATTTCAGATTATGTTGAAACAGGTTTAGGGTCAGGTCACTTCACTAAGATGATATCATTGAAGGGAATTGGTGTCGGGATGCAGGGAAAAGGACTAGGCTAGGAACATATCCTGGTCTTGATACTTCTATTAAGACCCTGGGGAAATTTTTTGATAACAGGATAGATTTCCCTGTTTTGACAAGGAGGCTGACTTCCCCTTTCCCCTACTTCCCTCAATAGTGGCACAGCTATAATGCAGGATGGAAACACCATGCGAAACAACTATGGCTGTGATCTGGATTCTCTAGGCACTGGCTCTCGGATTGGCATGATGCGTACTGCTAAGGGTGACCTGCATTACTTCATCAATGGTCAAGACCAAGGGCCTGCTTGTTCTGGCCTCCCTGCTGGGAAAGGTGACCTCCCTGTTCAGGGGTCCAAGTGTCTGGCCCTCTAGCATCTAGTTCTCCAAACCAACCTTTTCCCTTTAGGGATGCAAGACATGTCCTCAATCCACAACCCTTTTTGGGGACTCAGATACCTTAGTCCTCATTCCCTTTAGGATTTCAGGCAACTGGTGTCCCAGCCCCTGCCTCTCCCTCTGACCCCAGAGGTGTATGCTGTGGTGGATCTCTACGGCCAGTGTGTCCAGGTCTCCATTACCAGTGCTACAGGCCCCATGGATAACAGCCTTTCAACCAGCAATGCCACTGAGAAATCTTTCCCTCTTCATTCCCCAGGTGAGAACTTCAGGGAACAAGGGATCTGTAGGTTGTGAGGAGAAGGAAGCAACATTATAGAAAAATGATAGACTTGCGACTTGAGGAATTACTGTATATGGGAGATAATACCTGTGGTTTTAGGGATCGTAGATGAGAAAAAATTCCCAAGGATATAGTAGTGGGTTCAGCAGTACAGATTATGGGCGGTGCACTTTTGGGTGAAGGGGAAGACTTAAGGATTCAGAGAGAGAGAAGTGGAAGAGGGATAACCAGTGTTTGCTTTTTCTTTATGAAAAAGTAATGTCATAAATCCATGAGCTTTCAGACTTGGGGGCAAGGAAGTGTTCATTTCAGCTTTTGGTTTGGGGAGCTTTTTCTCTCATAGAGGAAACTGTATTGCTGTATGTCCTTGCTGACCCCCCCCTTCCCTTCCCCCCCCACTCCTCCCACCCCCCCTCCCATTTCCTGTTTGAATAGGGAATAGTCTGCTGAGTCTTCTACAGGGGCAGGCAGCCTAAGTTTGGTGCCTCTCTGGTGAAGAGACAACCTCATAAGACTTTCTTGCTACTGACCATTTCAAGATTGAGCAATGTCTAAGCACTTTTTGACTAAAGTACTGAAATTTACATGCTGCTTCCAGCTTAGAAAAGTTACACCTCCCTTGTTTCTATACCCCCAACTTGCCTCTATGTACTCTTCCTCTCCCAGTGGCAGGTGTGGCTCACCGATTCCACAGCAGCTGTGGGAAAAATGTGACATTTGGTGAAGACGGTACTCGGGCCATGAGGGTAGCTGGCTATGCTCATGGCCTAGTCTTCAGCATGAAGGAGCTCAGGACTGATGAGGTCTTTGAGGTAGGATGAGGATGGGGTTGGGGGCCTCCAGGGAATAGTGTCAAAGAGGACTATTAAAGGACAGATGTGGAGGAAACTCATGACAATTCATTCTTTTTCATACTTCTGTTTCTTTCCTACTGATTTTATCTCATCTCCTGACTACTTTCCTCCTCTCCCTACCAGGTGCAAGTGGAAGAGCTGGATGAGAAGTGGGCGGGTTCATTCAAAGTAGGGCTGACAACACTTCTGCCAGGGGACTTGGGGCCTGGGGGAGGGTCTGGGGCAGGGCCAGGGCTGCCCACCTCACTGCCAGAACTACAGAGCAAGACCACATGGATGGTTTCTGGCTGTGAGGTGAGACGTAATGGACAGCTTCAGCGGATGAACTATGGACGAAATCTGGAGAGACTGGGGGTGAGCAGGACCTGGAGGAGGGAGAAGGGGTAGATTTTATATAGACCACTAGGAGGGCTGAGAAATAGGGGAAGTAGGAAAAGGGGGTGTTGTTAGGTGAGTGATGTGAGATTATGGAAGGGGAAGACAGAACTCTGGTAAAGGGGCTAGAAGAGGAGAACGCAGAGAATGTATAGTGTTGTTGAGTTATAAACTCGTTTGAAATCTCTGTGCAGGTGGGAAGCCGTGTGGGAATACGTAGAGGGACAGATGACACAATGCATGTTCTGGTGGATGGTGAAGACATGGGGCCTGCAGCCACTGGCATTGCCAAGGTACTCCTGTTGGATTTTTTCATTTCCCTGTCTTCTATTCCCAGACCCACATCCTTTACTTTTACTTCTTTTCTATCATTGTGGTTTCTTGCCTTTCAGTCCTCCTTAAGACCCTTTCTGTAACACCTTTCCATATTCTCCCAGTCACCTTTAGGCTTCATGTTTTTACTTTTTTCCCTTCCCTTAGTCCAGTGGTTCTCAATGCCTCGACCCTTTAATACAGTTCTTCATGTTGTGGTGACCCCCAACCATAAAATTATTTTCATTGCTACTTCATAACTGTAATTTTGCTACTGTTAGGAATCTGATATGCAGGCTGTATTTTCATTGTTACAAATTGAACATAACCCACAGGTTGAGAACCGCACTGCCTTAGTCTTCTGTTGAGAGCCTTGATATCTCATCTCTCCTTTAGCCTTGTCCCTCAGCTTTTCTCCCTTGTTGAGTGTAGGGTTTGTGTGAAGACTAGCAGTATGGGGAGAGGAGGTATGCTGTAATACCCCACTCCCTCACCCATGTGTGCCCCCAGAATGTGTGGGTGGTGCTGGACCTGTACGGGCGGGTGAAGGTCATCTCCATTGTCAGCTCCTCAATGCTAGAGGAGATTGAAGGCACCAAGCCACCCTCCCTCAGCTCAGATACTGGCAGTGAGGGTGAAGAAGATGAAGATGATGAAGAACCAGGCACCATGGTAAGAGCTGAGGTTTGGGTCACAAAGGATGATCAAGTGTCCATAGCCTTTGTTGTCATCTAATTGAAATCAAACCTCTCAACTATATCTGCATTGTCTTGGATATTGGGGGTTGGGGGGAGGAGGTGAAAGTAGATATCCTATTATCTCGTGTGAGCAAGAGCTGTATACCTCAGCTTCCACTGATTCTCAAAACGGGAGTAATCTCTATTAATTAGACTAGGACTTGTGAGAATGGAAAAGGATTACTTGGAGCCCTAGCTGACACCCACATGTTCCTTCCAACAGGGCGAGAATGAAGCTATGGTTACCCCTGCAGCCCTTGAGTTCCTAGAGAATCATGGGAAGAACATCCTCTTGTCCAATGGGAACCTAACAGCCACACGGGTGGCCAGCTACAACCAGGGCATAGTTGTAATAAACCGGCCCTTGGTTCCTCAGCAGCTGGTCCAGGTGGGCTGGGGCCTCATCCCTCCCTGAACAGGAAGGGAGGGCCTTGCTCTGAAGGACTTATTCCTCAATTCCTTCCAACCCCAGTTGCTTCCTTCCGTAAGAATGAGAAACAAAAGGCCTATTTCCTTGTGTTTCCCTTCTTGTTTAATAGAAAGTGTAAAGAAGTTACAACTTGGTAGTTCTCCTGGAAAGGATGAAGTAGAATGTTGGTTTCCCTCGATGGTTAGAAGAGGGTGTCATCTGTTTCATAGCAAGAGAAAAGTCAGCATTCTTGATTCAGAACTTCTTTTCTTACTGACACTTTTGCCTAGTGAGCCTTACTTTTTTTCACCTAGAAAGGAAAGCTCTGAGGAGAAAATTGTGTCAAAAACCAAAGTTAAACCACTCTTCTTCCTATCTGCAGGGGAAGTGATATGTCCTGTTTTTCCCTCCCCTGTCCCACCCAGTGAGACTATGTCTTTGCGTCAGTGGCTGCTAGGAGGTAATCTTCCCCTCTCCCCAGGTGCGACTGGACTTCCTGAACCGGCAGTGGACTTCATCCCTGGCCCTAGGAGTCATTGCCTGCCCCCCTGAGCGCCTCAACTTCCCAGCTTCAGCTTGTGCCCTCAAACGGGCTGCCTGGCTACTTCGGGGCCAGGGTATCTTCCATAATGGCCTCAAGGTGGGCAGGACATGTAAAGAAGGGGAACAGTCCTGTAGGCAAGGCAGATCCAGTGATTGGAGATAATTGGGATATCAGGAAAGGAAAAGGCCCTGAATATGGAATGGTATAGGAATTGGGGAGTCATTGGAGCAAATGGGGTAAAATATAAAGGTAATGTGAACCTAAAGGAAAAGTAATAAGTAGATCCAGAGGATGGGCCCTGACTGGGCAAGAGGTAGGAGCAAGTATTGGGGGGAATCATAAGGAGAGAAACCTGGGAATAAGAGGGTAAAGGTGTATAAAGAAGTATATGTTTGAGTGGGGGTTGACCAGATGAGAGAATATTGGAGAATGGGTATTGATATTTTAGGGGGTGGGTTTTTTTGAGAAGTGCCTCACTTCTCATGCTTCTGTCCCCCAGATCTGCGAGAAGTATGGGCCAAACCTGGACACGTGCCCAGAAGGCACGGTGCTGGGGCTGAGGTTGGACGGGTCTGGGGGGCTGCACCTCTATGTCAATGGTGTGGACCAGGGTGTGGCTGTGGCTGAGGTGCCCCAGCCCTGCCATGCCCTAGTGGACCTCTATGGCCAGTGTGAGCAGGTCAGCAGGGGGTGGTTGGTTAGGAATAGTGCTGGAAGGGGGGAGGAATCTAGGAAGTTAGAGGAGCATGGTGGTGGTGGTGATTTTTAAAAAGTTAGAACTGGGGGTGTAGTGAAGTTTTTATGGGGTCGATGGGATGAACCGGGGAGTTTAAAGGGGTAAAGGAATTGAGACTGAAGGGCTGTGGGGGAGGGGGAGGGGTGTACAATGGGATTGAGAAAATCCTTTGTGGTAGGGGACAGCAACAGATCAAAGGTTCACCAACCCTTCTTCTTCTCCAGGTAACAATTATGAGCCTTGAGACAGGAGCAGCCAGTGGAGAAGGAGTTGGAATCCAGGGGGACATGGAGAAGGCTGATGTGGTAGATGGTGAGGCTCAGGGAGAGCCTGTACTGTACAACCCCGATGGAGAGTACCTGGTTACTCTAATTCTACTTTTTCTGGATGCCTGTCCTTGCCTTCCTAATGAAGCTCTTTGCTTTTCTTCCCAACTCCTTTCCCCCCACCTCCCAAACACAGTCATTTAAGAAGTTGAATGAGGCACACTGAAGGCAGGAGAAATGTTCCCAAAATAGGCCCTAGTCCTATCTCTTTCTCCCCCACTCTATTTGACTGTTCTTCCTCTCCCCACTGCTTCCCTACTCTGATTTGACCCTACCTTTCAGGCATCAAAGAGAGTGTGTGTTGGGCCCCACCTCCAGATGCCAGTCCTTTAAAGAGCTGTGAATACCATGCTCTCTGCTCTCGATTCCAGGAGTTGCTGCTACTGCCAGGTGAGACTCTATCCCTGAACTTTATCATCAACTATCAGGTCCTATCTTCTTGGGATACTGGGGTTGCTTTACTCAAACTCCCAAGTAGTTGGGGGTGAGAGGAGGGAATAGGCTTGTTTCTGAGGGTTGAAGACACAACTGAGATGTAGAAATAGGATTTTTTAGGGAAATAATAGTCCCTGAATTAAACCTTTCTCTTCTTGTTTGCCAGAGGATTACTTTGTCCCACCCCCCAAACGAAGCCTGTGTTACTGTGAATCCTGTAGGAAACTTCGGGGAGATGAGGCACATCGTCGTCGGGGGGAACCACCACAAGAGTATGCCTTGCCCTTTGGCTGGTGCCGCTTCAACCTCAGGCATGTGGCTTGGGGTGGGAGGAGTGGAAGCCTAGGATGCAATGCCCAGAGAGGGCAGGTAGAGTTTGCTTTTATCCACTGTACAATTTCAATAGTTTATAGAATTTCCTTTTCAAGGAAATGGCATTAAATCAAAATTTCCAAGAGGTGTGCCCTTTTTTTTTCTTTTTTTTGCTGCCCTCTCCCTAGTCCCCTTTTAAGGCCTTCCTAACTATTCTTCCCCTCCCCACCCCCACACCACTGGGAAAAAAAAGTCAGCACAGGGAAGCAGGACAAAGCCATAAGCTGTACACCTAAAACAAAAAAAAAGCTGTACATAATTGAAATCTGTAGCTTCTTGTACAATTCTCTGCAAATACCTGTTTAAAAATGTTTAAGTTCAGAATTTTTTTTAAAAAAGGGTTTGATAACAATTAGAAGTGCCTGGCCTGGGAGGTGGAGGATCTAGGTTTGAATTCTGATTCTTTCTAGATCTATGCTCCTAGCATCCTATTTCTTACCAGGCAATTTTCGACACGACAGTTGGACAGAACAAGTCCATCTTGTTCTCTGAAGAAAAAGGGCTTCGAGGGGTAATCAAGGTCAGGACATAAACATTTCTTTCTTGCAGAGTGAATCCACGATTGGAGACCGCAGCACTATCCAAGAAGTGGCATATGGCCTATCATGGGAGTAGTGTTGGGGCTGTTCGGAGGGTGCTGGACCGAGGGGAGCTCGGGGCAGGTAACGGGATAGACCAAGTTCAAGGATGATGCTGAGAGGAATGGTTGGGGAAACTAGGCCTGTTTTCCCTGATAAGGAGGTCACAGAGGGGAGGTTATAGAGGGTGGGGGAAATAAGAGGGAAGACCCCTAACCATTACCCTTTACCTTTAGGCAGTGCTTCAATCCTAAGCTGTCGGCCTTTAAAGGCTGAGCCAGGGTGTGGGTATGGAGAATCTGGTGAAAACTGTGTCCCTCCTCGTGAGGAGCAGCCCCCTCCTGTACTGCTTTCTCCTTCCCTTCGGCATGCTGCTGGGACTGATGCCCTTGCTTCCAAAGTGCAGTGAGTGAAGGAGAATAGAGGGGGTGGGAACTGAAATTGGGGTAATTAAGGAATGGGGATATTGGTGAAACCTGGAGGGGGGTCCCTATAGCCCAGCTTTTTTTTTTTCCCAAACCCATCCTGTTTCCAATCTCCTTCCTCCCACTTTTCCGTTGCCTGTTGGTTTCCCCATGGCTGCCCTTCTTTCCTTATTCCACAATTTTTCCACTGTCTTGTTTGCACATTTCTACCCTTCCTTCCTGTTTTTTTCCCCCTCATACTGTCCCAACAGGGCATTCCTTCTTTCTTGTCTTTAGATTCCGGGACCCCAAATCTCAAAGGCCATACCAGGCCCAGGTGGCATTCCAGGTGTGTGTACGTCCTGGATCCTACACACCTGGTCCACCCTCTACAGCCCTTGGGGGACCCCCTGACCCCCACTTTAGCCCTGCTGAGCTTGAGTGGGTGACCAAGGAAAAGGGTGCCACATTACTCTATGCTTTACTGGTACGAGTGGAGTGAGAGGATATGGGCTCATATTGCCAAGCACAATGGCAGGGAAGGTTTATGGACTTGGGAAACACCGACTTTTTATACATTCCCCCAGCCTTTCCCAGGGAAGAGAGCGGACATGGCGGGAGCTCCCCTAGATTTCCAGGGGGCATTGCATTTTTGTTTGGAGGAGTTCCCAATTTTGGGGGGGGTAACACTCCTGGGTTGGGCACAGATTTGGGGGAATTGTGACAGTCCAGAACACTTGTCTGTTAATTGGGGAAGTCCATGGGGGCTGAAATTGGAAGGCCTCCTCCAATGAACTCTTGCTTGACCCCACTGCTTCCCTCCTTCTCCTCATGCACTGATTTGGGGAAACTCCCATCACTTAATTTATTTCCGTTGTTTCTGGTTAATGTGAATCCCCAGGGGGAGTTGTCTCCCTCCCCTCTTTTTCAAGTGGGAAGGAATAGCTGGGGGACAAGGGGCCACCCCTGTACACCCCTATACAGAGCTGTTACATACTCTGATTTCTTAAAGAACTGAAATAAATGTCCTGTCTTGGATACAACCTTGTCAGTCCCAGTCTCCACTTGCACTTATCTAGGGAAATCCTAACCCAACAGAGTTCCAAGAAGATGTAGGCAGTTAGGTGTCCCAATGGATGTCAAGAAAGCCCAGGTTCAGACCCTGCCTTAGACATTTAGTAGGTGCTGTGTGAGCCTGGGCAAATTATTTAACTTTTCTGTGTCTCACTTTCCTCACCGCAAAATGATAAGGACATCCACTTCACAAGACTGTTGTGAAGAGGCATTTTGCAAACCCTAAAGAAGCTATATAAGTAAACAATACTTGTTATCAGGTGGTTTGTTTTGTGTATTTATGCTCTCTCCTGTGTTACTAACGGCATGGTGTGGAGTCAGGTTGTCTTCTCTCAATGCCGTTTGCACCTAAAAATGCTTAGGAAACAAGGAAGAACTGATTGGAAGCCTTTCTCTGCATGAATGTTTGTGCTGTCCTCAATTCACGGCGTCCTTCCCAAGATTCCACAGAACCTTTTGCTTCCCTTGTTTGGCAGTTAGCACGCACTCCTTGATTCCTTGAATTCGCTTTAGTTAAGAATTTCTCCTTTCCTATTTTTGAAGCACTATTCATTCATCCCGTGGCCTCCCAGGTGACGGGCTGGGAAACACGGGGCAGCGTACTGACGGAGGACGTGTCTGACTCGGCCGCTTCCCAGTGTATGACACTGGGCAAGTCCTTTTTACCTCTCTGGGTTTTCCTCTGTAAAATACGGGAATGAAACTGAAGTGATCTCTTTTGGGTCCGTTCCAGTTTATTAGCTCTTTGGCCCCACCCCCTGCCTTCCAGTAGGAGCCGTACTCCATTTAGGAGTTTAGGTTAGTTAAGAGTTAGGTTTTCTCGGGGAAGAAGCCCCTCCCATTCCCCCCGTCCCGGCCCTGGGAGTAGACGCGAGGTCACGTGGTGGAGGAGCGGGGCACCCCTCAAAACGTCCCACTTGCTTTGGATCCTGATTTCCCTCCCCCAAGCGTGGTACACGCCCCACGGTTTGTCGCGGCGAAGGCCAAACGGCGTAGTTTGATTACCCCAAGCCGTGAGCACCACGCGCAGCCGCTGTAGTTTCCCTTTCTCCCCAAGCCTCTTCCACCCCTCCCCTCCCCCCACTGAGGCAGCGTTCAAAGCTTCGCTATCGCTCCTCAGTGGCCCCGGAAGTACTTGCCCACGAGTCAGGAAATGACGAAGTCCCTGAGGCCTGTAGGAGGGCTGAAGTGAGAAGGAAGAGGAGGTAGGTAGGGAGGGGCTGGCGGCCTGGAGGTCTGGTTCGAGACTTTCGGACCCCGGTCGCGCCTGCGCAGAGTGGGGTCACTGCTGGTAGCTGCTGGACTAATGGGGAGGGTGGGGAACCCATTGTGGCCCTCGAGCCTAAACCCGCAGGCTGGAGCAGGTGATGGGTTCAAGGGGGTGGCGGGGCGCCTGACGGGAGAAGCACGTGACCCGCCCCACACGCCCCAGCGGTGTCGCCTCCGGAGCCCTAATGCTCTCTCCAGCCCCGCCCTCCTTCGGAGCCCCGCGGACTGAGCCCCGGGCCGAAGCAGGGGCGGGGCGGGGGTCTTCACTCCCACGCTGGAGTAGGGCTCTCAGCCCACCCGCCTCACCGCCTGGCTGCCGGATCGCGGTGCAGCCTGGTTTTCCCACCACATTTTTTTGGGGTGGTGGGAAGGGCTCTTTTCTGCGAGTGAGAGCCTCTCTACATCTCTGTGATAATGCTTATCCTCCAACAAACCAGATTTCTGCTGGGTGACTAGATTCATTTCTGGGACTGGATTGTCAGTGATCAAGTCCCAGGATCCGAACCCCAGTCTGTGTGACAGCACCCTGCGGGTCACCATGCCGGCCCTTCTGGAACGCCCCAAGCTCTCTAATGCCATGGCTAGGGCATTGCATCGACACATAATGATGGAGCGGGAGAGGAAGAGACAGGGTGAGTGAGTGAGGGTGCTAACTCGCTCAGCGCTCCGATGGAGCAGCAGCACATTGCAATCCCAGACTGAGCCTTTCGTGTTAGAGATCTGTCTTCTAGTTATATCGGTGGGAGAGGGAGGGAAGGAAGAATCTTCTGTATAGATAGCTCCTATAAAGTAGCCTTGCAAGAAAGGTGAAATTATTCCCATTTCACAGTTAAGACAAGCTCATACCTGTTAAGTGAATTCTCCAGGGTCACACAGCTGAGAAGTGTAGGAGGCCAGATTTGAAAACTAGTCTTCCTGCCTCCAAGACCACTGCCTCAAGTTCTTGGTTCCCATAGTTGTGGGAATTTGAATTGTGGGGTCACTTTCCTTATCTAGGCCTGTTTTGTGTTTAAAATGAAGGGTTGATGTCAGAGATTGCCTTCTAGCTTTAAGGTTTTAACCCCATGCCCCTCCCTCAGAGGAAGAGGAGGTAGACAAGATGATGGAACAGAAAATGAAGGAGGAACAGGAGAGGAGGAAGAAAAAGGAAATGGAAGAAAGGATGTCACTGGAAGAGACCAAAGAACAGGTAAGCAGAATTTTACACACTGATCTCTTGTTCTTTACTCACCCTGCTCCCCGCTTTCATTCTGGAGCATTCCTTTCACTGTCTCCATGATCTTCCCAGATCCTTAAACTGCAAGAGAAGCTCCTGGCCCTACAAGAGGAGAAGCACCAGCTCTTCCTGCAGCTCAAGAAAGTTTTACATGAGGAGGAGAAAAGGCGTCGTAAGGAGCAAAGGTGGGAACATGGAGACGGGGCCTATGCCACCTGTATAAATCTTAGGGAATCTAATTCTAAGTTTTAAAATTTAATTTCATTTTATTTCTTTGGATCCCAGTTTTTTCAGCTGTAAAACTTACAAGGTTCCTTCCAGTTTTATAATCTTTGATAGTAAAGTCTTTGATCTTACTTCCCTTTCAGTGACTTGACAACACTTACATCTGCAGCATACCAACAAGGTCTGGCTGTGCACACAGGGGCACATCTTCTCAGCATGCAAGGTGAGGTGGACAAGGGGAAAAAGTGGGTATAGGTGGGGCAAGGATCATGGAGGTGGTTTGAGACCTCCTTAGAGCCTGCAGTCTTCTGAACCCCACACCTCATCATAGGCAGCCCTGGAGGACACAGCAGACCAGGAACTCTTATGTCTGCTGATAGGGCCAAGCAGATGTTTGGACCCCAAGTGCTCACGGTAAGCAGATAGGGATCCCTAGTATTTTAACTACCAATGGCGTTTAATGTGATGTGATGAAGGTAGATTATGGATTCATTTATGTGATTTTAGAGGTAGATAAGGTGATGGACATGTCTGTCTTATACTTCCTGTGGGATCCTAGCAAGTTACTTAGCCTCTCTGAAGTGGTTTCCTCATTTTTAAAATATGGAAATGTACGTCAATTGCTTTGCAAACTTGATAGTCTATATAGCCAGTTATTATCTCAGTGTCACGTAACTTATCCTAACATCAATGTGTTCTATTTAGTAAGCTTGTACCTAATATTTGAACACTTTGCAATCATAACTCTTCCCCATCTTTTCCAGACCCGTCATTTTGTGGGGTCAACGGCTTTTGCAGGAACTACAGAACATGGGCAATTCCAGGGTAGCCCAGGAGGGGCCTATGGGGCAGCCCAGCCCCCACCTCACTATGGACCTACCCAGCCAGGCTATAGTCCTAGCCAGCAGCTCAGAGGTGAGGACAAACGGGTCTAGAAATGGGAATGAAATGGGCAGGGATAGGGAAGAGGCAATGAAGGTTTTTGTGAGAATTTGGCTTGTGGGTGGGCCTTTATCTGTCTTTTTCCCCTCAGCTCCTTCAGCTTTTCCTGCTGTTCAGTACCTCTCCCAACCTCAGCCACAGTCCTATGCAGTACATGGCCACTACCAGCCCACACAAACAGGTAATGCCACTTTGTCCCCATTCCTATCCCTTCTGTGCTGCTCCCTGACTTGTGTTTCTTTTTACTGTATTCTCTGATTGATTTTTCTAGGGTTCCTGCAACCTGGCAATGCCCTGTCCCTTCAAAAGCAACTGGAACATGCTAACCAGCAATCTGGCTTCTCTGATTCGGTGAGACCCTACTCTTGGGGGTGGTTTATAGAAAAGCTTGAGTAATCCTGAAGTTCTGACCTGTCTATCATGTATTACAGTCTTCTCTGCGCCCCATGCATCCCCAGGCTCTGCACCCAACCCCTGGGCTTTTAGCCACACCCCAGCTTCCTGTACAGATGCAACCATCAGGAAAGGTGAGGATTCAGGTGGGATTCAGACTTTTTGAAAATGGGATTATTGACACTGACAGCTTTGTGTTTTGCTCCCCAACAGTCAAGCTTTGCAGCCACCAGCCAACCAGGCCCCCGTCTCCCTTTTATTCAGCACAGCCAGAACCAACGTTTTTATCACAAGTGATAAAATGTCCTGCTAATAAAGTTAAACTGCCACCAGAGCTGTTTCCTGCTGTCTGAATTGCCCTCAATCTTGGTGTCAGACACCCTTGGTGAAAGCATATGAAACTTGGGCAGTCATATTAAACTTGTAGTTTTATTCAGGTTTGATTTTTAACAAATGTGTCAGGGAGAAAACCGCAAGGAGGGGTAGGGCCCATGGGTGCTAGGGGCCCTCCTGGATGCCTGAGGAGGGGAATAGAGCCCCTCCCCACTCCTGTCCCTTCTCCCACTAAAGAGATTTGGGGAAAGACACAGGTAGATGGGGTGGGAGTGAGGTCTGGTCCCCTGTTGGAGGAGGGAGTGGTGCTAGGTGAGGTATAGGGAACCAGGGGGCCAG
>CM053584.1:186129246-186160058 GCA_028627135.1 Pseudochirops cupreus | reverse complement strand
CAAGGAGGGGTAGGGCCCATGGGTGCTAGGGGCCCTCCTGGATGCCTGAGGAGGGGAATAGAGCCCCTCCCCACTCCTGTCCCTTCTCCCACTAAAGAGATTTGGGGAAAGACACAGGTAGATGGGGTGGGAGTGAGGTCTGGTCCCCTGTTGGAGGAGGGAGTGGTGCTAGGTGAGGTATAGGGAACCAGGGGGCCAGACAGTTTAGGTAGGGAGAGAGGGCAGAGGATTTTTGCCAGAATCCAGAATCCACAGCTTTCTGCTTCCAGATTGAATAAAAAAGAAAAAAACTAAATCTCTGAGCCCCCAATCCCCTCTCCCCCACCAGGGCTGTAGTGTGAGGTGGGGGAGAGAAGGGGGCAGTTTTACCAAGGCCCTGCCCCCATCTTGTCCAAGGGGTTGGGGGAGATAGGGCTGGACTAAAGGGGTAGGGGGGTGGGGGGAGCTCCCCGGATTGAGAGAAAAAAAAAACCAAAATAAAACATCAAAGAAATAAGAGTAGGTGTCCAGCCAGGGTGGGGCCAAAGCCTGACCAGGCTGGGGAGGAGAGGGAAGGCCTCTTCAGGCGCTGGATCGCTGCTGCTGCTGCAGCTACCACCACCCTGAATATGGAAAGAAAAGATTAGGACAAACAATACATCGCCTGCAACACAGATGAAGTATTTACAGCAAAAGATTTAGGGGAAGGGAGGCAAAGAAAATAGGGTTCTACCCACCTGGGGGCCAGTTACTTTGCCATGGCCTTGATTGCAACAGCTGCTTCCTCTGTCATGGCTGACAGCACCGTTATCTGTAGGAAAAGGGATGAGGGTGTAAAACTCGCCATAAGATTACAAGCATTGGAAATAGGTAACAAGGGTAAAACAGGAAGATTAGGACTTACCAGGATCTCTTCTCCACAGTCATACTTCTGCTCAATCTCCTTGCCAAGGTCACCCTCAGGTAAACGAAGGTCCTCCCTTACCTCCCCACTGTCCTGGAGCAGTGACAGGTAGCCATCTTGAATCCCAATCAGCTAGGGACAAAGAATAAGGGATGGACAATCCAAACAACTCTCATTCTACTTTTCATCATGAACCCCACCCCTTAATTAGCCTTACTTTTCTTCCACATCTCTCAACTTCAAAATCCAGTACTTTTGTTTCTCACACCTAAACTTCCCCAAAACCTAGGTATTCTGGTTCAACCCCTTTACAAATACCTGGAAATCATTTCTCTTGATATTGGGCACATCCATGTTGTGAGTCGAAGGGCAGATATCTTCATATTTCTTCCCAGTAAAGATATCGATACCAACCAGATGAACCTGGATGTGCACATATATATACATATATATGTGTGTGTATCATGTTAAGAGTTGGAAATCGGCAATTTCTGACATGGGGAGAGAGATGGCTACAGATTTCTCCCCCTTCTCCCCCAAATAAGTCAAGCAACTCATGGCAGTAAGAATTAATGGTCTCAAGAAGGAAAGAGGGGCAGAAAGACAGGCATATAGAGACAAAAATAGGTGGCACTTAACCATAGAGTTACTAAACAGGGAAGGAGATTAAGAACCGAAAACTGAGTATGTTTAAAGGGTACATGGAACCCATAGTCAGAAGGATAAGAGGTCTGGACACTTGGGGAAAGAATATGTTTCTAGGAGATTGGGAAATGAGATGGGAAGAGACAGAGTTTTGGACAGATACAGACAGAACCCAATCTCCAAGGGCAGGAGAAATTACCACCAGGAGGCAAAAAGCTGAAGAGCCTAGAAAAAAGGCTATGACTGAGGGTGTTAAAGGAATAGGAAGGAAATCAGAAACTGGGGATAGACATGGAAAAGACTAATAAAAGAAATTATAGAACTTAGGTGAGAAGAATGATACTAGGCAAAGTCTATACTGAACAAGCTCAGCTATCAGAGAAAAGTTAGCTTTTCAGAAACAAAAGTAGGATGAAAACAGATAAACGAGGACAAAAATTCTGGAATTTCGGTATATATTGGACATGGTATTCCTTTAGCTCTTTCTAACCCTGGATGAACATTCACCAGAGGGAAAGTTGCATCTAGTATTGAGGAAATCTAAACTACTTAAGTAGGTAGAAATAAAATAATCTAAAAAGGGTTTGAGGAGTAGAGAAAAGGAGAAATAAGAGGAAATGAGGAACCGAGGGTAAGGAATTAAAGAGGCTACTGAATGAAGCCAAATGGTAGAAAGGGCCTTTGGGGAACCCAGTGAAAGAGATGGGAAGAGAAACGGAAGGTCAAGGTAGAGGAGTGGAAATGCAGAATACTGAAGTAATGGTTGGTTAAGAAGCCAGAAAAGCAAGGTTGAAGGCATCAGCGATCTGCTAATCTGGTACAGAAAGCAGGTTTTGGGGAAACCAAGAACCAAAAGGAGGCAGGCTACAAAGGATATAAGCAGGCTGGGAAGCAAAAGACAAATGAGGAAGAGTTTCTGACCTTGGCATGGCCATGCTTTCCAGTCTTGGAGGTGGACATCTCAACTATCTTACAGGGCCGGCCCTTGAGCACCACAAAGCCATTCTTGCGCAAGGCAGAGCACTGCATGGGAAAGGTAGCTGATGCCCCTGCATCCCCCGTCTCGAAGTCCAGGTCATCTGCCATTTTGAGAGACTTCTATTCCAACTGAGAGGGGGAAGAGAGAAAAAGGGTGTTATTAATAGTTCTTTAAGGCTCCCCATGACTCTTCCCCCAATAATAACCCTAACTTCTGGATCTTACTAGGGCCAGGAACTGGAAGGGTGGAGAAGACAGGGGAACAGATGGGTATCTAAACTGTGGAGGATGGGAGATTTAGAGTAATACTGATAAAGTCCCAGAAAGGAAGAATCCATTTTTTTCTTCCCCCCATTTGTCACTCTCCTCTCCCCCCCCCCCAAAAGGGCACCAAAGCTATAATTAGTTAAAGAGCTCTGAGCAACTGGGTGGAGTTGGGCTAATGCTAGGGGACTGGGCGGAGACTCCAAGATCAGGGCTCCACCCACAGTTGTCACACACCCCTACACCTACCAGTGGTACAGGAATCCACAAAGCACCTTAGCCAGGGAGATTCCCAGCCACCCAAACCTAAGCTATCAGCTTTTGCCTGGGGAAGGTGAGAAAGGAAAAAGGTCCACTCACCCTCTGACAACCAGTCACAGCTCCCTCAGGAAACCCAAATATCAGGCCTCCCCAAGGGGCCCTCCCACTTTTCCCAGCATGCACCTGTACTGTAATAGGCCTCAGGCCCAGGCAGCACATGGGGTAAATTTGGGGTTACAAATCCAACCAAAGGGCTAGTCTGATGGTATTAAGTTAAGGGTTTCACCAAATATATTTAAAGAGATAACAGGGAGACAGAAGTCCTTTAGGAAAGGATGGAGATAGGAGAAAAACTGGCCACCTGGAAACCGTGTCATGGTTTGAGAACTCAATAAAGGTTACAAAGTACTACCCAAAATTAGTAATGGAAGATACTTTTCTTTTCTGCCTCACTCCTTTTTAAATAATGCAAATAGATTAAGTTTGCCATGGTCTAAGGGAGTCACCCCCCTCCAATCTTTTCCTTCTATCACTGAAATAGTCTCCCCCTCATGCCTCCTTTCCCCTACCTTCTCCAATTTCTGGGATAGTTCTATTTAAATCCAATTCCCTCACTCCAAAAGCAAAAGGGGGTAGGTAATACAACAGGATGATATGAGGCCTAACTGGCAGAGTTAACATATGCTAACAGGAGCCTGTCCAATCTACTTTAAACACTAGTGCTGATATTGAAACTAACCGAGCTTGCCAATTTGGTCTCTTAATTATCTCATATACCTCCCCCTTAAATGTTCCCTCCTCTTCTTTTTATCCTCTGGACCCTCACTCAGGATTTTGGGGGATGGGAAAATGGCCTGCCTTCTCCCTTGCCCTCCTTTTGGTACCTCCCTACCCTGGGCCCCTCACCCCTATGTTGGAGGCCTCAAACCCACGATATGGCAGAGTTCTGGCCACATCCATGGGATCCCCCTCTACCTTGGATTTCCTGCCCCCTCCCTCACGACCTAACCTAGGCCATGTGGCCTTGTGGTCCCCTCTCCCACTCAGAGCCACCTTCTCCAACAGAGGGAAACCGAGAGATTTCCTCCAACGCCCTCCCCAAATCCCACTTCCTGTACCCCAGAAGCCCCTCCCCCAAGTCTCTTAGCTCTCCTATGCCTTCTCTCCCTGAGTGCCCCACCACGGCCCTCACGTGCCCAACCACCGACCCTGAGAGCAATCTCTCCCCCATCTCACATGTCCGCGTGGGGCGACCCCAAATCCCTCCCCAAGTCCCAACCCCAACGGTCCCGCGTGGCTCATTCTCTCCTCCTTCCCCCTCCAACTCACCCACGTGGTCTCATTCCCTCCCCATCCCGCGAGATGAAACCAATCTCCGGGTCCCCTCGTGGTCTTCTGCTCCAGGTTCTCCAGCGTGGCGGTCCCGCGCTCGCCGTTCAACCTTCCCCCAACACCCCCCCTTCACCCTGCGTCGCGCCAACGTCACCCGCCCGGACCGTAACCGCCGCACCACGCGCCAGACCCGCAGGGCGAGCGCGCGCTCCCGCCCTTTGCTTCGCGCTCTTACTCCAACCCTCCCCTCCCAGCTCGGGCCCCCCGAGGCGATCGCCTGCCCTTCCCCTCCCCCGCTTGTCCGCCGGCCCCTCCGTTCCACTCCATTCCATTCCCTCCTCTCAGCCTCCCCGATTGGGGCATTTGCGCACGCGCACACTACCCGCCCTCACCTCGTGCGAACGTACCGACTGGACCCCCGTCCGCCCGCCGCAAGCTCAACCGCTACCGCCAAACCTACTGCTACTGCCGCTGCCGCCGCCGCCGCCGCCGCCGCTACCGCTGCCGCTGCCCCTGCCGCTGCACACGGGCCCTAATGCGCAGGCGCTGGCTCCCCACTGACCAACCAAGCAGCCGTCTGACAGCCGCGCAGGCGCTCTCCCTTTCTTCTCCCCCCACCCCCTCCGTGCTCCACCCCCGCACTACGCAGGCGCACCGGCTGACTCCCCGCTCCTCCCCTCTCCCACCCACCTATCTATCGATTAATGCGCTTGCGCATCTTGTTCTTCTGAAGTTCCCCAGTAGTCCCAACCCACAAACGACGCGCAGGCGCATTTTACCCCCACCCCCACCCCGCGTTTTCTCCTAAACCCTCTTGCGAAACCGGGTAGCCTCTGCGCCTGCGCACTGAACCTCACTTCTCGCCACACCCTCCTAAAGTCCGCACCTTAGGGGCGCATGCGTATTATGCCGCCCACGCCTTCCTCTGCCGACGTCGCTAGTAACCCAGTGCGTTGGAAAGACCTCGCCACTCCAGCTCCCGTAGCCTCCAGAGAACGCCCTACCCAAGCTTCACCACTGCTCTTATTGCGCATGTGCTTCAGTCAACCCCGCAGCGTACCTCCTCCCCCGCCCAGCCCCCGCCAAAACCGAGTAGCACCCGTGTCAGACTTGCGTACGAAATCGTTTTACTGTCTCTTGGCTTCTTGAGTCTTCATTGCGCGTGTGCGCAACGAAATCTCTCTTCTCAGCTTCCCAGATCCAACTTGTTCACCCCCGACTTACCGTAGAGTTACAAGCGGAGGCAAGAGTGAAACTGCCTCGGGCCACCATCTTGTTTCAAAGACCCTTGAATAGTTTCTATGGCAACTATGAAGGCCGTTCCACTCTGAATATTACAAAAATGTGTAAATAGATTAAAACACACGATTGTAAGCAAACTACACATCCTGCTTTGTCTGTGAAAGGAGGCCTGGGGATCCTCTTTGGAAAAAATTTTTCTTCACAGAGTGGTTGAATCTTTGAATTGCGAAAAGCACTTTGAAAAGCAATCTGGAATTATTCAAGGTGACTAAAATGTCCATACTCTTTGACCCAGAAATTGTACTTTAAAACATGTACCCCAAGGAGGTCAGTGACAAAAAGAAAGACCATAGAGAACTGCCAGCCATCAATTGGAAAATGGTCAAACTGTGATACATGAATGTAATCTACTGTAGTACAATGAACAGTGAATAGAAGAAGCAGGTACAGACGTGAACTGATGCGAAGTGAAATAAGCAGTGCCAGGAAAATTATGCAAAAGGACTATGAGGATGCAAATGGAAAGAATAACAAAACTGACAGCTGCAGAATCGTGAAGATCAAGTTTGGTCCCAAAGAAAACGCGAGAGGATGCCTCTCTGGCATCAGTTGTGAAATTGCTGCACAAGTTACGGTTGTGAGTGTGCTAGAATACTATTATTGTGCTCTAAGAAATGAAAAAGGGGACGTTTTCAGGGAAACCTGGGAAGATTTTTGTGAACTGGAAAAGGAGTAAAGTGAGCAGAATGAGAACAATTTATACAATAAAAGTACTGTAAAGACAACTTTAAAAGATTTAAGAACTCTGACCAATCATAATTCCAGAGGACTAATGATTAAAAATGATATCCACCTCCTGGCAGAGAAGTAATGGACATATTGTGTAAAGATATTTTTCTGGACAAAGTCAGTGAAGGAATTTGTTTTGCTTTATTATGTATATTACAAACATATTGCTTTTTCTTTCCAGTGTGTGTGTGATCAGAGGAGGGTAGATTTTTGTTAATTGAGAAAAAAATTAATTTAAAAAGATACGTCTTTTCTTTGCAGAAGTGGGAGACTATGGGTGTAGGATTCTGCCTGTCAGATTTCTTTGATGTATTGTTTCTATAGTACTCCTTTCTCCACCCTTTGGAACATACTCAATTGCCATTCAGGGCATGGAAACTTGGGGTAAACATGTTTCTAGAGACATACACATCAGAGAGGCACTCTCCTTGCACCCCAACACTTCAAGACAGGCTTAGACATTTTCTGAATGTCAGTCATGATGAGTAATGGGTTTTGTGCTGTGCAGTGACAAAAAGTCTTTAGACTGGCTTTTGACCAAAACTTGTGGATATATTAAAGGGGAAATCAGAGTTCTTAAGTCTTTCAAAGTTGTCTTTGTCATATTGTTATTGTATGAAATGTTCTCCTGGTTCTGTTTTCTTAATTCTATGTCAGTATATATAAATCTCAGACCTCTTCTCTTGGCCAGTCTTGAATTATCAGGATGACTTTCTGCGCTCTGCAATGAGTCGTGTGGGTAGAGTACACTTCCCCCATTTACTTCAAATTCCTGAGCTCATGAACCTTCTAGATGAGCTTAGACTGGGGTTGGGCTGCCTCCCATTTATGTCTTCTTTCCTCTGACTTTTGCAGCTAGTATGAGATCTTAAAGATAATTGATACCTTTTTCTTCCCAGGTACCCACACAACTGGGTAGCTAGTCCTGGAGCAGTTGGGGGTGCAGTAACAGTAGACACACACAATTAGAAAGGAAAGAGAGAGACAGAGAGACAAAGACAGAGATTATTAGACAAAAAGATTCCAGTTAGGGTTGATAGAGGTACAGGTGAAATATAAAATTGCTTTTAAAAAAGTTTTTAAAAAAATCTGTTTTCAAATGTCACTTCTCAAGTGATTCTCAACTTCTTCAAATGATTGTTGCTTAACATTCCTTGTTCCATAAGCTAATTTATGTCTTAACTCTGGGTACCGTTTTCTTCCTCCTACCCCTTTGTTGGAGAGGACACCATAGACTAACTGAAAAAATAAAATTATTCCTCAGAATTTGAGTTGTGGAATTGAAGCATGGAACCACTGAGGTTAGGTCGGGGGAGGGGGTTCCTCTATTAAGGGGGTTTCTGTAGTTCCTCTATTAAGAAGATAAGCAACACTAGAGTGTTGAAGCCCCCAAAAACCACAAGAACAGGTACAGGACAGGAAATGGTAAAGGTTGCCAACTATCAGCTGAGCAGAGCCTATGTTAAAATCATTTCTTTCTTCGTAAAATTTTTCTTTATTCATAAAATTTTTCTTTATTCATAAGGGGAGGGAGAAATACAATAGGATATAGAAGTGATGTAGAAAAAGCTATCAATAAAAATTTACTTTAAAAAAGACAATTTTTTTGTAAGAAATCCCTTTGCCCCTCTCTTCTTACAGACATTCCAGTTGGCAGGTTTCTTGCCCAGCTGTTTGGAGCCCTGTGGTTTGACAAAGGGAACTGCTAACATTGGAAGGGGACCTCTTGTCCCATAGGTCAATAAGATTTTGACACAGTCACTGGGCAGGTGGTTGAAGTATAGTGCCACATGGTGGACAAATTATATATTGCACTCCATCACTGGTTAATGAATAAAATGACATTGTGGGTTTACAGAAGATTGTCTAGAAGCAGTAGGAGGCTGCCATTGCTACTATAGCACCTCAGGTGTTACATGGGACACCCACTAAATACGCCAACAACCTGCATCTATGGTAATACGTTTTTACCATCTACTTCAATTAATCAAAGGCAGCTAAGTGGATCTGGATCTACTTGATATTCTTGTGAGGACAGCAATTTATCTTCAAATGGTTTACAAGTGAAAGCTATTTTTCCCCCTCAGTTTTTATTTCAATTTCAAGTAACAGATAATTCATTAAAATATTTTAAGAAGTTAGTTTCATAGGTTTAGCTAGATGTGGTAGTGGATAAGAGTGCTGGGCCTGGAGTCAGGAAAACCTAAGTTCAAATCTGGCCTCGGATACTTACTATTTGTGTAACCCTAAACCTTAACCACTGCTTGCCCTTAATCTGATGGAGAAGGAAATAGCAAATCACTTCAGTATCTTTGCAAAGAAAACCCCACGGACAACAATCAAATGCCACCGTCCATATGATCACGAAGAGGCAGACAGGACTAAACAAGTTACATTGTCATACAGAGTGCAGTGATTGGGTTGGATGGCTGTAATTAAAAAGTAGTGGATGAATTCTGGAATGTCAAGAGTTCTCTGGAGTTCTAGTTTTACCACCATTTTCTCATTGCTCTTATGGGATCCAGAGGTCATTTCTTATAGGGTTCTGCTACCTGGGATGGTGTTGAAGGCATTTAAATCTGCTGAACAAATCCAACAGAAGTGCCAGGTTTTTTTGATGTGTTGGAGTATAGCTAAGTAGAGGGTCAGGCAAAAATGTAGGCTTTGGTGCTCTCTGCCAAGGTTTCCCCATAAGTGAAATTCATTTTCAAAGAATGAATCTACTGCTAAAACAAAACAACAACATCAACAACTGGTCCAAGCTTCCCTCTGCCACTGATATAAGCCCCAACTTTCCTTTCCTCCTGGCTACCTTTGATGAGGCACTCTAATATTCTGTCCTACCTATAGTCAACCGTCGAATCTTAAAATAGCGCCTTACTCCAAATTATGATATTTTTTTATTTGTCTATGTATCTATCTATCCTTAGTCTACATTTGTTTTCTGGGTACTGGGAAGAAGAGGAGGTATTGATGAAAGAGATTTCATCTATGAAATCGGGAAGCTTTTCAGATGATAAGGGAGAAATGGTCCCATTTCCCACCCTCTGGCTCTCAAGGGCCTTAAAGTTTAATGAAAAGAGGCAAAAGTCAGAATACAGGTAAGAGTCAGAGAAGAACAAGAACAATTGTATTGTGTCATCTTCTTCACCATGTGGGATATTGGCAGCTAACTTTTTGGGACTGGTGGGTAGCCTCAGTTGAATACTACCATGACACAATACCCTCTCTTTGGTGACTAGTACCCAGGCAGAAAGAGCTCAGACTAGTACTATGGAAGTGATTAATATAATGGAGAAAGAGAGATTAGAATGAGGGGGGAAGAAAAGGTCACAAAGAACCCTAGACTGTCATCTATTAAAAAGCATGGTAGATTGTTGAACCCTGGATGAGAAACCTATCCCCATCCCAGTACTTTTTCCTTCCTTCCCTTGTTTTTACTCCATTCCCTAGATTTTGGATTCCAAATAAATATCTTTTTCAATGATTTATGATTGAGAGCAATTTGGGAATTTTCTGGTTTTATCTGAAGAACTGAGAAGTTAAATGGGAGGCAGAAGGATCTATGTAAGAATATTTAATGTTTTTCTTTTTATTTTTACTGAGTTCAATGTTGATGTAATATGATGAGTACCTATGTCTTATGAATGTAGGCTGATATAGGTCTGAGGTGGTGTGGGATTGAGGCTAGAGTTTCCTATTTTAATTATTTTGAGCAACATTCCATATTCCAAGAAAATGGTGCTCTAGCTAACTTCTGAATCCAACTAGCATAGGTTTTATCTGCAGCACCTCATCGTGCATCTTCCTGCAGCTGTTGTTGGGGTGCCCTATGGTGGCCAGAAGGGATGCTGCAGCCTTTGGGGAAGCTATTTTACAGAACAGTACGGACCAGAGAAACTCTTTGGAGTGCTTGGTTGTTGGCTGGAGGACAGTGCCACCTAGTCAGAAAATTAGATGTTGGACTCCCTTACTGAATAACTGGCATGATCACACATTGCCTTTCTGGTGGCTTTGGGAAGTCTGCACACCAGCCAGTGTAAGACACTGCTGTGTCGCAGGTTTCTCAAAATATACAATTAAAGTATCACATAAGGTGCACAGATGTCACAGAATCATATACATTAAATTCCAATTGTAAGTGCTGCTCCTTCAGAGGCCATAGAAAGAATGAGGGCAGTGAGATAAGACAAGGAAGAAGTATTGTTCATTTGTTTATTAATTTAGCAACAGTTTTCAAATGGCTCACATAGCACTTTGAGGTTACAAAGCTCTTTCTTTAACTAGCCCTGACTGATTATTCAAGCTGATCTTAACATTCCTTTTGTTTCCACATGGAACTGAGTTCTCTGGAAACAGAATGTAGCAAAGATGTACCACCATGCCTGCGCCTGTCTGTCAATTTTAATTAGCTCCTGAATTTCTGTATTCCTGATTCTCTAAGCAGCTACTCTTGCAGCTGGCAGATAAGTGGCTCAGTGGATAGAGAGTACTGGGCCTGGAGCCAGGAAGACATCTTCCTGGGTTCAAATTTGGCCTCAGACACTTACTAGCTGTGTGAACCCGGGCAAGTCACGTAACCCTGTTTGCTTCAGCTCCCTGAATGTAAAATGAATCAGAGAAGGAAAGGGCAAACCACTCCAATTTCTTTGCCAAGAAAACCCCAAATGGTGTTACAAAGAGTCAGGCACAAAAAATAACCAAATAACAACTTGTGCCTTTGTGTCCTTTATTTCTCCTGTGTGCAGTTTGCTCCCCTCCTTGTATCTGCTCATTTCCTTCCTCCTCTTAACTGTCGTCTAATGCCTCAGATTAGGGCCTCATTATAATCAGTGACCCATCTCTAATTTATGATGTCGAATATCTACCTTTCTATCTTTCTGCATGCCCAGACCACCTAGGATGGAGGTGATGAGGTGCAGGCTCTAAGAGACCACTTGAGCTCTCCTTGAATCTTCCCACATAAGCATTTGCCTGAGGCCACAGGCCTTTCATTGTGGCTCTGCCCAAGTCTTTAGCTAGCCCTCTTGTCCAGCAATTTCCCACCCCTGATCTTCTTGTTCCACCCTTGAACTGGCCTAGCCCACAATTGTCTGTCCTCCCCAGGTAGCCTCCAGCAACTTCCCATCCTTAATCACTCATTACTGGAGAGTATCTGACTCCTGAAGACTCTCCCCAAACTAGTCTGATCTCTTCTGACTCCTCCTGAAGACTCTCCCCAAACTCCTCCTCTAGACCACCCCTAGATTCCTCCCACAACCTTTATCCCATCTTCCTTTCATGTGGTGTGAGAGCACCATAGAATGACCTAGTACAGACTTACTCTGTGTCAGACTTGCTCTGGCCCACTTGCCCAATGCAAGCGTCACAGATACCTAGGTTCCTTAAGAGTCTACTGAATATGGTGAACTTTTTTTAAATTTTATTTATTTTCCAGTTTATATCACTTATTTCCACGAGATTTTGGGTTACAAATTTTCTCCCCATCTTTCCCCTACCCACCACCCCAAAACAGCGATCCCATTGTATAGCCCCTCCCCCAATCTGTTCTCTCCTATGTCCTCCCCCATCACCCCTCTGACATTCTGGGAGGGCAGGATGGGTCTCCCTACCCCAGTGTCTGTATATCTTAATTCCCAGTTTCATGTAGTTAATAATAATTATAATTATAATTATATATATTTATATACATATATACATATATACATATATATATATATATATATATATATATATATATAACATATATTCTTAACATTTGATTATAGAACTTTAAATTCTAGATTCTTTCCCTTCCTCCTTCGTCACCCACCCCTACTGGAAGGACAAGCAATTCAATATAGGCTGTACATGTGTAATTACGCAGAACATCTCCACAGTGGACATATTGTGAAAGACTGATTATATGTCCCTCCTTCCTATCCTGCCCCTCCCCTCCCCCCCCCCCCCGTTCTATTCTCTACCCTATCCCTGTGCCTTTATAGAAGTGTATACTTCCAGTAACCCTCCCCCCCATTCAGCCCTCCCTTCCATCATCCCACCTCTCATCCCCATCCCTCCTACTCTCCTGTGTGACAAGATACCCAGTTTAGAGTTTATGTCGTTCCTTCCCTAGGTCAAATTCAATGAGAGTAAGGTTGACTCTTTCCCTTTTGCCTTCCTGTTCTTTCTCTCCATTGTAACAATTATCCTTTGCCTCTTTTATATGAGATGATTAACCTCATTCTGTGTCTCCTTGTCTCCTTTCATTCTAATCTTCTCCCACCTCAGAATTTCACCTTTTAAAGTATTGTCCCTTCCTATTCAATTGATCCTGTGCCCTCTATGTACTGATATATACACATACTCAGGTATGTGTTCATATGCATATATAAATCCTCCTACATAGACATATGTGTATGTATACATATATATATACATTTGTATTCCTTTCATCTATCCTCATATTGAGAAAAGTTTCATAAGTTACAATGGTTATTTTTTCCATGTTGGCATATAAATAGTTCAACTTTGATAAGTTCTGTATGATTTCTTTTCCGTGTTTGCCTTCTCATGCTTCTTGTATTTGAGTGTCAACTTTTCTTTTCAGTTCTGGTTTTTTCAGCAAGAATGTTTGAAAGTCCTCCACCTCACTGAATGCCCATATTTTCCCCTGGAACATTATACTCAATTTTGCTGGGTAGGTGATTTTGGTTTTAATCCTAGCTCCCTTGATCTCCAGAATATCATATACTAGGCCCTTTGATCTCTCAATGTAGAAGCTGCCAGATCCTGGGTTATCCTAATTGTGTTTCCACAGTATTCAAATTGCTTCCTCTTGGCAGCCTGTAATATTTTCTCCTTTATCTGAGGACTCTGGAACCTGGCTATAACATTCCTAGGAGTTTTCTTTTGGGATCTTTCTCAAGAGGTGATCAATGAATTCTTTCAAGTTCTATTTTGCCCTCTGGTTTTAAAATATCAGGGAAATCTTCTTTGAGAATTTCTTGAAGGATGCTTTCTAAATTCTTTTTTTGATCATGGCTTTCAGGTAGTCCAATAATTTTTAAATTGTCTCTCCTGGATCTGTTTTCCAGGTCAGTGGTTTTTTTCAAGGAGATATTTCACATTGCCTTCTATTTTTTCATTTGTTTGGATCTGTTTAATAATATCTTGGTTTCTCATAAAGTCATTTGCTTCCATTTGCTCCACTCTAATTTTGAAAAAATTATTCTCCTCGGTGAGCTTTTGAGATTCTTTTTCCATCTGGCAAATTCAACTTTTTAAGTCATTCTTTTCTTCATTGACTTTTTGGGCCTCTTTTGCCATTGAGTTAATCTATTTTTTAAGGTGTTATTTTCTTCAGTCAGGTTGTTGACTCTCTTTTCATGATTTTCTTGCATCATTCTCATTTCTCTTCCCAATTTTTCCTCCACTTCTCTTATTTGGTTTTTAAAATCCTTCTTAAGCTGATCTATGGCTTTTAGGAAGTCTTCGTGTTTCTTGGAAGCTTTTTGGTGTGGGAGTTCTGACTGTATTGTCTTCCTCCCGTTCCATACTTTGATCCTTTTTGTCCCCAAAAAAGGATTCTAGAGTTCGGTTGCTATTCTTACGTTGCTTCCTTTGCCTGCTCATGTTGCCAGTGAATTACTTGATTTTTTAGCTCTGTGGAACTCTGCTCCCAGGGAGGAAAGCTCTGTCCCAAATCTCTGGGGTTTTCACAGCTACCAGAGCTATTAGGAGGCTGCTGCAACCCCCATCAGCTTTGGCTCACTGAAAATGCACCCCAGGACGACCACCTAAAACCACGATCCAGATCCAGGCCGCTCAATGCAAGATCACTTAGCCTCTGAACAATCGCTCGGCCCCCCTGTAGTCTGCATGCCAGGAGCTCTGAAGCAGCCACGTGGAGGTGGCTGCAGGGCTGCTGCTTCTGCTGCTTCCTTGCCCTGGAGGCAATTTGGCCTGACTGCTTTTCTCCCCCAAATTTAGCTGAGATCCACTGACCTTTCACTTAGTCCTTGTTTCTTATGGCTTGATAAATCTGGAAAGTGCCACAGCTGCTGCTGATCCACTCTCCTGAAGCTCCAGCTGTGGCTCATCCACGGAGGGGGAGAATGGGGGGACCAAGCCACGGTTTCAGGCTGGGCTGGTTTGGACTCCCAGCGTGCTGCGATGAGCCCTTTGTGCTAAGCTGCCTTCAGCAGATGTGTTTTTCTGTATTTTTGTGTGAGTTTTGGAGCCCTAAAATTTGTCAGAGTTATATTTTATGAGTATTTGAAGTGGCTATGTGTGAGCCGAGAAACCTTGCTGCTTCTACACCGCCATCTTGGCTCCATATGGCGAACTTTTAATGAACTATTAATAAACTTTCTTTTTCTTTGGCTGAGAGAAGACTTAAGTCAAATTCATTCAGCAGGACCCAGCATGTTGGTATTTTGGGGTCTCCCCTAACCCTAACTACATCATTTTTATTGTTCCCTGATACCAGAAACACTGCTAATCTCAAGCTCTTCTCCATTGGGGACTGGAAGGTATGTAAGCCTCTCTCTTTTCCTATTGCCTTCTTGTTCTCCAAGTACCTTTGAGGTGTGTTTTTTGTGTTTGTTTTTTTTGTGTGTGGGCCTGATGTCTCAGATCCCATTAAGTCAGACAGCTAGGAGGCTGTCTTGTACTCAGCCTGACCTCAGGTTTTCAGGCCTGTTTGGTTATGTTGGAGAACATGGACATGGGTTCAGCTTCTGAAGAATGGAGGACAAGGACAGATGCCCCATCTGGAAGTGTAAGGCAGATTCTTTCAATTCTCTGGGCACTAGGGAACTGGGAAAACTCAAGGTATTTTTTTGTGGGTTTTTTTTGCCTTGTTTTGTTTTGTTTGCTTTTCGAGGTTTACTCCCAAACCTTCCCTTATGGAGGAAGGGACTTCCAGGCCCTACGCCTGTGGCTCCCAAAAGTTCACCTTTGGGTTGTCTTTCAAGATGGATAGAAGTTGCCTCCTTAATGGCCTTTGTTGAACTTTCTCTGCTCAGGAAAGATTGTGAGATGCTTGAAGCTAGAGCCTCTCCACAAAGGGCCAACGGGGACCAATTAAATGATCCCCTTCCTATGGTTTTGGCCTTAGCCCTTGCCCCCTCAGGGACTTCCACTCAGGTCCCAACCACCTGTCTTGCAGAAGTGCCTCCCTCTGAGGCAACACCCACTCAGGCCTCAGCAGTATTAGGGGTATCTCCTCTTCTGATTCTTTCCCCTCCTCAGGTGCCAGCTGACCTTCCCTCTTGCCAGTCAGATATTCTGTGGCTGCTATTTTGGAAAGGAAAGGAATATCTGACAGCATTTTGGCCTTGCCATAGTCATCTTTAATTCCTACCAGGGAAATTGTTCTTTCTCTATACTTTTGTTGTGCACCATAGAATGACCTAGCACAGACTTACTCTGTGACAGACTTATTCTGTCCTGCTTGCCCAATACAAGCATAGATACCTAGGCTCCTTAAGAGTCTACCCCATATGGTGAACTTTTAATGAACTTTTAATAAACTTTACTTTTCTTTGGCTGAGAGGAGACTTGAGTCGAATTCTTTTGGCAGGACCCAGCGTATTGGTGTTTTGGGATGTAGAGCAAACCTAACCCTCTTTATGGGTAACCACATCAGGATGGACTTGTTGACAGGAAGAGAGAGGGCTGAACTGGGAGGAGCTGGTGCCGTGGATTAGAGAGAAGCCTAAGCAGAGAAGGTCAGAAGGACTTTTGGGGAGCAGTATCATGGAGGCAGAGAGGAGAATTGCCAGGGTCCAGAGTTGCTGAGAGGGAGACTGCTGAGGGCCAGTTGGAGCTGCCCAGGACTTTTTAGAACTGCCACCCAGAGCTGCCGGGAACTGAGGAGGCATGGCTGTGATGCCAGTATTTTGTCTGTCTGTTCTGATGTTTTGCCAGATTCGTCTGCTGGTGAAGGACAGTGCTGCTGTTGTAGAGGTCCTAAAACCTTGCTGTTGGTTCAGAAGCCCTGAAGAAGGATTTTCTTGTTGTATATGTACAAAAATCCTGGAAGAGAGTCTTGCTATGCTTTCAAGGGTTCTGGGACTGTTCTGCAGGCAGAGAGTGAATTAGTGAGGACACTGACAATGTATATTGTGGCTTTGTTAAGCTTTGTCTCCCCAGGAACAGAGATTGCTGAGAACTTGCCTTGTGGCAAGATGAAGGAAGGACCTTTCCTTGGGTTTTCAATGCTGTGATGATATCTTAACCTTGTTGTAGCTTAAGGGTAGATGGCCTTTTGTGCTCTCCTGCCCCTTTTGAGAAAGTTCTTGGCATTAATGGATGGTGTTGTAATTCAGTTGTGATCCTGGGGTGGGAAACTTTTGACTTTTTGTGCTTTTTGACTGACCAATCTGAATGTACTTTGTTTATGAAACTAATCTCCATTTGAGAAGAGAGACTTTGACTGACTAAATGAATGTACTGTCCAGGGGTGGAGTAGTACTTGGATTGAATTGAGAACTTACTTGCTAAATGAATGAGTTATGCTATAGGGCCTAGGGACAGGGAAGATCTTCAGAGTCCCATAACAGAAGTTAACCTCTTGGTTTCCTTAGGCATTATCAGGAGCTCTCAATTCACTTTCTTTTTTTTTTTTTTAGTGGAAAACTTTTTTATTGTAAGTGAAGCTGGCCAGTTAAATGGTTCCAATTTTGTTGGCAATATCAGGGGCAAGTTGGGCATAGGCCATTTTGTCTCCATTAGGCCACATCAATGTCATACAGCTTTTTTACAACCTTTGTTGTTTGTTGACCTTGACATCCACAATGAAGATCTTGATCTTCTTCGCTGTGGACTTAGTGGTCAAGGAAAACTTGATGATGGCATAGTGATCAGGCTTGCTTCTCATAGGGGTACTTCTGATGGTCTTTGGGTTAGCTTTGAAGCTGAAGGGTCTTGGGTAACCAGAAGGTAGGGGATGTCTGGATCTTCTTTTTGTGGCTATGGATACTCTTCATCACTGTTTTCTTGGCCTCCAAGGCTTTTGAATTAGCTTCTGTCTTGGAGGGGGCACTAGCTTCCTTTTTTACCTTTGGTACCATCTTGGGAAAAAGGATAATTTCATTTATGAAAACGTTTTTAAAAATTCTTTTCTTAAACTCTTGCTTCATCTCTTCTGGAAATTCTGTTGAGTTTGTGTCTAAGCTATGTTTTTCTATGTGGTTTTGCTTGTAGATGTTTTGAAGTCATTCTCTTCTTCTGCATTTCCCTGTTACCATAATAGTTCTTTATGGTGGGATTTTTAAATTTGTTTATTTGCTCATTCTTCCAACCTACTTCCTGATTTCAGATCTGATGTTAGGGCTGGACTCTGTGCACTTCTGTGAGAAAGGTCTAAGCTGGTCCTGTTTCTGACTGGATTCAACCACTGTCAGCCAGCCAGAAAGTTCTATTGAGTGATAGAGTGATAGAGAGTGATAGAATTGTAGACTCCCCTTTGGTCCGGGGTTCCTTCCCTGATTTTTCCTCTGCAGACTGGGCTAGATGCTGGAACTGAGACCCTGCTCTGCTTTTGGGGTTTAAGGCACACTGGTGCTATTGGCTTTTGAACTTCCTCCTTTCTTGATACAACCTCCAGGGACTCCTTCTCCTGGGAAACAACACTCCCAGTGCAGGTCCTTTTCTCTGCCCTGGAATTGCATAGAGGGAGACAAAGCTTCCAGCTGCCATTTGTGATGTGCTGTTATGGGTCTGGGACCTCCCATTGCCCCGGTTCACAGCCTCTCTCTAGGCACAGAAATACATTGTTCTCCTGGACTGACCGCCATCTTCAGGGTCCACATAACTGTCTGTCCACCTCCTTCTGTTGACCTGGGTTGGACTTTTTCTAGATTTCTTCATCAGGATTTGACCTGATACATTTTCTAGATCTGACTGAAGGAGGATTTTGGGAGGGGTAGGGGGAGCAGCTCTACTATTTCTGCTTTTGGCCATTGTACTGTCCTATCTCTCTTTCTTAGACACTATCTGAATCCAAAGTTGCAAAGTTTCCACACTGGTAATTCCCACACACCAAGAAAATCACAAATCTAGTTCTTGCAGTCTTGGGCTGCTGCAGTGTGGAGGGCAGTGATGAGAGGCGGTGGAGGCAGAATGTTGGCTACCAGGGTGTTTGGCCTCATTGGCAGGAGGGCTATTTCCACCTCTGCCTGTGTTCAGGCATGTGCAGGTGTTGTGAAGACTGAAGATTATAGTTTTCCAAGTTATGTTGATCGTCATGATTATCCCCTGCTGGATGGGCCATGTTAGGAACTTTCTTCCAGCCAGAAGGTGTTAAAAGAGAAGGAAAAGCAACCATGGAGTAAATTGTCTTCTGAAGAAAAAGTCCAATTGTATCATATCAAATTCAATGAGACCTTTGCTAAAATGAACCAATCCTCAAATGAATGGAAGACTGTTGTTGGAACTGTGCTGTTCTTCATTGGCTTTAGTGCTTTAATTATCATCTGGGAGAAGTGCTATGTTTATGGTCCTATCCCCAACACCTTTTCTGAAGACTGGGTGGCCATGCAGAACCAGAGAATGCTGGATATGAAGGTTAGTCCCATCCAGGGGTTCTCTGCCAAGTTGGACTATGACAAGAAAGAGTGGAAGAAATTGGGGATCATGCTTCCTGTTTATTTGAACCTCTTCCTTGTTCCTTCATGTATGTGCAACCCTGAGCATATTTACTGGAATGTTCTAAGTAATACATTAACAATGAGAATAAACAATTGGCTTACTTGAAGAAAAAAAAAAAGAAAACCACAAATCTAGACCAAAAAGAAGTGATGGGAATGGGTGGAAAATTAATATTTCTTTCCATGAAAGTCCTACTCTAGAGATTATTAGACCTCAAGTATCACCAGGCCTTACTGCAAGAGTAATAGAAAGTAACAGAAAGAGTACAAGTTTGCTATCAGGAAACCTAGGTTCTCCTACCAGCTCTGCTACTTACTATTTGAAGGAATCTACATCAGTTACTCTTGGGCTGAATTTCCTTCATTTATAACACAAGGGAGTTGAGCTACATAACCTCTACATTCCTTTCCAGCTTAAATGATCTACAGTTATAGGTTTGGTCATCACTAATAGGAAGCATAAGGAAAAGTATCCTTCAGCATCTTTTGGAAAAGGTAAATCAGAAAGACTCTTTGCATGCAGAGGAGGAACTAGAGCTTGTGTCCATGGGGACAAGGAGGCAAATTGCTTAAAGAAGATAGAAAAAGGGTAGGGTAGGTTCTGTGCCTAGGGAGAGGCTATGAACCAGGGCAATGGAAGGTCCAAGACTCATAACAGCACATCAGAGGTGCCAACTGGAAGCTATGTCTCCCACTATGCAGTTCTGGATCACAGATCCAGGGCAGACTGAGAAGAGGACCTGCACTGGGAGTGTTGTTTCCCAGGGGAAGGAGTCCCTGGAGGTTGTATCAAGAAAGGAGGAAGTTCAGAAGCCAAATAGCATTGGCATGCCTTAGACCCAGAAGCAGTATGTATAGGATTAACTGGAGTGAAAAAAAACTGTAGTCAAAAAGCCCAGTTACACCCTCCTCTGACTGGAGAATTTCTTCCAGATTTTCCATTTAAGGAAGGGGACACCTCATTATTTCTTACCCACTGTTAGCCTTCATGCCCCTGTGCTGGCTACCTTCCCTCTCTCCCCTTTCCAGCTTCTTTTTTTTTTGTCTTCCCCCATTAGATTGTGAGTCCCTTGAAGGGGCAGAGACTGGCTTTTGCCTTTCTTTTTTATCCCCAGTGCTAAGCTCAGTGTCTGGCACATGGTAGGCACTTGTTAAATGTTTATTGACTATTGGAGTAATTCAGGTGTAGAGTCATGAACTAGACCCTGAACTACTGTGGTTGCAGTGGGGATAAAGAGGTACTGTGCAGAAAATATCTAGAAGGAGGAATCAGTAGCAGTTAATGACTGACTGGATATAGAGAAAGGGACTTGAGCTTGGGGACTAGGGATACCACTGTGTAGGACAAAGTGTGGTCTCTCATTTGCTAAAGTATATGAAGCCTTAGGCCTCAGTGCCATAAGGAATCAAAGATTAAAAAAAAACAAACTGGCTCTAAGCTGTGATTAGTGAAACTTCTTGTTTGAGGTAAAAGGCATTTGGAACCATAACTAAATTTTGTTTGGAGTTTGAATTTGGGTATGGTTGCCTGCATAAATCAGTGCCTGCATCAAATGCCACAAGCTACTCAGAGGAAGTGTGATCCTATACTGTTAACAGGTAGAATTCTACATCTGGTAAAAGCTGAAGGGACAATCTCAACCTCTAGTTGGGATGGGATCCCTCTGGCAACTTTCCCATGAAATTCCCTTGAAAGGGAATGTTTCCCACCTATTCCTGAGTCTGGCTATGAGGTGGTACTGATACTGCATGGTTGGATATCTGTGACTTTACTTGAATTTAAACAGAGCCAAGGATGTTTTATCCTGTCACATTTGGAATATTACATGTCTCTGCCTTTTCTTGCTCCCGTAGCAAGTTTCTACGATCAAAGCAAGTAGTCTGTAAAAGATATGAACCATCTTGTTTTGTGGATAACAAATGTAAAGGAAGGCTGTACTGAATAATGGTTTTGAGGGATTTGGAAAAACAGATATAGGTTTGATGGGAAATATGAAAGACAGATAAGAAGGTTTGGGGACAAATAAGGGTTTATCCAAGCCCCTCCTATCTCCAGATAGTTGATATCAGTTTCAGAAAGGTTTAAGTATGTTGAGAGTGTGTGAGGAAGTATTTTTAGAAAGCAGAAAGATTTGTAACTTGATTCTAAAATTTTGAGGAAAGCAATAGGATCAGATTGATTCTTTTAGTATAAGATTGGCTTTCAAAAATTTCTCTTTCATGGAAACTCAAAACTTGAGCATGTTTGGTAATAAGATCAAAAGTTTGGATTTTTGATGCAATGTTGCAACTGTTTGTGAAACTTCATTGTAGTATTTGTGCCTAGCCTTGTGTGGCTAGAAAACTGAACTTCTTGTGACTTTGTATAAACCTAGCCTTGCATGGCTAGGAAACTGAACCATTTCTATGTGCCTTTGGTATTAAATCATGCTTCTGTGAGCCCCTGTCAGGCCTGACTGACTACTCCAGCTTGTGAATATCTCTGCTTCTGAGTGAACATCTGAGCCAAGGGACCTGGAAAAGATGATGCAGACAGCTTCTCCAAGAATCCAGATTAGGCCTGCCCAGGAACTACTACAGTTATAGCTTCTTACTCTGTGTCTCATTGTGCTACTTTGATCCCACTTACTGTTAGAAAACTCTTATGTGACAATTTTTGAAGGTTTACAAAGTTTTCAATTGATTATTGCTAAATTGATGTAATGAGTTGTAAAGGAGAACAGTTCTTGCTGTTTCAATATGAATTTGTAGCTATTCCATGAACTAAGCAAAAGTTAACATTTGTAACTGAGTGTATATGTAAAAGATTCCATTTCTGAAGTATCTCTTTCTTCCAAAGTGAATATAATCAGAGGATAGACAAGCTTTGTGAAACAAGGATATATGTCTGCTATTCAGTTGTAAAGTTTAAGTCAGAAACCTCTTTTATTTAAGGTCTACAGTTATGTTAGTGAAGAATATCTTATGACATACCTAGTCTATGTAGCATGTAGAAATATTAAGGACAGTTAAATAGTCTGAGTAATGGATTATACTAGCCCACACTCACTCTACCTCTGGTCATTTTCCTACTTGCTTTAGGCTCTTGTTTGTTTACTCTGTTTGCTAGATTTGTATCTTCTAGGCTCAGCAACCTCCACTTGTAGATGACGGCGCAGCTGAATACCAACCCCTGCCCAAAGTAATTACCCAACATCCTTTGGATCTGGTGTCTGCTAAGCTCCAGACATTGGCCACAGCCCCCCACCCCCTTGACTGATGGACGCCTGTGAGGCAGGGACAGCTCTATAACCTTTCTCAGCATGAAGCAGCTTAGGAAGCTGAGACCTTTGTCCCTTTTCCCCAAATGAATTTGTGTCTTATCTGTTAAGGGAGGAATGATGAGGTCTGGGATGCTTTTGTCTGTAACATCAGTTTGTAAAATCTCACTCGTATTTGGTTACCTATGTATGTAACATCAATTTGTAACAAGCCTGTGCAATTAAGTTGTAAAAGTCACACTTTCCCCCAGCCATAAGGGCATTAACTCTGTCTCTCCCCTTCCCCCAGCCTAAAAGTCTTTTCCCTGAGCTAGAAGTCAGTCTCCCATGAATACATCACCCAAGTATTTTTAGAGAAATATATAGCTCCTTTGTTCTAAGTGGCCAGCTGCACCCAAAAACCTTGAACAACATTATCAAAGAGATAACTCCCTCCTAAGATGGTACCTCCCAAATCCCTAATCAGTCTAGCTTCCAAACTTGGCACCTCCTGAAACAATCAAGCCTATCCTCCCAACAGCCATATTGGACCTATGTCATTCATTCTTGACCAGAAATTACCTAGTGACGTGTCAAGGCAAAAACCACACCTCTCCCCCGGCCCCCCTCTAGTTTTCTCCTAGTGAATTATGGGCAATGCGCCTGTGCAGTTGATATAAAAAGTACATGTCTCTTTAAGCACTGATCCCTCCCAAACTCTTCCCTAACCTCTCCCAAACTCCACCCCTGCCCACCTAGCTAGCATAATTAGCCCTTCTCCTTTTGTCCAGTGGCCTCTTTCCTCTGGGTATTCTAGTGGTCGGACCGCCTGCTTCTCACAAGATTCTAATAAAGAGACTTTTCTACTTTCACCTTGAAATGTCTCCAAGTAGTTTTTGGGTTGTATCTCAAACACCACTGATAAAGACAAGTAAAATGGAGGCAGCTAGGTGGCACAGAGGATAGAGCACTGGGTCTGGAATCAGGAAGACCTGAGTTCAAATCCAGCCTCAGACACACACTAGCTGTGTGACCTTGGGCAAGTCACTTAACCCTATTTGCCTCAGTATCTCATCTGTAAAATGAACCAAAGAAGGAAATGGGAAACCACTCCAGTATCTTTGCCAAGAAAACCCCAAATGGAGTCAAATTGGACATGACTGAGAAACAACTGAACAAGAGGTTTAGTTTTCATATTTGTATCTCCACCACGTGACTGAACAACAACAGCAACAGACTGGAGGCAGCTGGAGACATGTGACTGACATTTGGTAGAGAAGTCTGCATAGGAGGGATGGAATCCCAGGTGCTTAGAACTGGAAATAATCCCGTTCGTCTCTCTCATTTTACACGTGGGAGTAGTGGGGGTGGGAGTGGGAATGGGGGGACAGTTTACTCACAGCTGCTGTGAACACAGGCAAGAAACTTAGCCTCCCAGTGCCTCTAACACCTCTAAGATCATAAGTTAATAAGCTGTCAGCAATTCTATTGTACACTATCATTACCAACTGTAATCATTACTCAAGAGAGAAATCTCTCTGTATACCACCAGATGATGGCTGAACTTTGTGCTTCTGCTCCAGGGTCCCTTTTGCTCCGGCCTGTTGTCTCAAGTCATCAACATAAAATGATTGCTGTGAAGTCTTAACTGCAAGTATATTCTCAAGAGTGGGTTAGACTAAAGAGAAAAGACCATGGGGTTAAGAACTAAGCCTTGGGGGTCATTCAGTTAAAAGTCGAGAAAAAGATTTCAAGAAAGCAAGGCATGTATCAGACACAGCAGGGACATCAAGGAAAATAAATAGCTAACATTTATATAGTGGTGCTTTAAGGTCTGTGAATGGCTTTAAAAATATTTTTACATTGTACATACATTGTACATAGTAACAGCAATATTGGATGATGATCAACTATGAATGACTTAGCTGTTTTCAGCAATACAATGATCCATGGCAATTCCAAGACACTTATGATGAAAAATGCTATCTCAACTCCAGAGAAGTATAGAGTGCAAATACAGACTGAAGCATACTACTTTTCACTTCATTTTTTTTCTTTTGGTCTGTTTCTTCTTTTATAACATGACTAATATGGCAATATGTTTTACATGATTGTACATGTATAACCTATATCAAATTGTTTACTGTCTTAGGGAGGGGGGACGTGAGGGAAGGAGGGAAAAATTTGGAATTCAAATGTCTAAAAAATGAATGTTAAAATTTGTCTCTATATGCAATTGGGAAAAATAAAGTATTATATAAAATTTAAAAAATATTATTTTATCCTTACAGTAACCCTGGGAAGTAGGTATTATTATTCTTTCTATTTTACAGATGAGGAAACTGAGACTAACAGAAGTTAAGTGACTTGCTCACAGTCACAGGGTCTGAGGTTTGATGTGAGCTCAGTTGTCTCAGACTGAAGGTCCAGTACTCCACTACCATCCACTTCTCCACCTAGCACATTGAGAATAAAGAGAACAATGAGAGAGCTTCAATAGGATGCTGAGAATGGAAAGGCACTTAAGAAGTAAATGAGTGGTCAGGCTATGGAGTCAGGCACTGACTGTAGAGAACCTTGGCAGTGAAGGGGAAAAAAAGACAGAAATAGAGCAGTAACTTACATGGATAGCACCTTGGGGACTGGGTGTAATGGAAAGAAAATTGGACTTGTTAGGATTTTTAAGTGGCTCTAAGTCACTTAGACTGTTTCATTTTGTTTTTTATTTGATTCAACAAACATTGAATAAGCACCTAATATGGCAGTCATGGCAGTCATGGGAATAAAAACATTACCCATCTTCCAATGTGCTTACACTGTGCTGGTAGGGTACAGATACAACCCAAGGCCTGCTGTCCTAAGTTTTTCGCTTGCATGGACCAGGTTCCATCTTGGCAGCTTTTAAAAAATATAACTTTGACTCCTGTTCCCACTCAGGACTTCTCAAGAGAACCTCCAAATGGGTCTAAGGCTTCATGTATGAGGAAAGGACCCCAGCTCCCTTGCAAACATTTATCCTAATTACATCAGACATAGGACAGGGCTTGTTTCACCTCAAAAAGAAAATGAAAGACAATATAAAGAACTCAATGTAGTCCATAAAGAGTCCATACATTTATTCTTCCCTCACCAGTGGGTTCCCTTTCCCCAGGCTCTTCCAACTCTGCACCAAGTACTTATTATTTTCTCCAGAAACCTGAGCCCAGGAACTCTCACCCCTCTGCCACTGCCTCTTTCTGCTGTCATATCTGAAAGCCCTGTGGTTCCCCTTCTAGAAATTCCTTAACAGCTCTGCCACTTTTTTCCACTGTGGCCACCTCTGAGCTGAAGTTGAGGTAATGGTCCCTGGGAAACTGCCAAAGTGCTTCACCTTCCCAAGGTCCAAGTCTGTTCTTAGGGCCCTGGTAACTACCTGTGCTCATTGTCTGGATCTTTCTGATTCTACGATGTGTCTATCTACCTCTTTCTATAGGCCCAAGTCTCAGGGGTCCCAAAAGCCCAGATTGACAGTAGCCTAACTCATGCAAATCAAACCAAATTCTAGTGGAGATATTCATAATCAAGCTGACATAATCACAGTCCTGAGCAATCTTTGTTGCCCAAGTTTGTTCCTGGTTACTCCTTGATACAACATTTATACAGATAAACGTGCAATGAGAATTCTCTGGCTCCACTCTCTCAGTACCAGGCCTGCTATGATTTCCCCTCAAGGTATCAGGATATCCTGAGGGATTAGAATCTCTTTTTTCTGCCATCAGCTTGAGCCATCACTATTTGTTTGGTACCAGTGACTAGCATCCCAGTTCCATTTAAACAATTAATAGCAGGTAGCTTTTTACAAAAGGATATTTACTTTAAAACTATTCCTGCATTTTCTCTGGGACATAATCTCTGCTACACCAACCCACTCAGTCACTGGAGGAGTAGACTCAAAACTTAGTTCAGTTCCTACATAGTGTTGGTCCCACCAAGTTCACATCCAAAGATAGCATTATTGTTGAATGTGTCTTCATTTCTAGCTTTCACTGACAATGAATACAGAAGATTGGTCCCCAAGATTGTTTTCCTTATAACTAATTCTGGAACATCAGTGCTGGGCTTCATGCAACCCTAGCCTAGAACCCAGATTCTGGAATACCAGGACCTCAGACCACCCTCAAGATTATCTTTTGAATTCATTAGGTTGTAAGGTACCATTTCCTTTATGTATAAAAAGAACAAATGGAAAAGCCAAGGGCTGGGGACTATTTTTTGAGGACCATATGGGCTCAGAGGGGAAAGATGGCCCCAAGTGTATGGCTGCTCACCAGACACATTGAGTGAAAGTCACTGAGCTTCCTCATATTTGAATGAAGCAAAAAGGAAATATCTGAAGCTGATAGGCCTTTTTGAAGATGTCAGCAATCCTGCAACCAATCAAAAAAGGCTCTGGTGGTAAGCCAACTGGAACCACTTACTGAATGTCTGCAAATGCTTCACAGTTCTTCCATAACACTTCCTTTTACATGTCCCCCAAATTTTGAGTAGACTGGATGCTGAATTTTCTTGGGGTTAATTTCTTGTCCCTTATATGGGCCACCATCTAGGATCTCAGTCACTGTGGCTTTATTTTGTCCAGTTGACATTATGTTGCTAATGTAGTGGTGTGCCCCATTGCCCCTAAGAAGGGATGCCTCTTTCAGCTCTCAGACTACCAGACTGTGGCAGTATGAAGGAGAATTCAGGTAGTACTGGGGAAGGATGGTACAAACTGAACTTCTTTCCAGGTGAAAGCAAACTCCTTTTGACTAGTTTCAGGCACAGGAATTGGGGATGGGGTGGGCAGGCTTTGCTGAAGTCTGCAGCCCCATACCACTCACCTTGGGCGTGGGCTGCCTGATCCTTCATAGTGACTGATCAGGAGCAGCTGCAGTGATGGACATGGCAACTTTGTTCATCTTCCTGCAGTCCACTGTAAACTACCAGATGCCATCAGTCTTCACATCAGGTTGTTGTAATGTAAATTTATATAATGAAATACTCCAGGTCTCTTCATCTCCATCACTAGGGGAAAAAATAGCTTTCATGTCCCAACACTATCTCTGGCACCCAGTATTGTTTGTTATTAACTACATGGAATGATTCAAGTCCAATAGCTCCTTGTATATCTGTTATCCCTCTCCCAAACCATTTCTTGATCACCACAACTTGGGCAAATGGCATCAGATTTCCCTGAGATCTTACAGCTAAGGGAAGATCTGAGCCTCCAAGCAAACATTGGCCTTGGCTTTAAGCAATTCATCTAAAAAAGTCTCTCAAGTCTGAATATAAAGACTTGAGGGGTTTGGGAGGGCCAAATATAATAGTGGAACCCATGGGAAATGTCCTAAATTTGGGCTGGTCTGAAAGAACCCTACATGGTATATTACAATACAGTTTCACTAGCACCCCTAGAGGCTACTGACCAATTGTTTTCTTATCAACCTCAGGTTTTAGAAGCTTGGCCCACAGCTCCCTGCTGTAGAGTCTATCATTGTTCTCCATCCATCTATCACAAAAGCCAAAGTAGAGCCTCCTTCTAACACCTTCAGAATACATTTGCCCTGACAGGTACTGCTGTCCCAATCTTCTGCTAAAATTTTGCCAGTTGATCTGCCTATACCTATATGGTTGTGTGGCAAGGAAGACCCCCTAGTTAAAACCTAAACCATTACGGTGGGGCTTCTCTGGAGAAAGCTGGTCACAGTGTGTGGCAGCCTGAGGTGGAGAGGGGGACGGGTTGCAGGGGGGAGTTATAAATTCAATATATCAAACTCATTTCCTTTAGGAATTTCACCCCTAGCCCTTATGGAATAGGGGACAGAATCAGAGAACAGGTTATAATAGAAATTCATCTTTATAGGGTTCAAAGCAAGTAATTACTCATTTCAGACACCTATTTAAAAAAAAGGCATTACCATCTGGAAACCTCTAATTAACTTAGCTGATTCTTTGGAAATAAATACTCAGAGAGATCTCCAGACCTATAGAATTCTGCTACAGAGACATCCTCCTTGTTAGCTTCATTATACCACGCCCTCAGAAGTCAATGTGACTTGGCAGGTTGCTGTTTGAACTTCTCTAGTAAGACCCCTTTTAGCCCCTTACTTGGTGATGAAAGCTGGCTCACTCATGCTTCAACAGTGGAGGAAATCACTTACTGTTCAGTAATGTCAGACTCTTTGTGACCCCACAGACCAAACACAGGAGGCTCTTTCGTCCTTCACTGTAAGGGTGTTTGACGCCATCAGCCACTGGGGGTGCACCACGACAGCCTGGGGACGGGGTAGAGGCCCGCTCATGTCTCAGTGAAGAAGGCATGATCACACGAGATGTCTCCTTATCTTTGGGGCTGTACGTGAGTGGCTCACCGGCGATGACGGCACTCTGAGGCAGGAATCAAAAGCTAGGGTATAAAAAGGGGAACCGCGTGCGTGTAGCTCTCTGTTCCTGTATATGCTGCAATAAACATCTTTACCGTTTTCCCTGAGTCCTGGATGCTCTGTGGGGGGGCAGTTCTTCAAGCTGGTCTTGAAGCCGGTGACGACTGAAGCCTGAGAGGAGGAAAGCACCTGGAAGAGGTAAGCAATAGAACAGGGTCCCCAGAGTCCGAGTTGGGAGACATTTAGAGTAGGGTCCCCAGAGTCCGAGTTGGGGGACGTTTTACACTTCACTATCTATCAAAGTCTGTCCAAGTTCATGCTTATTGTTTCCATGATACTATCTATCCATCTCATCCTCTGCTGTCCCTTTTTCTTTTTGTCTTCAATCTTTTTCAGTATCAGGATCTTTTCCAATGAGTTTCATCTTCTCATTGTGTAGCCAAAGTATTTTAGCTTCATCTTCAGTATTTAACCTTTCATTGAATAGCCTGAATTAATTTTTTTAAGCCTTAGACTGATTTGATTGCATTATTGTCTAAAGGGACTCTCAAAAGTCTTCTGCAGCACCACAATTTGAAAGCATCAATTCTATAGTACTCAGCTTTCCTTATAGTCCAATTCTTATGGTCATACATTGCTACTGGAAAATATATATATATATATATCTTTGATTAAATGGACCTTTGTTGGCGAGGTGATGTCTCTGTTTTTTAGTATGTCGTCTAGATTTGCCAATACCTTTCCTTCCAAGGAGCGAACATCCTTTTATTTTCATGGCTGCAGTCACCATCTACAGTGATCTTTGAACCCAAGAACATAAAATCTGACACTGCTTCCATTTCTTCTCCCTCTATTTGCCAGGAAGTGATGGGACCAGTTGCTAAGATCTTAGTTTTTTTATGTTAAGCTTCAAGTCAGCTTTGTAAACTCTCTTCTTTCACCTTTATCAAGAGGCTTCTTAATTCCTCTTTACTTTCTACCATCACAGTGGTATCTTCTGCATATCTGAGACTGTTGATATTTCTCCTAGCAATCTTAATTCCAGTTTTTGATTCATCTAGCCTGGCATGTCACATGATATACTCTGCATATAAGTTAAATAAATAACCAATATACAGTCTTGTCATACTCCTTTTCCAATCTTAAACCAGTTAGTTGTTCTGCTGCTTCTTGGACTGCATACAGCTTCCTCAGGTAACAAGTAAGATGATCTGGTACTCCCATCTCTTTGAGGACCTGGAACATTTTGTTGTGATCTATACAGTGAAGGCTATAGTATAGTCAATGAAGCAGAGGTAGATGTTTTTCTGGAACTCCCTTGTTTTCTCCATAATCCAATGAATGTTGGCAATTTAGTCTCTAGTTCCTCTGCCTCTTCAAAAGCCAGTCTGCTTTTTTAGTTATTCTTGGTTCAAATACTGCTGAAGCCTCGTTTGCAGAATCTTAAGCATAACCTTGCTGGCATGTGATATGAATTCAATTGTTCAGTAATCTGAACATTCCTTGGCATTGCCTTTTTTTTTTTTTTAGGATTGGGATATAATCCAATCTTTCCCCATCCAGTGGCCACTGTTGTATTTTCCAAATGTACTGGCATATTGAGTGCAATGCTTTTAGGGTTTTAAATAGTTCAGCTAGAATTTCATTACTTCCACTAGCCTTCTTTGTTAGCAATGCTTCCTAAAGCCCACTTGACTTCATTCTCCAGGCTCTGGGTCAGTAACCACACCATCAAGGTTATATTGTTTTCTTCTACTTCTTTGCCTTGTTCATTCAATAAAACTTTCTTATCTCTCCTTGCTATTCTCTGAAATTCTGCATTCAGTTGGGTATATCTTTTCCTTTTTCCTTTCCTTCTTTCTTCAGCTGTTTGTAAAGCCTCATCAAACAGTCATTTTGCTTTCTGGCTCTTTTTTTTTCTTTGGAATGTTTTTTGTTGCTTCCTGTACAATATTGCAAACCTCTGTCCATAGTTCTTCAGGTACTTGTAGTGCCAATGCAATATTTACAGTGCCCATGATCATGACAAAGACCATGACTATAAATATCGTATTATCACGGTTCTCTGTCAGAGTACCCTAACTTGCCTGTAGGGGCAGCCAGTTACTTACTGTATCAGCAAGCACCCTAGCATACCTAGGGC
>CM053584.1:186097763-186128746 GCA_028627135.1 Pseudochirops cupreus | reverse complement strand
TCTCGTCTGGCCAAATCACACAACTCTTCTCAAAGTGAGCCCCAAACCAAAACCTCACATCAGGGCGTATATATAGCCTTCTCCTGGCTTGGAGAATGTCACAGCCCTCTAGACCCACTGCCCAATCACAAAGCTACAAGGCACGGGCATTCCTAGAAAACAAGCCTGGCGCCACAGGCTCCACATGACCACATTCAGCCTATTAGGGAACAGAGTATACTTTCAAATATCCAAGGGTCCTCAGAGTCACGTAGCCACTTTAGCAAAGGGCCTAGGGGTAGGGAAGATCTTCAGATTCCCATAACACTTACCTCACTCAAATAGGTGCTAGCATATTTTAAGAACAGAAGAGTCACAGCTCAGAGGTGCAAGCAGAGAAAGTTTATTGAGTCTTCTCCATGGGGAAACCTTACAGCCAGATATTAAGGCAGACTTCAAACTACCCCCTTATATATATATATATATTTATATATATTTCCCAGATGCACGTACCCCACGTGAAAAAACAGAGCCCAGCTGAACAGAATTGTGAGAGGGGAGATGTAGTCACAAGGGCATGAAGGCCCCAGGGTGTGGAGACACTAATCAGGAACATCAGGTAACCCCACATAAGAGAATCTTGAGCAATGCAGTACCCCTTGGCCTCTAAGTGACCAGGGGTGGTGCAATATGCTCTGACCTCTACATGACCCAGCTAATTCCAGGGCCTCAGACACACCCTGTGCCTCAAACATTACTGCCTGCAGCCTGCAATTCCTCACACAGCCCCTTTTTCGTTTTGCTCATTACACTCATGCTTCAGGGTAATCTGGGCTTTGAGCAGACTCAAAGAACTTTGCAACATGCTAACAGCAAATCCAATACCCATGGGAACATAGAATAACAAAGCAAGAAAGCAAAAGGCTAGCAATCCAAGACCAATAATCAGTTTCTGACCCCAGGCCTACCATGACATATTCTTCAATCTGTTTAACAAGTCAGCCACAATATCCTGTGGGGACAAGCCTTCATGGTTGGCATGATTCATGTCCCATATCAATTTATCCAAGTCCATCCTGTCAACTGACAAATTACCCCCTTCTATAAGGCCAGGTAGGTGGTGCTTAATGGCTTCCCACTGCAAGCCAGTGACATTGTAAGGGGCAGGAGTGACACAAATGGAAGTTTGTTGGTAATTTTCAAAATCCTGCTGGTTCAGCTTTTGTACTTAAATAGTCCCTTTGCAAGAGTCAGTAATAGTCACATTAACTGAGAAACAGGGCACGGTGGAATGGGAGGTTGAAAGTACGTCCCAGACAGGAATAATTGTTATGAGGCTGATTATATTGACAAGCCTCGCTTCCAAGAGACAGCATAGTTAGCTCGAAATACAGCTGTTGCATGGTCTTAGCTCGGCTTCTCCTCTGCCTCAGTCACCTATTGGGTCTCCTTCTCTTCCTCTTCTGTTGTGGGAGGACCCAGACCCTTTGGACAGGATACCAGCACATCCCATGTTCTGTGGAGACATAAACATACCCTTCTCCTCTTATGGTTATTTCATAAGGGCCCATCCACACTTCTTTCCAGACCATAGCTTGTTCCCCAGCATTAGCCTTAACCAGGGGCAGGACATATAGCTGTCCTCTCTGGCATAAAAGATGTTTCATAGCCAGTGTCATTTCTGAATTTTTTGTGAAAGTCAGGTAATTGAATGTGTATAGTGCCAGATCTATAGGTTTCTGTCTGACGGGGCCCCTACCCCTTTTTCGTTTATCGAGAATCACCTTCAGTGTGCTGTTAGCACATTCACTATAGCTTGGCCTGTAGGGTTATAAGGGAGGTCTGTGACATGGGTTATGCCCCATTCCTGACAAAAGTGCTCAAACTCTTGAGTGAGTTTTTTAATAAACAAGTTCCCCTCTCAGACTGAATGACCTTGCCTCTAGAGATAGTTTCCATGGGCTTTTGGCAGTTTTACAACATAGGAATAACTTTAGGGAGGGCCTGGTGGTGATGTCCCTGCTTTGTCAAAATCCCATATATGGAGGAGGAATGGTCTGAATGGACAGAATTAATCCAAATAAAGTTTTCACTTGATCTTCTCCTTTCTACATACAGCAATCAATGAACAACTTTAGGTTTTATAGTCAAAACAGTAAAGTAACTTTGATAATAATTTCCATAAGTGATAGCCAAATGGTTTTAGATATATCTTCCTTTTAAAGTATAGGTAAAGGTGTAAATACTTGGTTTTCTATAGGGCATATACACACATTACAAAATGCAAGTGACCTGTTTGATTCCAACAAAATTCAACCCAAAATTTTGCTGATAAAACATTACTTCTGGTTTACAATGATTCTTCAATCTTCACTACACTTGAATTTTACTATAGTTAAGAAAAACCACAAGGACACCAATTTCATTTCCAAATCATCACTTGCAAAAGCTACTAACAAAAAATTTAGGCTTTTCTCCTCTCCTCACAGCTGTAGAGTTTTATTGTGCATTTAGAGGTTCGAATGGAGGGGTTCATTTGCTTATCTAAACAAGGTGTGGGCTTCAGGGTGCCTCAGGCTTTTGCTAGTGGGCTGCTTGCTAGATCTACCATAAAGTTAAATTCCCTATTGTTTCTGCAGCACTCTCTCTCTTAATCTGCTAATTTTACCTTATTCTTCAGGGCTTATGTTTATTCCTGAAAATTTCTTAGAGAGTGAAATGCTCTCAACCCCCCACTCAAAGGGAGAGGAACTTCTGAAAAAATTCTCAGAGGTGCACCAAGTTCCACTTCCCCAAAACTGGGGAAACCGAAGCTCTTACCTTTCAAATGTTTCTTTATCAGATCTTACCAAAATTCCAATTTGCCTAAATGCCAATTAGTATAATAAATTCTGACTTATCTTAGCACTAGGTTATGAATGGTATTTACTTTTTCACATTTCCCCCAAAATGACCAGAATAAGTTCAAATTGATCCATAAGATTTTTTCTCTAATAGGTGAATCAGGGAATGGTTAATTGCTTATTTGTTTATCTTTTCAATCTAAGGGGAAAATTCCCATATTATTTCTTATCACCTTTTCCTCACTCCACTTGGCCAGAGTGGAATGAAGGGAAGGGGATTTTTAAACCTTTGAAAATCTCAGAAATTTTATTCACACTTTTCTGACCAAATGACAAATGACTCTCACACACTCGATCACATAAAGACATAAAGACAAAACAGAGACACAAACAAACAGAAGGGATCCAAAAGCTTCACATAGAATTTATAGGAGATCTCCCGAAAAATTTTAAAGTTGCTGGCTCTCCAGATAGTAAGGGAAGCCAGGTGAAACTTACTTGATAATACTGGAAACAGCTGTATCACACCAAAGTTCAAGCCACCTCTGACACTCTCAGTTCTGATGCTAAACATATCATTAATGTACTCCACAAAAAAAAAAAAACAGTAGAAATTGGGAAACGCTGGAGTCCCTCCTACTCCCACAACAACTGAAATTTTGAAATATATGCCGAGGTGACTCCCCCCATCCCGGCCACTTGGGTCTCAGTTGGCAGAGACTCCCATTCAGGAGACCCTATCTCATTGTTGGTGACTGGTACGTCAGCGCGTAGCTACTTGCATAATCTATTGCGGGACCGCAAGGGGCCACCCCAGGGGTTTCCTGAGCCTGCATTCCTGTTTTTCCTTTTAACTTTTCTGCATTGTGAAGCAAAGTGACCTGGCTTGCCACAATGGAAGCGCTCACCTACCACTTGAGTTCCACCCTTCCTTTTAGTTCCTGCTCTACACTGTGCACTCAGGTGCCCCTTTTTTCCACAATTAAAGCAAACCTGATCCTCAAACACCCATAAGCCTTTATGCAAAGGGCAGCAAGCAACTCAGTCTGATACACCTGTGAAACCCCCCCCCCCCAATCTGTAGGGGCCTAGGAAGCGTCTGAGCCACCTTCTTACACTCCTCCATGTAGGCAGCATTCCAGACCACACTTTGCCCAGGGGTCAAACATGCTTGGGCGAGAACATACCAGTCACAGGGGCACATGATGTTGGAGTCAGCTATGTTGTCTAAACAACTCATTGTATAAGGGGCATTGGGGCCATAACGGGAGCAAGCGTCTTTTAACTCTTTTACCAGTTTCCATAAGAGAGCAGTGCAAACATGCCTAATCTGCGTAGGGTCAATTGGGTCATCAGCTATCTCCCTTTTTCCCCTTTTCTTGGTCAGTTCTGGGTTACTTAAAGTTTCCTCGGCCATTCCGCTTTTGGTTTCACTTTCCCTGCTCGCTCCCTGAGTCTGATTATGCCCCTCTTCCTCACAGTCAGAGTCTTCCTCAAATTTTTTTTACAGGTTTGTCAGGACTGTGGAAGGTGAATTTCAAAACATTCCACAAGATGAAATCTTTGTTCAATAACAAACCTGGAGAGTTCCTATCATAACTAGTCATTTGTTCCCCCACTATTCCCCATTTATCCCTGTCCAAACCAGTGTCATGCAGCCATGGAGAGACCTGTAAGATGTTTTTAACAAATTTATGTGAGATGTTCAAGCCTTGCTTTTTAACAAGCATCTCAACCTGTTTAGCATACACCTCTAAATCCTGAACCTCCATTACTATATCCCCCATCCTGGGCTTCTGGGATAAGTCCTGCAGCAACTACTCCTAGGCTCTTCCATCCTCTCAGAGAGTCCTCTCTGCCAGCTTTCCCATCTTCCCTGCTCCTTTTCCAGTCCCTGTTTGGGTGCCAATTCTGTCAGGGTTCTCTGTCAGAGTACCCTAACTTGCCTGTAGGGGCAGCCAGTTACTTACCTCACTCAAGTAGGCGCTAGCACATTTTAAGAACAGAAGAGTCATGGCTCAGAGGTGCAAGCAGAGAAAGTTTATTGAGTCTTCTCCATGGGGAAACCTTACAGCCAGATATTAAGGCAGACTTCAAACTACCCCCAAAGCTTGAGCTTTATATATTTCCCAGATACACGAACCCCACGTGAAAAAACAGAGCCCAGCTGAACAGAATTGTGAGAGGGGAGGTACAGTCACAAGGGCATGAAGGCCCCAGGGTGTGGAGACACTAATTAGGAACATCAGGTAACCCCACATAAGAGAATCTTGAGCAATGCAGTACCCCTTGGCCTCTAAGTGACCAGGGGTGGTGCAATATGCTCTGACCTCTACGTGACTCAGCTAATTCCAGGGCCTCAGACACAACCTGTGCCTCAAACAATACCACATGCAGCTTGCAATTCCTCACATCATATGACATTCAATCGCAAAATATACCAGATTCTCCAGGTAGAGAACAGAACTGAAAAATTTATTTAGATACCAGAAAAAAACCAAATCTCAAAACCAGTAAGCCGATTTCATCATAGTACCAAAGACATTCAGAAGCCATAATAATACTCAGATCCATGCCATCCTTTAGCCTTCCCACAAACCAATACAAGATCAATATTTACTCACAAAACTATCTATCTCCTTGCCTGAGCTCCTCTGTCCCCCATCATCTGGCTAGCTCTGAACACCAGCTTCCTGTGGGCTCTGCTTTCCTTCAGCAAAACTCCTCCTACCACAGGCTCCATGTGATTACATTGAGCCTATTAGGGGGCAAAGTGTACTTTCAAAGCAGGGGATGTCTTCAAACTCCCCCCGAGGTCTATTAAGGGGCAGAGAAGATCTTCAAATTCCCATTCCCATTACAGTACTCTGTCTACCAGATCTATCCCTTAAATCTATTCATCACCTCCACTTTATATTCATAAGGAATGTTATTTAGGTCATAATTATATGGTCTGATGGCTTTCCCTACTTTCTTCAACTTATCTTTGAGTTTTGCAATAAGAAGCTCATGATCTGAGACACAGAAAGCCTCAGGTCTTGTTCTAGCTGCCTGTATAGAGCTTTTCCATCTTTGGCTGCCAAGTATATTATCAGTCTGATTTCTATATTAGCCATCTGGTGATATCCATGTGTAGAGTTGTCTTTTGGGTTATTGAAAAAGAGTGCTTATTATGACCACTGAATTATCTTGACAAAACTCTATTAGTCTCTACCCTGCTTCCTTTTGTACTCCCAGGTCAGACTTGCCTGTTATTCCAATTATCTTTTGATTTCCTACTTTAGCATTTCAATCCTCTATGATGAATGTCTTACTACTCATGGTTGGTTCCAAAGTTTCTTCTGGCCTTATGGCTCTGATTTCAATTGCCCCTAGAGGGGCAATTGCTATCTCAGGTTCTATATAACCCTATGGGCGACTTCTTTAGTCCTAACATGAAGATCTATTAGACTCAGTTAGCATTTAGAAAATACATTTACTCAAACAGCATAATAGAAAAATAGTTACAAAGCAGGTACCCCACCCCCCCAATAGCTCTCCCACAAATACACGTAGTCCAGAGGGTAAGGACAGTGGGTACAAATTTGTAAGTAAAATAGAAGTTAGACTCACTTCTGGGGAACACATATGGTCAAAGCAACTAACAACTCTAGAACTGTATGGTCTAGCTGTCCATTCTCTGAAGAATTCTCACAAAGTTCACTAAAGAAATAGTGTTAGTGATAGATAAATTACTCTGCTGATAGTCTGCCATGGCTCTCCAGAGGGCATGATATCACTGTTATACAAGTCAACCTGTTATGGAAAAAAATAGGCAGGAACCTCAACTGCTAGGCTGGCTCCTCACAGGGCATGGTGTCTGCAAATCAGATCAATGTGTTGGCTTCCCTGAGCTTGCATCTTCAGTGGATTTTGGCTGCCTTCATCCCACCAGGGTCAGTAAGGCCCTGCTGGGCTCTTTCAGCAGGAGTGCTTTTGAGCTCTCTCAAGAAAGGGCAAAAACCCTTAACCTAAGACTCATAGAAGCTCATGAAACAACACAAAGAGAAAGGAGCAGAACCAAGAGAAATGTTGTATAAAGTAACAGCAATATTGTTCAAAGAATAACTAAGCTTTTCTGAGAAATATGATCATTCAAATTAGCTAAGAAGGATTCATGAAGGAAAATGCTGTTAACCTCCAGAGAAAGATCTGTTATATAGAAGTATGTACTGTATGGTTCCATGAATATATCCATTGTTGGCCTTTTCCAATGTGCAGGGTTGGGAGGGAGAGAGAGAGAGAAAGACAATTCAAAATTCAAAAATGTAACCTCTCTCCAAAAAAGATTGGCAAAAGCCTCTCCAATTCTGCTTCCTTGGGGCCTCAGCAATAAGTTTTATCACTTCCTGGGTTTGTAGTAGTAGGGGAGGCAGAGCTTCTCCAATTCAACAATTCTTCCTCACCCTAATTTATGGTTTCCATCTGGTACATTTCCCAAATTCCTGTTGGATTTATGAAAATAAATAACTAGGGACAATAGTAAGCAGTCAGCAATCCAGAGAGAAGTTTCTAATTTCTAGAGGCCTTTTTGCCTCGAGTCTATGAGGAGCAGAATACTCCTTTTATACCCAGGATATGTCCCAAGCAAAGAAGCCAAGTCACCTTTTACCCTTCCTAAGAAGGAAGGAATCTACTTTTTTGGTGTCCTTCTGCCGAAGAATGACCAGTCTTCCTAATTTAATGTGGGGAATAAGCGTTTAAGGGGAGTTTGGTGGCACAATGGAGTCAGGAAAGCCTGAGTTCAAGCCCAGCCTCAGACGCCTACTAGCCGTGCAGATGCCGAGCAAGTCGCTTTAGCGTTGTCTGCCTCAGCTTCCTTAGCTGTAAAATAAGACTTATAATAGCACCTGCCTCACAGGGTTGATGTGAAAATTCATTGAGATAGTATTTGTACAGCACTTAAATATTTATTCCGTTCCCCAGACCTAAGGTGTGTATATCAATGGAAATCATATTTATTTGGAGCAACTGAACTTCAGCATTCCTTTCTCCATCCCATCAAGGCTTTAGGAAGAAGCATTTACTTTCATCTTAAGCAGAGGTGGGGAACCTGTGGCCTCAAGGTCACATGTGGCCCTCTAGGTTCTGCCAAAGTTATTTTCCTTAAGTGCACATTTGACCCATCACTTTTTTACTCAATAAACTGCTGTGTCTCCCTATGGCTTCTAAGCTAAAATAGAAACCTTTCGACTTAGCTTCTAACCTGATTCCAATTTGTCTTCCCTTTCTCATCATATTTTACTCCCTTTCTTGTTCCGGTCAAACTGGTCTCTGTTCCTCACACAATACTCTCATCTCTCCTCTCTGTGCCTTTGCTATTGGCCACTGCTCATGCTCGGTACTCCCTCCTTACTTCCACTCTATAGAATCTCTAACCTCCTTCAGAACTTTTATAACAAAGTGTTTCCTAATCTTTCCACTGAGAGTGTGCTTCCCTAGCTATTTTGTATTTAATACCTTACCTTATTTGCACTCCTTCTGAGATATATATAGATACACACACACACACACACACACACACACACACACACACACACACACACACACACACTTCTTGTTGCCTCTCATTAGAACATAAACTCTTCAAGGGTAGAGTTTGCTTCACATTTTGTATTTGCATGCACAGCACTTAAACATGTAGTGAATGCTAGTTTATTGATTGGTTTAACGCTGCCCATGGACAATCATCCTGGGCCACATGGACAAAGACATGTAGACTTCTCCTTGCTTCTCCTGGATAGTTCATCACCATCTTGACTGGGGTCAGGTAGGGGAGCAGTAAGAAGTCCTTTTCTTGGGTTGGGAAAATTCATTTACAAGAATTCTCCTCATGATATGACTGGGTGAGCAGTCTGTGAATGAACATATTTAATTCCTATGTACTTCTGTCCAAGGCAGCCATTGACAATTACCAGGTATGGAGAGAAGACTGTGTATGTACAACTTTCTCTGTCTTCCCCTCCCCCCTCCATAAAGTGGAAATGTTTTGCTTTGTGATCCTTTGATGTTTCTCTAAAGCCATTTTTTTTACTTGGGGCCATCTTGTCACTCTGACTTAAGACAGTTTCAATTTGTTGTAGAATTTTACTAGTTGGCTTGCTGAAATCCTCTTGTGTATTCTGATAAACTACTGTCCCTTACCTTGTTACTCTGTAGAAGACCATCACTATCAAGATGGGTGGGATTAGAATGCATTGGGTGGTCTTTCACCACCCCTGAATTTAGAGATAAGACTTAAGACTATTCAGATTCTCAAGAGGAAAGGCCTCTTCACTTTGAGGTCAAGGGTAAAGCCTCTTCCTAGCTTAGAGGCAAGGGAAGAATGTTCAGATGGTTGAGGAAATGTCCTAGAGAAACCCTATAAAACCTCCACTCAAAATCTCCAGCCAGTAGAGCAATCACTAATAGCCCTGGGATTATTTGACCTTTTCCCACTCTTAGCTGATGCCTAGAGATCCACTCCCCTATCCCACAGGGATCACCTGATCCCACGTACAGAACTCCTCTAGGCTCTGCCTTTCTCCAAACGCCCCTGCCCTGCTTTTAGGTTTCATAGCTGTTGTGCTGCTTGCCTTTGGACCATCACAAACTACTCACCAACTACCAGTGTTTGTGTCAAGACGTCACTAATAAAGCACCCTATAATGATTCCTAAATTCTGTCCCTTTCTGACAGAATCAAACTGAACCAGCTAAATGGATAAAAGCTAAGTCTGGACCACAGGTACCTCCATTTATTTCATGAATCACTGACCAGAATTGAGACTAGGTGTCCTAGTGGCTAGTAGGGCTAGTTCAATGAACTCTGTGCTTCAATGGTAGGGAAACCCTCATTCATCTCTCCCCCTTAGCTCATACAGTATTGCCCAAACCTGGAACTACCCAGACAGTTGCCTGATAATCTTTTTTTTGCTCTTTCTCACCCTGACATCTTGAGCATGGTGCTGTGGTTCAGGATTCCAGCACAAGGGCTTGGGTGAGGAATCTTGTGATCCAATGGAAGGATGTTCTTTATCCCACTAGATCCATAAGTCACTGACCAAGACTGGAACTAGTACCCTCAGTAGCCACTCTGATATCCTAATGAGCATGGCACCATGATTCTGGACTTGAACAAGGACGAAGGGTCTTAACCTCCTGCTATAACCATAGGGAATTCCTGATTTCTTTTTAGATCCCTGAGTAAAGACCAAGGCTATGACTAGAGCCCCTGGCAGCTGCACCTTCATGGACAAGACTCCCTCTCCTCAGCAAAGAAAGCAAAGGCTAGGGGCTGAAGTACATACTTCTTTCATTAGACCCCTTAGGTTCATAAGCTACTGACCAGGGTCAGGAGAATATTCTGGGGAAACTGTGTCCCAGTGGTAAGAAAGCTATTGTCAAGGTAAGGTTTGTACTCATTAGCAACATGTTGCAGGATCCACAAATACTTACTATGCCCTGGTTTAAAAAGAGAGGGAGAAAAAGAGGAAGAGGGAGAGAGGGAAGGTGAAAGGGAGGGAAAGAGAGAGAGAGAGAGAAAGAAAGAGAGAGAAAAAGAGAGTTTGTCCTCTTTTATAGGTCAACCAAGAATAGTTGCTCCTCTGATGAGTTGTTGTAGCTAACCAGTTCATTCAGGGAATGGATAGCCACAGTCACTATTTCCTAAGAATTGCCAAGGGGTTTCTACTATACACTATTGCTGCCTATAAACAGTTCTTTTTTAAAAATAAATTTGTTGATGTCTTTTGTTTTTACAATACTTAAATTTATCCCATTATCCCTTCACTTCCCCCTCCAAAGAACCATCCAATACAGCAAAAAGAAAAATTTTAAATAAAAAGAGGAAAAAGCAAAACTGATGAAAACTTATTTAAAAAATCTGAAAATGGATATAATATTCTACATTCATGGAACTCCTACCTCTCCAAACTAATAGCTAGATGGCTCAGTGGATAGAGCACTGGCACTAGAGTCAGGAAGACCTGAGTTCAAATCGGTCCTCAGATGCTTACTAGCTCTGTGACCCTGGGAAAATCACTTAGTCTCTGTTTGCTTTAATCCACTGGAGAAGGAAATGGCAAATCACTCAAATATCTTTCGACAAGAACACCCCACAGACAGTACTGGCATACTATGATCCATGGGGTCACAAAGAGTCAAACATGACTGAACAACTGAACAACAATCTCTTCTTTTAGGGCCAAGCGTGCTTTTTGCAATTTGTAACATTAATTTTTTTTACATTTTGTGGTTGTTCTTTCCATTTACATTGTTCTAGTAATTAAGCATGTTGTTTCTTGCCTTTGCTTGCTTCACTTTGTATCAATTCATGCAAATCTTTCCATGTTTCTCTGTATTTATCGTATTTATAATTTTTTACAGCACAGTAATATTCCATTATCACAAACTGTTTAGCCATTTCCCATCTGATGGGTATCTACTTTGTTTCCAGTTTTCCATTACTACAAAAAGTGCTGCTTTAAATATGCTGGTGTATATGAGGTCATTCTTTGTTATTGGTTACTTCTGTGTGGTATGTGCCGACCAGTAAGACCTCTGAATCAAAGGGCATGAACTTTTTACTTCTTCAACTGTATAATTCTAAATTGTTTTCCATAATAGTTATACTGACCCACAGCTCTAACAACAACTTGTTAGTGTGACCGTCTTTCCATAGCCCTTCCAACATGGACTATTTCCACCTTTTTTTCATCTTTATTTGCATGAAATTCTAATGTGAATATCATGTCTCAGGTACCTGCATGTGCACTGTGCTATGATTACAGGTAACTGTTAAGATAACTGTGCTAATGTTGTTAATTACGTGGTATACCAATTTCTTTACCTTCATTATATGATCCAGGATATCTTAGAGACTGCAAATTTTCAGAGGAGGAAGAGGATGAAGTACATAGGGCTCAGCTTAAAGCCAAGATCCATGGCTAATTGCCCTAGCCACACATATATGATAAAGGGAGGAATTTATAACCAAGGATTGAGGTTGGAAGGAGAAGCCTTAAAACAACTCTGCTTAGAGTTTTTGGTTCCTTTGTCTACCCCTGTCAATTAATTTACATGGAAGACCAAACAGAATATTGGGGCTAAGAAAAATGAGGGGGGCTTAAGACTCAGGAAACCTTTGTTAAAAGAGCAGACCTAAAATGATACTGCATAAATATTGTTTGACAATCAGATATTAAGTAGAATTTATAAGTATTTTCTTAGATAAGGGTTTGATATAGAGACTACCCTTGTGAGCAAGAATTTAAAAGTTTAAAAATAAACAATGTCTAAGACAATATTGGCTAACTTACTGGTCTGCATTCCAAAAGAACTTAGCCTGTAGGGATAAGGACTCTCCTTTTGGAGACAAAAAGCCTATCATGGCTAAGACTGAAGGTTGGCAGATTTTCCTTATGGATAGAAGAAAGCTACTAGGGAATTTTACCCCACTCCCCCCATCCCCAGTTCAATGCCTGGATATATAAAGGTCCCTGCTTTCTGATACAGTGGATAGGATGCTGGACCTGGAGATCTGAGTTCAAATGAGGTTTCAGACACTTATTAGCTGGGCAAGTTACTTAACCTCTGCCTCAGTTTCCTCCTCCATAAAGTAGGAATAATAATAGCACCTACCTTTCAGGGTTGATAGTCAGGTAGCAAGGGGTTGAGATGTTAGTAGAATGTGAAGAAGTAGAAGAAACCAATTTAGACAGACTTTTTCTAAGGGTTTGGCTATAAAACAGGAGAGGGACATAGCCTGAGGGGTAGAAGAATTAAGAGAAGATTTTTTTTTTAAGAATGAAGAAGATGGAGGAAATTTCAAAAGCATAAAGGAATGAGCCCGTGTATAAGAGACTGAATGTGATAAAAGAGTGGTGATCATAAGTTTGGAAAGATGATGAGAGGAGACAGGGTCAGTGGCAAAGGAGGAAGAGTAGCTTTGACCAGAATCAGCTCTTCATCAGAGACTGGAACAAAGAAAGATAAATGAGAGACGATGTAAAGGAGGTTAGAAGTATAGAACAGGGAAGAAGTCATGGGGTCATGAGAATATAGATCTAGTACCAGAAGGCACTTGAGAGGCCCTCAAGTCCAACAAGGCAATTTTATAAATAAGAAAACTACTGGGCTTAGTGATGCACACCAGCCATCTTAATTACCAGGGATGTTGAGGCTGGTGGCTCTCTTAAACTTGGGAGTAGTGAGCTATAGTGGGATTAGGCCTATTGGGTGTCCATACTAACATCAATTTTAATCTGATGAGCCTATGGTGGGGAGGGGAAGCCACCAGGTTGCTAACAGTTCAGGTTGGAAACAGAGCAGCTCAAAATTCCCCTTATGAGTAGAGTGACATCAGGCATGTAAACGATATCCTGCACTTCCAGCCTGGACAAAATAGGGAAACAGTCTTTTAAAAACAAAAATACTATGGCCCAGGAAATTAAGTGACTTGTACAAGAGGAACCACCCATGGATGGCCTCTACTTTTGATTTTCTCAGTACAGTAGGAGATGAAGAACTTTGAAGAGAAGCAGTAGAGGTAGTTTGAGGGGAGAAAAGAAGTTTTGGAGCAGACTAAATAGTAAGAAGGGCTGTGCACCGGTGAAGGCCCAGGTAAGATTAGATAGCAGACTTTTACTTGACCCAATGAACATAGTCCAACCTCCTCTATCAGCTTTCAAAAGGACAGGGAGAGTTAACCAGAGTTAGGGTTCAACAGGGCATGAATAACATAAAATGAGGGGATTCAGCTAGATATCTAAGAGCTCTTTCAAATCTAAACCTAAGATTTCATATTTATATATTGTACTATGGGATGTACTGTGGGATAGCAACCAAAATAATTTCCAACTTGAAAAATCTGTGACTAGAAAACTTTGATCTAGGATGAGAGTATGGGGAAAGATTCAGGGTGAGAGCCTGAGGCAGCAGGAAAGGATAAACAGAATCTTTCCCTGTTGATCTGAAGTCTCAGATCGTCTAACACGTCTTTATCCTTCAATCCACACAGAACTTTCACTGTTCACTTACTATCACTACCATACAACATAAAGGAGAACTTTAGTCATCCATTGCTTTGTTATCTTTCAAATGTTTTTATCTCCCCAGACAGCTTGTAAGCTCCTTAGATCTCTTTTTATATCCTAGAGCAACCAGCCAGCTCATGGTGAGTGCTCAGCACAGGCTTCTTGGACTGAATTGACCTAAATTGGAAGGGAAAGTGTCAAAGAGAATATTCTCAGAATGTAGCTCACAATGTACCCTTTTTGTTTCCTCCTATTGCAAATGAAATTAGATGAAGCTCTAACCCAGGAAAGGGCCCCTTGGCCAATGAACAGCCAGGGAAGTCAACGGAAGGAAGGCTATCGGCAAGCATCAGGAAGAAACCACCAGAGGGCGAACAACAGATTGAAGAAGCTACGACAAGAAGGAGGGCAGCAATGGATGGGCAATGTTTGGGAGACAAAGATAAAGGAGGCTGAGCGAGGTGTGTATTCCAGTCCTCCCTTCTCCCTCCCCCCCTCAATTGGATAATCTAGGGCAGATAACCTTGGATCAGGGAGCCAGAGTATGGAGCTAAGGGATAGGGAGGATGGAGTGGTTTATGTGACAGAAAAAGAGACAGAGACTATGTGTATTAGAGGGAAGGAAAGAGAGGGAGACAGAGACAGAGAGAGAAAGGGGGGGGAGGGAGACAGAAAGAGAGAGGGAGAGAGAGAGGGAGAATGTGTGAATGTGATGTCATTTTGTCTCTTTACCCAAGAGATTTCTCTGTGTAATGCTCACACATGAACTTGCTGTCGTCTGGGACATTCTTTGGCTTGTCTCTGCTAAAAACATACCCAAGAGTGGATCTGCTTATGGTCTCCTCAGCTAATTCTCTCTTTGGTGAGGTAACCTGGTCTTTGAAGAGAGGTGGGGATGGAGGGGCAGGGGAACAGATAACCCTGCAAAAGATGAGAGAGCTGTGCCCTGAATTTCTATCTTACCCCACTCTGTTCATTCTCTGTGGTCTTTCTCTTCACAGCAGACAGGCACCGCTTTCTTAACTCAGCCCCTATGGTCATACATGCAACCCCTCACCTCCACTCCCTGTGTCTCTCCTCTATGAGCTTCCTCTTCTAGTACTCATTAGGATTTCCTGAGTCCTTCTCAGTCCTTATCTTTCTTTATGTTTTTTTTCTGCTGTATTTGACTATTCACTATCTCTTCCCTCTTCTCTGAAGAAGTTGCTTTTCTCTAAGTTGCTCTTTCTTGGTTCTCTTCCTCTCAGCTCACTTCTCAGTCTCCTTTGCAAGATCACCAACTTTCCATTCTCTATGCATAGGTGTATCCGCTCCCTCCTAGTATCTCTTCTTTTCTTTCTTTTCACAGGGGTTCTTAACATTTTAACATATCATGGACCCCTTCAGATGTCTGGTGAAGACTACAGCCTGCTTTGCTCTCTATCAACAAGCAGTTCTCAAGTGCTTACTCTGGCCAGCACTGCTTAGTACTGGAAATATGGAGAAAGAAAAATATATAACCTTGCCTTCAAGGAGCGTACAGTCTAATGGAGGAGATAACATTTTCAAATATGAACATCTGTAATATACAGTGTGAATGGTAGGTCATCTCAGAGAGTAGGCACTAGCAGTTGGGGTGACTAGGAAAGGTCCCTTAGAGAAGGTAGAATTTGAGCTGAGAATCGAAAGAAGCTAGGGAAGCCAGTAAATGGGGGTAAGCGGGGGAAACATTCTAGGCTGCCCTTGTAAAGGCTGCCGATTGCAAGAAAGAGAAAAAAGGCCAGTGCCACTGGATTGGAGAGTCTGAGGAAAGGAGAGAGGTATAAGAAGACTAGAAAGGTAGGAAGGGGTCTGGTTATAAAGTACTTTAAAAGCCACATGGAGGATTTTGTACTTAATCCTGTAAATAACAGGGAGATAATGGAATGGCTACTGAATAGTAGAGGGTGACAGAGGGGTAAACTTTAGGAAGATCACTCTGCTGGCTGGATCCAGTACAAATCTATGCTAGGTAATTTCAAATCAGCAAGACAATCCCTTTACACCTCTCTAAATATATTCACTATCACACTCAATGCAGGGGTTTTCCCAAACTTTTTCATACTTTCTCAAGCATCCCATAGCTCCCTGTTCTCACAGCCTCTCCAATGAGAATCTTGCTTTATGTTTTACTGAAAAAATTGAGACCATTCATCTAGAGCTCCCTCTTATACCCTCCTCATTTCATAGGACTCAGATGATTTCCTCCACTATATCCTTGCCTACTGTCTCTCTGGAAGAGGTAGCCCTTCTTCTCCTTGCCAAGGCAGTATACTTCGCTACTTAGACAAAGGATCCTATTCTGTACCATCTTCTCCAGCAGGTTGCCTTTTTTTTTTTTGCTTTTTGGAGGGCAATTGGGGTTAAGTGACTTGATCAAGGTCACACAGCTAGTAAGTGTTAAGTGTCTGAGATTGGATTTGAAAGCAGGTTGCCTTTTTAATCATCCTTACTCTCTCACTAATCTTCAGTCTCTCCCTGTCTCCTGGCTGCTTCCCTGCTGCTTACAAACATGCTCATGTCTACCTAGTCCTCAAAAAACCCTTACTTGCTTTTCCATCCAGCTGTCTCCTCCCTTTTTGTGGCTACAATCCTTGAAAACAACAGTCAGGGTCTCCATTTCCTAACTTCATCATTCAACTGAAAGGAATCTTTTCAAAGTTACCAATGATATCCTAAATGCCAGATCTAATGGCCTTTTGTTAATCCTTATTCATCTTGGCTTCCCTGTAGCCTTTGACCTGATCAATCACTCTGTTTTCCTAATACTTTCTTTTCTTGAGGTTTTCATGACACTTCTCTTTTCTGGTTCTTCTCTTACCCATCTGATGGTTCCTTCTCAGTCTCATTTACTGGATTTTCATCTAGGTCATGCCCATTAACCAGGGGCATCACCCATGCTCTATCCCTCTTCTCTCTTTACAATTTTACTTGGTAATCTCATCAGCTCCCCTGGATTCAATTATCATCTCTATGCAGGTGACTATCAGATCTATTTATTTAGTTCTAACCTATCTCCTAACATCCAATCTCATATTTTCAGCTTCCTATTGGATATTTTTAGTTATATAGCCTGCAGACATTTAAACTCAGCATGTCCAAAACTGAATTCATTATCTTCCCTCCCCTCCCCCCCAAACCCTCTCTTCTTCCCAACTTCGTTCTTACTGTTAAGGGCACTGTCACCCTCCTAGTCACCCAGGCTCAAAGCCTAGGAATCACCCTAAACTACTCACTTTCTCTCTCACTGCCCCACCCATATCCAATCTATTGCTAAGTCTTGTCGATTCTACCTTTGCAATATTTCTCATATATGCTCCCTTCTCTCCTCTGACATCATCACCAACTTCATATAGGCCCTCATCACCTCATGGTGTGACTATTGCAATAACATTTTGGTTGGTCTTCCTGCTTTAATTCCCTATTTCTAGTCTATCTTCCATTCTGCTATCAAAGTGTTCTTCCTAAAGTGCAAGTCTGACCAGGTTACTGCCCCTCCCCTCATTTTGATAAAATCCAATGGTTCTCTATTACTTCCAAGGATCAAATATAAAACTCCTCTGGTTGACTTTTAAACCCTTCCTAACTTATCCCCTTCCTACTTTTTCAATCTTCCTACAACCTTACTCCCCCCCATATACTCAGTTATCTCCAATTTATCTTGTATATATTTTATTTGAACATCTCGGTTTGCATGTTGTCTCCTACATTAGACTGTAACCATCTTGAGGGCAGGGATTAGTTTTGCTTTTCTTTATATCCGCAGAACTTAGCACAGTGCCTAGCACATTTAATTTTGTTTGTTGATTTAATTTCACTTTGGTTGTTGAGTAAAGGATATATTTGAGTGGGAAGAGACTTGAAGCAAGGAGAACAATCAGAAAGTTATCACAATAACCCAGGGAACTGATGAGGGCCAGAATGAGAGTGGTAGCTCTGTGAGTAGAGAGAAAAGAACATATATGAGAGATTTTGTGAAGGTAGAAACAACAAGATTTAGCAACAATTTGGATATGTCTATTGAGTATGAGAGAGGAGTTGAAGATGACATCAGGATTGGGAACATAGGTAACTGGGATGATGACAATATCTTTGATAGTAGTAGGGAAGTTGGGAAGAGGATAGGATTTGTGGGGAGAGATAATGAGCTCAGGAGAGAAGTTAGAGTTGGATATACACATTTGGAAATCATCTACATAGAGATGATAATGGAACCCAGAATAATGCTTTTAAAATTTTAAAATAAAAAAAAGATTACAAAGGAAACCAATTAAACTGAAATACAGTTATTGAAATTTAAAAAAAAAAGTTCACAGACCCCGAGTTAAGAACTCCTTCCTCTATACTCTCACTCTTGGTGATCTTTTTAGTTTTCATGAGTTAAACTATCACCTCTATGCAGATAATTATTCAACCCCAGATTTTCTCCTGAATTCCAGCCCCAACTCACCACACAACTATTTTGTTCATCTCTACCTGGACATTTCATAGGCATCTCAAACTGAAATCAGTCCAAAACAAAACTCACTATCACTCTCCCCAAACCCACCATATCATCACTCCAGTCACACTGATTTACTACCTTGAAGTCATTCTCAAATTTCCTTTCTCCCTTACTCATATCCAGTCAGTCACCAAATCTTGTAAACTCCACCTCAATATTTATTTTGTATTTGTCCCTTTCTCTCCTCTCTTCAATCTTTTTTATGAATGGCTTCTAAATTAATACTTCTAAAGCTCTGGTCAGGCCAAGTGATCCACTTGCTCAAGAAACTCTAGTGATTTCCCCTTACCTCCAGGATCATTTACAAAATATCCTGTTTGACATTTAAAGCCCTTTTCAGTCTGGATCCAAACTACCTTTCCAGGTTCATTGTACATTACTCTCTATGCATTCAAGCCAAATTGGCCTACTTGCTGTTCCCCATACAGGATATTCTGTCTTTCACTTCTGTGCTTTTGTACAAAGTCTCTCCATGCCTGGAATGTGCTTCTTCTTCACTTCTGCTTTGTAGAATCTCAAGCTAAGCTGCCTTCAGAATTCTGCTTGTGTCCCCTCCTACAGGTAGCTTATCCTGATCCTTAGTTCCTAATACTGTCTACCTTCCTAACCAGAAATGAATTCTTATATATTTTGCCTTTAATTATCTATATACATGATCTTCTCCCTAAATAAATGTAAGCTCCTTGAACACAGAGACTGCTTCCTTTATTTTCATATCCATATTGCCTGGCACAGTACCTGTACATGTTTATTGACTGATTGAGGTTATATTTTAGATATGGTTTCCATCTCTCATAAAATGAGGGATTTAGTCATATCACTTGTTCTGTATGAACTATAGCAAGCACCTATTCTTCTCATCCCCCTCCTTTCCTTAACCCTGGTTTCTGTAGGCTTAGTCTAAGGTTTTAGAAATGTAAAAGACTGGGGTGGCTAGGTGGCACAGTGAATAGAGTACCGGTCCTGGAGTCAGGAGAACCTGAGTTCAAATGTGGCCTCAGACACTTAACACAAAAAACTAGCCATGTGACCTTGGGCAAGTCACTTAAACCCAATTGCCCTACCTTCCCCCCTCCAAAAAGCAAAAAAAAAAAAATGTAAAAGACTGTTTGTTTGTATATGATATCTCACAAATTTATCACAAATTTGACTTGTACTTGACCTTCATCCAGTATGTAAACTCTGAAAGAATCTCCAAATGTAATTCCTGCCTCATTTTCTTATTAAAATTCCTATCTACACCCCAGATTCATGTGTGTCACAAGGGAAATGTCAACATTATATTTTAGGTATGGTTTCCATTAGAAACTTACAGATAATAGAACATGTTGGATTTTATTAGTATGGTAGATAAATTTCAGTGATTTTGTGGATTTGTTTCATATCCTGGACTTTGTTGAAGCTATTGTCTCAAGTCATTAAGCTACTGGATTTCAACTGATCTTTATGTACTTTCCCATTTTCCCTTTTTTTTCCACGTGGCCTCTGTATTTCTCTACAAGGATTCTCTTCTTTCATGTCATTGAAACCATTAACCTACTTCCCTGTAAAAGCTGCCCCTCCCCTCCACCCTAGGCAATTTTTAAGCCCTATAATGTCTATATATGTTCTTTCCTTCAATATTATTACATGTAGCCTCTGTCCTATCAGCCCAAATATTTATTTCTCCATCCTCTCTCTCTCCTTCATCTCTCATACTTCTCCATTTACCTTATTTCCTCTACCAGTCTTTATATAATCAATTCTGCAATAATGCTTATTTGGAAAATACAAATTTGTTCCAATGCAACTGACATATTAGGAAGCAATTTGAGTATAATGCAAATTTCATATTTACTCATGTGCAATTTCATCCCTGCAAAACACTATGTGAATACAGAAGACTCTATCCTTCTGAAATGGAAACTACAAGAATATATAAAGTGCACATGCTTCACTTATTCTTCAGCTAGAACCAACTACACTTCTCCATTTGTCCCCTTCCTTATCAACCCTCTCTTTACCTGTGTATCCTGTGGCCCACAACTGAAGGATCTGGACCAGGTTAAAGTCTGAGGATCTTTTCATACAAATCTATTTGGCTCATGTCCCAGTAACAGGCACGATGTTCCCCTGAGAACATATGTATTGACTCATGTTTGGTCTCCTTGACAAAATGGAAATGGCCTCAGATCTCATGCAAACAAATGGGTTAACAAAACATAAACTCTAACATGAGCTTTACTTATTCTGCCAAGACAAATCGTTGAAATAATAAAAAATTATGTGAGGATTAAAACAACATACCAGATTCCTGTGACAAAGCTGAAGTCAGTCCTTAGAGTGAAAATTGTCACTATAAAAATACATAAACACAGTGGAGAAGCAGATAATTAATGAACTGAATACACATTTAAAACATTAGAAAATCAAATAACAAACAAACCTAACATAAGCTCAAAAGAAAAACTATTAAAAATTGGAGAAGTAAATTGGAAACCAAAAAAATTATTGAAATTATAAATAAAACTAAAAGCCAGTTCTTTGAAAGAACTAATAAATTTGATATATTATTAGCTACTCAGTTTAAAGAGAACAGAAAATCAAATCTACAAAATGGCAAATGAACATAGTAAAATCACAACAAAACCAGAATAACAAGATTTATCAGAATTGACTATACAGTTATAAGCTACCCAAACTAAGAACATAAAAGAAATAGAATGCCTTCAAAATATAAAATGCCCAAACTAAGAGAAGATTGAATAGAGTTCTCAAATAATCCAATCTCAGAAGAAGAAACAGAACTGTCAAAGATGGGGGCAGAGGCTAACTCCTGGTTCTGATAGATTCACAAGAGAATTCTCTTAAACTTTTAAAAAAGAACAATTATTACCAACAATAAACAATTTTTTCTCAAAAAATGAGAAAAAAAACACCCTACAAGAGTCCTTTTATGAAACAAATATAGTTCCAAACCATGGAAAGGTAGAGCATAGAACTATAGATCAATATTATAAATGAATGTTAACTCCAAAATTTCAAGCAAAATCCTCTCAAACAGACCTCAACAATTCATCCATGAAGTCATTCATAATGACCAGTCCATAATTCAATCACTAAACTTTTATTAGGCGTCTACTGTATGTACCAGGTACTGTGCCAAGGATATAAATAAAGGCAAAAAACATCTTCTGTTCTCAAGGAGTTCACATTCCAATGGGGGAGACAATGTGTAAACATCTATGCATAAGTAAAATAGAGAGAGAGTAGGAGGCAGCTAGGTGGCATAGTGGATAGAGCACTGGCCCTGGAGTCAGGACGACCTGAGTTCAAATCTGACCTCAGACACTTACTAGCTGTGTGACTCTGGGCAAGTCACTTAACCATGTTTGCCTCAATTCCTCATCTGTAAAATGAGCTAGAGAAGGGAATGGCAAACCCCAAATACCAAAAAACCTCAAATTAGATCACAGAGAGTTGAACATGACTGAAATGATTCAACAACAAAATACAGGGTAATTTGGAGATAATCTCAAGGGCAAGGTTCAAGATTAAGGAGAACTGGGAGAGACTTCTTGCAAGGACTTTAGCTGAGACTTGAAGGGAGCCAGGAAAGTCAGGAGGGGTAACTTGGAGTGTGGAGATGGAGGGCCATGTAGGAGTAACAGCAAGGGCCTGTGTCACTAGTTTAAAGAGTAAATGGGGGGAAAAAAGAATAAATGGAGGGGTTAGCTAGGTGGCACAATGAATAGAGTACTGGCCCTGGATTCAGGAAGACCTGAGTTCAAATCTGACCACAGATACTTGACACTTAACTAGTTGTGTGACCTGGGGCAAGTCACTTAACCCCAACTGCCTTGCCTTCCCCCCTCCAAAAAAAAAAAAGAGTAAATGGGGACAAGTAGAATGTAAGAGATTTGTAAAGGTAGGGAGGGGCCGGGTTATATAGGTCTTTAAACATCAACCATTTTTTATAGTTCACCCTAGAAATAATAGGAGGTCACTGGAGTTTATTGAATGGCAGGGAGGGAGAAGGGTTGTCACATCATTATATTTAAGGTAAAAAACATAACTCTGACAAGCAAATGGAAGATAGCCTGGTATAGGGAAAGACTTGAGAAAAAGAGGCCAACTAAACTGACTTCATACCTGGAAGTCAAGGTTGAAAATCAGGAAAACAATCAACATAATCATATTATAAATAAAAACGTGTAAAACCACAATTAGCTCAACATGCAGAGAAAGGCTTTGACAATGTACAACTCATTCATACTAAAAACCCTACAAAGTATAAATATAGAAAAACCTTTTTTAATATTATAAAAATATTGGAAACCAAAAGCAATTGTCATATGTAATGAGGATACACTAGAAACTGTCTCAATAAATATAGGAATAAAGCAAGAATACCCACTCTTCCCAATATTGTTTGATAGAATTCTAGAAATACTTGTAACAGACCTCAATTGGGGGTGGAGTCAAGATGGTGGCATAGAAGCAAGAGAACTCTGTGAGCTCCCCACATAGCCACCTCAAATACCTATATAATATGACTCTAAACAAATTTTAGAGCTCCAGAACTCACAAAATGACAGAGTAACAAAGCTCCCAGTGAAGGCAGCCTAGCAGGCAGACAGGAAGGATTCATCACAGTATGTGGGGAGCTAAGCCCAGCACCACATGAACCAGCAGCTATAACTCCAGGGTGGTCAGGACAAGCCGCAGCTGGAGCTTCAGGAGAGCGGATCACCCGTAGCTGTGGCAATTTCCAGAATTATCAACCCATAAGAGCCAAGGACAAAGTGAAAGGTCAGTAGAAATGCTAGTAACAGCAATAAGACAAGAGAAAGAAATTAAAATCCTAAAGAAAGGTAAAGAGAAGATGCCATTATCTCTTCTTGTTGATGACACAATAGTTCACTTAGAAAATCTTAAGCAATCAGCAAAAAAGTTAATGCTGTACCAATCAAATTATCAAAGGTATATTTTACAGAACTAATAAATTCATTTAGGAAAATAAGATATTGACTTTATCAAGGAAATAATGAAAAGAGGTAGGGACAAAGGGAGACTAGTACTCCTATACCCGATATTATAAAACAGCAGTCATCAAAGTCATTCGGTACTGCCTAAGAATTAGAGAGGTAGATCAGTGGAACATCCTAGACAAGGAAGAATTAGAAACAATGGAACTTAATAATCTAGCATTTGGCAAAGGAGAAAACATTAATTATCTAAGAAAGAATGAATTACTTGATGAAAATTGCTGGGAAAATTGGAAAGCAGTTTGGTAGAAATTCAGCTTAGATCAACATCTTACACCAAGTTCCATAATACATTCAAAATGAATATGCAACCTTAATATTAAAGATCATGCCATAAAAAACTGAGGAAGCAGATCATATACCTTTCACAACCATCAGTAGGAAATGTATTCTTAACCAAACATGGAATAGAGGCAATTACAAAAGATAAAGCAGATAACTTTACCTGAACCTGAAAAACTTTTGCATAAACAAATTAATGGATAAGAAGGGATGTGGTTGAATGGGGGAAAAAAATCTTTGTATAAAAATTTCTCTGACAGGGGTCTGGTATCCAAGATATATAATTAACAGCTATAGATATACATGTAAATCTACATTATTGGGGACGGAGCTAAGATGGCAGCATAGAAGCAGGAAAACTCCATGAGCTCCTCCCATAACCACTTCAAATACCTATAAAATATGACTAAACAAACTTTAGAGCTACAGAACCCACAAAGTGACAGAGAGAAACAAATCTCCCACTGAAGGCAGCCAGCTGGACAGACAGGAAGGGTTCACTGCAGCATGCTGGGAGCTGAGCCCAGCCCCATGTGAGCCCAAAGTTTTAGCCCCAGGGTGGCCCAGACCAGTCGTGGCTGGAGCATTCAGGAGAGTGGATCACCAGCCGCTATGGTGGTTTCTAGAATTATCAACCCATAAATGCCAAAGACAAAGTAAAAGGTCAGTGTGGAACTCTGTTGGAACTGGGGGGGGGAGGCGCGCAAGAGCAGGTCGGGCCCTTCCTGCTGGGACAAGAAATGAGGCACAGTGGCCATGTAACCGCTGCTGCACGGCTGCTTCAGAGCTCCTGGCCTGCAGATCATAGGGGGACCAAGCAATCATTCAGAGGATAATCTCTCTTGCTTTAATCTGCTTGGATCTGGGTCTCTGTCTTGGATGGAGGTCCTGGGGTGTGTGGCCAGTGGGCCAGAGCTTGTAGGGGCTGCCTAGAAGGCATCCAACTAATAGCTCTGGCAGCTGTGAAAACCCCAGCAATTTGGGACAAAGCTCTCCTCTCTGGAAGCAGAATTCTACTGTGGCAAAAAGCTCAAAAATCGAGTAATTGAGTGGCAACAGAAGCAAGCAAAGGAAGCAAAGCAAGCACAGTAATCAAACCTTAGAATCCTTTTTTGGGGACAAAAAGAATCAAAGCATGGAACGGGAGGAAGATAACACAGTCAGAACTCCTGCACCAAAAGCTTCCAAGAAAAATATAAACTGATTACAGGCCATGAAGGAGCTCAAGAACAATTTTGGAAATCAAGTAAGAAGTAGAGGAAAAATTGGGAAGAGAAATGAGAATGATGCAAGAAAATCATGAAAAGCAAGTTGACAGCCTGACTGAAGAAAATAACACCTTAAAAAATAAGCTAACTCAAATGGTAAAAGAGGCTCAAAAAGCCAATGAGGAGAAAAATGCCTTAAAAAGCCAAACTTGCCAGATGGAAAAAGAATTTCAAAAGCTCACTAAAGAGAATAATTCCTTTGGAATAAGATTGGAGCAAATGGAAGCTAATGACTTTATGAGAAATCAAGATACTATTAAACAGATCCAAACATATGAAAAAATAGAAGGCAACATTTTCATTGGAAAAACCACTGACCTGGAAAATAGATCCAGGAGAGATAATTTTAAAATTATTGGATTACCTGGAAGCCATGATTAAAAAAAGAACCTAGAAATCATCTTTCAAGAAATTCTCAAGGAAAATTGCCCTGATATTTTAGAACCAGAGGGCAAAATAGAAATTAAAAGAATTCACCAATCAACCTTTTTGTCCCCAGAAAAGGAATCTAAGGTTTGATTGCTGTGCTTGCTCCTGTTGCTGCTCAATTACTTGACTTTTGAGCTCTTTGCCATAGTAGAACTCTGCTTTCAGAGAGAAGAGCTTTGTCCCAAATTGCTGGAGTTTTCCCAAGGGCTGCCAAGGGACTGAGGAAGCATGATGTGATGCTGATACTTTGTCTGTTTGTGGCTTTGTTGGGCCTTGACTTCCCGGGAGTGGAGACTGTGAGGGATTTGAGATGGACTAGACACTGTGAGCTCCAATGCTGAGTGGAAACTGTCCGAAGAACTAGACAAGGACCTGGAAGCTGTCTGCCTTTGAAACCAGGTGACAGTTTGGTGAATCCAGGTAGGATCTGGGACCATGGAAAGGGATCCAGGGAATCTGAGAAACCACCCTGTGTTAAACTGAAAGAAGACTTTACTTGAATGCTGTGTACTGACTGAGAAATTGTAAATTTACTAGTGACCTAGGGGTGGAGGGTCTGTGTATTTTCTGATGATGAATAGTGAATAATGAAGGATGATTGACTAAATGATTGTACTTAGTGATTGATGACTGGATAAGTAATTGATTTATAACCTAGTATGCCCCATTAGTGGAAAATTTTGACTATTGTACTTTGTGATTGAATTAAGGATTTTATGAATGCTTGAGTTACTACTAAATGATTGTTCTTTGCCCAAAACCTTGTGACCACTGTAGTGGAAACTATGTGGCCATTTTCTGTGATAAGTTGTTCTGAATGCTATATTTTGATTATTTGTGATAAGTTGTAATATTGTGAATGCTGTACCTTGATTTTCTGTGAATGTTTTGCCTTGATTTGTTATGGAATAAATAGAATGTTCACTCTACCGTGTAATCAGAACTTTAAAAGCTGTTGACAGTAGCATTCTTCTGGAAAGCTGCTTGTGCAAGGCATTACACATGGTGAGCAAACTATTCAGTCCTGGGGGAGCTTGGGCTTCCTTGTTTCACACAGTTTGAATCATTACAGTTTGCCCCCATGGATGATTTACTTAAAGATTAGGTTTGGGTTCCTATTTATCATCTCTCCAAAAGAGAGGATAAAAGGTTCTCCGTGTACAATATGAATCAAGTATAGGCTAGGTTGGAGAAGGAAGTGGGAAACTATTCGAGTACCTTTGCCAAGAAAACCCCATGGACAGTATTGGCATGCTATGATCCACCAGGTCAAGAAAAGTCAAACATAACGGAAGACTACACAACTATAGGATAGATACTTATTTCTAATTCATGAAAGAAATGCTAAATCAGAGAGTAGCAGGGATGAGTACAGATTCCCTCCTGCCTAGATACCTCCCCAAAACCTCCCTAACAACCTTCTTTCAGAGAGATCTAGAAAGGCACTAGATATATTGATAAAGAAAAAAAAGTCACAGTAAGTTGGTCAGCCCAGAGAGATATGCAGAGAGAGGAGATGGGGTCTGACTAGCATGCTTTATGGAGCACTCCAGTGCAGGGAGAGGATGTGTACCAGGGGAAGGGGAGAGCCCAGTCTAGCAAAGAGGGTTTTTAAACTTGTGTACAATATAGGTGTCACTTGGTAGTTCTGGGGCTCACTACCTAGTCCTGAGTCATAGATTAGGGAGAACTGAGGAAGGGACCAGCTCCCAGGAATGGTGTTTCAGAAGAGGAGCAGTTTAGGGTCCTGCACTAGTAGTACCAAGAAAGAGCCAGCTCCAAAGCAAGTAGCAGCTGAGTGACTCAGACCCAGGAGCCCAGTCTAAAATTTGAAGTGGATAACCAGGGCAGGAATTGTAGGCCAAAAGGAAGCCTGCAGTTCTGTTGCTTTGAAGCCTCAGAACTTTCTAGCTAGTTGATAGGAACTGAATCCAGCAGCCGTCTACTGAAACTCTAAACAAATGAAACCAGGTGAGCCCACAGATATGTTGCTTAGACCCACACCCACATCAAGAACTTGCAGAGCTCACATCAAGGGGGCTAGGGATCAGACTTTGCTTTGGATCAGACCATTTTAGAAGTACTAAAAGCTTGCAGGTCCCTAGTCTGTGCTGTCTCTGAGATCCTGAAATAACATAACATTAAGACTCTTCTTGACTTCAAATCTGGCCTCAGACCCTAACTAGCTAGGTTACCCTAGGCAAATAATTTTACCCTATTTGCCTCAGTTTCCCCATCTGTAAAAATGAGCTGGAGAAGGAAATGGAAAATCACTGTAGTATCTTCACCAAGAAAACCCTAAATGGGGTTACAAAGAGTTGGATACAACTGAAAATGACCAAATAACAAAAATACTCCAAGAAAGTAACAGAAGGACCAGTCTAGACATTCTCTCCAGAAGTACTTAGAACCTGCCCTTAACAAAAAGTCTGAAGCCAGGAAAGTAGGCTGAGGGAATGAGGAAAAAAAAAAATTCCACCATTAAAAAGCTATGATACACAAGACCCCAACCCAGAAGAGAATGATTCCAAAACATCGATATCAAAGAAAAACAGGTTGGTCACAAATCAACTAGAATTGCTGGAAGAGATGAAACAAAATTTTGATTTTTTTTTTCATTTAAAGGAGTTTAAAAAATCTTTTTATAAATTAAATGAGAGCACTAGAAGAAAAATGGAAAGAAATGAGAAAGGAAGAAAGAATTGGAAAGAAAATTAACAGTTTGATACAGGGTACAAAACCTTGCCAAAGCAAAAAAATACCTAAAAATTAGAAAGTACCAAACAGAAGCTAATGGCTATGAGATAGCAAGCAACATTAAAACAAAGTCAAAATACTAGGAGGAAACAGAATAAAATTGAGGTACCACACAGCAAAAATAACTGACCTGGAAAACAGGTTGAGATGAAAAAAATTTTAAGAATCACTGCAATACCTGAAAGCTGTCAACAAAAAAAGAGTCTAAACATCATATTTCAAGAAATTATAAAAGAAAATGGTCCAGATCTCCTAGAACCAGAGGGCAAGGAAGAAACAGAATCTACCAGTTATCTTATGAAAAAACCTCCAAACAGAAACTCCTAGAAACCTTATAGCCAAATTCCATAGCTTCCAAGGTCAGAGAAAAAACAATACTGAAAAGAGTCAAGTATCAAGAAGAAACAATCAGGATTAGTCATCAAAGAAAGGATTAGGAGAGCTTGGAATACAATATTCAAGAAAGCAAAAAATGATATAGGCTTATGACCAAGAATAATTTACCCAGCAAAACTGAGCATATAATCTTACAGGGAAACAACGGGATCTTTAATGAAATAGAAGATGTTCAAGTATTCTTTTTTCCCCCCAAGAATTTATTTATTTATTTTTAGTTTTTAACATTAATTTCCACAAAATTTTGAGTTCCAAATTTTCTTCCTCCTTACTTTCTTGTAAGGCAAGATGGATTTCTATACCCCATTGCCTGTATATCTTATTGCCGGTTGCACATAAAAACTATTTCACATTTGTTTTCAAAACACTGAGTTCCATATTCTCTCCCTTCTTCCCTCCTCACCCACCCCATTGAGAAGACAAGCAATTCAATATAGGCTATACGTGTATAATCCTGCAAAACATTTCTATAGTAGTCATATTGTGAAAGACTAACTATATTTCCCTCCATGCCATCCTGCTCCCCATTTATTCTATTTTCTCCTTTGACCCTGTCCCTTTTCAAAAGGGTTTGCTTCCGACTATCCCCACTCCCAATCTGCCCTCCCTTCTATCATTGCCCTCCCTCTTATCCCCTTCCCTCCTACTTTCCTGTAGGATAAGAAACCCAAGTGAGTGTATATGTTATTCCCTCCCTAAGCTAAATCCAATGAAAGTAAGGTTGACTCATTTCCTTTCACCTCCTTGCTCTTTCCCTCCATTGTAACAGCCTTGTCTTGCCTTTTTTATGAGAGATAATTCACCCTATTCTATCTCTCCTTTTCTCCTTCTTCCAATACAGTCCTCTTAATTTTATTTTTTAGATATCATCCTTTCATATTCAACTCACCCTGTGCCCTCTGTCTATACACACATACATACATACATATATGTATATATATATATGTATGTGTGTATATATATATATATACATACATACATATATATATGTACACATACACACATATTCCCTTCAACTATCCTAATAATGAGAAAAGTCTCAGGAGTTACAAATATTGTCTTTCCATGTAGGAATGTAAACAGTTCAACTTTAATAAGTTCCTTATGGGAGTGGCTAGGTGGCACAGTAAGTACAGCACTGGCCCTGGAGACAAGAGGACCTGAGTTCAAATCCAGCCTCAGACACTTAACACTTATGAGCCGTATGACCTTGGGCAAGTCACTTAACTCCAATTGCCCTGCTTTTCCCCCTCCAAAAAGCAAAAAAAAACCCAACAAAATAAAATAAAGTTCCTTATGATTTCTCTTTCCTGTTTACCTTTTCATGCTTCTCTTGATTTTTATATTTGAAAGGCATATTTTCTGTTCACCTCAGGTCTTTTCACAAAGAATGCTTGAAAGTCCTCTATTTCGTTGAATTTCCACATTTTCGGGGGGGTGGAGCCACGATGGCGGTGTAGGAGAAGCAAGGTCTGGCAGCCACATCAAATACCCATAAAATATGACTCTAAACAAATTCTGGAGCTCTAAAACACACACAAATATACTTCCTGCTAAAGGCAGCTAGGCTAGGAGGGACCATCTCAGTGTTGGGAGCTGAAACCAGCCTAGCCTGAAACCACAGCTTGGCCCTGGGGGTGGCCTGACGAGCCAAGCTGAGCCACAGCTGGAGCATCAGGAGAGTGGATCTGCAGCAGCTATGGCAGTTTCCAGAATTATCAAGCCATAAGAAAAAAAGGACTAAGTGAAAGGTCAGTGGAACTCGGCTAAAACTGGGGGAGAAAAGTGGGTCTGGCCAAACTGCCTCCAGGGCAAGGAAGCAGCAGAAGTGGAGGCCCTACAGCCGCTCCATGTTGCTGCTTCAGAGCTCCCAGCCTGCAGCCTGCAGGGGGGCCAAGCAATTGTTCAGAGGCCAAGGGCTCTTGCGTTGAGCGGCCTGGATCCAGATCATGGTCTTGGGTGGTGGTCCTGGGGTGCGTTTTCAGTGAGCCTAGGCTGGTGAGGGCTGCAATAGCCTCCTAAAAGCTCTGGAAGCTGGGAAAACCCCAGCAATTTGGGACAGAGCTTTCCCCTCTGGAAGCAGAGTTCCACAGAGCTAAAAAATCAGTGACTGGCCAACCATGAGCAGACAAAGGAAGCAAAGTAAGAACAGCAACCAAACTCTAGATTCCTTCTTTGGGGAAAAGAAGGATCAAAGCAGGGAACGGGAGGAAGACAACACAGTCAGAACTCCCACACCAAAAGCTTCCAAGAAACATGAAGATTGCCTAAAAGCTAGAAATCAGTTTAAGAAGGATTTTGAAAACCAAATAAGAGAAGTGGAGGAAAAATTGGGAAGAGAAATAACAATGATGCAAGAAAATCATGAAAAGAGAGTCAACAACCTGACTGAAGAAATTAACACCTTAAAAAATAGATTAACTCAAA
>CM053584.1:185981815-186097263 GCA_028627135.1 Pseudochirops cupreus | reverse complement strand
AATAGACTGGGGGAGGGGGGAAACACTGGGATGGCTGTTTTGGGGTGGTGGGCAGGGGAAAGATGGGGAGAAAATATGTAACTCAAAAAAAAATTTAATAAAATAAATTAAAAAAAAAAAAAGAAGGTAGATTACAGAAGGGCAGAGTTGTCAAGCACTCAGCCAAGCAGGCCATGGTGGCCAGCATCACTCAGGAGTACCAGAATAAAATCTAATTGGGAGCTATTTAACAAAATAAATAAAAAATATAATAGAACACACACACACACACACAAAAGAATGTAGTAAATGAGGAACATCAAGTACATCAATTTGTGATTCCCTTTCACCTCTACTGGAGGCAGCTGGGTGGCTCCAAGGATAGAGGGCTGGGCCTGGAGTCAGGAAGACCTGAGTTTAAATCTAGCCTCAGACACTAGCTGTGTGACCCTGGGCAAGTCACTTAACCTATTTGCCTTAATCTACTGGAAAACTACTCCAGTATCTTTGCCAAGAAAACTCCATGGGCAGTATAGTCTATGGGATGACTGAGAGTCAGACACAACTGAACAATAACAATAATAGGTGTCTGTCTCCTCTTGAGTCCTTTGGGTTTTGGTTTTTTTCTTGGTAAAGCTATTGGAGTGATTTGCTATTTCCTTCTCTAACTCATTTTACAGATGAGGAAACTGAGGCAAATGGGGGTAAGCAACTTGCACAGGGTCACCCAATCTGAGGTCAAATGTGAACTGAGGTCTTTCTGACTCCAAGCCCTATGATTCTCATTTTCTACATTCTCTCCTGCCTCCATCTCATTCCTGTAATGCCTATAAAGATTCATTGTGCCACCAAGTTGCCCACAATATTATCCCTATGAAAATGCAAAGTTTTCTGTGTAGCACTGAAAGCCCTTCACAGTCTGGTTCAAGTCAGATACATTTCCACATTATTCCCCTTCACATACTCCACGTTCTAGAAAAACTAACCTATTTGCTGTTTCCAATATACAACATTCCATCTTCTGCCTCTGTAGGTCTTTGCCAAGACTATGTCTCATGTCTGCAATGCCCTATCTCTGCCCCCCTGGGATTTCTAGTTCAACCTTCAGAGGTTGGCCCAAGTGCTATCTCCTCCTGAAGACTTTTCCTAATCTCCTCTCCCAAATTACTTTCTATTTTTATACCTATTGCATTTACTTACCTGTGTACCTATTGTTTTTCCTAGTTGAATGTAAGCTCCTAGAGGAGACTGTTTTCTATTAGTCCTGGTATCCTGTGTCCAGCAAAAGCTCGTTGAACATTGTTGAAACTGTAATGATCAAGTTTGGCATCAAAGAGGAAAAAAAATGCACTTGTCACTTCTTTTAAGGGTCTGGGGCTATGGGTGTGAAATATTGCATATACTATCAGTCTTGTCTGATATGTTGCTTAGTTTTGCTGAACCACACATAGTACTTGTTCTGTAACAAAATCCTTTTTGTTACAAGGAAAGTCTCAAAAATAAAAGATGTCAATAAAAAAATTTAAAGCACAGTGACTCTAGGTTTCAGACTTGAATGATTAGAAAGATGATGGTGATCTCAACAGAAAGAGAGAAATGTGAAGAAACATTAATGTTAGGATTATATCATAGGTAGATTATGAATTCCATTTCAGATATGTTGAGTTTGAGATGCTTTTGAGACATCTAAGTAGAGATGTCCAGCAGGCAAAGTTAGTAATATCAGATTACTCAAGAAAGAGATTAGGTTTGGATATATAATTTTGTGATTTATCTGTGCAGAGATTATAACTGAACTTATAGGAATTCACCAAGAAACAGGCTGTAGAGTAGAAAGGGAATGCAGTGTAGAACACCTAAGTTTAGGGGGTGGGATGTGGGCAATGATCCAAGAAAGATGACTGAGAAAGCAAGGTAAGAGAACAAAGTGAGAGCATATGACAGAAGTTAGTGGTTAGTAGTGTCAAAAATTTCAGACCAACCAAGTAAAATGATGCTGAGTAAAGGCCATCAGATTTAGCAGTTAGAGAGAGCAACTTCAGTAGAATACTATGAGTTAGAAGTTGGGTTGTAAAGAGTTAAAGAGTGGAGGTAATTGAACATAAATGGCTAATGCTAGACTTCTGGCTATGAAAAGGAGAAGATAAAGGGAGATAACTTAAGGAGTTGTCAGGATCAAGTGGAGGTTTAAGAATGGAGGAGATTTAGAAACAGGGAAGGATCAATTGAAGATGAGAGAAATCAAAGGGGGTAAACAATTCCCAGAGGAGGGGAACTCATTCCAGGGCCCAAATAGAATGGGTAGAATAGAATAGAAACCTAGCTTGGCAAGAAGTGCCACCTCTTTCTCAAAAACTGAAGTAAAGGAGCAAAGAACATAGGATGATGCAGAAGGATTTTTGAGGTGTAGAATAGGTAGTATTTGATTTCAAAAAGAATAAAATCAACATATAGCAACGTAGGGCTTAGTTAAGATTTGACAGTTGAGGTTAGATTAAACACAGTTGTGTGACTTTCTTCAGGGGCATTCAGCAGCACAGGAGAAAGAAGGCTGTTGATTGGAGAAAACGAAGCTTGGGGTTTGGCAATGTAAGAATGGCAAAAGAACAAAGTAAGGGATTTAATGGTAGAGGACAGTGTCTAGTTGAATTGGTCAATTCATTGTAAAGACTAGAAGGAAGAGCCACAGCAAAACAAGGAGGTGGGAGAAACTGTATTTAAATGTGAAAATGGGGAGCAGTCTTAGGAGTGAAGTAGGGGGAAGGATAGAAGGATAAAAGTTTATCATAAAAAAGAGGGATTCAAAATTCTGGATCATGAAGATATCACAGTTATGAGTGATAATATCAAGAGTAGGAATATCTCTACAAGGGGGCTAGGTGACACAGTGCACAGGCCCTGGAGTCAGGAAGACCTGAGTTCAAATTCCGCCTCAGACACTTGACAACACTTACTTGCTGTGTGACCTTGGGCAAATCACTTAACCCCAATTGCCCTGCCTTGCCCCCCTGCAAAAAAAAAAAAAAGAGTAGGACTATCTCTATAGTCAACGCAATGGAGTAAAGGTATAATTCATGGGAGTTGATGTCGAGAAGCCTCTATACTGAAGGAAACATCAGCATGTAAGCAAGGATGTATACAGTGTTTGGGTTGGCAAGGAAGATCCTGAACCGAGTCATTCTCCCTTCCTTTTTCTAGAATCTAGGAAATGACTGCAATAAAAATCTAAAGTAGTTAAAGATGGCTAGAACTTTAAAGAGATGTTGCTGGCAATGGCGGCAAGGGGAAGGTCTGGAAACGTCAGAGTCGTAGTCGCTCTATGTCTTAGTGTTACTGTAAACACGAAAGAGAGTCGATTACCATAGAGGGTTGACAGAGGTACAGAGGCTTCTAGAGGAAGCCAGGTTTGTTAGTTCCAGAAAAGTGTATTGCTGAAGAGCTCTTCGCTAAAGGGGAAGTTTGTTAACAATGGAGCAGGGGTTCCTGAGGGTAAAGGAAGTTATAAACTGTGGAATAGTAAGGCTGAGGTGGTCAAAGTGGAGATTATCTGGAGCGGTATCAGTACCTGAGTGAAAGCATTTTCGCTGTAGTAAACACTGACAATCACAGGGACGGGAGACAGAAAGGCAGAAGCTGGGAGTTTGCTAGCGATAGGATGGAGGAAGAGTCAGTTGTCAGTAACCCACCCCAAAGCTATTGGGTCCTGCTGGGCACTCTAAACCCAGAGGCACCAAGGGCTGTGGGCAATGGTTGTCAATGGTTGTCTGGAATGAATCCGGTTCCAACTAGCATGATTAATTTGGACAACTTCTGGTGCCTGGTTAAAATTCTTCAGCTAACCGATCATGATTCTTGAGCAGCGTCACTTTAGATTTTTTTATTTTAAGAGCTTCAGTGGCAGGACTTTCGTTCTCCAGGTCCGTAAATACCTCGTGCTCTCGTCTTCCAGGCCGCACGGCATCGTCTCTAAGCTCCACCCGGAGGTTCCCTACACCTGTTCTCTCCTTTCCCTCCATCTCCTGGGCACAACCCTTAAAAAGAAGTCCCTGGCCCCATTTGGAACGTGCAACCTCCCTCACGTATCCCGCCCCCGACTCCAAGAAGGCAGCGCTGAGTGTCCGGACGGGGGCAGGTGGATGAGGAATGGGGACTACGGCCGGGGGTCCGAAGCTGGGAGGGCTAGACTCGACAGACCCCGGACTGAGGGGGCGTGCCAGAGGCGCCACTGTGCAGGGCGTGGCGCGACTCCAGGTACTGCGTCTTCAGGTAGCGCAACGCGAGCACACAGAATACAAGTGGCAGCTTCTTCTCTCTCCTCTGTAACCAGGGGTAACGGAGGAACTCACGGAGCCCCGCCCCTCCCTGGGCCGGCAGGTGGCGGTTGGGGTATGACAGGTCGGTTTGATTTCCCGCGGCGGGTGGAAAGGGATGGAGCAGGGAAGGAAAAGGAGGGGGGAGGGGAGAAAAGAAGCTACCAGCCAATGAACCGGACTCACTGGAGTCACGTGACACAGTTCGGGGGTGGGGGGGCAAGGCAGGGATATAGTCCTGGGTGCGAGGGAAGCCGATTCACGTGCGAAGCCTGGGGGTGGGACGGGTCTGGACTAGCGCGTGGGCTGGGCTTGTTGGAGTCTTCGCGGAGCCTCTCCACACACCTTAGATTGGCTTGGCGGGTGGCAGCGTCGAGGAGCTGGGGGGGGGGGGAGGGGGCGTGGTGCGAGGGAGAGGCTCGGGGCGCGAGGACCGGGCGGGGAGGCGGGGCGCTAGCGGGCCGGGGTGGAGGAGGAGGTGGAGGTGGAGGAGGCGGCGGCGGCAACGGAGGCGGCGGGGGCCGGTACCGGACCCAGCGGGATGAACGAGGCGGAGACGGCAGCAGCTGCCCCGGCGGCGGATGCGGCCGGGGTCGGGGTGGTGTCGCCTGGTGGTGACCTGCAGAAATCCGGCGGTGGCGGTGGCGGGAAGGGAGGGGGAGTGGGAGCCGCCCCCGCCCCGACCCCTGCTGGGATCCCCGCAGCTCCGGGCCCCGCAGCCCCAGGCACCCCGACGACTGCAGCCCCGGGGACCCCCGCACCCCCCGCCCGGAGCCAGGCGGACAAACCGGTGCTGGGTGAGGGGACCGGGTTTGGGGGCCTGACACCTGAGGGGGCCTCGGGAGGAAGCTGTGGTTGGATGGGTAGAGCTGAGGGTGCAGGTGAATGAGGGGCCAAGGTCAGGAGGAGTCGGTAGCCAGGTGAGCCCAGGCTCGGAGGAAGGCGGAGCCCCACTGAAGGACTTGGGCGAGGCAGCTAGACTCTGGAAGCGGTCGGGGACCTTGTCCCCTAGGTGGGGGACTCTGGCGGGGCAGGAGCAGCGATGACTGCGAGGGAGGTGCCCAGGAATTGGACGTGGTGGAGCTTAGGACGTCTTCGGAGCACGAGATCGGGTTATTTGGAAGTTCAAAGTAGAATTGGTTGGAGATAGGTTAAGTCCCCTGAAGCAAAGCAGGTGTGGCTGTCTTGCTGTGAATAGGTTAGGAGTGGGGCTGGACTTTGATGTGTGCTCAGAACCGATTGAGCCTAACTCCATCTCTCTTCCCCTGCCCTATTTTCCCTACTTGGACCTCCCCCTGGCAGCAACCCAAGTTCTGGGCACTGTCAAATGGTTCAACGTCCGAAATGGTTATGGATTCATCAACAGGTACCTAACGCAGGGAAGGGGTGGGGATGTCTTCTAAACTGGGCTGACTGGTTGGTTGGAGGATCCATAACTTCATCCAGACCCTTTTTTTTGAGGCACATGGTTGCCCCAAATGTCAGCTGAAGCTGATTTGAACGTCTTTAACCACTGCACAAATACCACGCCCTTATATGGAAGATGAAGATTTCCCTAGTCGAGCCCTGTCTCCCCGTTTTATCCTTACAGCAGAGGGTTAATTCTCTAGCAATCCACCAATTTGGCTGAGAGTCTGCCACACCCCCGAGGAATTGCCCAATTGCCTCTTATTTGCCGTGCCTTCGGGGCAGTATAAGTGTGAAGAGTTTTTCCTACTCTCGGAGCCCGACAGGGAAGATTCCCACCTTCCCTCAATTTCCTCTTGGAGGCGTTCCTTTCCCCTCTTCAGTAATCTCTAGAAGGAACGATTGGCTCAGTATTAATTCTACGATACACCTTCCTTCCTATCAGGTGGTTATCTACTCCGCCCCCTTTGAAACTTCAGTTAAGACTGAATGTTAAATACAAAGGAAAGTCAAAAGTGACATCTCCCCCAGTAGGCTCTCCACCAACCTCGGCTCCCTGCCCGGTTTGTCTCTCGGGAAGACCCCGGGCAGCCTCTTAGCAGTCTGACCTTTGGCAAATTCAGCTGCTTTAGTGCCTAAAGCATCCGATCTTTGGGAAGACCTAGAGATAGAGCAAGTTGGGATTATGGCTAGGGTAGATGATAAGTTGAGTATTTCTACTTCCTCACTTAAATCTCCCTTCGATTTGTTCTCGTCAGGGTTTCCAGTCAAGTGGGAATGTCCTGACTCTGGGAACCGAGATCCATCCACAGATCTGGGGTCAAGGTTGGGGGGGGGGGGAGTAATGTCGTTTTGGTGCAGGTTCCTGGCTACTTGTTTCCCCTCCCCAAACCTGTTCTGCATCTCCAGTTTCCCCTCCCCCACCTTTCTCCCTTCTGCAAGGAAGAAGGAAGGAGGAGGAGTGGAATTTTCCAACCACTTTGAAAAAGGGAGGAGGAACACCCAGCACCACCTAGTTCTTGAGTTGCCCCTGGGTTGCCCATTTCTTGGGCACCTTGGCAGGTTCAAGGTGCCTTTGCCAATTTCCCACAAGGCTAGTTTTTCCACCTGGGTTCTAGATTTGTGCCCTTCCTCTCTTTGGCCACATTTTGACCTTACTTTACTCTTTCCCACCTGGAGCCCCTGACAGCTGCTGATACTCTGGTAATGCCTGCAGGGACCATCCCTCCCCCAAATAAAAAAAAAAACAAAACACAAACCCTTTGAGAAGCACTGGGTAAGAAAGCAACAGTTAATTGGATTAGGAAGAGGGAAGTGATATTTGGAGTATGTCCTGAAAGCCCCAAGCAACCATTCAGTCCCCCTAATGATGCCCCTTCCCGTTTCACAGGAATGACACCAAGGAAGATGTCTTTGTCCACCAGGTAAGAGTCAGGCTTGCTTCTCAGGTAGGATCATATGATACAAGGATCATTTCCTTTTCTATATGTCACTTACCGAACATCTCTACTTGTTTAGTCTTAACATCCTTAACATCTTCCCACAGAATGGGAATCTGTGCTATGGAAATCCTAAAAAGGCTATTACTATTGCCTCCAATCCCATTATGCCCCATCTGTGATAAGTGCCTGAAATAACTATCATTAATCACTTTTAAAGCATCAAAGGCTTCTGTTAATTCACAGTAACTTGCTAGAAATGTGTAGTGGCTGTTCAGAGGGCTAGGAACTTAGCCTATGATTGAGTTGGAATAGGTAATTCCCTCTATTAGTTCTCTTCAACTTGTAATCATATTTACCTAGATCACTGAGAGGTTAAAGGACATGCCCAGGATCACACAACCAGTATGTGTCAGAGGCTGGACTTGAGTTCAGGTCTTACTAACTTTTGAGTTTAGCTCTCTATCCATACTGCCTCTCGTGCCCATTAATATGGCATGAATTAGTTTCTCAGGTTAGCTGCCTGGTCTAGGACACAACAGGAGCAATTTAACTGGGGAGGAAAAATGACCTAAATAGTATTGATAAATTTAGGGAATAGAATGGACACCAAAACAAACTTTGCCTAACTCTGAAACTTACCGTAGCTATACCTGTATTCTGTTGTAAGTTCCTATCTCTTCCTCTCAAACACTATCACATTTCCCTAATGGGAAATCTCTAAGGATATCTGGTAGGGAGGTAGGTTTGAACGGCAAGACACCAAGGTCCCTAGTCCTACATCTAAGCCTTTGGTCAACTTTTGGCAAATCCTTCTCCCTATCCCCCAAAATACCTGAATATTTAGTTTATTGAACATTAAGACAATGGGTATTTGATATTAATGGGTAAAAGATATCTGTGTCTTCCTGTCTTGTCCCAGCTCTACTCACTGCTTTTTCCCCAACCAGACAGCCATTAAAAGAAACAACCCTCGGAAATTTCTGCGCAGTGTTGGGGATGGGGAAACAGTGGAGTTTGATGTCGTGGAAGGAGAGAAGGTTTGGGGGATTCATGGAGGGGCAGGAGGATCTAGAAACATGGAAGAATAAGGATTAAGGGAAGGGTAATCCTGGGCCTCAAAACCTCATGAGGTTATCATGTACCCTACTTTCTGGCCCTTGTTCCAGTCTAGAAGGTATGGGTGCTGCCTCAGTGTATTACTCCCAATCAAGAGTTGGGATGCTAGAGAAGGGGTTCTAAATTAATTTTAGTGCCCTCTGATACTAGCCCTAAGAAAAGAGTAAGAAGTCAGTGATGTGTTCTGAGAGGGTCACGTGGGGTGGGCAGGGGGGAGTTGGAGTTGGGAAAGAGTTCTGATTTTTTCCATCCCAGGGTGCAGAAGCTGCTAATGTGACTGGTCCAGGGGGGGTACCAGTGAAGGGCAGTCGCTATGCTCCCAACCGACGCCGTTTTCGTAGATTTATGCCCCGGCCACGTCCCGCTGCACCCCCACCCCTGGTGGCAGAGGCCCCTACAGGGGTAGCAGAACCAGGGAGTGAAGGGGAACGGGCTGAGGACCCCACTCAGCGACCTCGGCGACGCCGCCCACCCCCCTTCTTTTACCGAAGACGTTTTGTTAGGGGCCCTCGTCCCTCCAACCAGCAGCAGCCTATAGAGGTGAGAGAAGGTTTGTGTTGCTGGTGTCCCTAAAGGGCAGAGGCCTAGAAGGAGAAAGCCAAGAACTAGGTAGTGCCATGGCCCTAGGAGAAAAGTAAGATATTAAAAGGGATAATAGGATCATAGTTTTGAACCAGAAGAGACCTCAGAGATCACTGTGTCCAATGACTCTCCTGGGGTCACACAGCTAGTTAGTGTCTGAAGCAGAATATGAACTCCAGTCCAGTGTTTCTAGCCACTAAACTACCTAGATAACCAGAAAGAAAAACATGGGCAGGGTGGGGGGTGGGGTGGGGTGAGGAAGGGAGAGAGAAGCTGCTTGGGTCTTTGTATGGAACTTTATACCAGTCGGGCTAAGCTAAGGACGTCTTGGTTCTAGGAAGTGGAACCTGACCCCAGCTTTATATATTTTGAAAATTCACAAACCCCAGTTTTGTATATCTTCAGGGTACAGATGGGGTAGAGCCCAAAGACCCAGCCCCCTTAGAAGGGGACCAGCAGCAGGGAGATGAAAGGGCACCTCCACCCAGATTCCGACCCAGATATCGAAGGTAAGTATGCCTCTCCCCTTCTAAGCTATAACATCTAAAGATTGATTTGCCTATATCAGTGTCTATGAGCCCCTTTCCTCTTCTACAGTTACTATTGGTTTTCTTAAAAGTAGACATTGAGCTCTAAGAAAAGCAATAAATGACTGAGATTAGGGGTAGGAAATTAGGAGGCAGTGTGTCTAGCTTCTAAGGGTACAAGACTTTTAAAAGCAGTAAACCTAGCTCTGAGGAGGTTGGAGGAAGGAGCCAAAACTGTGGGCTTATGGTTTGTGGCTTATTAGCAGCTGTATGTCTTTTCCAAGGCCGAACCAGGTAGGTTGGAAAACCAGAGGGCTAAAGAGGGGGGTGGCAGGCAGGAGGGATGTCTCACCCTAAACTTGATATGATTTTTCTCCCCAATGCCCAGGCCTTTCCGTCCTCGGCCTCCACAGCAGCCCACCACAGAAGGCGGAGATGGAGAGACCAAGCCCAGCCAGGGTCCCACAGATGGCTCGAGGCCTGAGCCCCAGCGCCCCCGAAATCGGCCTTATTTTCAACGTAGGAGGCAACAGCCTCCTGGTCCCCGGCAGACTACGGCCCCTGAGGTCAGAGCTAGGGAAAATTAAATTATATGTGTGGGGGGGTAGTGGTTATGAAGATAGGAAGGAGAAAGCTGAAACCAGCTCTCTCCTCTGTCCTTCTCCATGCAGGCTGATAACAAAGAGCCAGTACCCCCGGGCCCATCCCCAGCAGGTGCCCCTACGCATCAGGAGACCCCAGCAGAGGCAGTCAAGCCCATGCCACCTCCTGCAGACACACTTTCCCAGCCCAGATTGGAGCCACAGCACCAGGTTGTGGATGTGAATTTGGGGTGGGAGGGCAAGGGGGGTTAAAGGGACCTGGGGATAGGGGGAGTTAGGTAGACTTGGAAAAAGGGAAGTAGAGAACAGGCATTCTAGCTATCTAGATACTTTTCTCACTTCTAACTATTCTTTTCTCTTCAGACCTCAACCCCTATAACCAGTGGGGACTCCCCTACCACCTTACTGGAGTGATTCCAACTAGGGGAACAACGAGAGCAGCTGTCTGGTTGAGTATCCCAGTGTCTAAGGCCACATGGAAAGAGGAGGGTTGGGGGTGGGGTGGGCAGTAGCATCTTCAAATATTCTCTAATACCTTCATTTTTCTCTTCAATTTGTTTTTCTTCCTTAGGTATCTGCCGACTTTTTCCAACTGCTCCTTCCCTGTCTCCCTCCCCCCCCCAAAAAAAATCCATGACATTGAAACAGCAACCTTCACCCTGTTCCCTCCTTCCCAGGACCCAGGAGGGTAGAACAACTTTTTAATTTGGTTCAACCCCCCCACCCCCCACCCCCAAGGGTGGAAGGAAGGGAGTACATCCTTTGTCCACTGGAGCCAGATCTCCCTTCCCCCCCACCATAGTTTATTTTTTGGGTCTTCTCCCTCCCCCACCCCAAACTCTGAAGTCATTTGGTGAAATGTCGTGTGCCACCTGAGCCTCCAGTAAAAAAAAAAAATTTGCACAGCTGTCCATGTTTCTGACTCTACTCTGTTCTTAAGGACCAGAACCTAGGGAGATGAGTTAGTATTTGAGTGATCAAAGAGTGTTTTGGAATATTGGTCTAGGACCTAGACTCTAGGTGGTCTGCTTGGTGGGTATACAAACTATTGCTATGTGGCTAGAGCATGCTCCAGGATCAAAGGAAGGCTTGTGAGAGTTAGGAAGTAGACTGGGCTAGGTATTGAAGGGACAGAGAGGATATAAGGCAGACACTATCAGAAGTCTTGACATTTGTTTCAGGGTTGAGAGAGCCAACTCTAATTCTGTATCCCTTTAAAGAAGTAGCACACTTGCCTTTTATACAGTGACCTTTATATATACATCAAGTATAATCTGTTTTGGTTTTTTCTTTCTACACAAACATATAAAAATGTTCTAAGGCTCCAAACAGCCTTTTTATTACAACAACAGAAACCTCCACTTTTTTACTTTTTCTGGTCAGGAGCTCAAAGGGCTACCTGTACAAAATCCACTTCAGGGTGAATGTGAGTTAGGTGGGAAACAATGCCCCAACTTAAGTGGGAATCCACAAAGGAGAAAGACCTACTGGCATATTTGGGCTAATATTCCCCACAGGACAGAATAAAGGGAGGCATCTTCCCTAGAGTGTTCCCTACCACGTGCGGTCTCCCCAAAATACAGAATGAAAGGAGGTATCTATTTCTTCTAGAGTTCTCCCCTACTATGTGTACAGTCTTTCCAGAGGACAGAATAGAGTGAAGGGAGGTATCTTCCCTAGAACTTTCCCTGTTATGTGCACAGTCTCCCCAAATGACAGAATGAGAGTGAAAGAAGGACCTTCCCTAGAGCTTTCTCAGCATAAGAATTCTCCCCACTGCCATTTATTTGGCTTTTTCAGGAAGGCAAGAGGGGATGCTTATTCAGGGAGCTGGGCCTTAGGCTTCTTCCTCTTTAGAAGGGCAGAATACCTATATTATTATTTCTCACCTGGAAAAGTTAGTTCTAAGGGATCTCTATTATTCTCCTTCTTTGCAACAGAAGGGAATAGAAATTTGAAGCTAAGGATGAAGGGAGAGACTAGGAACCCTTGGGGGTGAGGAGGTTGGGGACAGAGCCCCACCTATATTTATACCCAAAACCCAACCACTATAGATAAATAATCCAAGAGATTCACACTAAAGGGAATGGGTTTGGGGGGAGGGGGGAATTCAAGTCATGAATTTTAGCCCCCAATACCACCAGACCTAAGATATTCCTTCCTGACCTTGAGAGGGTTGGAAAGGTAAACTTAAAGTGCTTCAGGGAGGAGAGTTCAATTAAAGGAGAAGAAGGGGGAAAGGTGTACTTGTCACCTTCCACCCTGCCTCTCAGTCATTCTCATCTGGTCCCAGGTATTCAAGTTCTGTGCTTGGCTTCACCTCCTGTTCCAGCAATGATGGGGTCCGTCTGAAGGCTGCAGATATCTGGTCAAATGTTCGGCCCCGTGTTTCTGGCACCTTCAAGTAGGTGAAGAGAAAGAAACCAAGCAGGAGGACAGCAAAAAGGAGGAAGACATAAGGGCCACTGGCATCCTAGAGCAAAGGTAAGGAAGAAGTAGCTAGCTTAGGAGAAGGGTAGCAGCAACCCATAGCACTACTAGCTTAGGTAGGGTAGTGGTGCTTATAAGGATGGGGAAGGGGGGTTGATGTGGGCTTAACAGTAGGTTAGTAGTTTATTTTAGGGAGGGGAGTAGGAGTTACAAAAAGGAGGATCTGAATTAAGAGCAAAGATCCGTTGTTTATTTAAATATGTTTAATTCAAAGAATAATTACTCATAAAAAACTGCATTTCTTCCCCTTGACTTGCTTTTCCTGAGCACTGCCCTAGTCTGGGAATCTCTTTGCTGTACCACTAGGCTGAGAAAATCCTTGATCAACAATAGGAGACCTTCAGGTAAAGCCTGGATTGTTAGTTGTGTTGTAGAGAGGATTCTTGTTTAGGTATAGCCTCTGAGGCCTCTTCTAACAATTTATACTCCATAAATTGGAAACAGAAAAAGAAGACTATATACACATATGTACATTTATGCACATGTATGAATATATACATGTAAACATACATGTATATGTGCGTATATATACATATGTCTTTCTCATCAGTTAAGTCTTGAGTTTTCATGTATTTGGGGGTCAGGTGGTAGCAGGGGGGCAGGCAGGGAGGTAGAGATAACAGAAAACAGAAAATAAAAGGTTAGGATATCTCTTCCCTATACTGCAGTTAACAATCTGATGGGAAAATCTCTACCTGGAATTCACCTGTGGTATATGTACAATGAATTGGGGAAAAGACTTACCGCAATGTACTGGAAGCTCATACCCACGATGAAATTACATGTCCAATTGGAGAAGCCAGCCAGAGCCATGGCAGCTGGTCGGGGTCCCTGACTAAAGAGTTCAGCAACAATGAACCATGGGATAGGACCAGGGCCAATCTCAAAGAAAGCCACAAAGCCAAAGATGGCTATCATACTGGCATAGCTCATGGCAGGAACCCGTTCCTGAGAGGCAAGAATGACAGAGACAATCCATTTATATCCCATATGCTTTCATGCATCTTCCAGCTCCTCAAATATTTTTATACAGAGAGAAACTACAACTTCCAGTCCTGGGGTACCAGCTCCCCTGGGTCAGAAATCCCTTGGATCCTTTAGGGGAATTGTAGTTCCAAAAGCTATCCCAATGAGGACAGAGGGAAATACAAGTCACAGCAACATCTGGGTCAGCTAGTTCCCTTCAATACATAGAAAGTCTCCTAAGGGCATCTGGGGATCATAATTTGGCTGTTGGGGTACACAGGGACTCTGTTCCCCAATAGTTCCTGGGAAATTCCTGATGGTTAGGAACTATGAAAGTTCCAGAAGTGCTGAGAGTTGTAATTCAGACTTTCCTCAAAGCCCTGTTAGACTACTCCTGACCCCAGATGAAAATGATCAATCCAGGCCACCATAGGCCAAGTGCTATGGAGAGCATGACTGTCTCAGAGACTACTGAGTTTCCTTTCTTCTGGGAAGTTCAAGGAAAGTCCAGGGATTGAGGAGATGATGACATTCCCTTTCTGGGACCATGGAGATTGTCTCAAGAATAGCATTTTTAATACACTCCCTTCTCCTCTTTTGGGATCAGAACTTCACAGGCATTTCCTAAGTGTGGTGACTCTCCCCAGAAGTGGACATAGACATTTTTCCACCCCTCCCCCAACCTAGCCCAAGGTCATCACCAGCAGGAGAAGAGCCACAGTCATCAAGATAGCACATCCACACATTCCAGCCAGGCCCAAGAGATGCAGTGTCCGACGCCCAGCCCGTTCCACTAGAAATACCTGGGTGGGGGGAGGAAAGCAAGAGGCCTTAAGGTTGGGTGTCTGAGTGGACAGTAAAATGGAGGAAGGGATGAAGGAAAAAGGGAAGAAAGTCCAGACAATGAGAGACTAGAACAAGGAAGGAGATACTTTCAAGCCCTACACCTTTAGATCCTAGGGAGGTGGGCTCAAGGGCAAAAGATCTACCTGGATCCCACATCACTACTATTACCGAGACCAAAGTGAAAGCTGTGTTGACCACGCCTGCTCCAATGGTAGCATATGCTGGCTGTCCTACCCCTGCTGACTCGAAGATGCTAGTTGAATAGTAGAAAACCTAGGTGTAGGGGAGAAGGAAATGAAAAATGGGTGAGAAGCCCTCTCCTTCTCTACTAGCCAGCTTATATGTCCTAGTTTTCTAATCCCTCTATCTAGTATGTCTTTCCAGCTCTAGCAAAACATTTAAGAATTCTTAGTTCTTTTTCTTCCTTGACACAAACATACACCCGCCTTACTTCCTCCTCCCTCCCCCCCCCCCCCCAAGGCTTTTTGTCCAAAAGTTTTAGCTCTTCTACCCTACCCATTCCTCTTTCAAATCTATATATTCTCTAGTCTATTCCTTTCTGGTTTTATGACCTACCATTCCCCCACCTTAAACCCCACTCCACATGTCTCTATTCCTTCACCTTTCTGTCCCCAGCCCTCTCCTCAGGGTACAAAGTCCTCGGGGCACATACTTACAGCATTGATCCCTGACAGCTGCTGGCTGAGCTGCAGCACAATGGCAATGACCAAGGGCTGCCGATGGGTTCGGCTGTGGAGAAGCTGGAGCAAGGAAAGGGGCTGCTCCCGTTCTAGCTGTCGTTTCTCCTCCTTCAGCTCTGCTAGTGCTCCAGATACATCTGCCCATCCAGTCAGTTGCTTCAAACCTGAGAAGGCGAAAAAGGAGTTAGAGCTGAAGGATAAATTCCTGGGTCCTTAAAAAAGGCATGGATCTAGGAGAGTCAGGGCGATATAAATGGGGGCATAGAAACTTGAATGAGATCCTGAGGGAAAAGAGTTGGGAAGTAGTAGACTGGATGCATGGGATTTAAATGTTTGGGACCCCGTCATTGGAAAGAGGGAGTGAATGTCTTACTTTTTCTGGCAGGTCCTTCAAGGTTACGTATGATATAAAGGTATCGGGGGCTCTCTGGGCAGAAGGGCAATAGTACAAGCTGAAGGAGGGTAGGAAGCACAGTCAAGCTCATCAGCAGTGGCCACAACGTCTCTGTTCCCAGCATAGAATCCAAGCCCAGGACCTGGGGAAGGAGAGGGAAGGAGAGAGAGAGGATGTGAGATGAAACTTATTTCTCCTTCCCCCACCCCTATCCTATAACCCTAACTCTACCTCTTTTCTCCTGCCTCTGCCCCTCCATCTCCCTGAGACCCTCCTTTTATCTACATTTCAATTCCCCCAATAAGAACAAAGGGTAAAAACTGGTTACCTGGGCGACTAGGATGCCAATGACTATGGCCAGCTGATTAAGGGTTCCTAAAGCTCCCCGAAGGTGAGTAGGAGCAATCTCCCCGACATACATGGGGACCAGTCCTGATGTCAGCCCTTGTGAAATAGGAGAAAGGTCATAAGAGATATCTAAAATTCCATATCCACCATCCCCATACCTCCAGATTCTTAGGTTTGGGGGCAAATTCAAATTCCTCCAAATGACTGGGGAGAGGGGGGGTTCCCAGTGGATACCTGAAAAGGCGCCAATGAGAAATCGTCCAAGAATGAGCATCTCATAAGAGGCAGCTGCCTTGGCCAAGCCCATGAGTGCTCCTCCCAGAAGAGCCACACCATTATTGACCATCATGGCACGCTTCCTATAGGTGCCAGACATAGAAGCCCAGAAAGAGAGATGTTAAGTGGGGAGGGGTAAGGGATGGTGGTGGAAATTGCCCTTGTTGTGACTCCATCCCTATTATTTCCATTCCTGGCAAAATTTCCCTTTTCCCACACTCCCCCTTACTCTCCCTTTAGCCCCTGATACCTGCCCAACCACTGGGAGATGATGCCAATGAGGAAGGAGGAGATCATGCCACCCACAGAGAAGATGGCAACAGAGAGAGCCCAGAGAGTTGTGAGGGTGCCTGAGGGAATGGATCTGGGGGCCTCAGGGCCTTGACGTGCCAGCCATGTTTCATTGTAGCTCTGTTCAATCACCTGAAGGGAAGGCAGTGAGTACTGGTGAATTCCCTTTAGAACCTCCACTTTTACCCCACTCTTACCCCTGTGACCTAACTTCCTTTAGCTTTAGGAGGGTCTCTTCTCTGAATGGCCTTCTGTTTTTTCAAATTTCCCAAGTATCATATGTTCTGATTTCTGTCTCTAAAATCGATTTTATTCCCCCCTTTCCAAATCTTTCAGAATAGCATCCATCTGAAACCTTTTACTCTTCTGTATGGGACCCAGGTAGCTCTCTTCAACCCCCTGTCAGTGCCACAATATCCAGGTCCCTCACCTTCTGTGGGGCATTGATAACCCCAATGTTGTAGCCAAACTGGAGGGAGCCAAGCACAGCAGAGAATACTGCAAGGATCAGTGTTCCTGTCACCCGCTGTTGTGGAGGGTCCCCCTCCTAGACAGTGAACAGGAAACATCAAGGACCCAGAATTCTGAGCTAACCATTTTCAAGCTGTTAACCTTCCACCCCAGGCCCATAACTGGGGCACTGAATGAAGTAAACTGGCCATATTAGGAATCTAATTCAGATCCCAATGTAAACAGAAGGAACAGATGGAATCTACCCAGCCCCACACATATGGGAGCACAGAAATTCACCCTAGCCTTGAAGCAAGCCTCCTCCCCACCCCATCCCCAGGGAAAAACTGAAAGACTGGACAAATGGGCTCTTGACCAGGATAAAACTGGGCACAGGTAAGAGCATTGGGGGGCTATAAAACCATTTTCCTCTGTGATTATCTCTTATCACCTCTTGGTAGCCCAGATCCCAAACCTCCAACTCCTAGGGCCTTGTGCCCTCTCATCTTTTTGCTACCCTTCCAATAATTTATCAAAGTGTAACTTATATGCCTTTTCTACTGAAGATGTTGAAGAGGATAGTTCTAATAAGGTCATCTAGGTCACTGAAATAAAACTTAAAGGAAACAATTTCAACTACCTCCTTTTGCAGAGCACCCCTCTCAATAGGAGAATAAGGCAAGGATTTGCTGGGGGGGGAGGGGGTACCCAAAGGAGTCAGGCGGGAAGGTGGTGGTGAGGGTGGAGGTTGGCAGGGTAGATGCTGGCAGCACAGAGTGTCTCTGCAGTGGAAACCTGAGCTGGAGGCTGGGGGAAGGGGGGTGCCTTATGACACTCCCCTCTTCCCCCTCCCCTCTCTCTAACTTAGGAGCCAAAGGGAAAGTTCAGAGACCTGGAGAGAAGCCAGGGTGTGTGTGTGTGTGTGTGTGTGTGTGTGTGTGTGTGTGTGTGTGTGTGTCTGTGTGTGTGTGTGTGTGTGTCTGTGTGTGTGTGTGTGTGTGTGTGTGTGTGTGTGTGTGTGTTGGGGGGGAGGGGAGATAGGACTCCCATGAAGGAAAGTAGCCAAGAGGAACAGGACAGACCAATTACAATCCAAATGCCCTGACTGAACAAGACCCCAGATGTCCAGGCCTCCCATCCCCATGACTCAGAACATGACATGCCAGGCAGTGACCCTTCCTGTTCATCTCTAACTCCCCCCTCCCCCAAACACATGATGGGACCATGGGTGTCACAGACAGTGGCATCAATCACACCAGCGACGTTGACCTGGAGACACAGAAAAAGGCGTACTGGTGCTCGAGCTATTCTTTCTGATACCACCGCACGTTCTATACCCCAACAAGAGCCCCATGTCCTCACATCTGAGACTTGAAGCCTTTCCATAAGACACTCCCCACCCCACTCCGCCTTCTAGATTCGGTTTTTGACAGATGCCGACCGAACCCCTTCCCTCGAATCTCCCTCCTTACAGTGGTGAAGCCCAAAATTCGCGGGATTGCTCAGCCACTGTACAAACAGCCAGAAACCTCTACCGCCCCCTCCCTCGCCCAGTACCACCCCCTACTCACCACAGTCCCAGAACTTGTAGACCCGGCGCAGGAGTCTCATGCTACCTCCCTGTCCCCCAACACATACACTCCGTAGGAAAAGGGGCAACCTAGAGAGAATCCCTCCCAGCCCAATTCCCGGAAAGCCAGTTTTCCCTACCTCGGACCAAATCTGCTGAAACCCCGACGGCATCTCTGTGACGAAGAGGGAAGAAACTTGGAGGTGGGGTGAGTGTCTAGGAATACTGGGAAAGAACTGGAAATAGAACTGAGTCCGGGGAGAAGTTGGATGAATTGGAGAGAAGTCCTGAGCAAAAGAATGACTGGAGACAGACTGGTGGGAAATAGGGGAAAGCAACTGGCGAAAATTTGGAAGGAGGGAATTGGGGAGACAAGAAAAGGGAAGGTGAATGGGAACACTAGGAGGGGAACCCGGAGAAGAGGAGCTGGAGAAGAGCGGGGCAACCGGGTATCTATCCTACCCCAGAACAGGAGAGAGACCCGGCGAATCCCCCCACCCCACACCTAATCCCTGAGTCCCCATCCTCTCCAACAAACCACACCCCCCTATACATGAGGCACGCCTTCTCGCAACACCCATTGGCTGAGATCCCATACTCCCCCCAAAGTCACGATCCTCCCTGGAGGGTCAAAGAAACTCCTCCTTCCTCAGAGAGCCCTAGGGGAGGAGCTTGGGGAAAGTCAAGAACCACTAAAATGAAGGGCGCTCGCTGCTGTGCTTATTGGGTTGTGGGCCATGCGGGAAGTCCAGGAAGACACACCTCCTCAGCTCCGGTCTTCCCCTCCACTCAGAAAGACCCAAAGTAACCGGGAGAAGGAGGGGTCACGCTCCCCGTGGGCAACCATTGGCTTAGGTTCTTTTGCAACCGTACCCCTCCTGGCTGGTGCTGGGGCCCAGTCTCCTACCTGCACTCCTCAGGCGCCCCTCGCCCCACTGCTTGTGTGCTGACTGGGGAAACGTACAAGGGATGGATAGTAGAATTCTCGTGTGGGTTTTTAAACTTTAAAAAGGGCCTAGGTGGTTGGAGAACCCCGAACGCCTGTGTCCCAGGTGGGGTGGCCAGACAGAACAGGGCGGAGCAGAAAAGGACGCGAGCCGGGGCGGGATTCCTGGGTCCAGGGGTGGAGTGGCAATGGCCTGAAGTAACCCTCACTAGATATATTTTTAGCTCCTGCCTTGGGAGCCGTCAAATGTCAGGTCCCGAATGTAACTCCTCGTCCCAGGTCGAGAAGGAGGCGGCCAAAGTAGCGGGACAGGGATTTTAAAGGGCCGTCATTGCCCCTTGCTTCTCAAAGGAAGGAGGGGCTGAAGAGGTATTGCTAATTGTCTCCCCTCTAGTTCAAAAGTCAGTCAAATATTTACTAAAAACCTGCTTCTCTGGTGTCTCTGAGCAGAGGGGAAAGCCCTGGTCCCGGAGTCAGTTGGCCCTGAGATCCAATCCTGCTTCTGATGCTTAACTACCTGTGTGATCCGGGCAAATAACTTAACCTCCTTGGATCTTAGTTTTCTCATCTGTAAAATGGAGGTTGGGGGGGGGGTTGGGGGGGGCATGGGGGTGGGGGGGGTGTTAGCCGCAGTTTCAAAGGTCCCTTCCAGCTCTGGAGCTCTAATTTTAGGATTCTTTCCATTTATGTCCCCGCCCCCTTCTTTCCCTGTTTGTCTTTCGTTTTGTAGCTCCCTCTCCTTGTGCTGGTCACGCTGTAGGGCCCTTCCCCCAAGGGCAGCTGCTCGGAGGTGGTAGCCAGGGTAGGACGGGCGGAAGAGTGTGCGCAGCAGGAGGGACAGGTGGCTGTGGTGAGCCATCAGGTCACCATCCCGTGGGGGACATCAGAGCTGCTCCACACGTGTCATGCAGGCACTAAGGGCCTGAAAAAGTAGAGACACATTCATATTGACAGAAAAAGGCATGAAATGGGGGGCAGTGACAGAGATAAAGGGCCCCCTCCAAACTGACTCAACCAATTGGCTCCTGTCTTTCCCACTCCCTGAAGCCCTAAGGCTCAAGCTTTCCACCTTCTGTTCTTCAAAAGCCACATTTTGGTGGTAGCCTCCCAGTGTGGGTGAGGGAAGAGAGAGATACCCCACGTTGGGTCATGTCACTGGAGTACAGCTTGCTGGCTCCCTACACCTATGGGGAGGGAGACAAGAGCTGGGGGAAGGGGAGTGTGCGGTGGAGAAATCTGCTCCTTAAAAAAAAGAGGGGGAAAGAAAGAATGGGCACAGACGCAGCACTAGTGACATCTGGAGGGAAGAAGAGGAACTGAATAAGGAATTAAGGTCAGAAAGGTTAGGGGCTTGATTCTGGAGAGACTTGAATGCCAAACAGAATTTGGCCCCCATGAACTTTCTGTGTCCTCAGTTTTCTCATCTGTGAAATGTAGAGGTGAAACTATATTGTCTCAGAGGTTTCTTCTAGCTCTGATATCCTATGGCTCTAGCCCCACAATTCTGATTCTTCCAGGATTCAGGGAGCGTTAGGAGCCTGTAAATGCTATCCAGTTGATACTAGATGCTTCTGGGGACTTTCTCAGGTTATTATGTGGAGCTGTTACCATCTAATTTTTTTGTATATAGTGCCCTCTCCAGAGACACTCCCCAACTGGGCCCTTGGTCCCCAGAGGGTTGGAATACCCCTGCTTGGTTGACTATTTCTCCTAGAAAGGAGAAGAGAGGGAGCTAATAGCAGATGACCTTTACTGAATTTTTTTCAGTAAAGTAGGTGAGGACCTTTGAGTAAGAGAGAAAGGACGGGAATGTTTATAGGGTTTAAGGAGAATATAAAAGGTATAACCACTGTTAGAAGTGTGGTGGGAAATCAGGAAGGATAAAAAGATTATCATACAAACGGCACCCATTTGAAGCTAGATAATATAAATTTGTAGTGGACTCCATCAGCATAGTTGTATTACTTCTTTCTAAACATTCAACAACATTGGAATAGAATTGAAGACTGATGATTGGGTAAACACAAGATTTGCATGAGCCAAAAAATTCACAGGACAATGGAAAAGTGATGGAAGGGTGCATAGTTGAATTAGACAATTATAGGGTCAAGAGTGAGAAAACAAGTGATGGCCAGAGGAGCTAGAGGTTATAGTGAGGATGTCAGAGGATGTTTAGGAGGAATGAGAAGGAGAGATAGAAGGCCAGGAGATTGTGATCAGAGAGGGTGAGTTTAGAACTCAGGATCACAAAGGTAGCACAGCTGTGGCTGATCCATCCCTGACTGAGGAATAAAGAAGGAAGATAAAAGAAGTCATGGAAGCTGAGTAGGATGATGATTTGACAGACCAGGATGTTTCAGGATGCATATGTATATAAAGTCCCCAAGTATCAAGAGAAAACTAGGGGTAGAGAGGAAGGCTATAAACCAGGTACTGAATGATTTGATAAAGGGAAAAGTGACCTGGAAGCGGTTGGTTGACTGCAGCTTGAATCTGGAGAGAGTGATATAGTGAACCTTAAAAAAAAGAGAGGTTAGTCTAGACATGACAGTAAAGGGCAGGGTGATCAGGAATTCAGAGCCTTCTGGAAGGAGCCATGTTTCAGAAAGAATGTAAGAGGAGACTGAGGACAAGTGGAGGCTTGTTAATGACAGAACAGGCTATATGGAACTGGGGAGCAAAGGAGAATAAAGACTGGGAAGGGGGTGGCTAGGTTATGTGCTAATGAGAGATGAAAGAGAGGTTTTATCTTATCAGATGAGGACTCTGAATCATAGGCATTAGGAACAGGGAGATGATAATTTGTTCCCAACCTCCAGAGTCCTGTGATAATAGAGAGTATCTTGTTCTTCCTGTTCTCTCACTTTCAAATCAGAGAGCAGGGGGTATAGATGGTAAGAAAATTGGACTAGGCAACATCTAAGTACATAAATACCTGATAATCAGTTGCCCTAAGGGCTTACTGAACACACAATGCCAGTTGTTTGAAACTATGTCATGGATGAAATCTTAACAATGAGACACCTGGTATTGGAGCACTTGATTCTATTATTCTGAGGTGTTATTTTTCTCAAGACATTTAATGAAATGGGAAAGTTTGGGTGGTGTCTCTACCTGTGGCAGCAGATTGAATGGCCAAAAGTTTCTCAGAGTTTCTCAGAGGAGTTATGTTGGAGTTCCCCCTTTCTGAAGAGAACTGAGTCTTGTAAATCCAATGATGGCAAAAGAAGAAGGTACTGAGTCATGGGCCTTGGTGTTGGTGGGGACCTCCCCTGGTATGGGTACTCAGGACTTACAGAGTAATGAAATGTTGCTTTTTTTCAATAGTACTGGCCAGCATATGGCCACCTGTGAGGCCACCACCAATCTGGGTGTTTAGTGCATATTGAAGAAGAGGTTTGAAAGCTTGAAGCTCAGGGCTTCAGGCAGTAGGGAAGAAGAGGGACCAGTGAAGAAGATGAAGGAATGGAGAAGTAAGATAGTGCTATGTCATTGGAGCTGATGAAGCAAGGGGGTTTCAATAAGAAAGGGGTGCTTAAATTTTTTTAAAGGAAGCAGAAAGGTCAAAAAGAAGAACCAAGAAATACAAAAAAAAGGAGATGAATGGGGGTGGGGTGGGGAGGAGAAGGGATGATATTCCTAGGGCACGAACTTCTCAATGACTTTGGGAAGTAAAACATGGACAATTATCCCTATTTTCCTGAAAAGGAAGCCCAAACTCATTTACATTAAGTGACATGACTAGTAAGTTTAGGGCTAGAATTAAAACACAGGTTTTTGATTTTTAAATCTAGTGGGGTTTTTTCCACTCTTCTACTCATCCTACTAATAAACAGGAGGGAGTGATGAAAAGATATAGATGCAGATAGATATATATATACATACATATATATGTATGTATACACACGTGTGTGTGTGTGTGTGTGTGTGTGTGTGTGTGTGTGTGTATGTTTATAAAAGATATTGGGAGGTAGACTTGGGTGGATAGAGGAGAAAAAGGAATACCACATGAAATCTGGGAGAAGGTATGAGAAATGGTAAGAAAAAATTAGAAGAGAGCTGTAGGAAGATATGAGAAAGAAATAGAAGAGATGAGAAAATAGAGACATGACCAACAGTGATAATGGTGGGAAAATGAGCTGAGAAATGGGGGGGGGGGAAGAATCCAAGAGAAATTGAGAAAAAAATTGTGAGTTTGGAAGAATAAGTGTAAAAATAAGGGTATTACTGGGAAACAGATGGGGAAGGAGAAAACAATAAGCATTTATATAGGGCCTACAAGTTTTGTTAGGACTGTTAAGAATAAGCATTTATGTAGTACCTACTATATTGGGATTTAACACAGGCACTACATTAAGCAATTTACAAATATTATCTCATTTTGTCCTCCTAACAACCCTGAGAAGTAGGGGCTGTTATTATCCCTATCTTAAGATAAGGAAATTGAGGCAGGCAGAGGTTAAGTAACTTACCCAGGGTCACACAGCTAGCAAGTATCTTAGATCACATTTGAACTTGGGTCTTCCAGCCTCCAGGCACAGTATTCTATTCACTGCACCACCAACTGCCTCTATGGAATAGTACGATGTAGTGGAAAAGGATTGGAGAAGAGGGGAGGGTAGACATGGATCAGACACAGGATCAGATATGAGACAGGAAAAGAATTATTAAAGGAATCAGAAAATTGAAGGTTAGCAATGAGAAAAAGTTGGGAGAGAAATATAGAATGAAAGATGAAACAGGCAATGAGAATAGAAGGGAGAAAGATGGGAGAAACATGGCATAGTGGAAAGATTACTCTATGTGTATCCAATTTTGATATTAAATTTAAGTTCTTTGAGGGTGAGGCTGTTTTTTGTTTCATCTTTGTATCCCACATACCTAGTCCAGTGCCTTATACATAGCAGGATCTTATACATAATTGGTGTTTAATAAGTGATTATCCCAAAGACATCCAAAAAGAGGGTGAAGGACTTATTTGTACAAAAATATTTATAGCAGCTCTCTTTTTGTGATAGCTAAGAAGTGGAAATCAAAGGAATGCCCCTTAATTGGGGAATGGCTAAATAAATAGTGGTATATGATTGTAATGAAATATTATTGTGCTATAAGAAATGACAAACAGGATAATTTCAGAAAAAAAATGGAAAGACTTACGTGAACTGATGCATAGTGAGGTGAGCAGAACCAGGAAAATGTTGTACACAGTAACAGCAATATTATTTGATGAAGAAATATTAATGATTTAGTTATTTTCAACAATACAATCATCCAAGACAATCCCTAAGGACTAATGATGAAGCATTCTATCTACTTCCAGAGAAAGAATCGATATTGTTTGAATACAAAGCGAAGCATCCTATTTTTCACTTTCTTTCATTTTTTTCCTTTTTTTAAAATCTTCTTGTACAAAATGACTAATATGGAGGTATTTCACATAATTGCACATGTATAACTTATATCTAATTGTTTACATCTCAGAGTGGTAGGGACAGAATTTGTAACTCAAAACTTCAAATAAAAAAAATTTTTTTTAATAAAATATGATTGTTGAATTGAATTTATAGTCAAGGTTTGATTTCTCTGCCACTTTTTAACTATATGACCTTGGGAAAATTACTTGATGAAGATGAAGGATATGGACTCTTTAGGACTTTCCCAGATGCAAATCCTAGGATCTTAAGAGAGAGACAAAAGAATTATGGTGGAAGCAAAAGAAAAACTAGAAAGGTGGATAAGGGAGAAAGAAAAGATTAAGAGATGAGGAAACAAATATGGAGAGAAAGAAATGAGAGGAAATGTAGAGACAAAAAGAGAGGAAATAGGAAAGAGACTTGGATTAAGGAAAGCATTTGTGTTGGAGATATGGGGAATTGCTATAGCACTTCTAGTCTGTACCAAATATTTGATTACTTATGTCCTGTATTGTGTTAATATATGTTGATTACATGTATGTATCTTGTATCCCCATACCCAACTAGATTGTAAATTCCCTGAGGACAATGTCTATATTTTGGATCTTTAGTATAATATGTATGCACAACTGGCAGTTAATATAGATGGTACCTGTGTTACAAAAGGGTTTCCAAAGATCAACATGCTCTTTATCCTGAGGAATATTATTGTTACATATTATGGCCACAAACATCTATTGACCTCTCAACATGAAATAATGAACACTGACAATGACAATCAATCCAAGCTCATCTTAACAGCACATAACAAAGTACTTCAAGGTTCACAAAGCTCTTCCCCCACCCCCTGCCAATTAATCCTTGGAAGTTGAAAATGCACTTATTTATTTCCCTTTCATAGATGAAGAAACCAATTTTGAAAGAGATTAGATGACTTCCTCAAGAAGCAAGTGGTAGAGCTGAGGTAAGAATCCAGGTCCTTGGATTCCAAATACATTTCCATTTCTACACCACCCTACTGAACTGTCATACTATTGTTATGCTAGGAATTAAGCAATACAGTAAAATGTAAGAATTGAATTCTAGAATCCTAGGGTTCGAAAAGAGATCATTTAGTCTAGTTCCTATTTGAATTATGAATTCCTTCCTAATTATAATGTCATGATACTTTTTTTAGGGGAGGGGCATTTCAAAACCTGGTGTTTGAAGAAAAGCAAATTTAATCCAAGGAGTTTCCTGAAAGGCTTTACAAGGTTATTGCACTAGTTTCTTTCTTTTTTTTTTTTTTAATCTGATATGACTTTGAAACTTGTAGATTTCCTTTTTCCATGATAATGGTCTAGCACTAATATTATTCTGGTTTATCAGACAGGATTAAAGTGATTTGGGGCTTCCAAAGGGAATGAAAAGAGAGATTTCCCAGAGATAATCAGGCATGAATTGGATGAGAGAAGAGAAAGAAAAAGATGGCAAATGTGATGGGTTTGTATGAGCATCACTATTATCAGATCACTACTGGTATACAGGAGATTCTGGGCAGGGTACAAGTTGAGAGTGAAAATTTATATAAATGATGAGGACCTTCAGATAATCCTATCTGAATACAATATTGTGCTGGTTCTTCAAGCCCCAGATCATCAAAGTCTCCTGAATGAGATTCATACACACTCAAAGAAGTTTGGCCTCACCATCCACAGTAGAAAAAACAAGGAGAGAGAGGAATACCTATTGTCCAGAAATGCAATTTGGATGGACAGCCTCATCTATATACCTTGGACAGACACTACAAATGGACAGTGGGTAGGATTCAACATTAAACATAACAAGGAGAGTAGGCTGGACTGTCTATGGGGAACTGCAGAGTTCCTTTCATGACATAATCTTCTCCCTGAAATAAAGGTCTAGTTTCTAATATCAGTATTCTACCAGTCTTGTTGTTTGACTGCAATACATGGAATACTTCTGTCTCTGAAGAGTTAAAATGGATTTTCACTCAGAGAAAAATGGAGAAGTATATAACAAATAAGGAACTAAAAGGAGTCTGAGTAAAGGATGCTATCAAAGAAATGTATGATTGAAAAAGAATGTGCATTGGTTATAGATGGTAATGTAGTGCAGTGGAAAGAGGGCTGGATTTGGATTCAGAGCTCCTGTTTTCAAATCCCATCTTTCTCACTATTTCTGTGACTTTGGTCAAATTTCTTAATCTGTTTTTCCAACTGTAAAATAAGAAGGTTGGACTAGATGGCTCCTGAAGTTCTCTCCAGCTCTAAATCTTGTGATCCCATGTGAGCCCATTAACTGTCAAGAGAAAATGAAGAGGGCCCACAATATATAGGATAGGGGCCCTTGTGGCAAATTTATGAGAAGATACAGAGATTTAAGGGAAGAGTCACACTAGATGGGCAGGCTTAGATGGATTGCCATTGTTGGATATAGGAAGATCACAGAATCATTTGAATTTTAGTGTATATGTGTGAGAAAAAATTTGGGAGGTGAAGTTAACTGAACTGTGACTGGCAAAAGACAGAAGAAAAAGACCAAGGGTAATATCCTATGAACCCCTGTGGAGGGAAAAGAAAGGGATTGAGAACAGAAGCTGGGTCAGTCAGCTCCCAAGAAAAATCACCAGGACGGTTACACAGGTCAAGGATAGCTTGGTTATTCTTTGACTGTGACAGAGGGGGGAAACTTCTGTATGTAAGGAAGGTTTAAAAATTAGGTGTCCACAATTTTAAGGAAGTGACTTTACTTGTGGCATAACTGGAGACATAGGGGAGAACAAGATCAGAAGACAAAAGGCAAAAAAAAAAATAAGATTGAAAGAAAGGGGAGAGAGTGAAGGATGAAGATCAGAACAGGAAATGAGAAGGATAGAGTAAGAGGGAAATGGTTGATAAAGACTAGAAGAGAAGATGAGAAGGGAAATAAAGTGACAGAAGGAAAGATAGAGACAGGAGGAAGAGATGACGATTGAGAGGCAGGAAGAAAAAAGGCAGAAACAGGGAAGAGAGAAAGTATGTATCAAAAGTAGTATCAATATAAGTAGTATCAAATATAATATAATGTAATAAATATAATAAGTAGTATCAAAAAAGATAGAAAAAGATAGGATTGGGAGATGGAGGTGAGAGATATAAGAAAAGAGATTAAAAGAGTGAGATGGAAATGGAAAGAAAGATACAAGGATAATGGAAAGAGAGACATGGTTAGCAAGATTGAGAAGAGGAAAGATAGGGATAGTCACCCAAGAACTAGTAATCTTGGAGTAACTTTTGATGTTTTATTTTTCCATATGCCCTATATCCAATCAGCTGTCAAATTCTCCTGGAACTCTACTTTCATGTTTTTCCTTTATACTGCAACCAGACTCTTTCTCTTCTTACTTAAGACTATTATAATTGCCTCATAATTCGTCTTTCTTTCTCCAGTTTGATGTACCACAATAATCAGATCATTCTTTCATACCCCAAAACTTCAGTGATTCCCCACTTTCCAAGGAATAAAGAATAAACTCCTTGTCTTGGCACTGAAGTTCCTCTACACCTCCAACCTCTACAGTCATCTCATACTTTACATTTTATATCCTTTTACAGTATACCGTTCCCATTGCCTGAATGAACTTCCATTATAAGGAAGTTGCTCAATCTGATGAGATCCCTCCCTTTACAACACAGGACTCACCTTACTCATGAAGTCTTCCCAGTTAGAAATTCCTCAGATTTCTCACAGCACTTTGAACTTTCCTTCTTCTTATAATTATGTTGATGCTCCTCTACTCTATTAGATTGTAAAGTCCTTGAGAGTGGATCTTTTTCATACTTATCTTTTTATCTTCAGCAATATGAAATTGAAAGAAGAGTGATGGAGAAGACAGATACAAAAGGAAGGGAAACATGAGGGAGAAGGGAAGACAAATGGAAAGAATGGGATTGGAGAAAGTGAAGCTAGCAAGAGATCCGGAAAGAGAAGTATAAGATATCTAGGTTAAGGAAACAATGGAAAGAAGAAAAATAAACAGTATAAAGGAGACAAAGATGGAGAAAGACTAAGTTAGCCTTGGTGGGATAATGTGGAAAGAGATGGACAGACATTGGAAAGAAAACTATATAGAGAATATAGGAGGAGAGAATGATGGAAAGATATAGGAAATGAAGGGGAAAGAAGTGGAACAAGATATGAGGAAGAGATAGAGAGGAATTGGGGAGAGGTACAGGACAGAAAAAATGAACAAGAGATTAGCAGAGATAAGAGGGAAAAGATGGAGAGAAGGGGAGAGATATGAAATAGGGGTAATATGCGGTAGAAATACAGACAAGAAAGAGGGCAGAGAAGGATGGATAGGAAGATAGGAGGAAGAGATGCTGAAAGAGATGAGGAAGAAAAGATAAAGAAGGGGAAGTCAGAGTTAAAGAGCTCTTTATAAATGTGACAAATTATTGTGCAGCCAGGTGCCAAAAACACTGGGAGATGGGAACAGAATATACATGGCAGGAGTCAAGGTATGATGAAGTCCAGAGAGAGGAATGAATATTTGGGAGGGGAAAAGAGGTTGTAGTAGAAAGAATTGACATGGGGTAGAGAATGAAAGAAAGGGATGCAAGAGAGCAATGAGGAGTGAAAACAGTACCATAATTATTTGTTAAGCTATATCATGAACAAAGGATTGTTACAAGGCACTAAGAGGTCTAGTAGTTGGAGGGAATCTCAAGAAACAATATGATCATTTTGCAGATAGGAAACTGAAGTCCAGAAGGGTTAAGTGACTTACCCAAAGTCACACAGGTAGTAATGATCAGAATATGGGATTTGAACCCCAGCCAGAGGCCATGCTCTTACCACCTATCAAACTTTCCTCCTCCAGGCAAATTTGAGCTAAAACATGGTCCCTACCCATAACATAGAGCTTAGTCTTGGTAGGGGATAAGATATAAGCATATGTATATCCTATGAGCTTTTATATGCTGAAAAGACATAGAAAGACAGAGAACTGCAGAGCAGAGTTCAGGACAGATAGACTTGTTTGCACTAGGAGGAGCTGGTCCCCTAAAGCCATCCCTTTCTGGCACCAGGGGCACGGGTGGCCAGGGACAATTCGATTGGGCGAGGCCAAACTAGACTTTAGAGCCCAAAGACTGGGGGTGGGGAAGGGAAAGGGAGGGGAAGAGGAAGGAGAGGTCAGATGGGTGTGTGGAAGGACCACAGGTGACTCAGAGGGAAAGAGGAAAGGAAAACCTCAGTTGGTCAGAAGTCCTCCCTTCCGTGAGGAGCCCCAGAGACCCTCAGGTTTTCCCCCCTTTCAGGAGAATCAAGTTTCTTCAGAACCTCCAGATGAGAGGTAGCACTTCCCAGGATTCCATACTCCGTACTCCACTGTCTCACCTGTGCAGGTGTGTGTATGGGGGACTTCCGGTCTAGAAGACTGTCCTTTTCTGTGACGTCAAGTCACCTTCTCCAGTCCCTCCTGGCCACGCCCCTGTCCCTCGCCCCTTCCACTCCCCCCCCTCCTCCCGCCCTCAGGGTCGTATAAACAGGTGCTCAAACTGCACCTGTCCCATCCTCGGGAGAGCTTAGCTGCCCTTCTGGACTGCATTGCTCTGGGACTGAATTGTAACCCGGCAGCAATTCAAACTGATAGAAGGCTGGGGCAGCTGTGGGCACGAAGCTTTGGTGGGGCTTTTTTGCGGGCAGGGTGATCTGAACTAGCTAGTCCAGTTGGAAGTCTCTAGAGACCCAAGGACCAGCCTCTGCGTGCTGGCCGGATAATTACCCACCTTTTGTTTGGGTAGGGTTGGCTGCAGCGCTCGAACGCCCCGGAGGCCCCTAAAAACAAAGCGTGGGCGTTGGGGAGTTCTACCTTCTACCCTAGAGTACCTTATCTTTTGTCTGACCCAGGGACTGGGGGACGTGGAGCGGCGACCTCTTTTTTTTTTTTTTTTGCCTCTAGGTCTCTCCTTTTCACCTCCCCTGGTCACCTAGGGTCCCCAATCTGCCTCCCCAGGGAGAGGTCCCTTCTGTTTACTGTAGGGTGTTCAAAAGAAGAAAATAATCAGAAAATTGTAAAGGCTCTGACCACAGAAGTACTTTTTCAGGGTTCTCTCTTGAACGCCGCCAAGTAAGGGGGGGGTGAGTCATACTTTTTATAGAGTTGCCCCAAATATTTTTTTGTTTATTGTAGGATCGTCTTTTTGGGGGGTGGGGAGGATGGCAAACTCGGGTCTTCAGCTGTTGGGGTTCGCCCTGGCCGCTTTAGGGTGGGTGGGATTGATAGCCTGCACGGCGATCCCTCAGTGGCAGATCAGCTCCTATGCGGGAGACAACATCATTACTGCCCAGGCGATGTACAAGGGGCTATGGATGGAATGCGTCAGCCAGAGCACGGGCCTCATCAGCTGCAAGACGTACGACTCAGTCCTCTCTCTGTCTGGTGAGGCTGGGGAGCACTGGTCACTTGGGTTCCGAAGGGAGATGGTGGGAGGGAAGGGAGAGAAGTGAAGGAGCTGGAGGTGAGGGTGGAAGGGATCTAGTTTCCTGGAGGCAGAGACACAGTTTAGAAGTTTAGAGGTGTAGGGTCTAAAGGCTCACCTGAGGTCTTTGGTTGAGGGAGGAGTTGGAAGGAAGTTGGAACATGTGAAGTAGGCAAATGGCCGAGGTGAGGATGAGGGAAGAAAGCTGAGGCAAGTGGGTAAGGGGACATCTGAAGTGAATGAAGCCTAGGTGGGCTTTGGAGGAGAGGGTCGGAAGATCCTGTGTTCAAAGACGGAACGAAATTAAGCGGGTTTACCAAAGAGGAAGAAGTTTAAGACCCTTTCCCTTTCACTTCTGATTTTTCCTTTCCCCTCTTTATCCTACCCCACTCGCTATAAAACTCCTTAGAGTTGGACGTCCCTCCTGCTCCTCACCCATCCACCTCTAGTCCCAGTCTCCTCTGCTTTTTTTCTCCTCCACTAAATGAGGGCGTTGGAGGCCAATGAGAGGAGAGGGGCCAGAAAGTGGAGGGATTATTAGGGCGGTTGGTTTAGAGGGTGGGAAGTTTGGGTCCTTACGGGATAGAGTGCTTGTTTTTCTTTGCGCCCGAACCTGGGTGGGAGTAGAAGGAAGAACCCACGACTAGAAGCCTAATGTCTCGGACCCGTAGGGACTTGGGCGAAGTAGAGAGCAAAGGGAGAAGTGGGCGCCGGAATGCCTGAGTCTGCGGGACTCAGAGCCGGTTGCCACAGCCTCTAATCTTATCTTCCAGATTAGCTATAGTAACTAGCACCCGAGGTTGCTGATAGTAAGGCTGGAGTGAGGTCAAAGGGTGGGGCTCGGCACACGAAGCCAGGGACAGGCTGGGCTTCGGGGTCTTTGGAGGGGCTAGCTCTGTTCCCCGAAGCCGCTCCCCCGGGCAGTTTCGCCGAAACTTGGGCGCCCCGGGCGTTGTCCACGAGCTGATGCGAGGCACCTCGGGAGGGGCGAGGCCGGGACTAAACCGGAAGGCTCAGGTGCGGGAGGAGGGAGTAAGAATGGGGGAAGAGAGGAAGGATCCGACTACGGCTGGCTGGGCCCCAGGAAGAGAGGAGAGTTGAAGGGAAGGGGCCCAGGCCTGAGTCTGTGAAAAAAAATTGGTAGAGGGGGATCCAGATATTGAAGTTAGGGATGAGGATTAGGTTTTCGGGACGGCTGAAAGATGAGCCACTCCCGAAGGGTACAGGGGTCAGTGGGAGGAGTACTAAGACGGCTGCTTGCTATGGAGGAAGCTGGGATGCCTGGATCCCGAGAGGAAATAAGTGCCCTTGGCCTTCTAAGCATTCGTTCTATTCAATAAAGCGCCTTACTTGGATGTAATAAGTGCGTCCAAGATATAGAACTACAAAGATCTAGAACAGATCTTGCCCTCAAAGAATTTGCACTAGGAATCTCTCAGGCGGTTGCTGTGAGGAAAATTCTAAATCAGTAAGCATTATATAAACTATAAATGTGAACTATTAATTAACTACAACCCAACAGTGAGGGGAAGGCATAAATACAGTTATAAAACAGAGAACAGGTGTTCAAATAAGTGATCCAGACAAAGAGCTGTTGAATAGAGAGAGCTTACTTGAAGGCATTGGGAGCCAGCACTGAAGAAGAGCCTTGAAGGAAAAAAAGGTAGAGATGGGAACCCATTTCAAATCCAGTCAAGGAAGAGAAGAGAGCAGAGTCAGACAGAAAGAAGATAAAACTCGGGGAATAATCAGTCCCCTTTGGCAGACCAGTATACTGAGTGTAATAAATTTGGAGTCAGATATTACAGATGACCTCACATGGAAGCAGAAACGTATTCAGCAGAGAAAAATGGATGATTTTTGAGTAAACAAGTGATGTGACACAAATAGGCCGCTAAAAGATATTTTGGCACCTGAATAAAAAAATGAGTGAGAGGGAAAGACTCAAAGCAGAGACTAGCAAAGCAGACTGTCGGGGAAATATCGTTGGGGCAGAATTGTCAGAACTCGGCACCTCTTTGGGGAGGGGAGGTTTCTTAGGGGAAGGCGAATTCCAGTTAGAGTGCATGTGGAGTCTGAAGTACTCGTGGAAATCCAGCTGTAGCTGCCCAGCAGGCAGCTAGAAATGGATTACTGATCTGGGGGGTAATGAGTCTAGAAAAATAACAAGGGACTCAATTCAAAGTGTTAAGGCAGTTGTGATGAGGCAGTATTGGACAGGGGACTTAACAATGGCTTTGGAGCCATTAAGGCCTGGATTCAAGATCTGCCTCCGACATGACTGTGTGAACCTAGGCAGCTTATTTAAATTCTCAGTGCTCTGGGCAAGTCACTAAGAATGTAAGCTGCAGAGAAGGTGCAGGTTAGCATTAGTAGATGGAATTTCCTCATCTGAGGAGTCCACTCTACCAATACATGACAGGTCTTGTCACTCCTCCTAACTGAAAGCAATGACAATAAGCCTCTTTCCCTTTTCTAGCTTCCATACAGGCCACCCGGGCCCTAATGGTGGTATCCTTGGTTTTGGGCTTTATGGCAATGATGGTGGCTGCCATGGGCATGAAGTGTACACGGTGTGGGGGTGATGATAAGGTGAAGAAGGCTCGAATTGCCATGTCAGGTGGTATAGTCTTCATTGTGGCTGGTAAGCAGTCCTTGTCTTCCTTCCCATACCCTAAGACTAGGCTTCCCCTCCCTGCCCTGTCTCCCCTCTCCTATCCCTGCTGATAGTCTGGTAGTGTTGCTTTAGACCTGGGACTTTTTCCAGGCTCCCCTTGGACAAATAACCTCCTGTTTTTTAGACTCTAAAAATTTGTAAAGTGGGGTAGTAGGTTAAGGATCACAGGATCTCTGAATCCATTATTCCTATTCCTTTCCTGATTAGGTCTTGCTGCCCTCATTGCTTGTTCCTGGTATGGCCACCAGATTATATCAGATTTTTATAATCCAACAGTCCCTACAAATACTAAGTAAGTATTAAACTCTATCTGGGTACCTGAAGTCATAAATGGGAGCAGGGATTCGTGGGAGTGTTGCAAAAAATGACTGAGCCCTTAGAGCTTGTAGGCCAAATAACTGGATACTTTTGATAATAAATTCCTCTGCCTCTCTCCACAGGTATGAATTTGGCTCTGCCATTTTCATCGGCTGGGCTGGCTCTGCCCTGGTTATCTTGGGGGGTGCGCTCCTCTCTTGCTCTTGCCCAGTTAGGGAGAGCAAAGCAGGGTACCAGGCCCCACGCTCCTATCCAAAGTCCAATTCTGCTAAGGAGTATGTCTGAAAGAGCTGGTTTTCCTACACACATCCCCCCTTATCCCAGTCCCTGAAGATCAAGGGCCTGAAATATAATTCAAGACAGGAAGAGGTGGGGAGGAGACCAGAAGAGAAAAATCTGAGCCAGTGGGGGAAGGGGAAGGACAGAGTTCTCCCTTCTACTTTTGATGTAGTCTATTTTGGAAGATCAGGGGAATGGGGAATGGGGAAGGGGAGGTGGGAGGTAAAGGGTATGAGCTGTTCTTTTTGTATAATAATAAAGAAGTTTGTGTTTTGGACCTTGGCTATTCTCCACTGGGGGCAGACATCTGACACCTGTCCTCTCTCATTCACTTTCATCCAGCCCTTGCTGTCCTTTTCCCAAGGTATTCAGCCTCTATTCCTATCTGAAGTTCTACACGTTTAAAAATGTCAGTTACCTTCCATACCTATTCCAGTGCTTGCCTCATTCTTATGTCAACTCAGTACCTAATTCTTCCTAAATTCTCCTGAATTACTTTGGACCTAGTTCCAAAACCATTCCCTAATCCTAGGTTCTAATATCTCATTCTTTGCAAGGGTCAAGAGATTTAGCTCCCTCACCTATAAATCTAGCTTTCTATAAAAAATGTTTTTTTTGGTATGAAATTTCCCACTATAAGCCCATCCTACTTCTTTCCCTAGCGAGGAGTTGCCCTACTGATATATCTGAAAAAAAGATGTGGACAATAAAAGGATAAAGGTAAAAAGGATGAGTATCTTCCAGTCCTAACAGGTCCTATGCAAATGTCAGGCAGATGGGCTATATGAGTCTCATCGTACACAATCTGCCTTGATTTGGTTAAACTTGCTGGGCCAAAAAAAGGGGAGAAAAACAATGGTACAAGTAGACTCTGCCATTTCACTGAGTATAAGCCACAGAGTGAGGATGACTCTAGTGTTTCCTTTTCATTATACCCACAATCCCTTCTCTGGAACCTGATGGAGCATTGTAATGAGAAGGGCAGTCCTAGTCACCTTTCCTAGAATTTCTGGTCAGTATCCCCTTTGACTTCCTTGTGGTGAAGAAAGAAGAAAAGGTCCACTTTTAATAGAATAACACATGTATAAAGCCCTTTCAAGAGTATATATTTTGTGAGTCATTTCAAGGGTAATTTTAACTATATCACTTTGTGGTTTATATACAGATTTTAGAACCTAATCTACAAACTGAAATGTGACTATATACTATAGAGTTGCAGGAAGAAGGTCAAGGTTAGTCAGGACTTGTAGTCAGTCCATCAGCACCATCAGATATCCAGGTCATTGTCTGAATCTTCCAGATAAGTAGTCATAAGAATTAGACCCATAAAAAAAATATATATATATATCTATATATCTATATAAAATGTCGGTGGAAGAGGCCAGGGCAGGATAAAGCAAGAATTGCTGCCTAAAAAGAAAAAAGGTACAGTGTTAGAATAAAGGGATGACTAAACCCTTAGGCGGTATACTCCTCCCGGGCTAATCCTTTAGTCCCTCCTAATCCGGTGGTACCTGTAATATTGTTATGGGTATGTTTTATCTCCCCAGCATGGCTGGAGGAGCAGTGGTTTTGCTAAAGCTTTTTCCCCCTAGTGGCCACATAATGCAACAGATATTTAATAAACAGTTTGTGTTCAATCTCCACTCTATCTGGAGCTTCCCAAGAAGGTGGTGTAAATGTTTGTTGTTATTTTACATTGTGTCTTTTTCAACAAGTGACCAGCCCAGGTTTCATTCCAAGTATTCTATTGTGATGGGAGTGGGGGGTGAGGGTGGGAGTGGGTTTTACAGATAGAACAATGGAACTCTCATTAAGACTGCAAATTCCTTTTCCTTAGTTCTTACTTACCCATCTCTGGGCAGTGGGGGAGCCACTCCCCAGACATGTCATCAGCTAGGAAAGGACTTTAGTCCCCACAGATGTTTGAGAGGTTAATCAGTAACTTTAAATTTAGGGAGCTAGGTGGTTTCAATGGAGAGTATTGGACTTGGAAGTAGGAAGGACTGAGTTCAAAACCAGCCTCAGACACTTATTAGCAGTGTGACCCTGGGCAAATCACTTAAACTCTCTCAAACTCAGTTTGCTCATTTGTAAAATGGGGATCACAATAGCACCTGCCTCACAGGTCATTGTGGGGATCAAATGATCTAACATATATAAAGAATTCTGTAAAACTTAAAGCACTACAAATGCTAGGAATTATTAATTTAATTCCTCGACTGCTTGAGACCCAGATATCTATCTCTAATAGTCTTACTTCCACAGTTCCAATTCTTAAAGAGCCTTATTTTTCCAAACTGAACTGGAAGGGCAGGGCCAGGATATCCCAGGCTTCCCTTTTCTTCTGGGACTAGCAGAGGTTAAAGGGCAGATCTCATGAAGTCCACACCTATGGGAGCAGAGGATACTGAGAATTGGTCCCATCCTTTAGATCATTAGTTTAACCTTTCTACCCCCAAATTCTTTAATTCTCCAACTCCTAGGATATCACCCCTTACCTCTCTAGCCACTGCCAATGCTTCCTTAAGCTATCCCTGATCAAATACATGAACTTGCAGGAACTAGATACATCCCATAGCCCTGGGGGTGAGGGGCTTCTTCAGTAGAACTACAGATTCCTACACTAAAGTTGGGCAGGATGGAGAACTAATGAATCTAAATGAAAAGAATCAGGAAGAAAAGGACTACAAGAAGGAAAGAGAGGTACTTTGAACCAAATTGTGGCTAGCTGCTACCTCTGCCCCCCATCCTTTCTCAAGTTCACTCTATTCCCCTACTTTAGAACTATATCATTTCTACCTCTTCTTCCTCTTCCTTTAATCCAACTCCTAACAAACAATGGACTAACCTTTATCCTCATTCCCCAGATACCAGTCCCTTTATCCCTTCCTTTCTCCTGTATTATTCTAAATATTCATTCAGATACTGTCCTCCAGTTCTCTTTTTGGTAAGCCTCCCAAAAAGGCTCACCTTTACAAACTAGGCCAGAATATATTCAAGTCACCCAAGAGACCAGACCCATGCATGTAGCTGTGTCCTACAACACAAACTTGTCATATTCTGGAGAAAGGCAGGGGGAAGGACAAACAGGATATGAGTGAACTGAGGGCATTATGTAAAGTAGGGTAGGTTAGGGCAAGGACTGAATTGAGAATAGGAGTAGAGAAAAACAGGGTGGACTAGGAAGAGGCTAAGAGGAAGAAACAGAAGAAGCAACAAAGGAATGGGAAAGGCCTGTTGTGGGCCAGGAAGAGGAACCCTTTTCAAATATATTTTTATTTCATTAAATATTTCCCAATTACATTTAAAAAAATTTTTAACATTTAAAAAAATTTTGGGTTTCAAACTTTCTACCTCCTTCCTGTCCCTCCCCCACCCCTTGAGAAGGCAAGCAACATGATATAAATTATATATGTGAAGTCATGAAAAACATAAAGAAAGACCCTATTCATGACAGGCTGATTTGGGATGAAGCATAGAATATAAGGGAGAATGAAGGTTTCTCACAAAAATGGGTATGAAGTTCTCATGAATCAGAGACCAAAGAATCTGGAAGAAGGAAGCTGCCGGGAACAAGAAGCAACAGATCAAGTCCAAAGCAAGAGTGAAGAGGTCAGAGTCCCCTCCTCCTAAAAATGTTCTCAAAGCTTGAAGGTCTCGCTCTCTGCCCAGTACAAGTGGGTCTCTGAAGCCAAGTAAAAAAGCTTACAAGAGAAGAGTAGAAAAGAACAAAAACCATTAAATTCTGAACCTAAACACTAAAGAGTATATATAAGAACATAAAAGAATTCTCTTTGAAACCCCGAATCTCCATTTAATATTTCTTGCTTTAAAAAAAGCACATAAATTCTATATTATCATTTTCAAAATTGTCTTACTTATCTGTGCTTTTTTTCCCCCTTAACTTTTTTAACCTGTCTTTTCAGTGTATTTTAGTGTTACAATGGCCCTCTTTTGCATACCTATTGCTAACTCCCATTGCCCTCCAACTTAAAAAGCCTTAACAAATAAAATAAGCAAAAGCAAGCAAAATGAATCAATCTGCACAATGGCCAAGTCAAAAAATGTATGTCTCCGTCTGTACCTTGTGTCCACCACTTCTGTCAAGAAGTGGGTAAAATATGCTTTAGATTCTCCAGAGATGTGTTGATCACTGCTTTAATCAGAATTCTCAAGCATTTCAAAATTTCCTTTATGATCCTGTTGTCCTTGTAATTCATCAATTGATATTATCCAGGATTAACTGAAATACTTCATAATTTTTTAGAACGTAGTAATATCCTCTTACATTTATGCATCACAATTTGTTCAGTCAATTCCCAATTATCAAAGAGGCAATCTAAGATACCACCTTATATTTCTCTATCCTCTTTCATTCTCCCCTTAAGGATCAGAAAGTTAGTTTTGCACGGGACTATTCCCCCCACCCCATCCCTTACAGCTTTCCTCTTCCAACCATTCTGTTCCCCAATCCTAAACGAGGTCTAAGAACTTCTAAAACCACTAGAGAGCTCCATACTTTTGCTAACCAATCAACCAAATCAAATTTAATGAGTGCCTATTAATCGTCAGTGCTGTAGTAGATACAAAAAAGCCAGAAAACAAAGCGGACACTGGGACAAACAAGCTTCTTAAAACGTGATTAAACATAATTCGAAGCACTGAAAGCTAAAATTTATGGTATTTACTATTAAAACAATAGAACAGAAGGAAGATCAGCGTGGGCTGGAGGCAACTTCACAGATTCGGACGGGGGTTCAAGCACGATCAGGAAAAAGGGAAGAGAAAGGGAAGAGCATTTAGTGAACATCTACTATATGCCAGGTCCCGGACTAAGTACTTTACAACGTAATCTCATTTGATCCTCACAACAACCCTATAGTCTCCACTTTACAAGCTGAGGGAACTGAGGTAGACAAGAATTAATGAGAACGTTGTACAAGGAAAAGTGAGGATACTAACTTAAATTGAATGAAATGGAGGGTACACATCAGGGAGCCGTGCGAAGCCAATTATGCAGGGGGTCAAAAGATCTGGGCGTAGGGAGCCTGGACTTGATTCATCTGGTGCAATATAAATGTTTTAATACTGTTTGGTAGAGTTTGGTTTTGGCGTACAGCTGTTTTAAAATTTGTTTCGGGGTACCTATCAGATTCTACCTGACTCCTATTACTCTCTTCCTGCTTACTTGAATCTGAATTTTTCTAAATCCTCCTTCAATGAATGGGAGAGGCACTACTCACTCCACTTATGTATTGCTTTTTCTCTCATCCACAGTTGGTATCCGAGCCCTAGCCTACTTTGAATGCCTCTTCCTATCACCTCTCAACCCAGGACTTGAACCTCTCTCCCTCTGCAAAAAGTAACCTCAGGATTACTTTCTAAAGTAGGCAGTCTAGTAACAAGTGGGTGAGGATGCGGGGACAGGAGGTGTTTGCTATAGGTTCAGCTCCAAAGTCCCCATACCCAAACGAGAATTCTCCTAAGCTCCAATACCAAAGCCCCTTCGTAAACTTCCCCTCAAACGGAAATCACAGTCGAAAACCCTGCACAACACCCGAAGGCCTGAGTTTTTCCGCCACTTTACCACGCCTCCTACTTCGCTTCCTCATTGCTCTTTCGTCAGCACCGTGACCTCGTAGAGGCCCCAGGGCGTCACTGGCCGTAGCATTTTTGTCCCATACTAGGCTTCCTTCCAGCGGGCTAGTCGCACGTAGCTACCGTCACGGAAACCGGCTGCCTGCGTGGGCGGACCGATTTACCCACACCGCCCCTCCCACTTTCCCAGCCGTTCCTAAGGCTCGTCTGAGCCCCCATTGTGACGTCACCGGTTAGCTTCGGCGCCTAAGGCAGTGCCCGGGCAAGACTGGGGTCAGGATCTAACTGTACAGTGCTTCTTTTTAGAAATCTGAAATGGGGTTTGGTTTGGGGCGGGACCCAAGAATGAAAACTCAAGGATGTGGGGAAGTTTTGGAGGGATCGTCTAACCTCCTCCCTGTTGCCCACGAACGGAAGTTATTACTGGACGGAGTACAACCAAACGCAGAGACTTAAGAAGTCTCCAGACGATAGACCACGATGCTTTTCTTTAAGAGACAGGGGGAGGGGTGCATCTCAGTAGGTCACGCGGAAGTGCGTGAAAAGCCGTTGGGGGCAGTTGAGGTCAGGGGGTGGCTGGAAAGGCGACGCGTGCGCACCGCACTACTATATGTTAAAAAGCAAAGACTTAGGTTACAGCCTGAGAATTCATCACTACTCTATTCCCGCGCGTTTCTCAGATTTCCGGCTCACTAGAAGTCCGGGGTGGAGGGTAGAGGAGGAACCAATCCCCTTCCACCGAGATCCGATCCAACCCCAACCCTCACCCTTCCCTTCCAGTTCCTTTCCGCGGAGTGATTTAATAGCTTCATGTAAGAGCTTGCGCAGTACAACCGGATGGAAGGAGAGTGGGTAGAAGCGTCCGGATGTAGCCTTTACCACTATTGCTGGACATGGGTGGGTCGCCGGAAGTGATGTCAGAAGGGAGGAGGAGGAAAGGGGGAGAGGGAGGACTCTAGGCGGTAAAATGGCGCCTGTCATGCTCGGGGATGTGGCGGCAGAGGCAGCGGCCCTGCTTCCGAGCGGTTAAGGCATCCCCCGAGTGTGGGGGGGGGGGGGAGACCAGCTTCAGGCCCGCGCCTAATACTCCGTGGCTCCCCCTCCCCTTTTTCCTCTTTCTCCTTCCTCATTCCCAGCTCCGCGCGCCCTGCTCGCCCAGCCCTTCCCTTCCTCCCGCCGGCTTTCCTCCACTCAACCACCTAGTGCGCCTGCGTCGCGGGCTTCCCTCTTCTTTCCATCCTCCCTTCCCCCCTCCCTATCTGCCCCCTTCCCTCTCCGTCCAAGGACCCTAACCCAAAATTTCTGGCCCCCATTTAACGCGTATCTTCGCCCCTTTTAGGGTGCACCTCCTGCGGGTCTCTAAGGACTTGCCATTTCTCTCCTCTTCCTTGGGGATATTTCTCCCCTTTGGAGGGGGGGGATCTCCTTGAGCTGCATCCTCCTCTGTCCTAGCTGTAGCTTTCTAGTGCTTGAACCCCTTACCTTTCCCCTCCCAACCTAGGGAGGGGGAAGGGGAGGTACTGCCCCCTGGGGGCCTGGCTGAGCCGGGCCCCGGGGCCCCCAGGGCCATCAGGGCCAGGGGCGTCGGGATGATGAGGACTCAATGTCTCCTGGGTCTGCGCACCTTCGTGGCCTTTGCCGCCAAACTCTGGAGCTTCTGCCTGTACCTTCTGCGGAGACAGGTCCGAACGGTGAGACTGGGGTGTCAGCAAGCCGGCTGGAGCTCTCTCCTACCCGCTGGATTTTGGGGGGATCGGGAGAAGCAATCCGGAGTAATTGGTGGGCTCCTCTCGTTGGGTCTAGAACTGGAGTTGGGTAAGCATGTATATTGTGAGATGGCCTGCTGGGGGGAACCTCCACCCATGAGCTGGTTGAGACTTTGCTTCAGTAGGGCAGGAATTTGAAGGAAGGGTAGCTCATAAAGAGCCCTGGCGACAAGGCCCCGGAATTTTTTTAAGGGGTAGAACTTCTTGGTATGGGAGAGGGTTCTATAAACAAATTGTGATTGTTTTTGAAGAAAGTGATTAAGTTTTATCTAGCGATCTGGGTTGGTAGAGGGACTCTTCTGTGGAAATTTTGTGTATATAAGAGGGTCCTTCAGTTTCGACTAACCTTTTGTGACAAGTATTGAGTTCCCTTTGCTATGGGGAGGAGCCATTGTGAAGTTAGAATTAAAGGAGACCCCTGGAGTTTAGACAAGAATATGAGGGTAAAGAGAACTTAAAATGGGGGTTTTTGACAGAGGAGACTTAAAAAAACCTTTAGGAAAATTTTGAGGTATGGAGGTGTAACCTAACATTTTGGTGAGTCTTCTGGGTGGTCGTTTTCCTTATCTGTAAATCTTGGTTGGACTGATACTTTGAGTTGGATGTCTATTAGGTGAAGCACGAATGACCCCTTAGCTGGGAGAGAGAGAAAGAGAGAGACAAAGACAGAGGGAGAGGGAGAGAGAGAGAGAGAGAGAGTGTGAGTGTGAGTGTGAGTGTGAGTGTGTGTGTGTGTGTGTGTGTGTGTGTGTGTGTGTGTGTGTGTGTGTGTTGGGAGGGAGAACCTAGTGAGGCCCCAGTGCTTCATAGAAATATTTGGGTGAGTAATTTTTCCCCTTACGATGGAGTTTATTAGCTTTTAACTCCAGAAAAAAATCCTCTGGGAAGGGAAAATTTAGTTAGGGGCCCAGAGGGCAGATATAGAAGAGTCCCTAAATTGTCCCCACAACTTTTCACTGAAACTCCAAGTAAAACAAAACAGAAACTATTATATACCCTATCCTATGGGAGGAAAGGTCGCCTGGATTTTAAGGAGTATTGACCCCTTCAGTTTGAGGCCATGGGCTTAACCTTTGATTTATCTTTTTGCTATTACAGGGTACTGAGAGGGTTTCCACCATTATCCTTAAGGCCTCTAAGAGGGAGAGCTAGGACTGGGAAACAGAAGTAGGGGACAGGGAATTTGAGGGTGGAGGAATTCCTGGCTCTGACACTTAATAGACTTCTCAGCCAGTCACTTAACCTTCCTGTCTCAATTTCCACATCCTGAAAATAGGGCTACCTCACAGAATAGTGAAGAAAGTTATTTTCAAACAGGTGCATTTTATACCAGGTATAGGAGGAGAAAGTTCAGTTTGTTTTGGTACTAGAGACCTCCAAAATTACCTCCAATGTTGGTCTATATCCCAGAGCCAAGCCAGACTCCCAAATCCTCCCATTTTCAGGTAGCAGCTGCTTAGAGCATTTCACTATATGCTTAGCAAATGCTGTCTTCTGTCCCGATCATACTCTGTCCTGGGAGAGAACAAAGAATGGGGAGATACTATGGAAATGGGGGGATAAGACACTTGACTTTTTAGAAAACACTGTGTCAGGAAGTCTAGGTACCTGTAGGAGGTAAGATCTGGGCTCAGGTAAATAAGGACATCAATCCAAAAGAGCTTTGGGCTTAGGTAAGGCGGGGTATCTGAGCTTCTCCAGGGGAGGTCTGCATTCAAATCCCACCTGAAGATTCAGACCTCATATTAGCTGTGTGAGACTAATCACTTAACCCCTCTAGGCCTTCATTTCCTTATGTATCTCTATACATAAGTGTTGATTCTTTTCAATTCTACATTTGTGCTCCTATGAGAACTAAGAATTAGAAAGTATAATTCTGAGCAGTGGGGAAGGGGAAAGCAGAAAGTTTGGAGTTGAGGGGGGAATATATGCATCTATCTCAACTTTCCTCAGAAATTAATGCTTTGAATTTTCTGATAAGCAGTCAAATTTGCCTAAAAGGTTGGGGCTGTCAGCAATTAGACTGAGCACCTAGGGAGAGTTGCCTTGGAGGCCAAGGTCCTATATAACCCATGACTGCTAGTGATGATGGAAGTGGACAGGTGGCTGGTTAAAATAGGCCTCATGGCCCTTGGCCTGGAGAACTTAACTGACCTGACAATCTCTGAATATGCATAGGCCCAGGTGAGACAAATTGTAGGGGACTGACCCTTCAGTCCCTTATCAGACCCTCATTCCTGGCCAGAGTCAGGAATTTCTCCCAGTCCTCAACTCTTTTCCTCAGAAGAATAGTCATACCATTTGACACTATTTAGGGATCAGAGACCCAAGAATCTAGGTCTATTTCACTCTGCAGTGATAAGACAATATTAATTGCTGCTACAAAATATCCTTTGGCTATAGTGAGGGCTAGAGGTGCCTGGTTCTTACTAGGAAAGGGCTTCCTTTAGTCAGAAGTCCTAATACTTCCTTCTTGTTGCCTCTAGATAATTCAGTATCAGACTGTTCGATATGACATCCTTCCTCTATCCCCTGTTTCCCGAAACCGGCTTGGTGAGTATCTGGAACCTTGGGAAACCATTGAAAGTTAAAAGTGAGAGTAGGATTAAATGTCTTGGAGAAGCCAAAGGACGCTACAACAAAGTTCTCATCTCTTTTATTTTTTTTTACTCTGCTTTTAGGCCAGGTAAAGCGAAAGATACTAGTGTTGGATTTGGATGAAACTCTTATTCACTCCCATCACGATGGGGTCCTGAGGCCTACCGTTCGTCCAGGAACACCTCCTGACTTCATCCTCAAGGTCTGAGGGTGAATGGGATGAAAGTATATGTCACTATTCTGCCCTTTTCTCTCCATGTCCCATCACCTTTTACTCTCCTTCAACTCCTTTTCCTGGGGTTTTCTGTTCCCTGTCCCTTGGGACTGGGGTAAGCCTGGTGGGGCAAAAGTCTCTTCAGGGAGGGGATGCTAGTAGGGCTTCCCCCCCAGCCCCTCCTTGTCCCCCTCACAGGTCGTAATAGACAAACATCCTGTCCGTTTTTTTGTACATAAGAGGCCCCATGTGGACTTCTTCTTAGAAGTGGTAAGTCTTGGGGAGTGCAAGGGGATTGGGGGTGCTGTTTTGGAAAGGAAAAATAATTTTCAGAATCTAGGAGCTGTATAGGATTTGAGCTGTGCATTGAGTGTTGGGATCTGGGGAGGGGGAGAATGGAGGTTAGTTGTATGTAGGAGACTTGGAGAAAAGGCAGTATAGGAGTGATGGGAATTAGTAAGGGTGGTTTCAGTATGGTCTTACTCTTCAACTCCAGCTGTTGCCATGTGCTTCTGTTTATTTTTGAGCCTTCTGTCCTTACCCCTTTGAATTTGGGGGCAGGATGTTTTGATCCTCAAAAAGAAAGACCTAACCAGAGATTGTGGGTTTGGTACCTGCTTCATAGGGATGATGTGAACGTCTCAGTCTGTGGTAGCTTTCCTTTTCCTTTCCCCTCAGGTGAGCCAATGGTATGAGCTGGTTGTATTTACAGCAAGCATGGAGATTTACGGTTCGGCTGTGGCTGACAAGTTGGACAATAGCCGGAGCATACTTAAGAGACGATATTACAGACAGGTAAGGGGCCTGTGTTCTCCATTTTTTAAAGAAAATGGAACTTGGGAGCCCCGATGTGAATGCCCTCGGTGGGAACAGATCTATAAGTCTTTGGGCAAGGAGATAATATTGCTAATATAGCCCCTTTCATTAGGTTAAAGGGCTGGGGAGGTGGCTTCCCTCCCTTTTTCCCCACTACCATTCTATACCACCCCCACCCCCAATTTCCTGTCAGTCTCTTTCACCTAAGAATGTGAGAACAAGAAAAGATCTGGGGCAGGTTGGGATTTGAGGAACCAGCCCCAGAGGGGGTCTGTCTCTTCTTAGCTAATGCCCTTGTCTACAACCACCTCTACACCACCAGCACTGCACTTTGGAGTTGGGCAGCTACATCAAGGACCTCTCTGTGGTCCACAGTGACCTTTCCAGCATTGTGATCCTGGATAACTCCCCAGGAGCCTATAGGAGCCATCCAGGTAGGGGGGTTAAGGGAAGTGGCTTAGGGAGGTGTGGTGGGTGCTGTATTCAGTCCATGACTGACTTGGATGTGTAACCTCTATAAAATGGGCAGACTCATCTTTCCCTGCTCTTCAGACCACTGTTGTAGGAATAAATCAGAGAGTCATTTAAAAGCACTTTGGGAGAGAGGCTTTTGTTTTTAACCTTGTACCAACAAGAGGTCCTAATTTATTCATATCTTTTACTTAATGCAGTATGTATTTTTACAGAGTTTCTGAGTCAAAATGTTCTAAATGCAATCAGGGAAGACACTTTTAAAAAGAATACTGTGATAACTTGTTTTTGTAAACTAAATTCTCTTTCCCAGATTTGGTTTACAAAGCTGCATTTTCAAATGTAGCAATTTAATTTTAATAGATCATAATTTCTATGATCACATTAAGCTGAGCTATGAAATATATAGCTAATTTTTGTATATTGAATAAAGGATGTTCGTGAAAGAGGTAAATTGGAAGGACCACTGGACTTGGAATATTAGCTCTTTGTTCAAATAGTTGTCTAACTTTGGGTAAGTCACTTAAACTATGAGCCCTTTTTCTCATCTGTGAAAGAAAAGTAATAATGCATTGCCTCACAGGATGTTGTAAGGCAAATGCTTTGTAGTTAATAATTTATCTTTTCAGACTTGGCTCAGTCCTGTTTTCTTGATCCCTACTTCCAGATAATGCCATCCCAATCAAGTCCTGGTTTAGTGACCCCAGTGACACAGCACTCCTCAACCTACTCCCTATGCTGGATGCTCTCAGGTGAGAAGGCCAGGGTTGGATATTTGGGTCTTGATACTGGAGAGGTGTAGTGGAATGAGTGGTAGAGTCAGGAAGACCTGTGTTTGAAACTAACCTCCAACACTTGTAGCGCTGATTTACAGGCAAGTCCCTTGACCTGCCATCTGTAAAATGGGGATGATATCTGTAGTACTTATATCACAGGATTGTTCTGTTATGATCAAATGAAATAACTTATGTAAAGTGCTTTGTAGACATTAACGACACTATATAAAATGTCTTTTGTTATTGTTGTTGTTATATTCTTGTGGAAATTAGGGTCTGGAGGAAGGACCTAGGGATCCTGGATCCTTTGTCAGTGGGTGAATGTTTATCCCCTACTGTTCCTTTCTTCCCCTACCCCAGGTTCACTGCCGACGTCCGCTCTGTGCTGAGCCGAAACCTTCACCAACATCGGCTCTGGTGACAGCCACTCCCCTCCCCCCCCATGAACACAAATGGAGCAGGGGGGAAGGGAGGGAGAGCCTTTGGGCTGCTTGCTCCATCCCCAGCCCATTTCTGAGGACTGCCTGGCCTGGGCCATCTACACTCCACTTGGAGGCCAGATGGACACACAAGCCCAGATACTGAAACAGCCTCACCATGTTGAGACACTCCCTGGAAACTCCAGGTTGGGATACAGACTGTGGCCTGGGAGGGCCAAAACAGCCCCCATGTCAGGGGGAAAAACTGGTCAGAGGTAGGGAGAGACTGACCTGGGAGGGTCAGACAGATGCTAAATCAGCTCTGTTGTGATTTGATTTTTTTTTTAAACTCTTGTAAAAAACAGATCTAATTCTTCACTGCTGCTCTGAGAGGTGGGTTTGGGAGGGAAACCCCAAGACTTTGTCCAGCCTACTGATTTCTACCCTCCCTCCCAACATCTTGCCAATTCTTCCTCTTCCCCTTCCCCCTTGTAACCATCTTCTTCTGCCTCTTCCCAACCCAAGTCTTCTATTCCCATTGAACCATGCATTGTAACTCTGAAATTGAAGGCCCCATCTCTGGGATCTTGGGAAAGACGGTGGGTGGGCCACTGGGAAAGGGTATTTATTGCCCCATCCTCCCCGGTTTTGGGGAGGGGAAATAGAATTTTGGTGGAGAGGAGCAATGAAGGAGGAGAGTTTATGTTTTTCCTGGTAGTGAATTTTCTGAGGCGTTGACATGCATCTGCACCAGGAAGAGAGACTGGTCAGATTTATAAGTAGTAGAAGGGAGGGCAGTGGTTTACTAGTGCCTTGCAGCGTTTAAGAGTTAAATAGGGAAGGGTCGGTACGCAGGTTCTGGGCGGGGTTGCAGTGACAGGTTCCTCAGTTCTTTCGCCCTCATTGGCTTCCTTCTACAACAGTTCCACGCCGGATCTACTTCCACTTCCTTGTCACGTGACTCCTCCCAACCGCTCCATTTTTATGACGCCTGAAGTATTCCTAAATCCTGTGTTGATGTAGTTGGAATTCTACCTTTTGGGACTAGCACCCCACGGGCTCCAAGATTATGCATAATTTGCACTCCATGTTAGTCCTAGGTGCCTTTCGGGTTTCCGATCTCCGGCTCCCTTTCCCAACTGGGAACTATTTTGTTTTGATGTCAGCAAAATCCCATGCGTAGCACCACGCTTCGTGAATCTTCTCGTCGTAACTATCTCCATTTCCTTTCGGGATCCCTAGTGGTTAAAAAGTCTACGTCTGCTCCCACCCCCATGGCGTCTGAAATCTGAAATATAGTCACCTTCGCCTTGCGCATCGGGACAGCGAATCCGTTGCCGTAATTTCGTAAATCCGTTCCGAAGCGGTTACTCCAGTGGCGTAAGAGGGATGCGAGGTGGGCGGTTCTTGCGCCTGCCGCGTAGGAGGCCCCGCCCCCCTGCGGCGTTGGCGTATGTAGGGAGACTGGGCGGTTCCCAGTGCGGCCTGGGGAAGCGGGGCGGAGTTGATGAATAGGGAAGTGGCGCAGGTCGCAAAGATCGCTCCGCCGAGTGAGTTCACCCGCCCGGCCATCCGTCTCCGTCGCCGCTGCCCCCCCGCCCCGGCCCCGTCCGTCCCCCCTTCCCCCCGCTCCCCTCAGCCCATTCCGGCCCAGTCCCTGGGAGGATGAAGTTCGTTTACAAGGAGGAGCACCCGTTCGAGAAGCGCCGCTCTGAAGGCGAGAAGATCCGCAAGAAGTATCCCGACCGGGTACCGGTGAGGTGGGGCGCGGCGCGGCGCAGTAGGGCGGACGTTAAATATTATCAGTGGCGGAGCCAGACTGCATGTTGGGACGTACGACCAGAGCGGGGGCGCCTAGGGATGCGCAGGGTTTGGACTGGGCGAGGCCTGAGGCTTTGGGGCCTTCCTGGGCTGGGAAGGGAATTCCCCCTTCTGTAGAGGCAGCCCTGGAGAGCTGGGAAGGGAGGTGTTAATTTGGGGGTGTGGTTTAGGAGACGAAAAAGAGACTTCCGAAGGACTAGAGCCGAGTTTCTAAGGAGAGGAGCTAGATAATGCAATCGGTGGGAATCGGAGCTCACGAGTCTGAGTTGGTGGCAGTGTATGAGTCTCGGCCCTTACCTATTTAACACAAACTTCCAGGGATCCAGGATGGGTTGATGAACTGGGAATAGGAACACTAGGACATTTATTCATAAAGCTATACTTTATTCTAAGACAGAAATTGTGCTAGAGAGCATCTGGATTTTAATAGGATCACCACAAAGGTTCCTGTCGAAGTTATTGGCTATTGGACACCTGGAGATACAGGATCTCAGAGTTAAAAGGGACCTCTGACTTCAACTTGTACATGAACAGAAATAACATCTGCAATTTAACATCTGTTACACATTTATTACTTTTGACACTTGGTCATTTAACTCTTGCTCCATCAAAGGGAGTTTTCACTAACTCCTTTCCACTTTCGGATGCTAATTGTTGGGATGCTTAGAGAGAAAATGAGGTCAGAGGGTCCTTTTACAGGTAAGGTAGTTCCATGCCCAGTGTCAGGGGCTTCCAAAGAGTATAATTACTAGGGAAGGCAAGATCAGACTCCAGAATATGTTGGTGGGAAGGGTGGGAGAGGGCACCGTGATAACTACCATAATAACCTTGTAATTTATGTCATTCTCTCTTCCTCCAGGTGATTGTGGAGAAGGCTCCTAAGGCCCGGATAGGTGACCTGGACAAGAAGAAATATCTGGTGCCTTCTGATCTCACAGGTGGGAACTACTGAATAAGCAGATCCATGGTGGTGGCACTGGTGGGCAGGGAAATGGTAGGCTGGAGTGAATTCCAGTTGGAGGCACAAAGTAGACAACTCCTTTCTATGGGCCTCTGAGGCCTTACTTTGATCTCCAGTGTGACTTTAGTTTGCTACAACCACTCCTCCCAACATTCCTTATAGTTGGTCAGTTCTACTTCTTGATCCGGAAGCGAATTCACCTCCGAGCTGAGGACGCCCTATTTTTCTTTGTCAACAATGTCATTCCACCCACCAGCGCCACCATGGGTCAGCTTTACCAGGTATGAAGAAGTGGGGGTAGTGGGAGAAAGGGCTTTAAGGAAAGAACTCCATTCCTAGCTCTGGTAAAATTGCTGAGAAAGTACCAACAGTGGTTTTGTTACTAGTTGACTTCCCACTCAACTGTGGACCTAATCCTGAGAAATTAATAGAAAATTGATTGCCAAAAGGGTGGGCAGGAAGGGTTAATTTGGCCCTGTGACTGGAGCAGCCATTTGCTATTCCTTTCCTGAGTCCTATGTCTCAGTAACTATTAGTAGGTATAATTCTGAGCAACTTTGCTGGAGCAAGCTGGGATGTATGGGTCTCTAAGGAACTTGACCTACTTATGGGCAGATTACCTTTGTGCCAACATTGTCCCCCTACCCCTAGGAACATCATGAAGAAGACTTCTTTCTATACATTGCCTACAGCGACGAAAGTGTCTATGGTCTGTGAAGCTGCCTGCCACCCCTGGGTAGGGGGGCCCTTCTCTAAGAAGAGTGAGGGTTCCCCTGTCTCTTCCTCTCCTTATCCTCTAACTACCCCATTCTCCTCGGTTTCTCTCCCCTGCTGGAAGACAAACACCACCACCTCTTGTCAAAGCCTGCAATTTGCAATGTTTAAGACTCTCTTTCCCTCAGCCCATGCTGGCTGGGGTTGGGGAGGGCAAGGGTAGAGGAGAGCACTCCCCATGTCTCTATTTTCTTTTTTTCTCCCTTAAATCTAAACCTTTTTCTGTCCCTTCCTTTCTCTTCTCCAGCCCTCCCCCAATCTCTTCTTGGTTGTCAGTTCCCATTTTCTTTTTGTTTCACTCACTGATTGTTTTGGTTTCTGTTCCTTCCCAGACTTCCCTAAGGACTTGGATTCCTACAATTCCTCCCCTCACCTCCACCTTCTTCATCTTCCCTCCCATGGGGTTGGGGTGGAGGGGTGGGAGTGGGCTGAGGGTGGAGAAGATCAATAAAGAAACCACCAACTTAACTGCTTTGCTTCCTGCCCTTTTTCTGCTCTTTTTCGTCGTGGGGCCCATGGAGGGAAAAATGGGATCATCTTCACCGGCCACCTTCCTTTATAAAGCTCGTCTCAGTGGGCAGGATGGGTCGATTACCCTACCATGAAATTAGTTCAGAGACAATATTGTCACTTCCACATTTAACACGAGTAGTGTTAGATTAGAACATCTCTATGTGGGAAGGGGCCCTTGCCTATTACGCCTGAGCAAAAGGAAAAGCGCTTTAGCCGAAGCTAAGTAAGACGGGACTCGTCTCCCAGCAGTCTCTCCGCCTCATCGGAAGCGCCCTTAACTAGTGGTGAAATAGCAAGGAGAGGCGGTAAGGTGGCCGGAAATTACGTTTCTCTTTTCCTTTCTCCTTACGGTCCCGCCCAGCCTACAGTTCCCGGCAGCCCATGCGGTCCATTTTCCCTACCCCAACCCCCCCCCAATTCCTTAGCTCCTCCTTTCCCCGCCGCTGGATGGGGAGGAGAAAGCGGTGCGCCTGCGCAGAGACTAGGGCTTCTGGGAATTGTAGTAACACTGGCCTTCGCCTTCCATGTACAGCTACATAACCCAGGACTACGCACCCCGTGGTGCATTGCGCGCTGGAGGCGGAGGGCGGAGAGGAAGGGGGAGGGGAGGAGTAGGGAGCAGGCGGCAGGCGACGCGGGGGGGGGTGGGGGGGTGGGGGGGTCCGGTCCGGGAGTGCGGGAGGCGGCAGAAGCCAGGCGGTTCAACCACAGGGGAAAGAGGAGCTCAGGAGAGAACAGGGTAGCGGGACGGCACCCGAACTTGGGCTGGGGTTAGGGCTGAGACAGTCTCGGGAGGGTGGAAGACTGTAGAAGCACCGGAGACAGCACCGGGAGTCTGGGGGTGGGGGGTGGGGGGGAGGGGCGGTGCGGTGGCGATGCTGGAAGCCATGGCGGAGCCCAGCCCCGAAGGTGAGCCTGGGGACCCGGAGTTGGGGTCTGGGAAACTTGTGAGGCAGGGAGCCCAGTAGGGGCCCGGGGGAAGGGGTGATGAGTTGGGATACCAGGACCGGGAAGCAGAGGCTGAAGAAACTGGAGGGAGAGATCGGACATTCCGAGGGGGCGAGGGAGGGCCGGTGGACTGGGCCGGAACGGGGGAGCTGGACAGGTTGTGAGGAACGGCCTTTTGGAGCTGCTTTTTGGGCAGGGAGGGGACCTGCTATGAATCTGGGTGCATTTTGGGGTTCAAGAATGGGAAGTGACTACGAAACAGGATAAAATTGGGGGGGTGCTGAACCAGATAATTTGGGGGGCTTGTAGATCCAGGTTATTTGGGGGGACGGCCGAGAGGAGAAAGGATGGGGAACTGCTGCGGGGGAGGGGTGCTGTGGAACGGGGTAACTGCTGGGGGGGGTTGTGGAGTCAGGGAGCTGCTGGGGGAGGGGAAGGGTGGCTGGGGAGCTGGAGCTGGGGAGTTGATTAGTGGGATTGGAAGACCCATGAGGACCAGGAACTAGAGACTTGTCCGGGAGTTTAGTAGGAAGGGGGCACTTTGGCTGAGAGAAAATGGGCTGGAGGGAGCGGCTGTAGAGACTGGAAACAGAGGAGGCTGGAGGAGCCAGAGAGCCAACCTCCCTCCCTCTTCTTCCCCTCTCCTTCCCCCTCCCCCCCCCCAGGCTGAGAAGCCAAAGACTGGAAGAAGGTTGGAGGGAGTGGAGAGTTTAGGGGTGTGAGGTATTGTGTCTGGGGTTAGTGACAGAGTATGGACAGAGTATAAGCAGAAGATCTGCAAGTTAAAGAATAGGGCCCCAGGAACCATCTAATTGAGTTGGGGGAGGTAAGCCAAGCCACATGTCCAGGCCTGAGAACAAGGTCTTGAGGACTGTTGACGAGGAGGGGTGTAATAAAGCCAGATTAAACCTGAGAGCTTTGAGGAGTGGGAACAAGGGATTCTGCATGAACTGGTCTGAAAAGAGAACCCAGAGAATAGAGTAGTGGGGCACAGGCCTTGGTGGTGTGTGGTAGTGTCCCAACCAAAGGGATGGGGAGTGGGAGCCCAGTATAAAAGGGCAAAGGAGGAGCCAGGGCCCTTGGGACCAGAAAGTAACAGTGGAAAGAAGTAGAATAGAACCTGGAGAAACATCAACATGGGAGGGCACATGCAAGCCAATTCACTCTGAGAAGACAGGGCAATAGAATAGAGAAGATTAGTTAGGAAGAAAGTGGAAGCAGAATCACTCAGGCTTCTTTCCTGTGGGAAGGGAGGGAGGAAAGAGACATGAGGTCCTGAAAAAGTGATAATGTTTGGGGGAAAGAAGCATGTATACTTTTCCAGTACCTTGACTCAGCTCTTTTGTTGATTTTTTTCAGATCTTCCTCCAAACCTGAAACCAGAGGCCCAGGTGAGATTTCCCTTTCTACTCCAACCTAAGCTTCCTTTAGGGAAACCAAACATAGAAGATTCCCCCAGATCTTCTACCCCTTCCACCTCTCTTCAGGGAAACTTTGCTTCTGGACCACTGTTCCTTTTGAGAATCCAAGTGTCTGATTCCTTCTTTTTCGATAGCCCCCTGAAAAACGAAGGCGAACAATTGAGGATTTCAACAAATTTTGCAGTTTTGTCTTGGCATATGCTGGCTACATTCCCTCTAGCAAAGAGGTAGGGGCAATGATCTTAGGGATGGGACATGAAGGATTTGGAAGAGGGGAAAGGGAGGGAAGGCTAATAAAAGATTTAGGGAGATTGGAGGGGGGTGGGGGTAAAGGGGAGTTCAGGGGGTAGTTGTGGAAATAAATCTAGATAGTTATGAAGAATAAATTGGTTAGGTGAATCTGGCATTGGGAGATGTGATAGGATGGAGAAATCAAAGGATGTTGAAAATAGAGAAGTTATGGGAATTCAAGAGAATTAGAGTTAATGGAGATAAAGTTAAGGGGGGAAGGGGCATGAGTTAGGGAAATAAGATAGTTGGGGAATGGTGGTTTTGTTTGGTATTTTGGGTATGCCAGAAAAGTTTTTGAGGGTCTTGGGGACACTCTTGGGCTCTTGTGGAGGTAAGGTTGGAGGTCACCAATGTTGCGTTTAGTATCATGAGACCTTGGCTCAGATCCTGTCCAAGATAATCACAAGCAATGATTATGAATCTGTAAAATTGGGGTGATAAACTGTCTACTTAATCCATTTGCAAGAAAGTTCTGTGTACTGTGAATCAATATTATTATGAGTAAGGTTAGGATAAGGGATCCTGGGGGAAAACAGGGGTTCTAGCAGCAAAAGAGATTTCACAGAGATGTCTGGGGATCAGTTAGTTTAGGGGCTGAGTTGTTGGCATTTGGAGGGCAGTAGGTGGGTTGGTTAAATAATGTGAATTGGTTGGGCTTGGAGAAATTAATTGTGCAAAAGGCCCAGGGTATTAGATGATTACTCTAGTACCTGGTTGTGGTTAAGCCTGATGTGTCTGCACGTATGGGGAATGGAGGTGGAATTTTGTTGAAAGGGGGCACCAACACTTAACCTCCCTTCCCACCCACCCCTAGGAAAGTGACTGGCCAGCCTCTGGGTCTAGTTCACCATTTCGGGGAGAGAGTGCTGCAGATAGTGATGGCTGGGATTCAGCCCCTTCAGACCTTCGAACCATCCAGACTTTTGTCAAAAAGGCTAAATCTTCCAAGAGGCGGGCTGCTCAAGGAGGCCCCCCTCTACCAGGGCCCACCTTCCCTCGACTGCAGGCCTCTGACAGTGCTACACTGCTTGAGAAGATGAAGCTTAAGGACTCTCTCTTTGATCTGGATGGACCCAAAGTGGCACCCCCGTTGGTCCCTGCACCCCCAACACATGTCCCTCGGCCCTCTACCACCCTCACCCCTGTCATTGCTTCCCAGGAGGATCTCCCTCAACCCTCCCGAAAAAAGGACCGAAAGAACCGAAAGTTGGGACCAGGTGGGGGAGGAAGCTTTGGAGTGCTTCGGAGACCTCGATCAGCTCCTGCAGATGGTGAGAAGAGGTCGAGAATAAAGAAGAGCAAGAAGCGAAAGTTGAAAAAGCCAGAAAGGGGGGATCGACCCCCCCCTTCTGGGCCCCCTCGGGCTCTTCCCAGTGACACAGACTCTGAAGAAGAGGAAGAGGAGGAAGAGGAAGAAGAAGATGAAATGGTAGCAGTGACAACAGCAGTAGCAGGCAGTTGTGGGGGTGAGGCCCCAGCTTCTGTACTCCCTCCACCCCCTGAAGCTCCACGGCCCCTCACCTCGACCCCCCCAGGAGGGATCCCTCCTGAGAGTGAAGCCAAGGAAGTGGGAAGCACAGAGACGAGCCAGGACGGGGATGGGAGCTCCAGTGAGGGTGAAATGCGGGTAATGGATGAGGACATCATGGTGGAATCAGGTGAGAAGGGCGAGGGAAGCACACTGGGGAGCAGGGGTGGGGATGGAGGACATGCGCTTTTGTCCGTGAAGGGAGTGGGTTCTTTGGGGTGGATGGGGGCATACTTGAAATTCTGTAGACTGAGTCCTCAGCAGAAACCTGATCACAGCCATCCCTTCTCCCAGGCGACGACTCATGGGACTTGATCACCTGTTATTGCCAGAAGCCCTTTGCAGGGAGGCCCATGATTGAGTGCAGTTTGTGTGGAACGTGGATCCATCTTTCATGTGCTAAGATTAAGAAGACCAACGTCCCTGACATATTTTACTGCCAGAAGTGCAAGGAGTTGCGGCCAGAGGCCCGTCGGTCTGGTGGTCTCTCCAAGCCTGGAGAGCCCTAGGACCCGCTCAGACCTTTCCTACTTCAAGTCAGAACTCTTCACAGACATCATCACTGAGATGGGGTCCTTATGTTGCCACTGATCCATTGGGACTTCAACACTGTCCCGTTACGGGGTGGGAATTCTCAAGGAAGGCTCACTTGGGAATGAGTGGGTCTTTCCCTAAAGGCTTTAGGACTTGAATTTTGACCCATTGAACAGGAAGGTGTCCCTATTCCTAAGATTCTCTACTTCATCCCTTCACTGTTCTGCCAGTTGACCCTGCTTACCCCCGTATCCACCAGCCCAGAATTAGGGTTGGAATCAGGGTGGGGTAAGGCAGTTGTCTATACCTCTAGTGTAATATAGCATTGCCTACCCCTTTCTTCCATCATTTGTTTGGACTCTTACCTTTTATTTTCTTGAACCCCCTCTCCCATTTCTTTCCTTTTGAAAACCTTTTGGCTCAGGTGGCCTAAAGGAACGTAACACATGGGTCTCTTGTCTTTTGTGTGGGACAGATGATATTTCTATCATCTACCCACTTCTTTGTTTTAATAATATTGGCCAGCTGCTTGTACATACAGCTTGTTTGTAAATAAAACAAAGTGGGCTCTTTTGTGTTTATAGCCCTGTGACCCTTGTCTTTCCTTCTTGGAAAATAGGTCTTATGTAGTAGAGAAGGGAAGGCAAGGCTAGATCATGTTCTTCCTCCCCCAAATACTGACATCTAGCCGGTTTCCTGCTCTATAAAATGAAGGTACTTAGATGCTTTCTTAAGGTCTCCTGGTTTAGACACTCGAACATAATTCTTTGGGCTATATAAGTGAGAAAGTCCCCAGCAGCCGTATTTCAGTTGGGGTGAGGAGGGTCGGGAGGTGGAAGAGATGATGATGTATAAGGGTACAAGAGGAGGGTTGGTCTGTGAAGGAAGGTGTTTTCTTGGTCCTTGGACTTTAATGAGAACTGGAAGTAATTTTAGGGGCGGGACTCTTGACTGGGGATTGGGAGACTGAAGATGAGGGAAGAGTGAGGGGGTGGGAATTTTCAGGGAAGGGACGGCAGCACCGTGGGTGGGCAGAGGCTGGGGAGTCCTCACGTGACTGAGGGGAGCTGAGGAGCCGGAAGTGAGGAGCACCGTGTCACGTGAGGGGGCGGCAGTGGGAAGTGTGTGGCGTGGGGTTGGGTTGGAGGGGAGGTAGAGGGAGGGAGAAGAGCCGAGAGGGCGTCCACTTTGAAGGTGTAAGCAGGGCCGGGGAGGGGGGGAGCGGGCGTGGGCTCCGCCCCCTTCCCCCCATACCTAGCCTGCTTGGGTTCGGTTGGCTCGGCTAGGCGTTCGTGTGCGCAGGCGCGGCGGCCGGCCTCGGTCTGGTGGGAGAGGGGAAAGGAGAGGGGAGCTTCGAGGCGGGGAGGGCGAAGCGGGCGAGACCATGGCGGGCAGCGGCGCCGCAGGACTCGGCGGGGCCGGCGAGACGAAGGTGATTTACCATCTGGACGAGGAGGAGACACCGTACCTGGTCAAGATCCCGGTCCCGGCCGAGCGCATCACCTTGGGAGACTTTAAGAGCGTCCTGCAGCGCCCCGCCGGGGCCAAGTACTACTTCAAGTCAATGGACCAGGATTTCGGGTGAGCGCGGGGCGCGCGGCCCGGGCGCCGCCCGATCGGCCGGGAGGCGTGGCGGCGGTGGTGGCGTGGGGTCCGAGGGGCCGCTGCCTTCCCCTGGCGGGCCGACCCCCGTCTTTAGGCAGGTCCTTTCATCTGTTTCCCGCTTTGTAAAACTGGGGATAGGTGGCACTTGGGCTTCAAGACCCTTGGGAGAGTAGGTCGAGAAATAAATACAGCGTGTCCCAAAAGTCTTAGTGCTGTTTTGAACGATCTTAAAATTAAACCTTATTTTGCAGATAAGAAAACTGAGGCACTGAGAGGTTAAGTGACTTTGCCCAGAGTTACACAGATTTTAGATGTCAGAGCCAGAAATAGAACCCAGGTCTCTAGACTTGGAGTCTAGCTCTCTCTTCACTGACTTTTCACACACTTATTGTCAGGCTGCAACTAAGTCGTTTAAAACAGAAAGTGGTATGTAAAGGTAAGCTATTATTCTGATGATGAGGATAGTTCCCTAGGGATTGAACGGGTTATACGAGGGAGTATGCTAGGGAATGTCTCCTGATCTTGGTGGGAGATCAGACTTTGATGGAGCGGATCCTGGGGAGAGAATGGGCAAATGAGTTAGTCTGGTCTGTTAATGAGGCGCCCGGAATAGACTAAACCGAACGGCGAGTTATGAACAACATAACAGTTAGGAGATAAAGTCAGTTTAATCATTGAGGAGGTGTGGTCATAAAGGCCTGGATCAAAGAGATCTTCCCAGAGAAGGAAGATTAAGAAAGGTGGGCATTGTAAGATTAGTGGGGTCTTCTTCTGGTTCATTGTATAGTAAGTACCTTGTGCTGGGGAAAGCAAAAAGGGAGAGTTGTCATTCCTTTTGGAGTTTGGGGTCTAATGAGGAGATAGCTGCCATGCTGATGGGAGAGACAGAGTCCACCCTTGGACAGATTGCTAGGTTGCTCGCCTAGTTGGAGACAGAAATCCTAGTGTAGATGGTATATATTTGGGAGAATTTCTAGGCATGGGTTAGAGGGGGAAAAAAAAGAAAAACATTCATGACTGGTCAGAGCTTCAGACAGGAGTGGAGGTATGTCTTATATCTCCCTTTCCTTTAATAGTGGAATGAAAGGTGGAGGTAAATGACATCCGTCAAGACTCTCATTGGAACAGAATTAGGAAATTAGAGTTGTAGATTTGAGAAATTAGAGGGACACATCTTTTAAAGATTTGATGTCAGGAGAAGGTAAAGCAGGGGTAAAAGAAAGAGGGATCATATTTATCTAAATGGGGTAGACAGACCAAGCCTTGAGGTTAGACAAATAGTTTAAGGAGATTGGGTAAGCTTGGGTGGGTTACCCTTGAAAGTTAAGGAGTTTCAAGTAGAAACAAGAAACATTTAGAACTTCTGCCAGGTTCCTAACTTAGGTTGAAAATAAAAGGAAAAGGTAGTAAGTAGGAAGAATTACTAGGTAGGGGGATTCCTAGAGGGAGATGAGAAGCTGGGCTGTTGTTAGCTTGAGGGAGTGGGGAGGGGAAATGATAACAGTTTTTAAAATACATCCCACCCCCAGTTAGGAGGGGCTCAGAAAGAAGGGTGAAATGTTCAAAGGCAGAACCTTTGACATGGCAATGTTTCAGCTAGCACTGTTCTCATCTCCTTGCAGAGTGGTGAAGGAAGAGATTTCAGATGACAATGCCCGATTGCCCTGCTTCAATGGGAGGGTGGTCTCTTGGGTAAGTTTCCTTAAAAGGAACTCCTCCTTACCAGTCTGCTTTTGCCCTTGCCCTTGCCTAGAGACTTTCTGACTTTGCTGTTCCCCTCCCTCAAAACAACTTTTCAGCCTCATAAACCCTAGTTTACCATTCTATGTGACTCTCATGAGTCTTTTCTTGGAGCTTCCAGGTTTTGTTTTTCCATCTTGAGTCCCCTTCCAAGTTCTCCTTGGCCTCATCTCCCTCTCTCTCCCTCTTATCATTTCCCCACCTGAACTTTTACCCTGTTCTTACCTTTCCTAAAAGTCCTTTTCATCCCTCTTCTCTACCTCTGTAGCTTGTGTCCTCAGATAACCCACAGCCAGAGAATGCACCCCCAGCCCCTGAACCTCGGACAGAACCCTCATCTCCGCCCCCACCACTGCCTCCCCTCCCTCCTGAGAGGACTAGCGGCATTGGGGACTCAAGGCCTCCATCCTTCCAGTGAGTCCTGGGGAGTCTTGTTGATTATGAGAGTGGAAAGGAGGGAGAGAACAGATTGGGTTTTAGTTATATTCTGGGGCTAGTTGATCACCATTGCTTTTAGGAGGAATCCCATCATCATTAACTTTTTCTCTGACCCCATTCCTTTTCTAGCCCTAATGTATCTAGCAGCCGAGAGAACCTGGAACCTGAAACGGAAACAGAGTCAGTAACATCACTAAGACGGGAGCGGTCCAGGAGGAGAGAGAGCATTGATCATGTTGGTAAGGGCAATCACGCTCCAAATTCTGAGAAAAGGGGGCGTGGTTTATGCAGTATGTACATCTGGGCCCAAAAGGGAGTAGGAGCAGTGATAGATGGAGAAGAGAGAACCAGGGACCCAGGATGCTAGACTTTGGATCTCCCTGGAGCAGAAGTGCAGCTCCTTATATGCCAATGGTTCTCAACCTTCCTAATGCCTCGACCCTTTAATATAGTTCCTCGTGTTGTGGTGACCCCCAACCATAAAATTATTTTCGTTGCTACTTCATAACTGTTATGAATGAATCGTAATGTAAATATCTGATATGCGGGAGGTATTTTCATTGCTACAAATTGAACACAACCCACAGGTTGAGAACCGCTGCTATATGCCTTTATATTTTTGTAGGTGGGGGCCATCGGCCTAGTGGTTCTTCCCGCCTGGAGCGACACCTGGCTGGTTATGAGAGTTCCTCTACTCTCCTAACTAGTGAGCTGGAGAACACCAGCCTGGGAGATTCGGATGAGGATGATACCATGAGCAGGTATGTCTTATCTCTCCCTTTCTTATTCTGTCCTCACACTCCCTGCTTCCCTCCTCAACTGAAGCTAATGTGATCCTTTTTTCCATGTCCTTAGACCTCTGCTTTTTTTTGCCCACATTATCCCCGTTAGGTTCAGTAGCTCCACAGAGCAGAGCAGTGCCTCCCGACTCCTAAAGAGACACCGTCGAAGGAGGAAACAGCGACCACCTCGACTGGAGAGGGTGATGTGGCCAGACACCTCTGAGGGAGTCTCTGAGGGAAACTAATGGGTAGAACTGGGAAATCTTGGAGAAACTGGGTCTGCAGAAGACCTGGTGAAATGGGAGGGGAGAAGGGAATAGGGATAACAACGATAGAGCTGGACACCTCAGTTCCAGAAAGGAATGAAACTTCCTCACTGTCCTTACTTCCTCCTCACTGCAGACCTCATCCTTCAGCAGTGTAACGGATTCCACCATGTCTCTCAACATCATCACGGTCACACTCAATATGGGTATGGGGGCAGTTGGAAGGCTAGGTACCATGGGAGGAGGTCACCTATGGGAGAGGCAGATTGCTGGGACTTAAGTAGTGGTGGTTTACTGGGGCTTGTACAGCTGAGTCTCTAGGGGATAGGGAATCAAACTGCCAAACAAAATACCTCCACAGAGAAGTACAATTTCCTGGGCATCTCCATTGTTGGCCAAAGCAATGAACGTGGCGATGGCGGCATCTACATTGGCTCCATTATGAAGGGTGGTGCTGTGGCTGCAGATGGGCGAATTGAACCAGGGGACATGCTACTGCAGGTGTGCATAGTAGCACAGGTTTTCCCCCTTCCTTGGGGCCCTCAGCCTCCCTCTCACCTTGATTCTTTTGACACCTCCCTTCCCAGGTGAATGACATGAACTTTGAGAACATGAGTAATGATGATGCTGTACGGGTACTGAGAGAGATTGTGCACAAGCCTGGGTGAGGCAAAGAATCAGACCTCACACTATTTGTATCTTCTCAGCTTTTTTCCTGTGGTACTTCTCTTACCTCTGGCTCCTTTCCCCTTTCTGCCCACCTGGCCTTTCCTTCCTCCACCTCATTTTTCCTCTCCCTCCTTCCTCTTTCAATATCCCATTCTCCTAAAGTCCTCCTTTCCTCCCTTATCCATTTGTTCGAATTTCCCATTCTAGCACCTCTGTCACCTGCCCTAGCCCATGTTCTGTCCTTCCATGACACTATTGACCAGCCCTTCCTCCTTTACAGCCCCATTGTGTTAACAGTGGCCAAGTGCTGGGATCCTTCGCCTCAGGCCTACTTCACACTCCCCCGAAGTGAGTTATCTTTTGTGTTTTGGGGGGAGGGAGAAGGCATAAAAACCAGTGCCTTAGGGCCATAGGGAGAACTAGAAGAATGCTAGGTCTTTGGAGAAAAAGGAGTTGTGGGATATATATACTCAAAGGGGAAGTAGGTCAAATGCCTGGGTCTGGAAAGTGAAGTGATCCAGTTCTGATTTTCTGTTGTATTCTTCATTCTCTCCCACCTCCAACAGATGAGCCAATCCAACCTATTGACCCCGCTGCCTGGGTCTCTCATTCAGCAGCACTCACTGGGGCCTTCCCTGCCTACCCAGGTTCTTCTTCCATGAGCACCATAACCTCGGGCTCCTCATTGCCTGATGGTAAGGCCATACTGTGTGATGCTGTCCTCCCCAACAAGAGAAGGCAAGGCCCAGATCCCTGAAGGATAGAATGGGCCATGGCTTAGCAAGGTCACCTCACGTTCTTCTGACTTATTTCCTCCCAGGAGAGATGGGTTCTGTTCCTTGTCCTCAGTGAGCATATTTTTTTCCTCAGGGTGTGAAGGGCGTAGTCTTTCTATACACACAGATATGGCATCTGTGACCAAGGCCATGGCAGCTCCTGAGTCTGGGTTGGAGGTCCGAGATCGAATGTGGCTCAAGATAACTATCCCCAATGCCTTTCTGGGTAAGGAGAGCTAAAGAGGGTAGGGCTGAGGCTAGCTGGGGAAGTTGGGATTCATATGTCCCTTTGTAATACCCTTCTGCTTCCTTGTCTGGAATAGGCTCAGATGTAGTGGACTGGCTTTACCACCATGTGGAGGGGTTCCCTGAGCGTCGGGAGGCCAGGAAATATGCCAGTGGGTTGCTCAAGGCAGGCCTCATCCGGCATACTGTCAACAAGATCACCTTTTCTGAACAGTGTTACTATGTCTTCGGGGACCTCAGTGGGGGCTGTGAAAGCTGTAAGACATTCCTTCCTTTCCCACTTCCCAACCTGGGAGCTTTCAACCCTCCCTGATTGAGAAGCCCTGCCTTGACTTTTATCCCTCACAGACAGACCACAAGCCTCACTCTGATTCAGGGTTGGGGGGAGATATAAATGTATATGGCAAATGGAATATTGGACACAGAGGCCTAGGTTTGAATCCCAGCTCTGCTAACTCAATCCTGTCTGACTGGGTGTAAATTACTAGGCCAGTTTCCTTGTTTCTAAAAATAAGATCCTTTCCAGCTCTAAATCCTATGAAAACCGATTCTTCCCATCAGAAGGGGCCTTGAGAAACTTGGAGTTTGCAAAACAATCCTTTGGTCCCAGCCATAACAGCTCTAAGATGCCCTTGAAAAATCAGCTCTCCCTAGCACAGAGGCTGAAGACCTTCGATTCTTGAACCATGGTATTCTCTCTCTTCCTTCAGACCTTGTGAACCTGTCTCTGAATGATAATGATGGATCAAGTGGAGCTTCTGACCAGGACACACTGGCTCCTCTGCCTGGAGCCACACCCTGGCCTCTGCTGCCTACTTTCTCCTACCAGTACCCAGCCCCACATCCCTACAGCCCCCAGCCCCCCCCTTACCATGAGCTCTCATCCTACAGCTATGGAGGGGGCAGTGCTGGCAGCCAGCACAGTGAGGGTAAGTTGCAAATCAAGTGGGCTTGGGGTGGCTGGGTAGATAGAACCGAAGGAGCCAGAGAACAAATATAGATGGGACAAGAATGGGAACATTCACAGTGTTTCTGTGAATATTCCAAGTACTCTGACCCCTCTTCCCAGGAAGCCGGAGCAGTGGGTCTGCACGAAGTGATGGGGGAATAGGACGGACCGGGAGACCAGAAGATCGGGGACCAGAGTCCAAGTCAGGCAGTGGTAGTGAATCAGAGCCATCAAGCCGTGGTGGCAGCCTGCACTGGGGCGGGGATTCTGGGGATGCCACCCCGCCTCCACCCAGGGGACTAGGTGGGGGTGGCAGCAGCCTTCGTTCTCACCCTAATCTCCATCCCTATGGGCCACCCCCTGGTGTGGCCCTACCATATAACCCCATGATGGTGGTTATGATGCCTCCACCACCACCCCCAGCAGTTCAACCTCCTGGTGCACCTCCTGTTCGTGACCTAGGTTCTGTACCCCCTGAGCTAACTGCCAGCCGACAGAGCTTCCACCTGGCCATGGGCAACCCTAGTGAGTTTTTTGTGGATGTCATGTAGGACTTTTTCTATAACTTGACCAGAGTTTTCTTGTTCTATCTGTGTCTTGATTTTAATTCCTAGCATGTGAGTAGCTCTTCCCCCTCACATTTCTGTAGCCAAGACTCATTTTTGCCATTCATTAGACATTGTCAGGTCCAACATGTGTTTTTGTGACTTAACCCAGCCAAGGAGTTGTTACCACCAGCAGTGCCTGATCTGACCTTCTTCATAGGGTTACAGGAGATTTTATATAATAAAATTTTTTAGGGGAGAATGGGGGAAAAGATACATTTTCTTATACTTTTTGATACTTAAAAAATGATATTTTTTCTCAAATGAAGTAGCCCTGTGACAATCCCTCCCCATATTCTTTGTCTTTACCCTAATGGTTGGGGAGTAGGAAAGAGTTGGGATGTTGTGGGGACCTTATTTCCACCTGCCTTTAGAATTCAGGAGCTCCAAAGCAAGGGCTCCATAGTTGCCTATGTTGCTATTTATTTTAGACTTTTGTGTATAAAACCCTAAATAAAGCAATAGATGGGAATTTCCTGTTGACTCTGGCCATTTTCTTGATAAGACAGATCTCTAGCTTCAAGAAGGAAATGGGATTTGGAGAGACATCTCACACAAGATTTTCCATGTTAAAATTAAATCTTTACTTTTTTTGTGGAGGAGAAATTCACCCATTGTCAAGGCAGAAATAAAGATTTTTTTTAAGCCCCTCCTTAGTCAGAGGAAATAAATAAGCCTTGCCATTTCAGATCCTTCAAAGCCATCCCCTCTCAAGAGGCTGCCTGGTGTGAGGTAGGGATGAAATGAGAAACCTGGCTTTGGCCAAAGAAAAGGCACATATAGGATAATATGAAAAAGGTTGGGGATGCTCAGAAGCCAACGGGGTTGTGGTTAACCACACCTCCCTTTTCCACCATTGCCTGAGAGATGCTCTTAAAGTTGCGAAAGAGCTGGTGCTGTTTGGGGTCTGAATGTAGACTGGCCATGCTCTCCCAGACCCGGGCTGCTGCCTAGAAGAATACATAGGGATGAAGAGGAAACAGTTATTGTTCTTTTCCTAACCCCTGTTCTCTTGCAACCCTCCGCCCTCATATACCTCTATACACCAGGTGTCACAGAGCATCTTCTCATGTTGGGCTGTGGGGTGGCCCTCGCTCAGAGAGCGGGAAGCCCTGAAATGTGAGAGAGATAATAAGATAGAATGGAATAGGCCCACCTTACACCATGCCCCAGACTTGGCTGGCCTCTTCTTACCTGGAAAGGACAACCACCATGGCATAGAGGTCAATGGCGCTGTCTGCCAATCGATGCAGGAGGAATTGCTCATCTGGAGGGGAGATAGAGGAAGTTTGTTTGTGGAAAGATAAGGGCACTTAGAGGGGATTGGTGGAATAGTCTTGGTGTCTTACTGATAATCTCCTTCTTGTACTTTATCAACTTGGTCTCTACTACTGTGGCAAATTGTTCCAAAGCTCCTACCACCTAGAGGTGGGGGAAGATGCATAAGAGGTGAGTGGGGTCCACACATACCCCCAAATTCCCCACCACTATCATCCCTCTACCTTAAGTCCTCTACTCACCAACTCACCACTCCGACTCAGCTCTGGGTGGACAATCCCGCTCAGACTTAGGCCACTGCCTAGACCTGTCCGGCTGGAGGAAGGATACTGTAAATCAACTTTACTTCTCAAGTCGCTAGCCTCCCCCTATTACCTTCAGCTGAGTTCCACCTCCTTACCGCCTAAACTGCTTCCCTGCCTCTCCTAGCAGAAGGCCAGCATTTCCAAAAGGATTTTTCAAAGCCTTACCAAGACCAGTGAGCTCCTTTCCCTTGTCCTGTTTGGGATGGAGGGGGAAATATAGTAACAAGACCCTACATTAGACCACTGCACTACCTCTTCTCCCCAAGTCTTCCCTCTCTCACCATACAGCCCTGAAGGGCCACAAACAGCCTCAGAATGTCATTTGTCCCTTCAAAGATCTGGAAGACACGAAGATCTCGAAGCACCCTTTCCACACCTGCTTCCTAGAGATAAGAAAATGGGGCAGTGTCAAAATGCTGGGGACCATTTCCTCCCACCCCTAGAACTACCCAACTTGTCCACAGTCAGGGCCTGGTCATGGCTTCAGGCCATATCCACCCATAGACCCCTACAGGATGAGTTAGGGATGTCCACCTTCATGAAGCCCATGCCACCCATGATTTGGATACAATCATCTGTCACTTTCCATGCTGCTTCCTGAGGATAGAGACAATAGAGATAGGGTCAGAGCCAGTTACACACTACCTATGCCTATCCTGTACCTTAGCCGTGCTAACCCAACCTCCACATCCATCTCAGCCCTCTTTTCCCCTCCCTTCCATTGCTCCTCAACCAGCACATCTCAGACTCACCGAGCCAAAGATTTTGCTGATGGCTGCCTCTATCTGGAAGTCCTTACAGCCCTGGTCCATGTTGGAGCTCACCATGTAAGCCATAGACTGAGAGACAATAAGGTTGGGGACAGGAGAGAAGAGACTAGGTTCATCTCTGAAATCTTCCAAATCAAACAATATTTAACCCGTTGACCCCCTCCCCCCCAAATAAATAAACGCTATTAAAAAAAAAACATGAGTCTTTCCCATATCTGGGGACAAGTCAAATTATAATTCTGAGGGGTAGTAGGCAATTTCAGACCCATATAAATCATCATACCAGGGCTTACTGAGAATTGTATTTAACTTCCAAAGGAAAAAAAACCAATGTTCTAGTGAAAGGCACACCCCCTCTTAGGTGGAGAGAGTCACCATCTCATAAGTCTGCACATCAGAATAACCAGAATATAAGTTTACAGAATCAAGGCCTCTCAGCATTGCAAAAGTCTGTCTTAAATTCTTGTCCATAACTTTCTAAAATGGGAGGGGATCGATCCATGAAGGACAATCTCTTCTACCTTTAGCTTCTCTATCCTCAGCAAATCCAGTTCTAATTCTTGGCATGATGTAGGATCCTGGTCTAAGGGATGGCTAAGGCTAGCTAACCCAGTGTCCCAGGAAGGAAGGGAAGAGGTAGATGCCCTGAAGTCTTTGAGAAAGAAATCCTCTCACCTCAGTCACATACTGCAGTACAGCCATCCGAGCCAGCTTCTCCTGGATCATCCCAAAGTTATGGATTTTGTCCCCAAATTGGGTGCGATTGGCAGCATGGTTCACCTGGGGCAAAGACATGGTACACTAGAATGCTAGAGAACAATTACATAGACACACCCAAGAACATTAATCTCTGACCCAAGCTTCACTCTGACCCTTCTCTGGACCTGTCCATTCTTACTCTTCCAAACCAGAAGACTGAATGATGAGATCTTGTGAACAGGCGGAATCTCTCACTATGGAGGTCAGGGCATACAGAGACAGTTGGCAGCACAGTGAACAGAATACTGGACTTGGAATGAGCAAGACCTGAATTCAAATTCAGCCTCAGATACTCATTAGACTTGTGACCCCAGGCAAGTCAACCTCTGTCTGCCTCAATTTCCTTAACTGTAAAATGGAGATCATAATAGCATCTGCCTCTCAGGGTTCTTATGAGCATCAAATGGGATGACATTTATAAGAGTGCTTGGCACACTGCCCAGACATGCTAGGTGCTGTAGAAATGCTTATTGCTTCCCTTTCCCCTTCATGCTAATTTAGCTACATCCAGAGAGTTGCACACAAGAAAGCTAGAGCTGGTTCTAGGGACTTGGGCCCTTGAAGCAGGGCAGAATTGGGAGTAGAGGACTGATAAAGGATAGAGAATTGTAGGATAGGATAGGTTTATCAGGAAGATCCATTCAAATTAGACCTAAAAGCAACATTTTGAGAGACTTGAAGGGACAAAAACTTGGCCAAACTGGCAGTCCACGGATGCCAGGGGACTTACTGCTTTGGCAATGATGCCCTTCATGGTGCCAGCAAGGGCAGCAGCCATGCCAAACCTTCCATTGTTGAGGATATGCATTGCAACCTTGAAGCCTCCTCCAAGTTCCCCCAGCACATTCTCTGTAGGCACCTGCACCCCATCAAAGTATACCTCTGCTGTGTTGGAAGCCTTGATTCCCAACTTCTTCTCACCAGGTCCACTACACAGGTATGGAATGGGAAAATGGGAAGTGACAGATTAGAAAGAGTAGGGGAACCATCTTGTGGGCACAAAGCTATATACAGGCCCTTGCATAAAAGGGGCTAAACTCTGTAACTCTGAGAGAGATTGGTGATGGAGCTAGGTAAACGGTATTGGTTCTCAGCATATTGAAAGGATAGCTCCAGCCTACTACCTACCCTGGTGACTTAGTATTGTGCTGAAACTATAAATTCCAGCATGCTTGAAAGGAGAAACTGGTCCGGGTCCCATTAGGTTTTATTTTCCCAATCCTGTCCCCTTCCCCCCTTCTGCTGCCCTCCCCCCACCCCCTATGCCCAACACACTCACTTAGTGACTCCTCCAAAACTCCTTTCTACCACGAAAGCTGTGATCTTTTCCTTCACTGCCCCACTGGATTCATCCTTCAATGGTGTCTTGGCAAATACTGTGAAAATCTCTGCCAGACCCCCATTACTGTGGAAGGGTGGGAAGGCACAGGATCAGGATAAAGGGAGTAGAGGGAGAGATGGAGTAGAGGGGAGAGAGATGATCTAAGAGAAGAGGGGAGCCAGGTACAGTATGACATGGGGGAGGATAGAGTTAAGGGGCCTAGCCAAGGAGGATGGGGTTAATCACCTAATCCAGAGCTTGCTGCCATTTAGGGTATAGTACTTTCCACAGGAGCTGGGCACAGCTGTAGTCCGAATGGAAGCTGCATCAGATCCACTTGAGGGTTCTGTTAGACAAAAAGCTGCCAAGTTTTCTCCTGTTAGGGGAGGAAGAGAGAGGTCATTATGGAAAGAGGAACATACAATCCCACTCCAAATCCCAATATGCCCTTAGTCCCCAGCCCCGACCCCCAATAACTCCCTCATCAAGCCCCTCATCCTTTTCCAAGTCATTCTAGTTCATCCTAGCAGGCACCAATGGTTTAGCATTACTACCAAACTGCCAACAGTCCTATGTACCCTCTTGCTACTCAGAGCTATTTCTCCAGTAATATCCAAACTTTGACCCCTTAAAATCCCACTGACCCCCTCCTCCACTCCAAAGATGAGTCCCTGGCTGTCCGTGGTAGCAAGCTCTGGGGAAGGCTATTAAAACTGACTCCAGCAGAACAAATTTTGAACCCTTCTTTTGGCTTCACCTACCAGATGCCAGTTTGGGGAGATATTTCTTCTTCTGGGCATCAGTGCCAAAGAGCAGAATACCTTTGAAACCGATGGACTGATGGGCCCCCATAATAACGCTCACAGCAAGGTCATGCATCCCTAAAATCTCCGCCATGCGGGCATACTGGGAGGAAAGTGACTAGGCCTTAGCTTAGGTTTGGCGGGGGCCAGTAACCAAAGATTATATATCCTGTCCCCCCAACCCAGAGTAGCCAGGCCACAAGGGGTAGGCAGAAGATGAATCTGATTTGGTCCATACTTGTGAAAGTATGCTTAAAGCTAGCTGGATGTGCCAGAAGGAAGAGAGAGATGAAGCTTCTGAGAAGAGTCTCAGTTTAGATCTAGAGTTCTGGGGATACCTGGAAAGGGTTGGGAAAAGGGAATTCAAGTCCTTCCCAGCTCAAAACCTATGATCCTAGGATCTTAGCTAAAACAGAGAAAGGACTGAGACTCCAGGCTAAAAAGGAACTTAAGGAAAAGAAGAAAGGTTTAGGGCACTGAGGAGAACAGAGAGGGAATAGCAGCTATGAGGGGCCCCTCTTCCCTCTGCTTCAGGTTATGAACTTCTGCATTACTGGACCATTTCCAGGGATTATGCTCCCTGTTGACCACCCTCTCTCAGCATCTTGTCTCAAGGGTAAAAGAAGCTCAGGCCTCACAAAGCCCCTTCCTAAGAAGAGTCTCCCCTTAGGAAATAGAGAAGGCATATGGACAGAAAAGCTGTCTGTAAGACTGTATGGCAGTCTTTAGAGGCACAGGAGAGAATAGGTCATAGATATGGAGGAGTTAGGGAATGGGAGGCTCTGCTTTAAAACTGAGTATGGGATGGGGTAGAAAGTCTTACCTGAGTGTTACAAAGTCCCACACCACCCAGCTCAGAAGGCACTTGGAGCCCAAAAACTCCCAATTCCTTTAGCCCCTGCATGGTGGAGTCTTCCAGCGCTTCTAAGCTGTCATTCTTGGCAGGATTATTCACCTCCTGTATATAAGAGAGAAAACCACAAGATCACAAAATCTGAAACATAGGCCAACCCAGCCTTGTGTACCAGAATCCCCTCCAATAACAGCCCTGGCATATATAACATGTTAACTTTTCTACAGACTTATAAAAACACGCTACATGTAATAGAGACTCACAGTTTCACAAATAAATCCTCCTTTTCTGTTCCTCATAGGTGGAAATGTTTATATTTAAGTTTAGCATAATGACAAATTGAAGACGGCCATTATGTGTCCCCCTGCCTTTCAAAGAAATCTCTTCTGGCAGCTAACTATCCCTATTTCCTTCGACTATATTTTTATGGTATGGTTTCCTATTCTCCTAACCCCCATCCCCTTTCCTATTCACCATCTTCTGGTTATACAAGCTAGAGCTTGTCAATGTCCTTCATAAAACACAGCATCTTGAATTAAACACTAAATTCTATATGGGGACTGACTTAGGGCAGAGCACAGCAGGGCTTCCCTGGTTCTGGATGTTATGTTTCCTACTCTTCTATCTTATGATCAGATTTGGTCTTGACCACCATATTCCCCTGGTAATGAGTACTGAACTTGTAGTTGTAGAGCCCTCAGATCTTTTTCATATAAACTGTTTCTAGTCATGCTTCCTTTATCCTATCCTCATGAAGCTGATTCTTTGAACCCAACTGTGGGACCAAATCATTTTCTCTATCAAATGTCATCCTAGATTTAGGCCCTCTTTCCAGACTGTTAAGAACTTATTGGATCTTCATTCTGTTATTCAATGTTAGCTGTACCTCCCCGATTCAGCTTATCCACAAATTTGGTAAGTATGTCATCTTGGCCTTTGTGTAAGTCACTAATAAAAACATGATGGCAACCACCCTCCCCTCAACTGACCTAACCACCATCTATCCACCCCCATCCACAGCCCTCACCTCAAAGAATCGAGACACAGGCCCCACCAGCTCTTTCAGGAACTGTATCTGCTCCTCCTTCAGCACTATAAAGATCAGGGGATCAGTTAGACTGGACATCACACCAAGAAAGCTGACCTTCCTCTACCCACATCCTACCAGAAGAATACAGTCTACCTGAAGGGTATGGAAACACCTGTTCTGTATTAAGTTGTCCTTTAAACATCCCTACAGCAAATGACTTGGACTCCTAGGACAGGAAGAAAGGGGAAATGTCAGGAAGTTGAATGGAAGAAAAGGAAATATCCCCCTATTACTAGCCCCACTCCCCCCACATCACTCAACTCAGGTGGTACCTACTACTTCATTGGGACTATCTTTGTCCTCTGTTAAGTCTGCTGAGGAACCTGAACCTGTTTTGTCTGGTACCACCTAAGGAGAAGGGAAGGATGAACAAAATACTGGGAGCTGTGTTCCTATGAAGGGAGAACTAGAAGATTAGAGGGTTCCAAAGTCAAGGAGGGGAGATTCTGAGAAGGGATAGGTGGGGCAAAGTGGGTTCTGTAACCTTTATCCTAATTTCTTCCCCCATGACCTTTCCCCCAATTTCATAACAGGAGCAGGTGATTCGGAAGAGCAGTTTGATTCCAGCAGGCAGCCAGGGGGAGCCCCTAACCTCTCACCCAGCCCAGCCTAGCCCAGCACACCCTCCACGCTTACCCCTGTGGTCTTGACAGTGTAGTTACGAGCAACCTTCATACCCAAAAGGGAACAGCTCTGGGGGCTAGGCAAGGGGGCAGGGCGATTAGCTTTTGTACCCCTTTACCCTGTTCCCCCCAAATTCCCAGCTGCCACGCTTGTCCCGTGCTGACTCTTCATTGCCCTCCCCCGAAGCTCCTCAGAAGCAGGAGCCAAGAGAATGTCAGATGGAGGAGCCCTTCCTGCTGCTCTAGTCCTGTCCCGCCCTCCCCAGACTCCCTATCCCCCATCGCTCACCTGGCCCTGCCCTGCCTCAGCATCTGGAGCCCCACTCTGGGGACCACTCCTGCAGCCTGCATCTTTAGGGCCTCCTGCCTGGCCGGTGCCTCCCAAGTGCAGCGGCTCCTCTCTGGACTCTGACCTTCCACTGCCCCTCCCCCTCCCAGCCCTCTGCCCTGCCCTACCCCTGACTCACCACCCATAATACAACTGGGAGAGGCAGGTGGGGCTTAGTGCACCAAAGGCATGCTGGGATGTGTGGTCCTTGGTCCCTTCCCCATTCTGCCTGGGCTCTTCTTGCCTTAACGTTGGATTCAAGTGTGCCCCTGGGTCCCCTTCTCTCAGTTTTCCATTGAGGTCCAGATCTATGTCTTGCAAAGGCAGGAGAGGATGAGATGGAATGGGGAGAGACAGGGGCTGGAGAGAAGGAAAAAAAGCTAAAATTAGAGGTATGTGGTTTAGACCTGACAGAGGATACCCTAGTTGGTTGGAGATGAGAAGAGTAAATCTAGGCTGAGAGACTTGGTCAGATGGGTTTTATATTCAGTCTCTTGCCTTGAAATAACCCCATTCACACCCAAGACAGACAGACATAAACACACACACACACACACACACACACACACACACACCCACGATGGGAATTAGTGGAATTGTGTGTGTGTGTGTGTGTGTGTGTGTGTGTGCCTGCTCCAAGTATCTCCTTTTCATCTACCACCCCCTTCAGACATAGGAAGTCCCTATGACTTTTAGACTCGCAGTCTAAAACTCTTTGGGTTAAAAGGAATACAAGAGGTCATTTCAACATGGCTACTATGAAAGCTCTGGGAGGTCATCTTTTCTACTGAGAAGGACCCCCCTCTTTTCGTGATTGGGAGCTAGAGATGGGAATGAGAAGAGAGTATCAGGAAGTTCCCATAAGCAACATCTACTCCTTAATGAGCAACTCATTTTCTTCTAGCCCTAAATTAATGTCTTTCCTGAATCTATTCTGAATCCCTTTTGCTGTAGTCTCCATATGAGTCAGGCCTAAGAGGAAAAGTGCTAGTCATTCCTTATTCTTTCTGCTGCAGCCACCTCCAGAGAGGACCCCTGCCCTCTACCCTCCTCTATTCTTTTCCCCACTAAATGGGACATCCATAATGTCACAAATATATCTTGTTGGTGGTTAGGTATACTGAGAGAGCCCCTATAACAAGGGAGTTGGGATGCCCAAGGATTTGGGAAGGAGTAATTACATTACTTAACAATCTGGGCAGGTGGAGAAAGCAGCTTAACTCAAATCTCCATGGATTAGGGAGATTAAAATGACAGAGAGAAATGCCAAGGGAACCAGGAGGTTAGAGACAGGGGGTTCTGGAGGGGAGGTTTTGGAGTTCTAGGGGTCTGTAGAAGTTTGGAACATGGGATTCCTCTATCAATGACCCGGGGGAGAGGGGCAGAGAGATAGAGAAGGATTGTGAAGGGATTAGCATGCATTTCTCTAGGTCATATCCTGTCTCTGTTTCAGTATCTTTCTCTATGTTTCCACCCCAATAATCCTGTCTTCATCTCTCCAGTCCCTAGATCGGCCCTTTGGCTTCTGGCTCCCCCACTCTTGGAGTGGGTACCCCACCTACTTGCAGTGCTGCACAGTGATCTCTTCCAAGCTCTGCTGGGTGAGTAGAAGTGGGGCTAAAACTACTGTATCTCTAGGAGGGTTGATTAGGGGGAAGGGGTGATAGTGGTGGTGGTATTCAGAAGGAATAATTATCTAAGGAAAGTCAGAGTATGTAGAACTAGATGACTGGGCAACTCACACTTGTTCCTCATAGATATCCTGGATTATTATGAAGCTGCTGTCTGTGATAGTCTGGTAAGGGCCTTGGGGTAAAGGTCTAAATACCTTTATCCTTAAGGGAAATCTGTCTTTTGAGGGAAGTTGGGTGTGGCGACAGAAGGAAAAGAAATACTGGAATTGAACTGGGGCAAGAAACTTAAGTTCTAGGGTAGGAGTGCAGAGCCCTGCATTCTGGAAGGTAGTAGAAGGGAGAGATGCCATTAGCATCCTACGAGAGCCACTTTTTCCTCCCTTATTCTTCCTGCTTCTCACATTTCTGGCCCTAGAGAATGCTGGACCTAGTCACATTTCATCTCTGCCTCCTAAAAACCACCCCAAAGGGAAACCAAGGCCATCGGTTCCCCCAGTGCAGGCAGCCAGACTCAGAATCCTGCCTCCTAATTCCTCTTTTATCTCCCTCTCCGCCTCCTTCCCCCCTTTGCCTCAAGAATATTTTCAGGGTCCTTTCCCACACACAGGTGCTCCCCACCATACCATTGCCCCTGCCAAGAAATCCAGTCAGTTACATTATTTTTCTTTCCTCTGCCTTCATCCTTTTTTTCTCAACATCTCTATGCCTTTCTCCTTGTTTCTCCGTGACTGATTTTACTGTTTTTCTGTGACTGTATCTTTCTCTCTTTGTCCTCGTCTGTGTGTGTCTGTGACTCTGTCTTCATCTCCACCTTCATCTCCATCCTCATCCCCGTGTATCCGGGCTCCCCCAAGCACTGAAGGAGTTAACCTCCCTTGCTCCCCCCCCCATCTCTTGCTCCCTCCCTTCCTCCCCCCTCTTCCTCTCTCCTCTCTCGCCTTCCCTGCTCGGCTCCTTGCTCCCTTGGCCGTGGCTGCCGCCTCCAACCCCCCCTCCCCATTCCCCCTTTCCCAGCTGCCAGGAGAGACCCTTCCCAGCCCCTCTCACAAGACCCCCCCCCCATCCCAGCTTCTCCCACCCCTTATCCCCCTCCCCCTCCCACCCTAGCTCATGTCTCAGCCTCTGGCCCCTGGGGCTTCAAGCCCCTTGCGCCCCCGCCCTTCCTGAGATTGGGGTGGGCACCCCCCAAGCTCTCTGTCTTCTATTCGGGGGACCTCCTTTTGGGGCCCCTCTTCCCCTCCCTCCCACGCTTCTCCTCTCTTCTTCTTCTCCCTCCCCCTCCCTCCCCTCCTCACCCCTCCCCCCACCTGCCCCCCCCGAAAAAGTGGGGTACGGAGGGGGGAGGGGGGAGAGCTGGCTGAAGGGGGGAATGAGACCCTAATGAAGTCAGAGTCCCCCACACTCCACAGCGTCCAGCCCCCCAAACATGGACTGTCTCTGTATCGTGACAACCAAGGTAAGCAGGATATGGGGGGGGGGAGTGGAGAAAGGGGTGTCAAAACGCTGATATCTAGAGGGAACAGAGTTTGTAGAGAGGTACCAGGTAGGCCTTATCTGGAGCCTAGGGTCCATTAGGGAAAGCTCACTAGAAGTAGGGTGCTTAGTATTTGTCTCCCGGATTAGGGAAACACAGGGACATAGATAATGCAGGGAAACTAGAGGCAGCCATGGGGCACCCTGGAGTGATTCCCCAAGTGTCTATATGGAGCATAAATGTGGGGGGTGGTTCTATGGCTTGGGGGGAACCCTGGCAGTTTGGAATGTGTGGGGGATGTGGGGGATGCTTATCTGGGGGGAAGCCTGGCTCATACTAGGAGAGAAGTTCATGTGTTTTAGAGGTAGAGGGGTCTTCACTGATGGGAGAGGGTAGGCTTGATTTTAGGGACTATAGGTCAATTTGGGGGGAGAATTAGAGGCCTTGAGAGACACTCTTGGGTTTGGGGGAATTGCTTAAAGCCCATTGGAGGAATATAACCACAGTTTGAGGACCATACTTATTTTGGGGGATCACAGTATGAGGGTGACTGGGAGTAGTAAAGGTTCAGTGGGTCAAGGCCTGAGACAGGGAACCATTTTAAAGAACCAATCCAGATGAGGTTAAGATTTGGGGTGCTATATCATTGGGTATCCCCAACTCTAGGGCAAGGGGAAATCTAAGAATCTGAGATGGGCTTACAGGAATTGGCTAATTTGGGGTGTCACGTGGATGGTGAATTTAGGAGACCCCCAAGCAGGTGTTCTCATTCTTCCTCCTTTGCCTTTGCCCATTCACTTTGCTCTAGCTCTCACTCCTGTCCCCAGCAGGAGAGGGAAGGGGAGAAAAAGCAGATGGAAAGACAACTTCCAGCCCTGCTCAACCAGGCTTTTAAGGGGGAGGGATGTGAATGACACCCTGGATTTGGAGGGTGGCCCCCCCCCCCCCGACTAAGGAAAGGATCTAGGCCTTAAGGATTTGGATGGGGTTTGGGATGGAAGCAAATTGAAGGTAGGCAGAATGAGGAGGAGTAGTAGAATAGAAGGGGACTGGGGGCGGTGGGGGAAATTGGGGGAGTCAGGGAGAAAGCTGAATGTGGAAGGGCTAGTCTGTGAAAGGCAGAAGGGCCTGGGTGGTGGTGGGGGGGAAGGACACCTGGCTCCCTTATGGGAGAATCTAAGATTTGGGGGTTAGATGCCTCTGTAGAGGGTTAGGCAGGTGGCAAGCTGGGAGGGTGGGGAAGAATAGGAGAGACAGGAAGTGGTGGCTGGGGAAAGCAGGGTCTGGGTGAGTCATAGGATGGGGAAGGGGTTATATTTAGTGGGAGCTACAGCATCTAAGGGGAAGGCTACTCACATATCCCACCATGCACATGGATGTTCATGTGCACATCATGGCATAGAGTTGGGCCTCAGGAAGACAGAGGCTATGGGAAAGACTTAAGAGGCAGGATTCATGGAAACCAAGCCTGGATGCCTTTTTAGTCTTAGTATCTGGTATCCCACTTCACACCTTTACCTTTCTCCACACATATTTTTTGGGGGCCTTTCCCTAGGGCTCTTATCTTTAATTCATTGTCTTCCTGTTTCTGCCACTTTTTTTTGGTGTTTGTCTTTCTACTTCTGTTTTTCTGTCTCAAAGCCATGTTTTATGTCCTTCATGCTCCCCCACCTCCTCTCATCTTGTTCTTATGTTTCTCCTGTCAGTATTTTCTCTTCTGTGTCTCTGTCTTCCCCCTTTTCTCCCCCTGCCCATCTCCAAGGCCAACACATTGGGGAGACAGGAAGGAAAGGCCTGAGCAAATAAGGGACACTTGAGGACATGCTTCCTTCTCTTCTCTCCCCCTTCACTTCCCCTCTCCTCCTCTCCCCCATGCCTCCCCTGGTGATGTTTTGTATAGATGTATGCAAAGGGAAAGAGCCATATTGAGATATTAGGGAAAGAGCCATATTGAGGTGTTAGGTACAAACCTTTCTGAGAGTATGTGAAAATAGGCATGTGAGGATAAAGAGGAAGAAACCTGGGCTTGTAAGATGTTCACTAAGTCCAGAGAAACAGCCACCCTTTATTCTGATCTAGAACTGATCCAAAAGCTAAGAATCCTGGTGCCATAGGGTATCTACAGGGAGGAGGCAGGAAGACTTGACACATAGGTGGCTCAGGGGAAAACAGTAGATTTCTTTGCCTTGAAAACTTTTCAGCGTTGGTGAAGGTGGGACTCCAACTCCCATGAGTCCCTGGGGTAGAAGGCCCCTAAGTTCACTCGAACTGTTGCCCTGGGATCTGTTGGGAGTCGTAGTCCAGCCCAGTCCATAGGCTCAGGGGTAGAACGGGAGAGGCCGGCAGAGGACGCTATGTCCCAGCACTATTCGGCTGGTATTGTGTGCACTTGTTCCTCACTCTGTTGAGGTCTTTGCCTCTGGCCCTCTCCCATAGTCCATTTACCCTGACGTCGGTTTCCATCTCTTGTTTCTATCTCCTAGTCTGTCTGTCTGTCTCTCCCGCCCCCGCCCCCAACCCACTTGCCTCCCCCTTCCACCTCCTATTTCCCTGCGCTGGCGCCGTTGTCATGGTAACCGGCGACGAATAGAGCGGTTTGGCAGGCTGGCGGGCGGGGCCCACGGAGGTTGGGGGGAGTGCGAGCACGGGGGCGGGGCCGTGGGGGAGGGGGCGGTTGACTTTGACCAGAGACTCGGACGCGAAGCAGTTAAACCCTCCAGGCGGTCCTAATTGGGCAACTCGAGGACGCCGGGGGCGGAGTCGGACCGGCCACCAGTCCAAGCTTATTGGCCGAGATGGGCGGGGCGGGGTTGGAAGGGGGGAGACAAAGGGGGGGGGGTGAGACCGTGGGAGCGAATGGGGAGGGAGGCGTGGTCTCTTGGAGGGTGGTGGGCAGGGCATTGGGGGCCGAGTTACCAGCCTAAGGGGCGGGGTTGGCTCAGAAGAAGGTGTGGCTGGGCCCGAATTAGAGAAGCTTTGAGGCGGTGGGCTTCAGGGCAGCTGAGGGGAATGGGGTCTTTGGGAGAGGGAATCTGGCAGTGGGAGTCCTCACGCTTGGGCTACCTAAGATGGAGGTCTGTTCAGATCGAATCAGACACCCCTCCCACCCATCTCGTGTCCCTGGGAGACGGTTGTCAAGGCAATAGTAAAGTCCTTGATTGCTGCGTTGCTAGGCAACAGGAAACGGAAAATGGAGGGAAAAAAGGAAATGGGGGTGGGAGGCTGAAAAGAATGTCGCTCCCTGCTGGAGAACTGGGAAGTTTGCACAATTCTCCCCACTTTTCATCCCCAGATTGGAGGCCCAAAGATCCTGATTCCCCCCAGCAGCCATTCTCTTCAGGGATTCATGTCTTCTCTTATTCAGAAGCTTTTCTCTTTAAGGAAGGAAATTGGAACTAGGGTTAATACTTTGGTCCACGAGGAAAGCTGAACAAGGAGAGGGAGAAATAGGGAGTATAGCTGGGCATAGTATGTCTTGGGCAGATTAGCTGGAAGCTTGAATGTTTCCTGGAATTTGGTGGTTCATTTTTAAGATGGGTGAGGAAAGGTTCTTTGGGGAGGTCCAAAATAGGGCAAGACCCCAGAAATGCAGGTGTCCTTACCTGTGTCACGTTTTTCCTGACTTGGGTATTGGGGCATCAGTGAAGTTTAAGGGCATCTATTAGATTAAAACAGTCATCCCAGATCAATATATGAAGCTTAAAAAATAGTGGGAGCCCTAGGTGTTATTTTGGGGGTCTGTGGATGATTATATGGATGGTGATGAATAAAAAATTGATATGTCTACACTAGATTTTGACAGATACCTCTGCTCTGAAGCATTTTAGAGTTACCAGAAAGCAATTTTTTAAAATTTAAGGTAACTGAATTTGGGAGACTGGAAAATCTAGGAGTTCAGTGGGAATTGTTTTGGACAACTCCCTTGGAATCTGATGACAATTTTGGGAATTTTGAAAGGTTTGGAGAAATGACAGCAATCCATTTTAGGCATTCGATGAAGGTGATGGTCCCTCTCTGGGATTTGAGAGCATGTGGTCAGTAGTTTTTATTACTAAACTTTTGAGGAGGTAGAGGGCTGTTTCCTTTCAGGATTTTTCCTTTCGGGGAACTAGATCATGGGAAAGTGTTGAACTAATCAGAGGCAAATATAATACCACCTTCTTCTCTCACCCCAACCCCCATGTGGAGGGGAATTTTATAAGAACAGGGTATGTCTCTAGAAGTTTAGGAACAAAGACAAGAGTTTGGAAATGTCTCTGAAATTCAGTTTTGAGGGAGTCATGAGGTAGGGGCAACTGGATTCCAGTTGTAAAGGAGGAAGTACTCCTATATTAGAAAAGAGTTAAGTCTCTTTAAGGCAGTTAATGGTAGGTTGCTTTGTTCCCCGAGTTAAAGTAGGTGATTTTGTCTTAGAAAGTTGGAAATGGGACATTTCAGAGAATTCAGATAGGGAATTCCAAACACCTGGGGGACCTTAATTTGGGATTTACAAGGGTCCTTGATAAATTTAAAATGCAATTTATTACACTGTGGCTATTACACTATAAGTGACTCTAATTTTGTGGTATTTTGGGGAGGGAAGACTCTCAGGTTCTAAGAAAGCTGAGGATAATTTGATGGAGTTTTGGTGGGCATGGATGGCTTGAGAGATCTGGAGTTTTTTGAGGGAGGCTAAACGTGGAAGGATTAGGACTTGCTACTGGACCTGTGATTTCACTGATGTAGGGAACTTCTGAACGAGGCACTCCCACCCTGCCTGTAGACCCGGCACTTGCTCCGCAATTGTAAATTTGAGACCGTTATCCAGGGCACTAGGAGGTCTGACTTACCCAGGGTCACACAGCTTTATGTGCCAGGGCTGGCCATCCACTGACGCCGCCTTTCGGCAGTTTGGAGGCCACTCTCAATTTGAGGTTTTCCTGGACAGAAAAACTTATTTTGGGCAGGGGGGAGCTGGTGGGTGATGGGACTAGGGGTTCAACAGTGATGCGGGGCCGCGGAGAGGTTGGTTCAGGATCCGTGGACCAGCTGTGCGCGGGAGGGAGGTTTCTGGAGACTGCTTGAGGATGGAAGTGGGGGAGAGAAGGAGCGGGCCAGAGAGGGACTGTGGGGGCAAGTTTTGAGGATATGTGGACTTGGGGCGGAGTTGAATGGGGGCGCCCTACGGCAGAAACAGCCTGGGGAACCTGCAGGCGGGAGGGCGGGAGGGGAGCGCTTGGCTCCGGGGGGGGTCTCTCCTCACTCCTCTCCCTCCCCCCCCCATGACGCTTTCCCGCACTGCGCAGGCGCTGCTCTCCCCCCCTCCTCTCCGGCCGCAGCCTCCAGTTGCCGGCGCCGCAGCCCCCGCCCCTCCCCCTACCCTGGGACCCCCTAATATCCTACTCTCCCTTCCCCCATAATCCCCCTCCCCTCCTCCATGTCGGCTCGGAACAGATTCGCCTCCATGTGTCTCTGCGTGGTACGTGCGGCGGGGTATGGGCTCCCGGCCCCCCTCCCATTTTCACGACCCCTCCGAATCTCGGGGTATAAGCTTCAAGAGCATCCCTTCCCCTCTACTGGGCATAGGGTCCCGAGGGTGGAGATTCCTTGGGGATTCTGCCCTCATTTGCTTCCCTTTCATGCCTGGGGGGCTGGGGAGAAGGGTCCCAAGGGATGTCAGCAACAGAGCCCCCTTCTCACTTTCTCTTCAGTTTTTTCTAGAGTCGGATATGGGGAAGGGGAGCATAAACATCTGCCCCAGCTTCTTTCATCTGCCCCAGCTTCTTTCATCTGCCCTGGGCCTCAGAGATGGTGAACTCCAGTGGGATTGGAGCAGTTGCCCTCCCCCATCCTGTTTTACTTCCTTGGCATCTATATTTTTTGGGTCCAAACCACAGCCCCAGATTGATATGCAAAGCCTTAGGGGTGAAGGGTCTCAAGGAGAAAAGAGCAACAGGATCCTTTCTCCCACTTTTGTTACCCCTATCCTCCAGTAATTTGGGGATTCAAGCCAGCCCTTTCTGCCTCTTGGTATGGGTGAGTTTCAGAGGAATGAGAGCAATGTCCATTTTTTAAACTGTTTCCTTATGTTGGGGGCATAAAAGCTTCCATCCTAGTCCCATATTCACTGCACATCACCGAGGCTTCAGGAATGGACTTCCTCTTCCTCTTCCCTTTACCTTACATGAACAGACATTTTTTCTTCCTGCTCCCCCTATTTTTTAGCCGCCTGTATCCTCAGATTCTCAGTGTACTGAGTATTGTCACCAACCTCCATTCTCCATTTATCTCCAGTGTTGACATTTTGAAGGGTAGTGTATTCCCCAGTCCTAGACGCTTCTTTCCCTCAGGCTGTTCTTTTCCTTGGGTTTAGGTGAGGACTGCAGAGATAAAAGTTTCTAACCCCTTCTCCCCATTACCTATTCCTCAGTTTTAGAAGGCATTTTTGGAGTATAACTCTCATATCCCATTTAAAAGATTTAAGACTAAGATCCTTTTGTTTTTGGAGCACCTAATGATGAACAGAGATGAATGAAATCTTATGGTCCTATGAAGCTTCCTCCCTTTTTCTGTCCTCTCATTTTAACTGTATCCCAAGTATTTTCATGGGAGAGGAATATTATCAAACACAGCCCTTTTAGGGATAGTTAAGATGAATAATTTAGTCTTGGAGGGAATATTCTTAAGATGGTTTGAGAGATTTGTTATCCACATTTTTCCGTTCACTTACCTCAAGATTTTTGGTGTATGAAACTGGAGCCTGGCTATTTTCTTAGAGTTGAGTACCCCTCCTAAGTCTCAGGCTGTGCTCCAGACTGTCCTGAGCTTTTATGATTTGAACTTTTCTGCAAGATTCCCTCAAATTATTTGAATGTTACCCATGTCTAATTAATCAGAAGGGTGATTCCCCTCCCTTGTTCCTTGCCGTACCTTCATGGCATGTCCCCAGATTTGGTACTTAACTATAGCACTCCCTAAAATTCTCAAAACCATATCTCAGTATATTGAAACTGTCTGAGTAAGAGGACTTTAGCTTCCTTATTCTCTAGTTACACCCTAAAAAAATCATAAGATACTTCTTAACAGGAAATGAATGACATTCTGTCCCTTTCATTTTTCTCTTCTAATGCATCTAAACTTTATTGACAATAGATTCCGCTTCTCTATATCATTTCCTGAAACCTTTTCCCAGGAGGACGTTGCTTACTCCTCCAAACACACCCTCTGATTTATCCAGGAACCTAAGCCCCAGGGATTGAGAGTATTTGAGCCTGAAATGAGTATCAAATGGGGATCAAGAACACCAAAGACCTTGGGGAGGCTGCTTCTTAGGAAGGGAAGTTAGTCTAATCCAGTGGAATCATTTATTACCAGATCTGCCCAATTCACATATTAGATGACCCAGAGGTAGGATATCTCAGAATTAGGGAGGGCCAGATAGAACCTTTCACTACCTTTTTGAGTAGAATCAGACAGTGAGAGCTATAGTGAAGGATGGGAGTAATAGAATAGAAAGGAAGAAAAGTGAGGAAGTGCAGAGCTTGGTCAGAGGAAAGTGGAGAAAAGAGAACAGATATACTCTCCTCACACAAACAGACATACTTACCTCCATCTTTCCTTCTCCCTCTAGATACTCCTTCCCTTCCTCTGTCTCTACCTTGGGTTAATTTTGTGTCCCTCTTTGGTTGATGGGAGGAAATTGATTCCTCTCAAAGACCCCGTTAAACCCTTTTCCCAACCTTCACACTCCTAGCCCATCAGTGGCCTAAATTGAGTCCAGTTGTCCTATCCCCATCCCATTCAGTAGACGTGTCTATGCTCCCTGTTCTCTGTTGCCACCTTTCTCTTAACCTTCTCCCAGGAATATCAGGATCCCACAACTGAGGCTGGGGATGGGGGTGAAGAAGAACAGTGAATGTGTTGTGAGGGGTGGCGACCAGGTTTTAATGCCTGGATCTGAATCCATGACTTTTGCAACTGAAGAGTAGAGTGATAATGGCTGAGGAATGGTATATTACATACTATCTGGCTGGGATGCTGGGTGTCTTGAAGCTGTGAATGGCTAACTCCCTCTCCTAGCTTTGGAGATTCAAAGTGGGCAGGAAAATGTTAGCTCAAAGAGCTGTAGGAGATGGAGCCCGAGAGGGGAGATTTGTGTCGGTGAACAAGGGCTGGAGAAGCTGGAATATTAGGGACGCAGAGGGAGGATGGGATTAGGTAATATTAGGCAATGTTCAATAGTCAGTAAACAGTAAGTTCCTGCGAGATGGGACTTTATCGTAATTTAGGGGACGGTGGCTGAGAATCCGGCATAGATTGAAAACTGAGCTGGAAGGGGGACTGTAAGAACTGAGAAGATGGGGGTTGAAGACTGAGAGGCTGGCGAAATTACTTTAGAATAAGGGGGTTGAAGGCCTGAAAGGTTGAGGGACTGGGGACTGAAAACAGGATTTAGGGAGTGGGAGACTTGGAATGAGGAAAATCTGAGACCTGGATTTGGTCTTGGATTGAGGGAGTAGGGACCAGCCCTGAGGAGTAGTTGCAGAATTAAGGGTTTACTGGGGAGATGAGAAACAGAATTTGATTCAGTAAACTTTTAAGTGCCTGTTGTGTACCAAGCACATAATAAAGTGATAGAAGACTGAAAGGATGGAAAACTGGAGACTGAGAGGCTAGTAAATTGAATATTGAGATGAAGAGCCTGAAAACTAAGGACATGAAAGAATTGTAAGGCCTGAGGAAATAGAAGAATAAGAATAGAGTGAATTGGGGACTGGGGATGAAGGTTTGAAGGACTGGAAAACTAGAAACTGAGGGAATGGGAAACAAGGACTTAAGGGAGGGCAATTGGGAACTGAGGAGAGGAGAAACTGAAGATGGGATACTGAGGGCTTGGGCAACTGAGGACTGATAAAGGGGTGATTTGGCACAGAGAGGGTTGGAAACTGTCAAATGAAGGGAAGGGTGACAAGATGGGAGAGGGGGCAAAGTATATGCTGTGGGACAACAAATAGTTTGGAGAAGTGGACAGTGGAGCTGGAAATTGCGAGGAGCAGAGAGAGTTGTTGATTGGGAACAGAGGGAAAGATGGCTAAATGTTTGAGGGAGGATGCTGAGGGAAGGGCTGAGGGATGGACAGCCGTAGATGCCTGGCTATCTAGGAAGACTTGGATCGGAGTGAAGGAAGGTAAGCAGGAGGGAGTGGGGCAAGCAAACTGAGGGGACGCTGGTGCCTGCAGCTGCCCTGATGGCTTCTACTTCCCTCGCCTTCATTCCCAGAAATACCGCTATCAAGATGAAGACACGCCCCCTCTGGAACACAGCCCGGCCCACCTTCCCAACCAGGTAAACGCCCCCGAGCTGGTGCACGTGTCGGAGAGGAACTTGTCCCATCTCGAGGCCGTCAGTGGGGTCGTGGGCCACGCCCACCTCTCCCCCCTCAAGGTAGGAGACCCAGGTGGCCCCCTCCCCCGTCCCTAGGAGCTTTGGAGCCGCTGCCACCCCCCCCAAGGGCCGGTACGGGGGAAGAGAGCCAGGGTGGGGATCGGGGGATGGGAGAGGCGGCTTCCTGGGTCATGGGGAGAGCTGCCGAGTCTGGACCTAGACAAGGAAGGGAAATGGAAGTTAGGGCTCCTGGTTCCCCAGAAGGGGAGAACCTCACAGGTGAGGTAGAAGAGTTGTCCCCACATTAGTTCTTACCCTGCTACAACCGCCACCAACACACAGAGGCAGTACAGACTCTTTATCATTTATTAATGCTTCCATTAATGCTTCATCAACTCCATTTCAGTTTGGCAGAGCCTTTTCTTCCTTCTTTCTTCCTTTCTTCCTTTCTCCCTTCCCTAGGATTTTTAACTGTGTTCCTTTTTGTAATGTATCTGGCTATAGTCCATATCCAGTACCTTAGTGTCTGTCTGTCTCTCTTGCTCTCTCATTTTTTAGCCTGTTTCTGTCTCTTTCCATCATTGTCTCAGTTTTGTTACCCTTTTCTGTCTCTGTCTCCTTCTTCCTCTCCTACCCAAACTTCCTGCCCTGTTTTTCTTCCATTCATACTCTCTCGTTCCCCTCCTAGGTACCTGCTGCTATGCTGCTATCTCTACCTTTTCCTCTCACAAAGTTTCTCCCCCTTTCCTGATCTACATTTCTTAGATTCTCAGACTATATCTCCAGGTCTCAACTCTCCTGGACCCCCGTGACTTGCATTAGTCAGGCTGGGAGCACTGGAGGTGGGAGTAGTAGGATCTAAACAACCCTATTACCTTCTCCTACCTTTTCTATCTGTTGGTGTGTTTGTTTCGAGGAGAAAGGAGTCTCATAACCCCCTAACCTGGTGAAAGGGTACTGTGTATTTCTTTCACAGAAACTCTCATCTCATTCCACATACCCCTAGTTTCTCCATCATCTCTCCCTTCCTCTATCTGCCTTTATCATCTCAGATGATACAGACTAGGAGTAGTAGATGACTGAAGGTTCGTGTTAATGCATTCCAGTGGGTTGGTTGTTAGAGGAAAGAAGGTACTAGGAACTGGGAGGAGGATGGTGGTATGCTAAGTTTATGAAAAGGGCTTTTTTTGCTTTTTTTTCTTTTTTTTGAGTCAGTCAGGGTTAAGTGACTTGTCCAGGGTCACACAGCTAAGTCAGTGTCAGGTGTCTGAGACCAGATTTGAATTCAGGTCCTCCTGACTCCAGGGCTGGTGCTTTCTACTGCTAAACACCATTCAAGGAAAGAGCTGAAGCTGAAGTAGGGGTACCTGGAGAAATGATGATTGGATGAAATTAATCCCAGGGAGCTGGAGGAAATAGATCATCATAGGATCATAGACAATAGAAGGGACCGTTGAGGCCATCAAGTTCAACCCCCACCTCCCACTCCTCTTCAACACACACACACATACACACACACACACACACACACACACACACACACACACACACACACACACTCTTTACAGATGAGGAAATGGAGGTTAAGTGATGTGCCCAAGGTCACAAGCTAGTAAATTATCCTAGTCAGAATTTGAACTAAAATCTTCCTGACTCTATGACCAGCATTCTACCCACTATACCACCTTGTGGGGGGAGAAAGTGGCAAGGGTCAGGAAGACAGGGAGTGGTAGAGGTGTAGTGTTTTGGGTCTTTGGTATTGGGAAGTCAGAGACAAGAGTAGTAGGGAAGGAAAAGACTCAGAGAAAAGAGTATTGGGGTGCTATGAGAAGAATGAGGGTGAAGTTATTGCAAAATTTGCTTCTGTTGAGAACAGCTGGAATTAGGAATGGGAGCTGGTAGAGGGAGATGGGAAGGATTTAGCTTGATGAAGATGAGATGCTAAATGTTGCTGCCTTCTTTACCTTAATTATAAAAGGAAGTACTTTGTGGGTCTGGCAAGAAGTCAATGAAGAAGGGCATGGAAAATAGGATGTGGGTGCTTGACTGAATGGAGCCAATTACGTAACTGAGAAGGAATAATATTGGAAGGAGTACATAAAAGGTTAAAGAGTTAGAGGGAAGTAGGGGTTGAGAATGCAGGTTAGGTGATAGGTAGGTGTAAGAGGTGGAGATAAAGGTTTGGGGGAACAGGACATGGGGATGGATAACTAAGGAGCAAGTATATTAATTGTCACAAGTATATAGGAGATTCAAGGGTTGGGACAGCAAAAGACGGGGCAGAGGGAAAAATAGGGATTTAGAATAAGGGAGCCAGTGGCCTAGAGAACTAGAGGCAAGTCAGAGAGGAAGTTTAGAAAAAGGTGGGAAGATGGATGTGTTTGTGTTGGGGGTTAGAAAGAGATCTGGGGCAGATAATAAGAAAGGAGAATTGAATAAAAAATGGGGAATAGAGAGTAGGGATTGTGGGACGGGAGATTAGGAGGAGAGGGTATGAGATGTGGGATAGAGGTATGAGTTGGGAAAAGAATGGGAGATGGAAGATATAAAGGATGGAGGATGGAGATGTGAATGAATGATGGGAACATGGGAATAATGGATGGAGATGGAGGATGGGGATGAATGGTAGACCATAGGAAGAACTTATGGCAAGGGGAACCCTGCAGATGGGGATCAGATGGAGGTTATAAAGACTTGACAACAGATAGGGTAAGAGTCAGCTTGGGGAGATCCAGGAGATGTGCATTGGGGTTTGGGCAAAGAATAGTGTGAGGACAACAAAGGGAGCACTCTCAGTCTTCTTACCTCCTTCCTTTCAGTTGTGGGTATAGGATCCCCATCCCCTTAACAACGCCAGGTCTAACCTTGGAGAAGAGTGACCTCAGGAAGAAATTTAGCCCCACCTTCCTCACATGTTAACTCTGTCCTTGATGGAGTGAGGAGAAATCATCTGAGCAAGGACTGGGCTGTCTTTCACCATCCTCCCTGTTCCATAGGAGCTAGAGAGGGGAGAGGGAGGGATGGGGAGGAGGGCAAGAGTGAAGAAGGAACTGAAGAAGATTCAAGATGTATTATTTCAGATCCTGGTAATGAGAGGTAGAGCTGTGGAAGGAAGATGGCACTCACAGGAACTTCCTTTGAGCCTAGTTGTTTGTCCCCCTCTCATACTTATTGCTTTGATAACAATTAGTGCTATGGTATTGCTAAGCAGTAGGGGGAAAGAGTGACATTCTGGGTCCCTGAAGGGAAGGCGTGTGACCAAGGGAAAGAGATTTGGAGGGATTGAGAATTCAAGGGAAGACACCTGGAAATCCTTGAGAGATTCCTGAGAGAGAGTAGGGAAGGGGACAATGTAAGTAATGCCTTGTCCCTGAGGCCTTGGTTGTATATATATGTGTGGCATGTGTAAGTCATAGTACATGCAGTGAGAAGCTCTTTCCTGTCACCCCATGCTTGTTCAACCTTACCCTTCATCCTTTGTTCCCCTTGTATAGCTCTTCCCCTCCCTCTTTCCTTTAAAAGCTACTTCTCATAGCTATAGTCTCCCTTCACCAGCTAGCAGCTATACACAAACAGCACATACATATACAGGTACGCACACACACACACACACACACACACACACACACACACACAAGTGCACAAACTACCTTAAGTGTTGGAGAGAACCAAGATTCCCTTGAGACCCCCTAATCTCCCTATCCCTTTTTGGAGTTTTTAGACATTCAAGGACTTCTAGAACCTGTCATCCAGATGAACAGTTCTCGAAGGTTACTTGAGGATGGGGGAATGAGAGCTCAGAAGACAATGAAGGGAAAAATGCCTGGGCCCATGAGCAGATCTGAGACTGTGGAAACTGGTAGAGGAGCTGGGCTAGTGGGGACCCTTCCCCTACCCCAGCACAAGCTCTCTCTGGGGTCAAGACTCATGGTATTTTCTTGTCTCTCTACCACAGGCCAACTCTCCCCCCGTGATTGTGAATACAGATACTCTTGAAGCCCCTGGATATGTGAGTTGGGCAGATTTGGGGGACAGGGACCTTGGGAGGGTTAAGTAGGTAGAGAGGAGAGCTAGGAGGTGGAGAAAACCTAATGATTAGTAACAAGTGGAGAGGGAAAGAGAGTATGGCTGCAGGCTACTAAGGTAGGAATGTCTGTCTCACTGTTCCTGTGTTTCTGGCCTGTGTTGGAGCTGCAGGTGAATGGAACAGAAGGGGAGATGGAGTATGAGGAGATCACCCTGGAGCGGGTGAGTAAGTGCCCCCATTCTCTCTAGCTTCCATCTTCTTCATGCTTTTCAGGCCCTATCTTTGCTTCTTTTTCTGATTTCACTATTTTAGCCCTTTAATTCTCTAACTTCCACTTCCCTTACCTGCTAACAGCCCCTCACCTCCTAGCTCTTATTCCTTTTCTTTTTCCCAACTCCTTTGCTCCAGCCACCCCGCTCTTTTGCCCCTATGTCTTTATTCCTGTTGATTTTATGGAGAGGACTCTACCAGTGGAACAAGGCAGAGGTAGGAGCTGCTGATTCTTTCTCCCCCCACTCCCCTTCACCCAGGGTAACTCAGGCCTGGGCTTCAGCATCGCAGGTGGCACCGACAACCCACACATTGGCGATGACCCGTCCATTTTCATCACCAAGATCATCCCTGGGGGGGCTGCGGCACAGGATGGCCGACTCAGGTGTGGGGGCCTGGATGCCTGGGTCCCTGAGGGGAGGGGGCTGGGGGCTGGGGACCTCCGGTCCTGAGAGGAACAATCTAACTGGGAGGAATGGGAGGGAGAATCACAAATCCTAATGCTTGAGTCCCTAAGGAGAATAGGAGGGGGGGAAATCAAAGTTTGAAGATCCCCGCCTTGCTGTCCCTTCAGGGTCAATGACAGCATCCTGTTTGTCAATGAGGTGGACGTGAGGGAGGTGACACACTCGGCTGCTGTGGAAGCCCTGAAGGAAGCAGGTTCGATTGTTCGTCTCTACGTCATGCGTCGGAAACCTCCTGCAGAGAAGCTCATGGAGATCAAGCTCATCAAGGGACCTAAAGGTAACCACTGACTTACAGCTGTGCCTCTCTTCAAGGATGCAGGCCCCCCGGTTCTCCCTTCTGTCAATGCTGGCCCTCTTCCCCTCCCTCTCCAGGGCTCGGCTTCAGCATTGCGGGCGGCGTGGGGAACCAGCACATCCCAGGAGACAACAGCATCTATGTCACAAAGATCATTGAGGGCGGGGCTGCTCACAAAGATGGACGGCTGCAGATTGGGGACAAGATCCTTGCTGTGAGTTCCCCTTTCCTCTAGCACCCACAAGCCTGCCTTTGATCAGGTAGGCCTCCCTGGCTTCGTAGCTCAGTGCTTGGTCCCCTCTGATCTGGTTCCTCCCTTTGTTCTCCTCTTTCTAGGTGAACAGCGTAGGGCTGGAGGACGTGATGCATGAAGATGCTGTGGCTGCCCTGAAGAACACATATGATGTTGTCTACTTGAAAGTGGCCAAACCTAGCAACACCTATCTGAGTGATAGCTATGCCCCACCTGACATTACCACTTGTGAGAGCCCCTCCCCAACCCTGACATCACTCCTAATGAGAGTCCCCTCCATAGCCCAGCATCACCCTCTCCCCCTTCCCAAATCTCTGCTCTCTCTCTGTGAAAATCCCTAATATACCTGCTTTTACCTGTAAGAATCTTGCAGACCCTGACATCATTCCCTGGGAAGCAGCCCAACATGACTGCCTGTGAATGCATCCTTTTCAATTCTCTTGACATCATCTTTTATGAGAAGCTCTCCCTCTCCAAGTCCCTTGATAACACAGCTTGTAAAACTCCCCCTCAAAATCTATAGTCTAAATACCAGGAGGCTCCTCAGGGTGGTGAGGTAGGTTGGGGGGGGTTCCCTTCCCTGAACCACCTGCCAGGCCTCACTTTTATGTCTCTCCCCAGCCTATTCCCAGCACTTGGACAATGAGATCAGCCACAGTAGCTACCTGGGCACTGATTATCCACCAGCCATGACACCCACCTCCCCCCGTCGCTACTCCCCAGTGGCCAAAGAGCTGCTGGGAGAGGAAGATATTCCTAGGTGGGGAAAGACCAGATACCTGGAACCCTGAGTGAAACTGAAGTTGGGGGATGGGAAGAAAAGAGGAAGGGTCTTGGGGCCAGAATCCTGAGTCCTTAGAGGAGGAAGGAATTCAAATGGGCACTGAAGATTGAGAAGTCCTAGGAGATGACTAGGTTGTGTGTTAGTGATCCCTGTACCCTCCATCCCCACAGGGAGCCACGCCGGATTGTGATCCATCGGGGCTCCACAGGCTTAGGGTTCAACATTGTCGGGGGTGAAGATGGTGAAGGCATCTTCATCTCCTTCATTCTTGCCGGGGGTCCAGCCGACCTCAGCGGAGAGCTACGCAAGGGGGACCAAATTCTCTCGGTGAGGGCATCAGCTCCCCCATCCCAGGAAGCTCCTGGCCCCAAGCCCTCGTTGTTAAAAAGGAAGTACTTTGGGAACCCATGAATCCTGTAACCTAATCATCCTTACAGACTCTGTAGCAGATACGTAAGACTCTACCTTCCATCTCAATTTGACACCAGAGCTCCCTGGTAACAGAGCCTAGAAATCCAGCCCTATCCCTCAGGCCAAACTCTGAGGTCCATAGGGATCTTTCTGGCAGTACAGCCTACTTAGAGCTGAGTAACCTCTATCCAACTCCTCTCTCTCTTAAGGTCAATGGTGTGGATCTTCGAAATGCTACCCATGAACAAGCTGCTATTGCACTGAAGAATGCTGGCCAGACTGTCACCATTATTGCTCAGTACAAACCAGAAGGTAATTGTGCAGGAGTAAGGCAGAGCTAAGGAGGTGACTCAGGTCATAGCTGCCAATGAAGGGAACAGAAAACAAGAGCTGGAGTGGATTGGGAGGTGTATATGTGGTTGACTTTCTTTGGATGGGGCTGTAGGGACTCCAGTTTGTGATAGAGAGGATTCTCTTTTTTTCTCAGAGTATAGTCGATTTGAGGCCAAGATCCATGATTTGCGGGAACAGCTGATGAACAGCAGCCTGGGTTCTGGGACTGCCTCTCTTCGGAGTAACCCCAAACGAGGCTTTTATATCAGGTTATTTTCTGTCCCTTTCCTTCATCTATGTTTTCCTCTCTCTATCCCTTTTTATCCACTGTAATCTCATATCATTGCTTCCCATGTCCTAGCCATTTTCTTATCCCTCTGTCTTCACAATTCCTCATACCTCCATCTCCATGCAATGATAAGCACTTCATTTCCCTTAAGGGCTGAGCTTTCAAGGGTGGCATTCCAGGGAAAGGAAACCTTCTGACCAGAGGCATCAAATGCCTGGTGAGCTCACCCCTAGGCAGGGAAGCATCAGAGCCGGAATAGCTGAGATGGTCTGGCTTCTCCTTCTGCTGTGCAAGGCTGCTCTGTCTTCTCCACATTTGTACAGTGTTTTGCAGTTTTCATTGAGTTCTCACAGCGATCCTGTGAGCTCAGCAGGAGAGAAGTTAATATCCCTATTTGGTAGATGAAGAAACCGAGACTCCAAAAGATGGTGTGACTTGCCTAAGGTCATGCAACTTTCAATCCCTCCTTCATGCAAGCCTCTTTCCATTCCTCAGCATGGCCTCTCCATCTACCTTCCTGTCCCAGTCGCCTGTGTTCTGATACCAGATCATAGCCCAGGCTCCATTTTCTCTTTCTAGTTGCTCATCCTTTCTTCTTCTGTAATTTATTTGCCCATCCCTTCACTCTCTCTCATTCCCCTGAATAATCTTCCTGCTCCCCACATCCCTGTCACTTCCTCAGGGACCCTCCTGGGTCTTCCTCATCTTACCACTCTCTCACATTGCCCTTGTTCTCCCACCCCAACACTCCTTCTAGTCCCTCATATTATCATTGCTTCTTGTAACCACCCCCAGCCTCCTTATGATTATTCGCCTGCCTGTCTGAACATTCTCAGGTTGGGTGGAAGCTAGGTGGCATAGTGGATAGCATGCCAGACTCTGATTTGGGAAAAGCTGAGTTCAGATCCTGCCTTAGCTATTTACTCATCAGGCAAATCTACTTCTCAGGCTCAACTTCCTCATCTGTAAAATGGGGATGATAATAACTTTAAAGGGCTTCATAGGAGAATCAAATGAGATAGTATGTGTAAAGAGCTTTGTAAGCCTTTAAACACTAATGTAAGCGTTAGCTATTGTTGTTCTTATCATTGCTGTTGTCGGCCTCATTCTCCCAATCTGGTGATTTACCTGTCTCGTGCTAGACTCTGTGCTTATTTTTCAGGGTGTAGGGTTGGTAGGTGTGTGGTGAGACCATGACCATGACCTCTCTTCCAACCTTCTCCAAACCCAAACAGGGCCCTATTTGATTATGACAAAACCAAGGACTGTGGCTTCCTGAGCCAGGCCCTTAGTTTCCGTTTTGGGGATGTATTGCATGTGATTGATGCTGGTGATGAAGAGTGGTGGCAGGCACGACGTGTCCAGCCAGATGGTGAGACTGATGACATTGGCTTCATCCCTAGTAAACGGAGGTGAGTGGAGACCCTCAATTGACCTCAGCAAATCTGAGAATGCAGCTTACCCCGTAAGACAGATAACTATTTAATAGAAGAGAGTATAGAATGTGTGGCTTATTAGTGAAGGAGATCATAACCTTTGAACTGTTCAAAGTTGAATTTTTCTAAGCTCCTTTGTGGGACCATAACATCCATAAGTCTTAAAGGCAGGCAGCTTCTCATCCAGAAAAGCATGGGCCTCAGGGATTGCTGGATGTTGCAGTATTTAGGGGTCTGAATAGGGGTCAAGAGGGTAGGGGCCAGAAGGGCCCATTTTCAGTCTATTCAGAGTCTCCCCAGGATTTTTGGAAACTGGAAACCTAGGGAAAAGGGAACAGTTTTCTACTTCTGGAGGTCAGAGGTCTGGGGAGTTATTTAAAGGGAGGTCTTAAAATACTTATATATTCCCTTAACTTGAATTATGTCCCATTAGGGTTGAGCGCCGGGAATGGTCAAGATTAAAGGCCAAGGTGAGTTTGGAGAAAGGGTAGGAAATGCTGAACCTGTGAGAAGCGGTAAGTTTAAGGAAATGAAACCTTTGGGGAGTGGAGGAGCTAAGGGGGAGGAACCAAGTGACCTCTCTCCCATTTTTTCCTTAGGACTGGGGTTCTAGCTCAGGATCTCAAGGTGGGTATATATGTCTCAAAGGACAGGCTTAAATGAGGTCAGGGGTTGTAATGGGGGTGGGAGTGGGGGTGGTAAAGAGTTGGGATGAAGCTATATCACAGACTTACTTACTTTTTTTAGGTCGAGAAGACACAGTACTGAGCTATGAGACAGTGACACAGATGGAAGGTGAAGCTCCATCCCTGCCTGTCTTCTTTCCCATATACAGTCTTCTTTGATGCTCTTCCTCTGTCCTCTCTTCAGCTTCTCATACCAACAACTTTTCTTTTCACCTATTGTCCTGATTCTGTCCCCTTCCCCTACCCTAAGATCTCTTTTAACTCTGACTCCACTGTCTCCTTCCTCAGTGCACTATGCTCGCCCCATTATCATTCTTGGTCCAACCAAGGACAGGGCCAATGACGACCTCCTCTCTGAGTTCCCTGACAAATTTGGATCCTGTGTTCCCCGTGAGTGACTGGGTTGGGGGTGTTGGAAGTAGGGAGGCAGTATGGTATAACCTTCAAAGCTTTCCTTTCCAAATGAGCTAGTCTGCCACTTAATCCTTTAAAGATTGTTGGGAATTATGTAGTCCATAATGACCTGGTAGCTAGGGACCAGGAAGGTGGGGAATTCTCCCAAACCCTTGAATGGTATCAGCATTCTGAAGCCAGTGAGTTAGTTGCCCCAAGAAGTGCTGGGAATTATACAAATCTCCCAGTCCCCTACCCTCCCTACTGTCACCCCACTTCAGAAGAGCTGGCTGAACAATTAGGCCACAGAGGGTTTGGATTCTTAAGTTCCATGAAGGAGGGCCATGCAGTGGGAGGGATGATGACTAGATTTCAGGTTGGGGTGGGGGCCTTCCTGGCAGATACAACGCGGCCAAAGCGGGAGTATGAGGTGGATGGTCGGGATTACCACTTTGTGTCATCGAGAGAGAAAATGGAGAAGGACATCCAGGCTCACAAGTTCATTGAGGCCGGCCAATACAACAGCCACCTCTATGGGACCAGTGTACAGTCTGTACGAGAGGTGGCTGAACAGGTACCTCCCTGGGGCCTGGGCTCCGGAAGTGTCCCTTTTCCCCTCACACCTCCCCCAGCCCATTGCCTTCCTCTAGCTCTCTCGCTCTAACTTTTCTCTTTCTGTCTCTTTCCCCTGCTGGGTCTTTACTCCTTATCCTGCTCCTCTGTCTGATCCCACCCCCCACCTACTATGCTCCCTCAACTCCTGATGTCCCCTAATTCCCTTGGTATGTTTTTGCCTGCTTTTCTTTCTATGTCTCCCCCTTACCTCTCCTCCTTTCTTTGTGCCCTATTTCCTTTCTCCATCTGGTTGGTCTCTGCTTTGTTTCCTCCCATACCTGGCTTTGCAACCTAACTCTCTCCTACATCTGCCCTCATTCTCTCTGACTGGCTGGCCTTTCTCCTTCTCAATCTTTCTCTGTTTTTTCCTTTGTCTTTCCTTCTCTATAATTTTGGGGTGTTTGCCTCTTTTTTTCTGTGTGTTTGTATAACCCATACCCATTCTTTTACTTCCTCTCTCTGTTACCTTTGCCTTTTCTCTCTCCTTTTGGCATTGTGTGGATACCTGTCAATGGTTCCTCCCTCCCCCATCTGCCCTCCTGTTCCCATTCCTCCTCTCTCCCTCTGCTCCTCCTCTCCCCATCTGCCTCCCTCCTTTGCCGTCTGTCTCTTCTTGTTTCTCCATCTGTCTGTCCTCTGTCCGTTCTCCCTTGTCTTTGTCTCCTTCCCCTTCACTTTGCCTACATACCTGTTCTATCCATCCATCTATCTCCTTCCTCCCATTTCTGTTCCCTCATCTTCTTCCCACCCTCTTGCACTGTGGCCCTGTCTGTCTGTCCTTCCCACTTTCTCTTTGTCATTCTGTCTCCTTTCTCCATTCTTCTCCCTCTGTTCCCTCTGTCTTGGTTTCTTTCTCCTCTTCCTTGCTTTATCTGTACTCCTTTTCCTTTCCTCTCTTTATTCACTGTAATTTAATCTATCACTATCTGTCCTCTATCTCCTCTTTCTGTTTTTTCTTTGTCTTTACTCCTCCAAATTTTCTCTTTATCCACTTGTCTTTCTTCTCTTTCCATGCTCTCTCCCCTTCTGTACTTGGGTGCTTTTGTCTTCTCCTGCCCCACTCTCTCTGTCCCCACCTGTCATCCCCCCTCCGCTACCACCCCCCAGGGAAAGCACTGTATCCTTGACGTCTCGGCCAATGCCGTGCGGCGGCTGCAGGCGGCCCACCTGCACCCTATTGCCATCTTCATCAGACCTCGATCCCTAGAGAACATCCTGTGAGTACTGTCCGAGTCTCCAGGGGATGGGATGGGGGAGGGGTGTGTGGATCTGGGCCTCATCACCAGCACCTCATTCCTTGTGCTGTCTGGCTCCTACCACAACATCCCCCCACACAAACGCACACTGAGTAGTGGCAGGATGATTCAAGTTGCTGTCAAGTTTCCAGGAGCTTTTTCTGAGGATCAGTGTTGTTACTCAGTTCCATGAAATGCCCCTTTTTTGGCTCTCCTGGACCTCCATTCTAGCAGCCTGAAGATAACCTTAAGGATGGGAGAGCAGGGTCCCAGATGCTGTTAGGAGCTTAGAACTGTAGTCCCGTGTGTAGCCCCCTTGTTACCCTTGGTATGCTTGTTAACCTGTAGAGGGAGTCAGAGAAGTTTCTGGCACAATAGATAGCAGGTGGACCTTGGAGTCATGAAGGCCTGGGCACACATACAGATTGTATAACCCCTAGCAAGTCACTTGACCTTCTCTTGCCCCAGGCAACTCTCTGAAGCTACAAGTTACAGTTAAATTGTTGATCTGCTCCAGTCAAGGGAATTTCCATACTGGGAGTTCCCCATACTGATGAAATCATAGGTCCAGAATAAGTGTTTTTTTTTTTAATGGAGGGAGTCGAGATGATGACTTCTGGTGACAACTTCAGGTTAGGGGAGCCTGGACCCAAGTGCTTCCATTATAACTCTCACAGTGGGGACTGACACCAGAGAGATGAGGTTCTGGAGGGGTTTTTGTTTGGTTGGGGTTTTTGGAGGGCATTCCTTAGACATAGGGGCCCTGGCTCCAGGGGCTGCTGAGAATGTAGCTTTTGTTCATGGCTGTCCCTCTTTCCCCTAAACACATTCTGAAAGCACCTCAGCTTCTTACCCACTGATGTATGCTCTTGGCATTGAGAGGGAATGGAATAAGAGAGGTTTGGGGACCATACTCTCATTTGTCTCACCCGTCTTCTTTCCTTAGAGAAATTAATAAACGGATAACAGAGGATCAGGCCCGCAAAGCCTTTGACAGAGCCACCAAACTGGAGCAGGAATTCACAGAGTGCTTTTCAGGTATGTGGGGGAATGGGAAGAAAGAGATTGGGAATTTCTGGGGGAGAGCTGGAGACACTGAGAAACCGACAACAGTCCTTATCTCTTTCCTTTCTTTTCACCCTTACAGCCATTGTGGAGGGTGAAACCTTTGAGGAGATATACCACAAAGTAAAACGTATCATTGAGGAGCTATCAGGGCCATATATTTGGGTCCCAGCCCGAGAGAGACTCTGATCCCTTGTCTACCACTTCAGCCTGGACTCACCTGCCCTCCAAGGCCCCTCAGCCTAGACTCACCTGTCCAAGTCCTTCTCTTATTTATTTCCTTTCTGATCCAACCCAGATGGGGGGGACTTCTCTGCATGTGCCCCGCCCCCCTGGCCTGGATGCTTGGGTCCCAGGAGCACAGAGAAGCTAGGGGAGCTGGACACTTGGATTCCTGATCCAGGAACCTCTCTCCTAAAAGTCCCTCTCCCCTTACCACCCCCCCCCATACCCCCAGGACCTGGGACACCTCAGCTATCCCTTCCTGCTTTTTCTCCCCCTTCACATTCCAGAATGCAAGGGGACTAGCACTTGCTGGAGTAACCCAGGCTTGGGGCCAGAGGGGCCACTAGGCTCTGCCTTCTCAGCTGAGGGAGAGGCTTGAGCTCACCAACATCCCCACTTCTCACATCCCCTTGATTTCTCTCAAATTTCTTTTTTCTGTTCTCCATTTTTTTCTTCTCAAAGGTGGTTTATTTTTTTGGGAAAGGTGTTGGGGGCAGTCGCACAGATCCCCCCCCCATCTTCCCCATGAATTTCCCCCTTTTTCTTGCTGGTTTGCATGAGTGGAAGGTCTAACTGTGGCTTTTTTTCTGGGATTTTTTGGGGAAGGGGGAGGGACAGGGACTGGGGAGTTGGGAATATGGGAGGGGTGGGGAGAGGGGAAAGGGGGGTGGGTCTTGGGGAGCTGGGGGAGATTAGATATGCTGCCGCCTTCTGCAATTTATTTTTTTTTTGAGAGAGCGAAAGGAAGAGACAGATACTTGAAAATGCTTGTGGCCTGATTATTTGGGAGTAGAGGGGGGAAAAGGGAGGTAAATAGGGTGGGACTGGAAATACTTAGATTTAATTAAGACTGTTTTACCATTGGAAAGGGGTTGGAACACTGATAGAAATAGGAGATGAACTTGATGAGGGATGAATATGAGAAAGATGAATTGGTATTAAAATGTCCAGAAGTGGGCAGAGAACTTTTGGAGATGGGACCCTGAACTAATGAGGTTGGAGTGTCCAACCAGAAGAGTGTGAGCTTCTGGAGGGTAGGAGCCAGTCTGTCTGGCTCTTTCTCCAAACCACTCAAGCCCTAAGCATGCTGTGAGATTAGTGATATGATCTCTGCAAGATGTCTCTGGCAGTGCATCTTGGGGTGGCCAGAATTGCTAAAATCAGAGCAGATCATTTGACTAGGGTTACTAAGGTTAACCTTCATATGACGGAGCCAATATCGAGGAGGTATCTCTAGCCGAATGGCACACTTAAGGTCAGCTAAAAGCGTTATCACCTTATTCCTATCTCCTGTCTCTCCTGTCCTCAAATCCTCTAGGAGCCAAGGCCTTTCTCCCCACTTGGGATACTAAAGGCAGGTCATCCTGCTTCCCATGGTACCTTCTTTTCTCAGGGATCCTGATATCTGGGTCTTACGGTGAACATCTGGTTTTGAGAACTCTAATCTAATACCTAATGGAGGCATACATGCAAATCTCTCTGGGAAGCCCACTTTCATTGGAGTTCTCCATTTAACTTTATACTTACTCTTTTAATCTTCACCTCCAATTCTCCCATTTCTTTGTGTCATAGTGAGAGGAAGAAATATAAAATGCCATGTTTAGGCCCTTTTTAGTTTGTTTTTCAATGTACCCCAGACCCTGTTTCATCTGGCACCTCAACCAGGCTACAAATAGGGCTTACTCTCATGTCTAAAAAATCTTTGGTAAAGAGAGGGATGCTTTCTAATTACCTCTTTCATTGACTGGGGTTTCTGGTGACCTAGGGTTGACATTAAGCCTTCTGGGGTATGAAGAGGCAGGTGAAAGATGGGGACACTTAATGTCTTGAATTCTCAAGGAGAAGACAACCCTGAGGCAGGCAGCTCCTATGAACTAATTAGGGACATTTAGAGAAACCAGTTCTGGGAAAATCAAAATCAGTAGAAAAGGAGAAATGGCCTTTTCTCCTCAAGGCTCATGGAAGGCTTTCATCCTAAGCCAACCTCCTCCTTAACATCCATTCCCAGTCACACTAATGGTCTGGAACGAATTGTAATTCTGGCCTTCAGGTACAAAACTTTGTCCCTATTTCTAGTGAGAAGGGATAAGGAGCCCCTTCTTCATAGATAGGTGTTTGGAGATAGATTGAGTGGGACTGTGTCCCACCCCTTTTACTCCAATCCAGTTAGATTCCTGTTTCTGTTTATTATCCAAAGTCCATGGAGCCAGGGATGCTGAGAGAGGGACAGTGGAACACTGCATTCTTTAGGACTCTGCCCCTAAGGGATACCCTCCCCCTACTTCTACTCTCTTCACATAGACCGCTGTTTCCACTAACCCCCTAGTCCACTCCCTGGTACTGGGGGCTTGCCCCCAAGGGGCCCAGGTGCCAAAGACCCCAAATCCTGGTAAGGTTACAATACTGGGGAGGTGTGGGAAAATTATCCTAGGGTTCAGGAAGAGGTGGGCTGGGCAGAATCACGCATGGGTAATGGATTTGGGGAGTGGAGACGGCTGAATCCTCCCTCTGCCCCTCACCCCAGTGGAATCCAGATTGGGGGACAAACATGGCAAAGGATTATCAAGACCTTCAGCACCTGGAGAGTGAAGACAATGGCCATCAGTTCAGTAAAGGTAACAACAGGGCTGTGGGAGGAGGAAGGAGGGGAACAAAGAGACCTAAAAATAGAGTCACCCCAAAATGTCCCTTGCTCACTCTTCTGTTCATCTGTTTTTGTCTTTACATGTCTTTGCCTCATTCTATGTCTCTGTTCTTGTGTCTCTCACTTTCAATTAAGCTTTATTAAGCACCTACTTTTTTATTTATTAAGATCATACATGCTCCCACTGTAAAATTTTTTGCCAAGGAGAAATTCATGTCCAACACAAATATACCCCCTATCTGTACTGGTAGCAAAGTTCTATCGACACAAGAAGAGGATGTGGCTGAGTCACCTCTTGGGAAGGAACCATTTGTCCCTTTCTCATGCCTTTCACTGGATCCTTCATCTCCCCTGTGTGAAGGACTTGGTGCAAGGGCAAGAGTCCTGGGTCAGAGAAACTGATCTTGTCTCAGCCCTGTTTCCAGCTAGGCCAGTTCGCTTACTCTCTTTGGCTCTCAGTTTCCTCACCTTTTAAATTAGATCGTTGTACCAGAGGTCCCTTTCAGATCTGAGGTCTTGTGATGAGAGAGAGAAGGTTCTCATTCTCAGTAACTCCCAGGCTACATAGCATGAGAAGAAAGCTAGATTTGGATTCAGAGAATTGGCTTCAATCTGAGCTTTGCCTCTTCTGTTTGAGTTTAGGCAAAATCATTTAACCTCCTGGGCTTCAGCTTCTTCAATTGTAAAATGAGGGGGTTGGCCAAGAAGATCTCTGAAGCCTTTTCCAGCCCTGGCATTCCTACAGCTCTTGCAAGGGAGAGAAATCATTCAAATCCTGACCCTACCACTTAGAACCAATATGAGTGGGCAAGTCAATTCATCTTTCTAGACTTCAGTTTCCTTTGTTAAATGAGAGTGTTAGACTACCCTGAAGTCTCTTCTAGTCCTGAATCTATCATCACTTTGTCAAAGTCTCTGTCTCCCAGTATTCCCAGGTGTGAAGGTTTGTAGTACTACACCCCTTATTTTTTTATTTAAAAAAAATTTGAGGAATTTTCCTAATTGTGAATCCAGATACTAGTAAACTACTGTCTTAGGGAGGGAAAGCAGCCATGACGAAGCAGTCTGAGAGCAGGGAAGTGATTGGAACACAGTTGGACCAGGACCAGGGCCAGGTGTCCAATGTTCATTGGCTCAGGGCATCTTTCATTTGAGCTCTGCACTGAGTTAGATGCCAGAGAAGTCCATTAGTCCAGTGTCAGAATGAGAAAAAAAAAATAAGACTGTATGTTGGTAGCAGCATGACCAGGGGAAGAAGGCATTATGAAACAAGCCAAGGGGTAGCTAGGTGGCACAGTGGGTAGAGCCCTTGTGCTGGAGTCAGGAGAATCCGAGTTCAAATTCAGCCCCAGACACTAGCTGTGTGACTGGGCAGGTTACTTAACACATTACCTCAAAAAGAAGAAACCTAACCCTAATGCCTCTGAGCCACGTTGGCCTCCAGAGATCAGAATCACACTATCTGAATCTGGAATGGGGCTCCAGGGGCTGCATATTCCAACCTAGAGCTATTGCAGCAATTTTTGCTCCTGGAGCAAGTGGCATGGAAGAGCCTCAATTCAGTTGGGGGAGGGCAACATTGGAGATATTTGGGGCAATGCAAAACAGTTGCTAGGGAGATCTCAGGTGGGCAGCAGGGAGCAGGGTGAGGTAAGGTCAGGAAAGGGCCTACTAGAACTTTGGTCAGAGGTGTGAATAATCTGGTTATTAATCATTCTTGCCATTCAAGTGTCTGTTTTAAAGGTCCAAGCGTGCCACTAGATTATAGCACCTGGGACAAAGCCCCATTTGTCCAATACCCCAACAAGATTCTATGATTCTACACAAATGACCATCCAGACTACTTGAAAACCTCTAGCGAGGGGTAGTTGTCTGTGTCCTGAGGTAGCCCATTCCACTTTTGTGTAGACAGCTCTAACTGGTTAGGAAGTTTTTCCTAGCTTCAAGTACAAGCCCTCCTGTTTGCAGCTTCTACCTGTCTCCTAACCCTGCCCCCTGAGGCCAAGAAGAACAAATCTAAGAACAAGGAAGGACAGCCAGTTATCACAGCCGATAAAGCATAGAACCTGAGTTTCAACCCGGCTCCAGACACTTCTTAGCTGTATTTCTGTGGGCAAATTACTCTCTGTATCTCAGTTTCCTCATTTGTAAAGTAGGGATAATAATGGCAGCTATCTCCCAGGGTTGTTAAGGATCAAATGAGATGCCACATAAAGTACTTTGTAAAACTTTTAAGGGCTATGTAAATGCTATTAATTTTCCACATGATAGCCCTTCAGCTTTTTTAACACAGCTTTAATGTCCCCCCTCTCCAAAAAACATTTCTTCTCAAGGCTAAGCATCTCTTTCAGTTGATCCATACGTGGCATGAACTTGAGGCTCTTTACCATCCTGGTTGCCTTTCTCCAGGCACTCTCCAGTGTATCAATATTGTTCTTAAAATCTGTCACTTGGTACTCTAGATGTGACCTGACAAGGGCAGTAGAATAGAGAGGTGCCATCCTTTCTTCAGGCAACCTAAGATCACAGTGTTGACCCATTATGAAGCTATCAGTCTGCTAAAATTCTCAAATTGAATTGTCAGCTATCCATGTCTTTCTCATCTTGTATCTGTGAAGCTGATTTTCTGAATCCAAGTATAAAACTCCAGATGGGTGCCATCTATGGTGGCTCATCTTACGGAGGATACATGGGGGTAACCCTGCACAGGCCTGTGCAGATCACTCCTGTAAAATTTCTATTTCGTCTTACTGGATTTGGCCCAAAGTTCTAACCTGTTGAATTCTTTTTTTTAATCCTAATTCTCTCATCCAATATGTTAATTATCCTTCTTTAACATGAGCACTTGAAAGTACATTAGAGGTCATCTAGACCAACAACCCCCCCCCCCAAGTTTACAGAGGAGGAAACTGAATCCCAAAGAAGTTACACAGGTAGCAAAAGGCAGAACTTTTCACCATGGGAAAGCATGCCGTTGTGTATTTATGTGTGACAAGTAACACTAGGCAGACACAAATTCCTGGGACACTCCCGTATTTGTTATTTTTGCCTGACTCTTTCAAGTTGCTCCATCCACCTGGAACAGCGGTCGTCTTTCAATGTTAGAGAAGTAGAACGTTGTAAGTGGCCTCAGAATCTAATTCAGATCCTGCTTCTTTGTATTAACTGTGATCATTCTAACTACCATAAGTCCTGGTTCTGTTCCTTATTCCTTTACCATTCTCTATTATAGTTTCTATTCCTAGTCCATTTCATTTCCCCAACATTTCCCCTTTTCTGTTTTCTATAATTTTTTTTGGCCAACTATGGATCATTCTGAGCTTTGATGCTCCTGACTACTTACACGGTTCTCTACTGTCCTTTCTGTTTTCTTTCTGCATGTGCTTTTCATTGATGATTCCCCTGTGCATCTCCATTGATCTCTTTAGACAACTCTCCCTTTTCTTATCAGAATAGCTTTTTGTGTGTTTCTTCAGAATTCCATTCCTGAAAGTTTCCTATTTCTCTGTCGCTAACTTCCTCTGTAGAATTTTAGGTCATGGAATCATACCTATATTCCATTCAGTTCAATTCCTACATGTCATTTCTCTGAACTCTGAAATTTGCTCTCGCCAAATCTTAGATGCATGTCAGATTTGATTTGACTTTCCTTTGCTATCACAAACTTTGATTTGGAGTAGAAACTTCCTCCAAAGATTTCCTTTCGTGCCTACTTCAGCAGACAGTTTAAGACTTGGGGAAGATGCAGTTTCATCAAGGGCAGAGCCAGTTACTGCCATCTGGCTAAAGGATTTGCTTCAGGCAATCAACTAACTCAGAGAAGATGGGTCAAGGTTGAAAGGCAGAGAGGGAGAGGGAGAACAGAGTGAGAGAAAGAGGGAGAAGAAGAGAAAAGGAGAGGGAGAAGAAGCTTCCAGGAACCAAGGCCACTGAAAACTAAATATAAATGGGTACTGTAGGTGACTGCTAGAGTTTGGGAAGCTGGGAAGGCTGAAGACTAAGGAAGGAAATCTTTGGAGATAAAAACCTTTCTGAAATAGAAAGCCAGGAGGGGACTTCTGAAAGTCCATGACAAGAGAGCAGATTATAAGTTTATTGTATATCAGAAGACCAGGAGAAGGATTCATATAGAAGGAATGAGCAACCATAGAAAAGGAATTGCCTAGCATAGACCCATAGCTAAGAGCTGGGTACCCACATTCTAGAACAGTCTGAGACATACTAATAGCCAGACCAAACATGCCTCTGCAAGAAATGTACAGCCGATCTAATCTCCATCCCAGATAGGCTTAAGGTAGGGTGTGTCATCTGAAGGAAAAGGGGTGAGCTAGGTAAGAGAGAGGAACCTAAGAAAGAACAAGGCCTAATTCTAAGATACTTGCATGAAGGGTCAAATGAAAATAGGAGGCTTTTATAAACTTGAGGATTTCTTCCTTAGTTATTTTTATCCCTGTAGTATTTACTATTAAAACTCTTAAAAAAAAAGACATCCCCCCCGAAATAGTTCATGTATTTTTTTTTCTAGAAAACAGGACAAGAGAAAAGGGGCAGACTTGCTTTCTCTCTCAAAAGCTAAGCTGGGTAGTGAATGTACCTCAGAGAGGAGAGCTGATGTCAGTGTGAAAATAGTAGGGTGGGATAGTGAAAAGAAGGGTGTTTTAAGTGACATATTCCTTTCCTCCTGGGCTGACATCCCCTGTAGAATTTTAGGCTATGGAAACAACAATTTCTACTTCAGTTCAATCCAATTCAGTAGGTTCATCGCCTTATGAGACTGAAAGAGGAAGAATTAGAAAGAGATGATTCTGAGTTGACCCACAGCACTACCTAACTCCTCTGACTCCTTCTCCTAAAACCCACTTTGTTTTTCTCACTTTGGTTCCCAATCCAGGTTCTTCCATATTATTGCTTTTATGTCCCACAGGACCTCCCATTCACCCACCACTTTCATGTTCCTTGAACTGACTTCCTCACTAACCTATCCTCTCCCATTTTAGGGTCCCCTTCACCCCAGCCCATCCTCCAGCGTCTCTGCCCTCTTAACCGCCTCCTCCTGCTCTCCCTGGGACTCAGCTTCCTATTGGTAGTGATCATCTCTGTGTTGGGATCTAAAAGTGAGTGATGGGGAAAGGACATGGAAATGGCTGGGAATAGGTAGAGAGACTTGAAGGAAGCAGGATGCAGAAGGAAGCTTGGAACAGCCCAGGAGAACAAGAGTATAGCAACTAAAGTAGATGGTGGGGATGGGGTGGATGGGACAGCACAAAAGGGAAAGAGGTAGAGGAAAAGTAGAGAAGGGGGGCACTGGACATCTACTTCACCTCTTCAGTCCTAAACATAGCCTTCTTAACAGATACTCAGCTTCAGGGAGATCTACAGACACTTAAAGAAACTTTCACCAATTTCTCAGAGAAGATGGCATCAGAGATCCAAGCATTAAATACCCAGGGTAAGGATGGGTTGTTGGTTGCAGTCCCCCAGGCAGGATGTGGGTCCCATGTCCTAGGACCCTGAACTTTTGTCTCCAACAGGGCGAAGTATGAGCGAAGAGGTGAAATCTCTAGAGGCTAAGCTACAGAAGCATCAAAAGGACAGAGAAGAAGGTTAGAGAAAGATGATGGGCTGGGCAGGATGGCAGAACAAAGGGAGGAGGAGAGCCACTCTGCTCAAATATTGGAGTCCTTATTGGGGGTGGAAATCATTAGTTTCTAGCTATCCCAGAGATAGAAAATATTACTACAAATTCACTCATTTCCCATCTGCCTCTCTTACACATTCTAGATCTCTCTAATTTCCTCTTCCATGAGCAACGCATTTCAGCAGATTTTCGAACCCTGCATTGTCAGGTGATAATGCTCCAAAGCAATGGTAAGGAGAGGGAAGACTTTAATGTCCTTTGACACTGTGTACACTCTAGACAATTCTCCCCTTCCACATGTTCCCTGCCTTGGCTGGGCCCCTTGCCCCTGTCCTCTGCTTTTCTCTTTTGCTCAGGTACCAGAGACAAGATGTGTTGCCCTCTCGGCTGGCTGGAGTTTGAGGAGAGCTGCTACTGGTTTTCTCACAATGGGAAATCTTGGACTGAGGCTGAGAAATATTGTCAGATAGAGAATTCACACCTGGTTGTCATAAACTCTTGGAATGAACAGGTGAGGGCTAGGCTGTCTCACATTCCCAGATTCACTTCAATTATTCCATTCTCCAGGCATTTATTGAGTACCTATTATGTGCCAGGCATAATACTGTGTGATGGGAATACAAAGAATGAAATAGCCCTTGCTCTCAAGGAGCTTTAATTTTTTTTGGGGGGGGGGCAGGTGGGTTGTGGATACAATACAGATAAATAAATACAATGTCATTTAGGTGAAGAAGACATCTAGGCACCAGGGAGGGGATGGACCTCGACAAATGTTTATTGCCTTAACCTCCTAACCTCACCTCCACTACCTCCAACCCAGAACTTTGTTAGTCATCACACTTCCCCTGCGTTTGCCTGGATAGGCCTCACTGACTCAGAAGGCACCTGGAGATGGGTGGATGGGACAAGCTATGACTCTAACATTAAGTAAGTGTCTCCTCATTCTTCTTCTGAAATGAAAGGGTTGGATTAGATAATTCTGATGTCCCATTCAGTTCTGTGTGTCTAAGTCCTCCTATAGACTCAGCTCCATCCCGGCCCTATAGATTACTCCATCAGATTTGAGTGCCTAACCCTTAGACTTCCAGTCTCCATCTCCCTCAGGGACGAATTCCCTCGGCTCCCTCTTTCTCAGCAATTTCTTCCTCAAATAGTCTTTTCCTGTCCTCTGTAACAACAGGGTAGCATCTACCCTTGTCTCCTTTGGAGTTGGGTTACCCTTGGCTGGGGACCTCTCAGGGATTGATGGGTCTTGAAATTCTGGGGAACCTGGGGTTGTTTCTGTCTCCTTTAGGAATTGGAGGCCATCCCAGCCAGACAACTGGTATGGGCATGGGCTAGGAGGAGGTGAGGACTGTGTCCATTTACACTCTGATGGGGGATGGAATGATGACGTCTGTCAGCGCCCCTATCGCTGGGTTTGTGAGATGGTATCCAAAAAGGCTACTTAGGAGTCCTGCAGGAACAGACATGCCGTTTCCATCTGGGAATCTCCTTGGAGCAGCCCAGAAATTGAGGGAAATAATCCAGAATTCCTGAAATCTTCTAGAATCACCCTTAGAAGTGATTGTGCTTTAAGTAATCCAACAGTATCAAGTTTCCTCAGAATCTTTCTAGCTCACTAGAGCCTCCTTGAAAGATTATAGAGTTAATGTTTGGAAGTCAAACAGGAATTAAAGTGAACTCCCCAAACTGCTTTTCTGTGTGTGATTGGGGAAAGGGGGATGGAGAGGGAAGCAACTAGAGGGTGGAGAATCCCAGTGCTAGGATAAATGTGGGAGACAAGAGGAAGCGGTCAATTGCAGGTTTCTCAGACAGTGGCCCGAAGCCCCATAAAAGCAAACTAGATGTAAAATCATAAAATGTTTGAGTTTTTAGGCCCTTATAGGTCAGCCCTCCCATCTTTCAGATTTAGGAACTGGACCTCAGAGAAGGCAGTGAATTTTCGGAGGCTGCGTAGCAAGTTAGTGACTGAATTTTAAACCCAAGTCACCTGACTCCAAATCCATTTCTTTTGCATTATATTTGCTGTCTTGTCACAGTTTCATTCAGAAACTATAACCACATTATCTCTTGTGCTAGCTACGCTTTCTCTCACACCCTCTAATTCGTTGATTCCAGCAAGGAAGTCAGAATATTCCTTGCCCCAAATCACCACTTCCAGATTCTCTCTCTACCTGTTTGCTCAACAACTTCTCCTCCTTTAAGGTTCATCTATCCAAATTTATCACCCCATCTTTTGGCTGTTATTTATTGGCCCCTAAAATATTTTCCTTCTTTCTCCATGATTTCAGTGCCTGGCTCATAGGCTTTCCAATCTCATGCTTTCATACTAGGGGACTTCAACTTCTATGTTGTGGTTCAGTCATTTTTTTTCCAGTTGTGTCCAACTCTTTGTAACCCCAGTGTCTTGGGGTTTTCTTGGCAAAGGTACTGGAGTGGTTTGCCATGTCATTCTCCAGTTCATTTTACAGGATGAGGAAACTGAGACAAACAGTGTTAAGTGATTTGCCCGGGGTTACATAGCTAGTAAGTGTCTGAGGCCAGATTTGAGCTCAAGAGGAGAAGTCTTCTTGACTTTAGACCCAGCACTCTGTCTGCTGCAACACCCAGCTGTCCTTCAACATATATGTTGATACCCTATATATTGACACCTATATATACTCAAATACTCAAATATTATATATACTCAAATATCCTAATTTCCCAGTTCTTCAGTTTACTCAATTCTCATGAACTCCTTCCATTCCACCTCAGCTATATCTAGAGATGGTCATATGCTTCAAGTTTCCATCACCCACAACAGTTCCACTTAACATGTTTATAAACCCAGGAATTATTTGATCAAAATCTTTTTTTTCATTCCATCTTTCCCCATGCCTCACAACTCCTATGCTTCATCCTCATTTGGACCTCCATCCCTCGTTTCCCCCCAGACCTTTACCCAGCACTGTTTTCATACTTTGTCTTCTCTGACTCAATCCCAAGTGAACCTATTTAGCTCTGTACTACTCTCTATTCTCAAATCCCTCCTACTCCTTGTCCTATAACAAATCGATCCCATATTGATGAACCCCAACCCTGGATTATTCCCACCATCTTTCTCCTTTGTTCCTAGTTATATATTGCTGAACTGATTTGCAGGAAATCACAAAATCAAAACTGACTGAGTCTACTACAAATTTATGTTCTCTGATGCCAACTGGGTCTTCACTTGCAGCAAGGCAATCATTCTACTTTTTAACCAAGTTGTTATCCTATTTTCTACAAGAACTGTTTCAAACTTTCTCATAATTCCTCAAGCCTCCCATGACAACCCTTTCTGCAATCCTCTGAGCTGCAGAACTTCACTAGAAACACTGAGCATTATTTGCTTTAAAACTCCCCTTTTTCCCCTTCCCATCTCTGAAATCATTCAGGAATCTTCCTCCACTGTTTTGTCTTTTACTCTGGTGCCCTCCTCCTCTTCCAAAGCCAACTCCTCTTTATTCACCTTTGATCCCAAAGATGATTGTTCCACTTTCTCTGTTATATTTTTATGCTCTTCCTGCCTACAAACATGTTCATGTATTCCCAATCTTAAAAAAAAAAATCCTTACTTGATCCTATTGTAAGTGTTTGAATGTTGGGGGCGGGGAAGTTGTCAAATCAATCAATTGATCAATCACAAATCACAGCATCCTGCTGACAAAATGGGTGAGAACACCTCTATTTTGTTTATGAATCAATCTATTGTAATAATCTAAGTATGAACAACCTAGTTGATGAGGTTTAGGAGCAGAAATGCTTCTTAGCATATGTATGATATATGACATAAGATAAGAGCTATTATTTATGTAATGCATTAAGGTTTACAAAAGCAAATTACAGATGTTATTTTATCTTAATGGTCCTGGGGGGCAGATTCTATTCTTATCCCTATTTTACAGATGGGGAAACTGAGGCAGACAGTTTAAGTGAGCTACCACACAACTAGTAAGTATCTGAGGCTGGCTTAGAATTCAGGTCTTCCCAATTCCAGAACCAGAACTCCCATCTGCATTACTATCTAGCTGTAATAGAAATATATTGGGATTGGCTAAAGAGACTGAGTTTCTTCCACATCTCACCCCATCCCCATCCCCAGCCCTAAGTTCTTACCTCTCACAGGCTTGGTTATTAACTTCTTTCTCCTCTAGGTTGGCCAGACTTCCCGAGTTCTGAGCTTGCTTATGATTTTATACAAAATCCCCCACAGGGTAGGACTAAGTCTCTTTAGTATCTTTAGTTAGTGCCAAGCACTTTACAAATATAATCGTCTTTGATCCTCATAACAACTCTGATAGGTGTTATTATTATCCCCATTTTACATTTGAGGAAACTGAAGCAGACAAAGGTTAAGTGACTTGCCCAGGGATACACAGTTACTGTGATTGAGGCTGGATTGGAACTCAGGTCTTCCTGACTTGCCCAGTGCTCAATCTACTGCATCCCCTCACTCCTTCTTCTAGAGGATTCTAGGATCTATTTGTTCAGCCTTAGTTTTCCTCCTGAGCCACAATCCCACAGCACCAACTGCCTTTTATTTTATTTTTTAATAGTATGTTCTTTTTCTCCAATTATATGTCAAGACAATTTTTAGCATTCCTTTTTACAAGATTTTGAGTTCCAAATTTTTCTCCCTCCCTTCCCTCCCCTCTTCCAAAAATGGTAGGAATTTGATATAGGTTATGTATGTGCAATTATGTAAAACGTATTTCCATATTAGTCACAGTTGTGAGAGAAGAAACATCAAAAGGAAAAAAATGCAAAAAACATAAAGTAGTTAAAAAAAGTATACTTCGATCTGCATTCTGAGTCCATCAGTCCTTTATCTGGTTGTGGATAGCGTTTTCCATCATGACTCCTTTGTACTTGTCTTAGATCACTGTTTGCTGAAAAGAGCTAAGTCATTCATAGTTGATCATCACACAATGTTGCTGATACTATGTACAATATTTTCCTGGTTCTGCTCATTTCATTTTGCATCAGTTCATATAAGTCTTCCCAGGTTCTTCTGAAATCTACCTGCTCATCATTTCTTATTGCATAATAGTATTCCATTACATTCATATACCACAACTTCTTCAGCCATTTCCCAACTGGAGTAATATTTCACCACCATGAAAAGGACTGCTATAAATATTTCTGCATGAATAGGTCCTTTTCCCTTTTTTATGATCTCTCTGGGTTATAGACCTAGTAGTGGTATTGCTGGATCAAAGGGTATGCACAGTTTGCTTGCCCTTTGAGCATGCTAACCGCCTTTTAGATATCTCAAACTAGATGTCCCATAGGTGTCTCAAATGCAATATGAACTTGTTATCTGCTCCCCCCTTCCCTCTTTCAAATTTCCTTTTTAGGGCCCAAGGTTGCCCAGTTACCCCAGTTACCCAGGCCTGCAACATCAGCATCCTAAACACTTCACACACACCCAAAATATTCAATGAGTTGTCAAATCTTGTCACTGCCTTTACACTATTTTTTGTGCATGTCTTCTTTTCTCAACTCACACAACTGCCTCCTCCTGGTTCATTGCCTCTCACCTGGACTTTTGCAAGAGGCTTCTAATTGATTTCCCTTCCACATCTCTCTTTTCACCCCAATGCTTTCTCCACTCAGTGGCTAAAGTGATTTCTATAAACCATAGGTCTTCCCATCTCATTCCTTTGCCCCCAATTTAAATAGCTCCAAGGCTTCCTATTACCGCTAGGATCAAATATAGTGTTTTCTGTCTGGCATGAAAGCTTTTCATAATTTGGCACCTTTCCACCATTTTAGTTCCTTATAATTTACTCCCTTCCATGCTCTCTATGCTCCAGATATACTGGACAACCCAAGTGAGATAATACTTGCAAAACACTTAGCACAGTCCCTGGCATGTCGTAAAGGCTCAATAAATGATCTGCACCTCCTGTCCTCCTGTCCTGTCCTCAACTTGTCCTTAATTGCATCCAACTCTCCATCTCCTGTCTCTGTGTCTCTGCATGGACTGTCTGGAACCATGGCGTTGCCTGGAGAGTCTTGTTCCCCTCAGCCTGCCCTGCCCTCCTGGGCTTTCGAGGCTTTCCACCGTGGGTTAGCTCTAGGGAGTGCAGTGTTGCCTCAGTCCCAGACACATGCCTGCATACCCCCGGTCTGAGCCTTCTCTCATCTCCACAGGCCACTCCCTGCATGGCTCTCTTCTGGTCTCCAGAATAAGACACTTTAACCTGCCCAGGGGAGAGCAATGGGAAAAGTTCCTCTTGTTTACCTAGTCTCCTTTCCCCTATGGAGACTTTCATTTTTTTTGTCCAGGCTAATCCGTAAGGTCCAGATTCCCGTGGCTTTTTCTTCTGTTTTTTTGGGGGGTGGGGTGGGGAGAGCATCATGCAAATTAGCAATAAAATTGCTTTGGTTCTTGACAAGCCATCAACTGGGCACTCCTGTGATTTGGAAAAAGAAGTGCTTGCACTCTCTCTCTACTTCCTGCCCCCTTCTCTGTCTCTGTGTCCTTCCCTTGGATACCACCATCCTACCCTCAATCCCACCATTTACAAAAACCATTTTTTTTTGAGAATACTTGGCTGATACAGAGACCTGATACAATTGTAAAGAAAGAAGGAAAAAAACTAAACATGTTTCAGTGATTGCCATTTTGGAGCAGGATATGGGGGTATGGGATTTCCATCATGCTTCTAGGCAGACAGGAAACAGCTACCTTCTATCCTCTTGCTCTTGCCCCTCTCCTTCTATCAAGTTCACAGCCAGAGTAACTGGTTCTTGATCTTCCCCTTTCCTTGTCACCTGCACTGTTGTGCCAAAGAAACCCCATCTGACCTTTTGCCTCCCACAATATTTTGCTTGTCACTTTTCCTTCCTCTCTGGGATTAGAAATTCTGCAGTCCCTTGCAAAACCAACTACAGGGACCCTAATGTGGAATTATACAGCACGCCACCAGAATAAGCACCATTACTTAACAGTACAAAGATGATTGACTCAACATCCCAGGTAATGACCTCAGAGTGCCATTCATAGAAAAGAGAGGTAATAGCAAAGAGACATGTAACACATATAGCACAGTATAAAGCATCATTTGACAGGCTGTTTTAATGAGTACAGGTTTAAATTACATGTAGGATATATTATATGCACGTCACAGCAATTTGTCAGTATCCAAAGAATACAACTATGTGTAACAGCAACACAAAGGAAAAGCGTGAATAGCCTGCAGAATAACAAAACATATATATGTGTATGCATATATATAAAAAGCTATAAATGTGCAAACAAAGCATCAAGTCTATGCATAGGAAATAGACCAATATAACTACAATGTATGTACAATACTAGCACAAAAGTAATCGAACATGAACTTAAAAACAACAAAACATTCAAAACTCGTGACAATAATATGATACATCCATCAAAATCCAATAACATTCAAAGCGTATATTACATAAGTAAAGATAACCATTGTCTTCAGGTTTTACGTACAGAGATTTCCCCAATTCTCCTTGTAACACGGTCAGTCCAGTCATTTATTTAAGAAATTTGCTCTCTTGGGTCCTTAGCCTATCTTCCCCTCAGCTAGTTGAGGACTCGGGCTTTTTGGAGTCCTTATTAGAATTGTAGACCTGCATTCCCAAATCTATACTTGTGAAAGGCCCAGGTAGACTGACAATATGACTACATATGGTTGTGTTTGTACAATGAGAGTCCCTATGACTGAAGTTCTGGGCAGAAAAATCAGTACTTTTTCTATGGCTCTATACTCTCTCCTAATTTGAATTGATCATTGGGTTACAGTACACAGTCTTCTTCACTTGAAATATCTGAAATGACTGATTCCAACAATCTTTGCACTATTGGCAGGCTGTGGTGGGAGCAATATCTGCCATGTAGGCCAGGCTAGCTTTTTCCTTAAAGGGTATTGAAGCTGTATTTTAGAATTAATTGACTCAGGGGAGTAAGATTTAGGTTGTTAATGTGGCTTCCTGGTCAGTCTAAGTAGAAAAGCCAGACTATGAGAAGACAGGAGTGGTTCCCTCCTTAGGTTTGACCAACCAGTCCATCAGCATGGCCAGCAAAAGGGTAGGGAAGCTGTTTTCAACTGAATCAATGCTGTATCCTTGCTGAATATGCCTACTGTGTTAACTGTTAGATCAGAGGCTGGCAAACTATGGTAAGGCTGAGGACCAAATCAACCTACCATTATGAAGGGGAAAAAAAGACAGAAGGAGCCAGATTTGGTCTTCTGCCCAGTCTGTGCTTTTCTGACCCTGGGTTAGATGGTCACCAAGTGAATTGGGCCTGCCTTATAAGTGATGATAGCTTGAAGTATTGTGTTGGAATAGCCTCATGGAACTAGGCAGGGAAAATGGCAAAGATCTGGCTTCCATGCTTCTGGCGGTGTTTTTGGCAATGCTTGCCAAATACCGTTGGGTGTCCATTCAGCAGTCAGGGACACGTGAATCAGTAAACTACTCAGTCAATCAATTGATTAAAAAGCCTTTCTTAAGTGCTGCTAAGCGCCAGGCCTGTGTCCAGCCCTGGAGACATGAGGAAAGGCAAAAACAGCCCCTACTTTCAAGGAGTTCATGCTATTTTTAAATTTTAATTTCATTGTTTTTTTTCCAATTAGAAAGCATTCATTTTCTCTTTCTTTCACTTCCTTCCCCCTAAATTCCCATTGGAACAAAAACACTGAACTCCCCCTGAATAAAAAAGAAAGAAAAACCTTATAGCAGGTATGCATAGTTAAGTAAAATTACTCACCACATTGACCATGTCCAAAAATATATCGTATTTTGCATTTTAAATCCATCTCCTCGCTGGCAGGAAGTAGGGAGTATGTAGTGGCAACACAATATTCACAGTTATGATAATATTTACAACATGCTGGCATAGTTCTCGATCGCAAAATATGACAGACTCTTCATATAGAAGATAGAAGCAAAACATTTATTCAGACACCAGAAAACCAAATCCATCATAGCAACACAGAAGTTAATATACCACAACTCAGCAGAGAGCCACACCATCCTATAGCCTTGCAACAAACCAACACTCACAAGCCTAGCTGTCTCTTTGAGTGCGTCCTCTCTCTCCTACCATCTAGTTGCTATGACTCCCAGCTTCTTGTGGGCTCTGCTCCACCCTTCAGCAAGCTCCTCCCACCACAGACTCCATGTGATTATATTCAACCTATTAAGGGGTAGGGAATATTTTTAAAGCAGGGAAGATCTTCAAATTCCCATTCCCATTTGTAACGCCATGCATGAGCAGCTTCCCAAAAGAATGCTACTGTGAACAGCTTTTAAGGTTCTGATTACACCAATAAAAGTGCATCCGTTCTTTGTCTTTGTATTTGTTAAAGAGAGAGGAGCCTCCACAACTTTGTGAGTATCAAAATATCTGGAGGGGGCCTTTGTATCCCAGAGGTCCATTATTATTTATTCTATAATAAATCAAGGTACAATATACATAACATTGCATCTTATCACAGAAAATCACAATATGGTGTTCACAACAGCTTATCATTAAAACGGCCAAAAAAAGTGGTCACAGTATTTAGAACAAAAGAACAATCTTCTGGTATCCCTAAGGAGGTTTGCCTCCTCACTCAGTCATTCAGTCATCTCACAATATAATAGTCAATCTTCCACTCATGGGCCAATCATAGGTTAAATTAATCAGTCACTTATCTAGCAATCAGTCACTAAATATCGTTAATCACTAAACACAATTATTGGAAAATTACACAAACCCTCCACCCCTCAGTCTCTAATAAACTTCAATTTCATCACCACATTCAATATCCAAGGAGAGGCCTTTTCTTCATTTTGACTCGGGGT